>OX419753.1:10000000-11210000 GCA_948477245.1 Thumatha senex
CCTTTCAGCCGCGAAAACCCTAAAGTAACTCGGGGGTAATGTTTGGGGTTCAGCGGCTGCAGATAGGATTTCTGTAGAAAAGTGTATTTCTGGGGCGTTAATTTGCGAGGCACTATTTATTGAGCGACGATTTCTGTTCTCACATGATGGGGGTTTCAGAAGGTTTTTAAAGATCGGCAAACTTCTATAGGCTACGGTGACCACTTACTATCAAGGCCGCATGCTTGTCTGCCACCTCAGTGGTATAAAAATAAAATAGACTCGACCCCTATTATGACTAACTACTCCGTACCTGCAGTCGCACAGTCAATGCCGGACAGTTCTGCTTTAACCGATTGCCTTGAGTATTCATTTTTCCGGACATATGCTTCCGTTCTTCTACCAGGCGCCATTAGAAAAAATCTATTTTTCGCGTCTCATAAATAGCGTTGTAGTAGTCTTAGTATATGTAATCAAGACACGGTGATAACTAGGCAAAAATAAATGCACTACATATATATGAACAATAATAAATCGTTTGTCGTATATAATACGACAGTCTATTAATACAATGTCATATAAAATATATTTATTGTTGAATCATTCTTCAGACATTTGTGCTGTATCTTGTTGAAGTAAATATAAAAAGCAATAAATACTTTGCATATCTATGTATTAAATTATTTTATTTAATAAAGTTCTTATGATATATAATACATTGAAAATATATATACAAATATTAGAAACGTTTTTGTTAATAGTAACAAGTGTATAATGTTCATATACATTCCCTCTAGATGGCGTACCTATGTTATTAAATCGTTAATTTATAAATGTTTTTTTTAATACCCTTCCTGGCCTAAAGTATCATATCCCCTGTCCGAATGACTGATAATGACTTGGTACTTCTTCGGAAAGGCGTGGATGGGAGGGGTTTACAGGGTGAAGATAGAGATGGTGCATGTAATGTAGTAATAGGTAATAGTATTGTGTTAAAGTAGAGGGTAGATGGGGTCAGGGTAGGCCGAGACTTACATATGAGAACCAAGTGAGCAGATTGCTCAAAAACTAATAAGTCAAAAGTACTCGGATACCCAGATTTGCATGTATGAAGCGACTGAAGAATCTGCAAGAAGCGAAAGAAGTATGCATGGATTGTGAAGACTGGCGATCTGTTCTCTCTGACTACCCCGTCAGAGAACAGACCCTACCCTTCGAGATCATTTTAGTCTTCCATACATGCTTGAAGCGCTTGTGGTACCGCGGACTCAGTGTCTTTAAACGATCACTGCGTTAAGCAACTTTCGCTCTGGCTGGTCACGGATGGCTGACCACTTTGTGGCATTTACATTTGCGAGCGTTTCCGTGCTTCGGAAAGCTCGTTAAGGCGTTGGTTCCGGTTGCCAGTAACATGAAAAATTTCAACAGCAGGCCACAACCTGCGTCTGTCTATTTTAACACGGCAATGGGCTCACCACCTATAACGTGGGACAGGAATACACATTTGCGTTCATGCGTGCCCGCCAAGGCTCCAAAACTCGAGGTACATCATCGCAGAAACAGACTCAATTTCGCTCGAGAGCATTGTCTTTGGACCACGGACTAATGGAGTAAAGTTTTGTTCAGTCGTCGACGTCAAAGCTTATGGAGACGTGAAGTTAATATTTGAAACTATGGTAGCATACGGCGTATGGCCCACAATGGTTTAGGGGGAGGATATGTTTTGGAGCTCGCACTGACTTAGTGGTGTTCGATAGAGGGAGTCTGACTGCTGATCGATACATAAGGGAGGTTCTTGAAGAAAATGTGGTACATTTGCCCCCTTTATCGGTGGCGGCTTTGTGTTGATGCAAGATAATGCTCGGCCTCATACCGCACTGCGAATTCGCGAGTACCTTAATCATGTGAACATCGCTGTAATGGAGTGGCCAGCAAGGTCACCAGACATGAATCCGATTGAACATGTCTGGGACTTACTAAAACGTGGGGTGATACCCAGAATACCCGCCCCGGTGACTTTAGATGAACTGCGAAATGCCGTATTGGAGGAATGGCAGACACTTTCCCAAAAAACGATAGACAACATCATTCTTAGCATGCCAAGACGGGTAGAAACTTTGATAAGGGCACGTGGAGGAAATACTCGATACTGATTTATCCTTCATTCTAATGAAAAATAAAATGTTGAATTGATTTTTCTAATATTTTTAGTCACCATGAAAATTCAAGAATGTTTATTTTTCCGTAATGTTTATTTTTCTCAATTAAATTGCCCCAAACAAAGTACCTTTTAATAAAAAATATGGCATTTTATTTATGACAGCGAATGGCGTTTATTGGTTTTTAAAATAAAATTGTTTTGAAAAATATTTAGCATTTTTTATGTTCCGCTAATTGTGCCGGTGTGTAAATATGCCATGGAGCAATTGTTTAAAAAAAATTAGAGCCGTCCATGTGGCTTTCAACTTGGTATAACGACTGCCATGTTACAGGCCGCCGCGACCTAGCACGGAAACGCTGGTAAATTAAAGTGCCACAAAGGGACACCCATCTTAGGATCGACTGTAGCGAAAATGATTAACATAGTGTTCGTTTTAGAGAACACTGGGCTACGAGTACTTTTTCGAAAAGTCTTGGTGGTATTGTGATCGCTGGTTCTTCTACGAAACTATGGTATCGACTAATTACTTTATGTAAGTATTTTATGTTATTCGGGTCTTTTTCGCGTAAATATTTTAACTTTTTTCTCACCTCTCGACGTATCGGTTATATTGCAATAGCCGTGGTCACGAGTAGACTTTTTTAATGCAATATCCGGCCCGTATTGGTTTCCTTATAATGTTTTTAAACTGCATTTTATGCTATTCGGGTCTTTTTGCGTAATATTTTAAACATTTTTCTCACCTCTCGACGATTCGGCTATATTGCAATAGCCGTGGTCAAGAGTAGACTCGCGAATCTACGAAATAAATGACAAGAGCGGACGCTTGCCGTATATTATTTTCTAAAACTAGGAGCGTCTGTCCCAGTTGCGTCTCGCGACGCCCGGGGTCCGCTTTCCTACATTTTCTCCTCCACTTCGCACGGTCTTCGGCATCCCCTGTAGTGAGACCATTGGCACGCATGTCATCCCTTACGACGTCAAGCCAGCACTTCTTGGGTCTTCCCCTCTTACTGGGACCCGGCGGGGCTGACATGGCCAGACATTTGTTACCTACGTAGCCCGGCGGTTGCCGCAAGACGTGACCATACCAACGAAGGCGACACTCTTGCAACTTGTCTGCAATATCACGGACGTGAAGGCTGCCGCGGATGCGAGAGTTTCTCACGCGGTCCATCCGCGTGACCCCACACATCCACCGCAGCATCTTCATTTCCGTGACACGCAGCTCCTGCTTCATCATCATCATCCGAGCGTCTGTCCCAGTTGCGTCTCGCGACGCCCGGGGTCCGCTTTCCTACATTTTCTCCTCCACTTCGCACGGTCTTCGGCATCCCCTGTAGTGAGACCATTGGCACGCATGTCATCCCTTACGACGTCAAGCCAGCACTTCTTGGGTCTTCCCCTCTTACCGGGGCCCGGCGGGGCTGACATGGCCAGACATTTGTTACCTACGTAGCCCGGCGGTTGCCGCAAGACGTGACCATACCAACGAAGGCGACACTCTTGCAACTTGTCTGCAATGTCACGGACGTGAAGGCTGCCGCGGATGCGAGAGTTTCTCACGCGGTCCATCCGCGTGACCCCGCACATCCACCGCAGCATCTTCATTTCCGTGACACGCAGCTCCTGCTTGTGTCGCTCCAATATCGGCCACGTCTCACTGCCATGTAAAAGGACAGGTCTAATAATGGTTTTGTAGACCTGTCCCTTCAACCGGATCGGCATTTTAGGGTCACAAATGACACCGGTCATCTCCCGCCATTTGGCCCACGCGGCAGCAATGCGTGACTTGACATCGCAATCGACGTCACTGGACGTGTGAAAAACAGATCCCAGGTATTTAACTTGGTCGTTAACGTGCTATAGTGACAGACAGTAATTTATTGTGGGGGTTACATAGGTAGGATTCTTCTTCATGTTGGCAGGAAATAATATGCAGGTCATCTTCTTGATAAATTCTCTGGTACCAGTAACACATAATACATAAATAACCATACGATACAATATGAAACGACCTAACCCATAGTGTACGGGGAGACGACTGCTGCGCATAACGAGTGCTTGCGCTTCGGAATATAAAACTCTTGCGTCAGCAGTGTGTTCCTACATTATATTCTGTGAAACGCCGTTACGTGGGTCAAAAAAGCAAACGGTGAATTGTGGGTGTATAGTATGCCTCTGCCTACCCTTTCGGGGATAAAGGCGTGACAATATGTAGGTATGTATATGTATGTATGAAACGCGATGTTCTTTCTTACCGCGTAAAATCAATTGAAAATACCACAGTATAACAACCACTATTATACTGGGGTGAGACTGACCTTGACTTAAGACTAGACTTGACTAAGACGTAGAAGACTGGACATTTTAGATACTAAGAAAGAAGATATAAGAAATATGAATTAAGATTTGACTAAAAGGTCTTCATAAACAGGCCATCAAATAATTACAAAAAAGAAACTTTAAGTTCGCATTCCATGAGTGGAATCTGGTGCTGCAGCTATAGCGCCGGGTATAAGCGAAAGCTCGATAAGTGGCAGACAGGCAAAGACGCTGGTGCTCTTACAGGTTTCGAAGATCATACGTCAGAAGCTCCCAACAATGGCAAAAAGTCATAGATGCTGCTCCTAGCTGCCAACTAAAAGTTTCCAGGCGAGTTTACCAGGCAAATCCTGGAAGGGTTTGGAAGCAATTGAAGATACGCTTAGTGGAAGAGAAGATATTCCCATTCCATGAAGCTCTGTCCTCTCCTGCTTTGTCAAGCCAGCTACTAGATACCTACTAACCCAAGTTTCAACACTACTTTTTGCAATCTTAAGACGGAAACAGTAATATTAAGATAGGTAGGTATGCAGATATATCTACTTTCAACTGATAATAAACCAATTATTTATGAAGGCTATTATCAATACTGTTTAATAATAAAATACGTAGGTACAGACCTAATCCATACTTGTTGGTAGAAACAGGATGATATACTTATGTATCTATAATTGAAATCTATCTAATAGACAAAGACCAAATAAATTAGAAAAATTGTGACCTTTAAAAATGTGTTGTTCTGTAATCTGTGGTCTTTTTTCTCGCAGATTACAGAATTATCTTGTAGGGCTGATGAACTGCTGTTTATGAGCGTAGCCCAATGCATTTGCAGAAACATAATAGAGAGGTAAAGTGAATAAAAAAATGTGTGTGTACATTTTATATTACATGTTACATTTACATGTGTGTTACTTACACAGGTAAGACGTGAAACATTTTTTTACAGCTAGATAAATTTTACCTAGTAAAAAACTAAACTAAAAGTTAAAGTACTCGAATACCCAGACGTGCGTGTATGAAGCGATTGATGAATCTTCAAGAAGCGAAAGAGGTATGCATTGATCACGAAGCCGATCTGTCCTCTCTGACTACCCCGTCAGGGATACAGCGTGAAGATAGTTAGTTAAAATTTATCTCATATGTCGATAAAGAAGTTTCACTTATGATAAAGAAGTTTCACTCCAAAACTACGTGGCGCTTAACCGAAAAACGTGACGATTATTTCTACAGCTAAAAAATTTCTCAGCGTCGATAAAGAAGTTTCAATTCAAAAACCCTCAGTCGGCTTGTTTTTATCGATATGTTGAACAATTATCGTGTTATTTCAATCTCAACCTTCCTCATGTATCACTCGTAACTATTGGTAGAACTCGTATGATAATCCGTTCAAGCTGGCGGCTGCTCACAAGTTAAGTGTAGGTACTAGTTTCTATCAGCCATTATGGTCTATTATCTTCAAGTCTCGAAAAGATCTGGCGTCATCCTTCCGAAGGCTCACTCAAATCAGGACAGGCAGATGGAAGAGCATAGTGTGGTTTTAGTCAGTATCATCAGCACATAGTATCATCAACACATCAATAAAGACTTTTTCGGGAGACATAAGCTAAACCCTTTTTACCCTGAGAATGTCAGTTAAATTTGTGGTACTTAAGGTGTGTCATATTCATTAAGGTACAATATCAATGGGTATACTGGTATATCGGTTAGTACATCCCTGCTGTAGGTACAAGAGCAGTTATTTTAAGACAAAATTAAATTGCGACACACAGATCATAATAAGTATATCATTCAGATTGATTGATAAAGACATTCAGTCGCCATTTTTTTTAATGTCTTTGGTAGTAGACATACCTACTGTCATTACATTTGAATTAACTTTTGGTCACGACTACGAGTATTTAACTGAATAACTTTATTAGAGATTGTTTGATTGTATCAAAGTAATTTCTAAACCCATACTGAAAATAAAAGCGTTGTGCAAAAGCATGTTGTCCTGTCTGTCAGCTTTGCATTTCCAGTTGTGATTGGCTCTCAATCTCAGAATGTACTTACTTAAGTAGATTTACTATCAGGCGTACGATATTATTTCGACAGTATATAGTTCATTTTTTGGGTCAGACCGCGCCCACCAAAGCGTTCTTGATAATGAATGATAAAAATTACAAATATATTAAATGAGAAAATGCTTAGATACTTATTACTCACGCCTTTAAACCTGAAAGGGTAGGTAAAGGTGGGTACTTATACGCCATCAATTCACCATATGTATGTTTGTCCCAAGTAAAAGATGGTGGGAGACGGGTGAGCTCTTTACATACATACATACATATTATCACGCCTGTTTCCCATCAGGGTAGGCAGAGACTATTTTCCACTTGCTACGATCCTGACATACCACTTTCGCTTCTTCTACTTTCACAAGTGTTTTCGTACACGCTCGCCGGTGAAGGGTACTCTTGACCTGGCCTTTTTCCAAAAGAAGACCTTTTGGAAAAAGGCCAGGCCGATTTGATTGACATACGTACGCCGAGGTCTACCCCTACCAGTTTGCCCATTCACTCGCCACATAAATCTGCTTCGTCATGTCATACCGCAGTGTTCCTTTATCACGCTGTTCCTTTCTTTATCCATCAACTTCACTCCAGCTATACTTCGCAGACTTCTCATTTCCACTGCATTTATTTTACGGTGATCTCTTTACCGTGTTGAAATGTAAAAAGGCGCAGTGGCGACCTGACATTTATTTTTTCAAGCTATCCTGTAAGTCCTCGGCTTAACGACTGCCATGTTACTGGCAACCGGGACCAACGGCTTAACGTGCCTTCCAAAGGGCGGAGATTCTCGTAAATGGAAATGCCTCAAATTTTACATCCATCTCAATTCATTTGACATCATTGGTTTTTTATTAATTTTTATGCCTATCTGTGGTCTAGATCCCATACCACAAGCTTCATTAGCTTACTTTTAGCTAGACGGCGCTGTGTATAAAATATCTCACAATATTCTTTTATTTGTTTTTATTTACATTAAGTTGACTCTGTGCAAAATTCTCAAACATTACCGAATTACCTCTAGAAGTAAAAAAAAGAGATGATTTCACTGACCTTCTTTGCATTAAGTATCTTTAGCCACAGACACGGAAATGTGCTCAAAGGCCACATTGCAATAAAAAACTAACACGGACTAACACACAGTACAAATACCAATAAAAAGTTATGATAAAATAATTGGCGAACGAAGTGAGCGTAGCTCTATTCTTCCCCGATTCGAATTTTCGCATTGTCCTCGATCTCTTTCCAAACCACTCAAGACTTTATGATCAATTTTGACCCATAATCATCTTGCCAAAGATGGTTTAGAAAAAAAAAATCGATAATCGGGACATACCATAGAGGAATAAAAAAACAAAACACTTCGCTCTATTTAGACTTACCGGGGACGGCAAGTGCATCTAGTACAGTAATGTGTCGCTATTTTCTAAAGTTACGTGGGACAGGGATACACATGATGAAAAGTGGGCGTATAATATGCCTCCGCCACCCCTTGGGGGATAAGGCATGATTGATAAACTAGTTTTCTTAAATCAGGTTCTACCTCTTTCAATTCGAGACAAATTACGTATGGTTAATTTGATGTTATATTCAACACTTTTCTGGATTCCTGGTGAGACCAGCAAAGGACGCTGTCATACATATATCTACATAGTGACACGCCTTTATCCCCGACGGGGTAGGCAGAGGCATACTATATTCCCCCATTTCACCGTATGCATTTTAGTCCCCCGTAACAGGTGGTGAGCCCATTGCCGTATTGAAATGGACAGACGCAGGTTGTGGTGACCTGCTGTTGATTTTTTTTTCATGCCGCCCATAAGGCCTTCAACCAGGCTTTACTACTGTCATGTTACTGGCAACCGGGACCAACGTGCCTTCCGAAGCACGGAAACGCTCGCAAATGTAAATACCACAAAGTGGTCATCCATCCGTGACCAGCCCTAGCGAAAGTTGCTTAATGCATTGATCGTTTACAGAACACTGAGTTAGTTAAGAATCCACCATTTTTATTGATTCGAGTGGTCCCTCGAATCAATAAAAATGGTGGATTCTTAAACATAAAAGCTTCGAAAACGTGCACAAGTGTTGTGAAATTGAAGAACTTAGTAGAACGCGGCATTTTCTGTTATTTTCCAATATCCACATTTAACTGCAGTGAAGTTACCATAGCTTAACTGCAGTAGAACTTTAAACATACAACCTATACATGAACACGTTGCTATCTACAAGAATGTACCTCTACATGAAGAAGATTAAATAAATATAAATATCGTTGGTACAACTCACACAACGCCATCTGATTCCAAACTAAGCAGAGCTTGTACTATGGTAACCAGATAACTGATAAACATACTTATAGGCTAAGTACATACATATTATTGATAAATAACACCCAGACACAGAATAAACATTTGCGCCCATCACACAAAGTTTTATCTTGGGTGCGAATCGAATCCACGACCTTTTGCGTAGCAGTCGGAAACACTCCTACCGTACCACAGCGGTCTTTTTCTTACTTCGAATTGAAAATAACATAATACATTACGAGGAAGGTTCAAATTACTTGACTTTGGTATTCCTCAAGCCGAGAAAGTCCAAGAAGCGAAATTAAAATACTATTCTGAATCGCGGACTTACCACAATTGAATAAACAAATTTATAAAACAAACTAAGTATGGTCAGCAACAAGTACAAGTACAGTAAACCATAAATATAGTTGGACACTTTTCACACAGCGCCATCTAGCCCAAACTAAGCTTTATGTGCTATAGGATCTAGACAACTGATATACATAGGTATATATTTCTAAATACATTCATATTATACATAACAAACACCCAAAACTCCAAAACCAACATTTATGAATCATACAATATACAACTATTATAATAACAATCATACAACTATTTCAGATAGATAATATTTACGCCATCATGAGAAAAAGTGACCACATTTTTGAGCCATCTGGTCACTGGTCTTCGTATACAGGTTCGGTCGGCATCTCTGCTCCGCGGCTCCTCAGCAGTCTCCCTAAAATTGTAAAATAGCGGCTTCCTAAAATCCCTGAAAGTGGAATAACATGGCAGAAAGCGGACCTCGTTCTTATATAAAACAGGGAATAAACCTAGAATATTGATGACTGAATTTAAGGTCAAACCAAAACCCCTTGATAAACACGATAGTTATTACGAACTATTGTGATTGTTAAAGATTATGTCGTTAATTTGATGTACATAATTATATAGATAGTATTTGCTGCGATTAGTATTCTGTTAGTAGTAAATAATACTTGTAAATAAATAAAATAAATAAATTACGATAAAACGTTTACAATTCCCTTGTTTGTCACCCAATTATTATCTTCAAGGCAATAATTTCTGCGTTAAAGCCTGTTTTATAACACAGACGCAAAACATTTCGAACTATACAAGTTGCCGCGCCATATTCGATAACAGTTTTAAACCGCGAATCACGCTGTAAAGACGCGCCAACCGATATCAGTGCCATAAATAAATAATATATTTTTGTTTTAAAATAAATTCGAAACGTTTTATTATTACTCTGTGTGTGAGTTCTGTTGACTTATTTTTTTTAGAAAATTCGTGTTAATAGTAAAAGTTTGTGCCAAGTAAGTACAATAAACCTTAAATTTTCACAGTACAAATTTACTAATTAGTTATCTACAAGGTATAGGTCGCGCGACGAATGATGAGCTCTGTAAGAAAGTGGAAGGGGAATGCGCAGAACTCATAAATTAGGTCTAATTGGCGGGGTGACAGGGGGTGAAGGGCGGGAGTGTAGGAGCGTGGTTGCAGGAGTGGTCGAAATCCTACACGCACACTAGGGCACAGCTGCACACTACTCCGCGATACGTCGGCACGTGTTGTCATTAGTCTCGGTACTGTCACGCACATAAAATATTCTACTCTTTTTGACAAATCTTTTAATAGCGTATTGAGGCTTTGATGCCCCGAGAAAATTGTCTGTCCAATCTGTACAATAAAGAAAAAAGGGTTTATTATGTATATGGTTTGATCAAATATTTATACCAATTATTATTATATAACGCAGTGATAGTGCCAATGTTGCTTTACGGTAGCGAAACCTGGGTATGTCAGCAGATGCATGAAAGTAAATTACATGCTGTGGAGATGCGATCACTTCGAAAATTGTGCGGCGTAACTTTGGCCGACCTAATACGTAACGAAGTGATACGCAATATGGCAGGTTTGAATGAAAGTGTCAGCGTTAAGCTGGAAAAGAGTGTGTTCGTTGGTTTGGACACGTCCAACGAAGGAGTGGGGAACGATTGGCGAAGAATATATATTGTGCGAAAGTAGAGGGTAGAAGGAATCAGGGTAGGTCGAGATTTGCATATGAAGATCACGTGATCAGATTGCTCAAAAACGGAAATGTCTAAAGTACTCGGATGCCCAGACGTGCGTGTACGAAGCAGTTGATAAATCTTAAGGAAGCGAAATCAGTATGCATGGATCACGAAGCCTGGCACGCTGTTTCCCTGACGGGGTAGTGAAGATAGTTAGTTTAGTTATAAATTTTCGACAATTTCATTTGTTTAATACATAAAAAAAATTAAATCACGCCTAACATTCACCGGGGTAAGCAGAGACTTCTTCCATTTCTTTTACTTTAAATAAGTATTGTCAGTGTCACACACATTTTATAACTATTTCTACATTAAAATAAATAAAAATGTTTTTTTTTTAAATTCGATCACTGAAAAATAAATGAAATATCTATCATGGTTTAATATTTTAACACAAAACACTTTGAACTCACTTGTTGTAAATAATATAAACCTACTTACGTACCCACCTAGCCACCTACCTAAGTTATAAAAAAAATGTTTAATGGTTCAAAGCAGAGTCGTATTAAACTTGATTCTTTGTGTAAATATATTGTGCGCGATTATACATGCGCAAACTATCCCCACTAATTTTTGTCAGAGCTCATCATTCGCCGCGCGACCTATACTGTAATAATTTAGGAAGGTATGGTTGCGAGAAGCTCGTGCGTGGCCCCGCTAACTCAGTTTTCTGTAAACGATCACTGCGTTAAGCAAGTTTTTTGGACCTTGGATAGGTGACATATTTTCACGCCTTTAACCCCGAAGGGGTAGGCAGAGGCATACTAAACGCCCACATTTCACCGTATGCATATTTATCTCACGTAACCACGTAACAGGTGGTGAGCCCATTGCCGTTTTGAAAATGGACAGGGGCAAGCTGTGGCTACCTGCAGTTGAAATTTTTCAAGCCGCCAATAAGGCCTTCAACTGGCTTAACGACTGCCATGTTACTGGTAACCGGGACCATCGACTTAACGTGCCTTCCGAAGCACGGAAACGCTTGCAAATATAAATGCCATAAAGTGGTCACCCATCCGAGGACCAGCCATAGTAAAAGTTGCTTAACGCAGTGATCGTTTACAGAACACTACGCCCGCGGGGCCACGAGCGCTTCCTCTAACACTTTTTTTGTAATTCTTAAGTCTATAATAGTCTATAATAGTTATTTAGTTTATTATCTATTTTAACCTCTAGGAAATTTCATATTTGTGAATATATTATCCAAGTATTCATTAACATAACAAGTTTTCAGAAAGAAGGTCATTTTTATTTAAAACATCTTTAAAGTGATTTAAGGCTCCATCGTATTATCATCACATTTAGGTATCTTACCTACTTAAGTGATTTTGCATGAGATATTAGACTCACGAAGAATAATTGAATTTAATTGAGGCAAGAAGAAAAAAAACAACTTATGTTATTAGTCCATTCAACAGGCCAAGGTATTAAAACCATACTGCCTACTCTTGAATTTAGCCTTCCTTGATAAATGCAAAAATATTTTTCAATTCGACCAGGTATTTCCTAAGATTAGCGCGTTCAACCAAACAAGGAAGAAGGCTAGGCTATATATCATCACGCTACTACCCTGGAGAGCGGAACAGTAATAATAATAAATGTTGACAAATCGGTAGAATTTTTATGCATTATTGTAGAATTTATAAGCGATGGGATTAAATAGTTGCGAAGGAGTTCGAACTGCCACGGGCGAAGGCGTGGGAGATCATCTAGTCTAGACTGCCTCGGTGGCGCAGTAGTAGTGTATGCGACTGCCGCGACTGTGGTCCTTGAATATTTGTGTGATCCACAAATGTTTGTTTCAGAGTTTGGGTGTTTGCTAAGTATAACATGTATGTATTTAGAAATATATAAGTATGTTTATCAGTCATCTAGATCCCATTACACAAGCTTATATTAGATTTGTTTGGGCTAGACGGCGGTGTGTCAAAAAAAAGCCCTACACTATTTATTTATTTATTGACTGACTAGGAGAGCGAAGCGAGCCGACAAAAGTCTCCGTTTTAACTCTACAAGTACGGGGAAAATGCTATTGATGTTCGTCCGTCTATTCAGTCTACAGGTCGCATTTTTCATGGGATTTGCATGCAACTTGACATGGACAATCCTTGATGTAGACAACAACTTTTAGCGAGGGGGTTTTACGATCGGGGGGGAAATTGAGGCAGGGGAGGGGAAATGGTCCCGTAGTGGTTGGCAAGAGCGCTCAAAACGAAATAAAGCAATGTTGAATATTTTTTTATTTTCCTAAGTCTACGGTTCGCAGAACCACTAGTTATTTATAAATATAGATAATTAAAACAAAGACCCTGTTCTAATATATTCTAATATATCACGTGCTTGTACCTACCTAGCCAGGTTATAAATTCTGTCACATGTTTAATATAAAATAATTGAAACAAGTTTATTCATTATGTAACCATTTATATACCAAAATGAACTTAACAAAACATAGATTCTTATGACAATAAAGTTTATTCAAAATGACCTCCGTGATTTTGAATACAGGCCTTCAATCTGCGCGGCCAGTCGTCTATCGCAGCACGAACGAGGTCCATGTCAATATCGGCGGCTGCCTTAATCAAGGATGTCTTGAGTGATTCCAAATTGGGATGAGGCTTTGAGCACGCCTTTTCCTCCAAGTGTTGCCATATCTTGTAATCGAACGGACTCAAATCTGGACTGGAGGAGGGCCAGTCTTCGTGCCGGATGAAGTCGATTTCACGCGCTGCCAGCCAGTCTTGTGTGCTCTTCGCTCTATGAGCTGGCGACGAATCTTGTTGGAATACCCAGTGCCTGTTATTGAACATGGTATGAGAAACAGGTTCCACAAGGTTCGTCAGGACTGTATTTTGATACACAACTGCATATGTTTTTACACCTTTCTCACAAAAATGTACCTCTGTTAAGCCTCAATAAGAAACTCCCAACCATACCATGAGCGAGGGTGGAAAATGACCTCATTGGACACGCGGAATATGGTTGCTCGCTTCTTCACTACTGTGTGCGTACATCTTATCGTATCGTTTTGTTTGTTGTAGCTCTCTTCTACGGTAAAAATTTTTACATCCGAAAAAAGAATTTCCCGATATTTTTTTCCCGCGTACCGCTTCAACAAAGCGCGGCATCTCTACATTTAACACCCTTTTCACCGTGGTTCTGCTTAACCCCATCTGAAGGGCCAACAGTTTCTGCTTACGTTTGGGATTTCTTTGAATTCGCGCCTTCACAGCTTTTATCACTGCTGGAGTCCTAACATGTCATCTACACTAGAGTCTTCATTGTATCGTTTGATGGTACGATCAAAGAATCTTTTGGTTATATTAAAATTTTTCAGTATGTCAAAAATTTAAATTGGCGCGTAACCGCAACGATGCATCGCAATAACTGCAACACGGACTTCTTTAAGCGTCCACTCCATATTTAAAAATGAGTAAAATTCTAAAAAGTATACATTTTTATTTTCATGAACAATTCGAAATTCGAATTCCATAAACTTTTTTTGTGGCCAGCATTCTAAAAGAAAAGTTTTTACTGTGTGAAAATACTTATGACCTGACTAGGTATATATGTAGATATTCATGTACTTGTTTTATAATATTGTCATTAAGATTGTGGCTAAGATAGCTTCAAGAATTACAAAAAAATGTCGTGAAGTAATATAATTAGGTAGGCACATATGTAGATAAGGCAATGTAAGATTTTATGTGATTTAAGATAAGTGTATTAAAGTCGTAACCCAATATACAAACGGATAAGCTACTACTACTTCTGGGGCCTATAGATTCGTTCTTCTGTACTTCTGGGGCCTATAGATTCGTTCTTCTGTGTCCGTTTGGCACGTTTTGTTTGAAATTTTATATATATGTATGTGTAAATATATATGTACTGTGACAATACAGGAACACAATATGCAATACAAAAAAAATCCTTCAGAAATGTTCTCTCTGCCTCCTAGGGTCTCCCATTCTAGAAGATGCCTATGATTCTTTCATTGAGGAAATAATTAAAAATGTTAGTGAATTTTCTGACAGACTCCTTCAAATTAATATTCAATCGGCGTTTACAATTATTCGGCATTGCCTTTTCGTCCCTAAATTTACTCATCGTCCAAATCTTGAATGCAGATTTGGACGACCAAGCGTGGCTCCAAGCGTCGTTACCAATACGCTGGGGCGGCCTCGGTGTTCGAAACATTTCTGATATAAGTTTACCAGCATTTTTGTCTTCAATACATGCGCCGATGAATTCCTACACTGGTAAATTTTGAAGTGCCAGGCAAGATTGAAGTCATAAATGCTTGGAAACTTACTTGCCCAGATACTGTTTGGCCCACCAATCCATGCTCCTAGAGGCAGTGGGATAGGCCGCTCTGCAACGAGGTTAGACAACATTTATTAAATACGTGTTTGAATGTTGCAGAAGTTTGGCTTCAGGCTCGTCCGTCGCCCAACATAGCTACTATGTTGGACGACACTACATTAAGAATTGCTGTCTGTCTTCGTTTAGGTGCTCCCTGCGTTTCTTCGCATTGCTGTCAATGTGGTGAAGCAGTCGACAGCCTTGGGCATCACGGTCTCTCATGCAGCAGGAGCGCAGGTCGCAGGTCACGTCATGCTTATCTTAATGACATTATCCGTCGGGCTCTTGTTCCAGCCGTACTAGAACCAAATGATTTGGCGCGTGACGATGGCAAGAGACCGGACGGTATGTCATTGGTGCCATGGAAGATGGGAAAGCCTAGTTTGGGATGCAACTTGTGTTGCCATCCTGGTTCCTTCTCATCTTCAAATCACGGCGGGTTGCGCTTGTGCTGCTGCTGCATCTGCCGAGACTCTCAAGCGGCGCAAATATAATGATTTAATAGGTTTATATTTCTGAGCCGTTAGGGGTCGAGACACTGGGCTCGTGGGACCCAAGTGTTCGTTCGCTATATAATGATATCGCAAAGTTACTGGTCGACTCTTCTCGTGACCATAGGGCTGGCCTCTTTCTCGCACAGAGAATAAGCATTGCCATACAACGTGGCAATGCGGCCAGCCTTATGGGAACCTTACCGGTTGATTTTGATGGGGAGGAATTCTTCGACACCTAGTCGGGGAATCTTTGTCAGTCCTGTAATAATCCCCACCACCTCTTAATTTTTGTACTGAGTTCTGTAAATATAACATAACATAGCATACTTTCACGCCTTTATCCCCGAAGGGGTAGGCAGAGGCGTACTATACGCCCACGTTTCACCGTATGCTTTGCTTTTTGTCCCACGTAACAGGTGGTGAGCCCATAGCCGTGTTGAAATGGACAGCTGCAGGTTGTGGCGACCTGCTGTTGAAATTTTTCAATCCGCCCATAAGGCATTCAAGCTTATCGACTGCCATGTTACTGGCAACCGGGACCAACGGCTTAAAGTGCCTTCCGAAGCACGGAATCGCTCGCAAATATAAATGCCACAAAGTGGTCACCCATCCGAGGACCAGCCATAGTGAAAGTTGCTTAACGCAGTGATCGTTTACAGAACACTACGTCCGCGGGGCTACGAGCGCTTAAATATGTTAAATTTTAATAAGTAAAATATCTAATTATTATGAATAAGAGTATGTTTATAAGAAAAATAATTTACAATATATAGTAGGTAAGGTTAAACAGGTTTACGCGGGAAACTCGTCAAGTGCGGACGCTTGCTGATTATTACTTTTTTTTTATTTATTTGGTTCACAATACTGGTTACAACCAAAAGTAAATACACAGATTACAATGCTCAAATACAGATACAGCAGTAACGAATTGTACCCTACTAGATGTGAACACAGCATGCCAAGTATGGTCAATGATATAATTAAATAAAATTACTTTCTAAATCTAGTGCATTTATCTTGTTTTATGGGTGGAATTGGTGGTTTCTTGGACATACAAGTTGTGTTAACGTGCTATAGTGAAAGACAATGATACTCGTATATATGCAGTCAAATGCTATTTTCTATTTTGGCGCGTAAACCCCACTGAAAACCTCAGTAATACTGGGGTGAGACTGACCTTGACTTAAGACTAGACTTGACTAAGACGTAGAGGACGGGGACATTGTAGATAATAAAAAAGAAGATTGAAGAAATATGAATTAAGATTTGGCTAAAACGTCTTAGTAACCAGGCCATAATATAATAACAAAAAAATAATAGTAATTTACTTACTGAGTGAAAGGTACCATTCAAAAACGATGTTTTAAGTAAGTAGGACTCGCTCGATTTAAAATTACTTGATGTCTATAAGTGCTTTATTTTTATAAATCGACGTCTTAACACACATTCTCACAACAGAGAAAGTCATTTAAAGTGAATTTAGTGCACAAAACATATAACTTAAATTATTTAAAATTGGTACATAATGGGTCAATGATCTCAATGACATGGTCTATTCTTTTTTTGTAATTATTTCATTTTTTATGGCTTGATTACTAACCCCTTTCAGCCAAATCGTATTTTTTTCATATTTTTTCAATCTTCTTATTATCTAAAATGTCCATGTCTTAGTCTTAAGTCAATGTCAGTCTCCCGCCAGTATAATAGTGTTGTTATACTGAGGTTTGCAGTGGAGATAACGCGGCAAGGTGGAAAATTGCATTACACAAACACAACTTTTATGTACCGCACATAAAACAAGATAAATACACAAATGGTTCTAGAAAATATTATACAGCAAGAAAAAGGTGTCAGCCATTTTACCGCCTAAACTCCCTGGTCGAAACTTCACCTCACTAATTTTTTTTATTTATGTGTATCTTCGGCTGTAAAGCCATACTGTTTTCATATTAAAATAATAGTACTATTAACTATCATGGTCTTGGTCGAGTTGTCCTATGTCAAAGTCACTCTTGCCCCAGTAAAGCGATGGATGCGTTACTGAATCTCTCAGTGGTGTTTGTGCGGTAAAATGAGAATCGCTTGTCACTGCCATTATCACTGACTTTCTATTTCCAAGAATGTATATATCTGTCACAGCACCAGTTCTTAATTCAAATTTTAGATATTTGCATATTTTTTCTATCGTAACAGTACCTAATCAAACACCCACTTGTGTAAACACTTTAAATGTGTAAATAATTTGGAACAAAGTTATAAAGTGAGATAATATTTTGATTTGATATAAGGATAAGCTTAAGATAAGAAAAATACTGTAGGTAAATGACAATCTTAATGTCATATCTTTGTGCTAAATACAGGTAGAAAAGTGAACGGGGAATTACTAAGTGTAGTTTTCAATTACAACATAATTACCATTCCTTGAATATAAAGTACTTACTCGTAGCCTCGCTAACTCAGTGTTCTGTAAACGATCACTGCGTTAAGCGATTTTCGCTATGACTGGTTCTCAGATGAGTAAATAAATAAATAATAATAAATATCGTTGGGACAACTTACACAACGCCATCTGGTTCCAAACTAAGCAGAGCTTGTACTATAGTAACCAGATAACTGATAAACATACTTATATAATTCTAAATACATAGGTAACTATTATAGATAAATAACACCCAGGCACAGAATAAACCATCGTGCTCATCACACAAAGTTTTATTCTGGGTGGGAATCGAACCCACGACCTCTTGCGTAGCAATCGGATACACTCCCACCGCGCCACAGAGGCAGTTTAGAGTGACCGCTTTTTAGCATTTCTATTCACAAGCGTTTTGGTGCTTACGTAGTATTGTAGGCGAATATTATGCCTCTGCCACCCATGCGGGGATAAAGGCGTGAATAATACTTTAGTATTATCATCTGTAGCTTAGCGCGAATAATTCCTTTCATAAATATGTAGTACCTAGCAGTATAACCTACGTGATCACCATTTGATGTTAACATAATCACTGCATATTATAAAACAAAGTCGCTTTTCGCTGTCTGTCCATACATAGGGATAATTGAGGACACGATGCATAGACTTCGGCGAAGGTAAGTTAGTCTTATTATGTTATTATACTAGTTGACGCCCGCGTAGAGAAGTTTTCCCGTTTCTGTTTCCCACAGGAACTTGCTCCCGGGATAAAAAGTAGTCTATGTGTTATTCTGATATTTAAGCTATATTATTGTAAAGTTTCCTCAAAATCTATTCAGTAGATTTTGCGTAAATTAGTAACAAACATCCATACTTTCAAACTTTCGCGTTTAAATAATATTAGTAGGATTTTTACGTAAGTAAGCCGTACCTGTTTGTGTCTGACGAAATTATTACCCACTAACAGGAAAATGGCGGTTAAATTATCTGCACGTGATTACAGACTCATCCGTGTGTTTTAACCTAAGGTTTTAACACGTTCCACGCGTTTACTAAAAGACAACACTTTCCGTGTGTGCGTCATGAACTCAGTATCTACATCTCATAACCCTTCCTTTGCTTTGGGTAATAAATATTATTTGTCCATTTCATCTCCTGTATTTATATTTTATTTTATAGTTAAATATTGTTAAAAACAAAATCAATTTAACATTAATCTTAGTTAAAAAAAAACAATTCAAACTATACCTAAATAAAAACTTCCAAACCTATTTAACAAAATTTAGATTGGGTCCCCTCGGTAGGGTACCCATGATGCAGGCAGCATTCCCACGCTGAATAGCTATGGAAAGCCTTTGCGCGAGAAAACTAACCGCACGAGGATCGATTATTTTATTTATTATTCAATCACGCCTTATCCCCGAAAGGGTTGCAGAGGCATATTATACGTTCACATTTCATCAGACCGATCAGGTGTTGGGCGACCCCCACAGAAGCTCATTGCTGGCCAGCAATGGGTAGTTTGTAAGTTGATCTCTCCTCGTATAAAAAAGGGTATCCTTTCGATTTCCGAAGGCTCATCCGGAACTCCTAGCCATACACAAATGAAAGGATAAGGATTTAGTCGGTGGGAATCCGGCTTAGAATCTATGCGGATTTCCACAGGAAAAATAAGTGTGTGTGTGTAATTATATGTACACGCGTACACACACATACATACATTCTGAATTTATCTTCTTTGGCGTAACAAGATAAAAATCTATTTAAAAAATATCTTTTGCCTTATCCTAGGGTTGTAGAAAAAACTAAAATGTTAACTACCTACTCGTATAGCTAACTTAAGGGTGTTTGAAAACTACTTTGAATTTAGTTATAAGTTGTCATGGAAACATCAGCTAACTTCATGGTGTCGGATTTTCGTTAAGGTCTTCGCGCGCATCGTAAAAATTTACTCTCATCATTTTTCCCTAACGCGCCAAAAGAAGTACAACTTTAATGGACATACCTAGTATTTAGTAGAATTTGGTAATATCTAGTAGGTCGCTGTATTTAAAATGACAGATGTAACAACGCAGCGGTCGACGTTATGATTTTTTTTTTAATAATTATTTAATGGCCTGGTTTCTAGGACCTTTTAGCCAAAACTTATTTTTTATATCATATTTCTTCAATCTTATCTTCTAATTAGTCCTGTCCAGTCGATGTCGTGTCCTCATTGTCCGTCCTGGTCCTTGCCCTCAGTATAATGGTGATTCTTATACTAAGGTTGTCAATGGACGTTTCGCGGCAAGAGAGAAAATAGCATTTCACTGCATATATATCATTGTCTTTCACTATAGCACGTTAACACAACTTTTATGTCCAAGAAACCACCACTCCCGCACATAAAACAAGATAAATGCACTAGTTTTATAAAATAATATAAACCAAGTGTCCTCACTTGTCACTCTTCCCGCCAAATGTCCGTCGACGTTATGATGAAACCGGTTTCCACTCCGTTTAGTTGTCTCATAATGCCTGTAAAAACCTTTGTAAGTCTTAGCGCAAACAATTCTTTAGAGTTCTTTACCTAAAGGGTAAGAAGTAAGAACGGTACCCTTTTATTAAGACTAACTAGCGCTCGTGGCCCCGCGGACTCAGTGTTCTGTAAACGATCACCGAGTTCAGCTACTTTCGCCAATGCATGTGCTTGGATGGGTGACCACTTTGTGGCATTTACATTTGCGAGCGTTTGCTTGCTTCGGAAGGCACGTTTAGCCGATAGTCCCGGTTGCCAATAAAATGGCAGTCGTTAAGCCAAGTTGAAGGCCTTATGGGCGGCTTTAAAAATTTTCAACATCAGGTTGCCACAGTCTGCTCCTGTCCATTTCAACACGTCAATGGGCACACCGCCTGTTACGTGGGACAAAAGTTCAGTCGGTGAAATGTAGGCGTTTCATATGCCTCTGCCTACCCCTTTGGCGAGTTGAAATATTCACAGATGATGTATTTGTGTTGCCGCTATAACAACAAATACTAAAATGAGAATAAATTAAATATTTAAGGGGAACTCCCCATACAATAAATCTTTATTTTTTTGCCGTTTTTGGCTTGATATTAATAACAGCAACAGAAACACTTGACATATTCATAAAATACACAATAACATATTTAAAAATAAATAATTAATTAAACTCATCATCATCCGAGCATCTGTCCCGGTTGCGTCTCGCGACGCCCGGGCTCCGCTTTCCTACTTTTTCTTCTCCACTTCACACGGTCGTCGACATCCCCTGTAGTGAGACCATTGGCACGCATGTCATCCCTTACGACGTCAAGCCAGCGCTTCTTGGGTCTTCATGTCCGGCGTGGCTGACATGGCCAGACATTAGTTCCCTACGTAGCCCGGCGGTTGCTGCAAGACGTGACCATACCAACGAAGGCGACACTCTTGCAGCTTATCTGCAATGTCACGGACGCGAAGGCTGTAAATAATTAATTAATTAGCGTAAATTTTCATATATTATTGTAAAATTACTGTATGTATGTGTTTAGAAATATATAAGTATGTTTATCAGTCATCTAGATCCCATAATTCAAGCTTATATTAGCTTACTTTAGGCTAGACGGCGGTGTGTAAAAAAATGTCCCACAATATTATAAGTACAACGGGATGAAAACGGATACCAAGGGGTTCGATTGTATGTCACGGGCGATGCCGCGGGGCTATATAGGCTATGGCATAGCTAGGTACATGTGTACTTGTTTTATATCGTATCTATTGCAATAGGCAATTAATTGGTACCGTTATGATAAAATATGTACCTACCTACATAATTATGTACCACGATTAGATAAGTAAATAGTTTTTTTAAATGTATTCGACCACTAAACCCAATCGCAAAGGGAGAAGCATTTAAGTAAATTGTAATGTCAGTGTCCACTTCTACGCTATTTAACATAACAATGACTTCAAGGTCCCCCTAGTTCCCATTTGACCAGTCCAGCGAATGTGAAGGTTGTCATTGAATATTCATGTCCCACAATATTTATGTATTACTATAGATGACCCCCACAGCTTCGCCCGTGGAATATTTCGACCTCGCGTTGCACCTATTTAATCCCGTCGCTTATAAATTCCACAATGATGCATAAAAAAACTCTCTCTTATAGAAAGCAAGACAGATATTTTCATTTCTATTTCGCATTGAACAGTGTGGTGTCGCGACGATTATTTTTGTTGAGTGTATACAGGTTTTTTGGAAATAATAAATAATAAACTAATTAATCGAAAGGAACTTCGTTCCATCCGGGTGTCCCTTGACACCTCTCAAGTTTTTTTTATATTAGTATAGATTTATTATAGATAAAACAAATAAAATAAAAAATGTATACCATATTTTTCACCACATTTTACCATAACTTCGACACCATAGAAATAGCAATAACAGTTTTACAATTTCTATGTTTTTACAATCTTACGAAAACCAAAAGATGCTGTGCTTATTGAATTAGCGTATATAAATATAAATAAAATATTGTGGGACACTTTTTCACACAGCGCCATCTAGCCCAAAGTAAGCTAATATTAGCTTGTGTTATGGGATCTAGATAACTGATAAACATACTTATATATTTCTAAATACATACATATTATAGATAAATAACACCCAGACACAGAATAAACCATCGTGCTCATCACACAAAGTTTTATCCTGGGTGGGAAACGAACCCACGACCTCTTGTGTAGCAGTCGGATGCACTCCCACCGCGCCACAGAGTATATATTATAGTTAATATTTAAAAAGCGTTCCTAGCTCTGCTAATTCAGTGTTCTGTAAACTGTAAGGTGTCCTTAGATGGAGGACCACTTTGTCGCATTTACGAGCGTCTCCGTACTTCGGAACGTTAAACCGTTGGTCCCGGTTGCCAGTAATGTGAAAGTCGTTAAGCCAAGTTAAAGGCTTGAAAAAATTAACAGCAAGTCTTTTTATTTTTTATACCACTGAGGTGTTAGACAAGCATACGGTCCACCCAATGGAAAGTGGTCACCGTAGCCTATGGACGTTTGCAACACCAGAGGTGTAGCACTCGCGCTGCCGACTCTAAAACTATTGGTCACTAACATAACCTGCGCTTGTCCATTTTCAACACGGCAATGGGCTACCACCTGTCACGTGGGATAAAAATGCGCACTGTGAAATGTCAAAATTTTGTACATACCGCAGTGGTAGCGTCACAAATGATAAGATTAAGCTGATATTCGGACTACACAACTCATTTTAATATACTAGCTGACCCGCCCGGCTTCGCCCGCGACATACCTCGAATCCCGTGGCACCCATTTCATCGTTTATTAATTTAACAAAAATGTATGAACATTTATCAAGTAGTTGATTACTTCTCCGCTCTCCACGGACCGGTTGAATTATGGTTACACAAAATTAGTTGCTCTGCGCATTATTTTGATTTTGCCGTATCTCCTATGATATTCATTTAATTTGCAAGGTGTAAAGGGACAAAATAATCTTCATGAAATGCTGAAGTTAACGAACGTATGTATTATAAATTATAAAGATTAATAACGTATTTGTGTAAATAGACATCAAATTACCGCCTTATAATTGCTGGCCGCGGACTTTTTTGTAGACTTACATTAGATACACAATTCCACTCTACATTATTTTGTTATATCTCAAAGATTTAGGCAGCGTTTTCGTTGAAAGCTCCCAGGCGGCTTATTTTTTTCCGACACCCCTAATAAATATCGTTATAATTTAGTCAATGTATATAAAAACGTAACAGATTATACATAAAAACTTTACTTATGAATTATTCTACCTATTAAAAATAACCGCATCAAAATTCGCCGCGTAGTTTTATAGACCTAAGCATAATAGGAACAGACAACGGGAAACGCCTAAAAAGCCTATGTGTTATTCTGATGTGTAATCTATATTATTGTAAAGTTTCATCAAAATCCATTCAGTAGATTTTACGTGAAAAAGTAACAAACATCCATATCTACTTACAAACTTTCGCGTTAATAATATTAAGTAAAGTAGGATTACAAACAAACAGACACTTCAATTGTATTCATCTGTATAGATTCACACGAGTGTAACCGCTGGCGTCTGCTAGTCATATTTAATTTATGATAATATGATACCGATAACATTTAGATAGCGACCATTGTTAAGTAGACAAGACGTAAGTATTTAATTTTGTTATAACGAAACCATTGTGGCTGTTAAGTGAGTCAAGTAGAATTGTAGAACAAATATATTCGTCCTCTATGTCTCTGGAAGACACTTGTGCATAAGAAAGGATCTTATCAAACAAAGTAAGCTACTATTTACATTTCTGGAATTAACTTCATCTTGATAAATCACGCCTTATACCCGAAGGTGTGGCAGAGGCATATTATACGCCCTCATTTCACCGTGTGCATTTATGTCCCAAATAAAAAGGTGGTGAGCCCATTGCCGTGTTGAAATAGACAGACGCAGGGTTCGGTTTGTGCTGTTAAAAAAATTTCAGGCCGCTCGTACGACCTTGAATTTGACTTAATGGCTGCCATGTTAAGAGCAACTGGGACCACTGGCTTAATGTGAATTCCAAAGCACGGAAACGCTTGTAAACGGAAATACTACAACGCGTTCCTTGTTACGGATGGGTATCCGTAACCAGCCATAGCGAAAGTTGCTTAACGCATTTATTGTTTATAGAACACTGAATCAGTTGGGTCACGAACGCTTAGTTCAATAAATTTCTGGAATTAAGTACCTAATTATGAATGAAAATAGTAAATATAGGTCAGGATTGTGGTCACGAGACTATATCTGCTAACATGACCGGGGGACCTGAAGACGGCGGGTAGACTGCTCGCCGTACTTAAAGTAGCAGGCTGAAGATGGCGGCTTGATGTGAGTTTTAGGCAGCTCCTCTCGCCCCAGAAAGTAGAACTTCTAAATCCGTGAGGCCTCGGTGCTAAGTCTGCCAAAATCCCACGGATATCCTTCCCAGCAGTCACTTGGAGCTCTCTTGGATCTCTCTCTATATCTTGAATTGTGTTTTTTGGACGGTTCGCGTCACAGAGCGAGGAATCAATATACCTCGCGAGCCCTCTACAGCAAGAGAGACGGAGCGAGCTACATTCCTATCTCTGTGGACGAGCACGATGCATGTCATTAGGTCTCAGTTTAAACCTGCTAACGCTTGAGTCCATTGAAGTCTATGTTTGACGAAGCAAAGCATAATAAGGATTGGGAAATGCTGCTGAAGGCGTTACATGGTCCAAGGCTATGAGTCCACGTGAGTCCTCGTTAGACATACATTTTAACAACAACCTCTTCTCAGAGAAGATCCCAAACCAATAGAAGGTTAAATTTTAAAAGTTTACTTATATACCATAACAGTAAGGTTCTCCAATAGTAATAATAATAATAATAATTTGTGGGACACTTGTCACACAGCGTCATCTAGCCCAAAGTAAGCTAATATTAGCTTGTGTTATGGGATCTAGATAACTGATAAACATACTTATATATTTCTAAATAAATACATATTATAGATAAATATCACGCAGACACAGAATAAACCATCGTGCTCATCACACAAAGTTTCAACCTGGGTGGGAATCGAACCCACGACCTCTTGCGTAGCAGTCGGATGCACTCCCACCGCGCCACAGAGGCAGTCAAAGTAAAAAGTCAAAAAGTAAAGCTAAATCTTCTCCAGAAGCCGATTAACATCTGGTTTCGACCATCTGTTTGCAAATTTGCGATTCATCTTAATTGTGCAACACAACTTTCGGACATGTCGAAGCCCTTCGACCTTGCCACGCAAGTAATGATTTCTAGATGGCATTAGTGTGCATATATCCATCTGAAACTTAATGGAAACTGGAATGCCGATTAAAACCACATGGTGCGCCTCCACCTGCCAATGGCCGGAAGTCCCGTATGAGCCTTCGGAAGGAAAACACCAGGGCTCCTGAAATGTGTGTGTAGCCTCAGGCAGATGTTATCCCGTTTCTTTGGAGCTTGTCAATGGCTTTGTATTGTCTAAACCTATACTCTATTTGTTAAAATGTGTGTTATTTTTTGTTCCAGATGAAATGTCACCCAAAAAAGCCGCATCTAGAAAACACTTTCGCCTGGATGGAAAAATGAAGTAAAACACGAAACAAAGAAAAATAAAGGGCTCAGTGATTATACGAGTACAATTCTAGTCAAATAATTTAATAGTAAAAACAAGATGGACGATCAGTCGAGTCGTATCACGATGGCAAATAATAATCAGGTAAGCATAGATTTGTGTCGATTTTGTTACTAATTTAAAGGTGTAAAGTTATGAACTGCACGGAGTTTTCCGGAAACGACAACTCATCAACTACACAGCTTTAATAATTTTTCCAAACAAATCTTTCTTGAGACGAATGAAACGCGGGTAGAATTGCAATAATTCGTTTTGATTGGCCCTACCAAGTCTATGCTAAGCGTATACGCGATTTGATTGGTTACAATGCCTCACGCCTATTGTAAGTCATTACATAGATAACATCACGCACAAAATATTGGTATTGCAAACATCCCTAGAGTTAGGGTTGCCAGATTAGAAAACTGCAATATCTGGACAAAGGTACAAAGTATCGGAATTTAGTGAATTTTGTCGGGACAAATATAAAACTACCGAGAGGAGGGTTTCCCTCATAAAGGATCGACAATCTGCTCAGAATCGCGATTTCGCGAGTCATCCATTGGTGGATGCAAAAAGCCCAGCACCGATCGTTGGTAGTAGACATTATTGAAGTAAGAAGGAGGCCTATGTCCAGCAGTGGGCATTCGACAGGCTGAAATGATAAAATTATAAACATTAATTAAAATATTTGGATTATTAAACGATAGTAATAAGTACAAAATCAAATACAGACTCTGCTGTAATTAGGTTTTAGGTTAGGTTCACTTTCGTAGGCGGTTATCGCGTGCTTATTTTAACTTGACCGCCGATGATTTGTGAAGATTTATGTCCAGACCTTTTCAGTTTTATCGAGACGCCAATGAAATGTCGGGACAATCCCGACGAATCCCGACCATCTGGCAACCCTACCTAGAGTTGTATAGTCAGACGGCAGTCACTTTCAACATGCTTCACGTAATGGCTGCTGTCAATAGTCTTGTGGAATTTGTAACTGGTCCTTAATTCCCTCAATATCGTTATGACTTGCCATCAGGCATCATGTTGTTTCATTTTGGCGGGCTAAACATACTAGGTGCACTTGCCGTCCCCGGTAAGTCTAAATGGAGCGAAGCGTTTTGCCGATTTACGAGTTCTTTTGTTGATGTCTATTTTCTTCTTGGTGATTATTCCTCCATGGTATGTCCGAGTTTTTATTTTATTTTTTCTAAACATCTAGTGTCGTATTATGGGTCAAATTTGAACAAAGAGTGTTAAGTGGTTTGGGAGAAGTTCGAGGACAAAGCGAAAATCCGAATCGGGGAAGAATGGAGCTACGCTCACCTTGTTCACTTCGCTCCAATAAAAGTCACTTTACTTTGGTCACTTCTCTTGGTTTTCGAATGCCCTTTACATTTTGTAAGGTACCCTAAATATAAAGTAAGGAAGTCATAAAATTTTACGATATAAAGTTAGTAAATAACGAACAGTTAAATAAAATAGTTATCGATTCCACTAACGAAGAAGAGTAGTGAGAGTACCAACATTCAAGCAAAACTGTTTTTTTTTATGGCTAACGGTAATATTTTGGGATGGTTACTGAGTTACTGACTCCTTTAATACGCCTTTAATAATGAAATTTGGTAAGTTGGTACAGTTTTCAACGTTTTGGGAATTAAACATTTTGCAAATTCACATTTTGAGAATTCAAGATTTTGCAAATTCACATTTTGAGAATTCAACATTTTGCAAATTCAACATTTTTTGGAAAGCAACATTTTGGAATTCGACATTTTGAGAAATCAACATTTGAAAATTCAACATTTTGGGCCGGAGCGGTATAGACTCTGTTAATATGCAGCATTATAGCTGATATTGCGACCCATTGGGAAATGAGAAAGGAATCTAAATCACACGCGGCCCGTTACTAGAAGCGCCTCAATAGATTTCATACTACCAAGCGGGTCACCCTTTTCTTATACGAACCGAACGGAGAGGTATCGCATCGTTGTGCTATTGGGTTCCAGGATAATTATTGAAATTGCTGAAAATCTGTTATTTTTACTTACCCGTGATAAATTACATCAGAATTTAGTTTATTGACCTTTTTACTATAATTATGACACCATAGCGCAGGACATTAGGGCATTTTTACGTATTTTTGAGCAAGTTTAGCCCACGACGCGAACTACCGTCAGTAGATAGCGTCTTCGTCGCTTTAAGACGTAAGAGGTGCAAAAATCATTAGTTTCGAGTGTTCCTCGGTAGCTTAGTTGTTTAAGCAACTCTACCGGCAAGGAAAAAGTCACGTGTTCGTGGCCCGCTCGAGGCTGAATGATTCTCCATTTTAAATCTATACTAATATTATATAGCTGAAGATTTTCTTTGTTTGGTTGATCGCGCTAATATCAAGAACTACTGATGGGATTTGAAAAAATCTGTTTGTATTATATAGCTCATTTATCTAGGAAGGCTTTAGGCTATATATCATCACGCTACTAAACTGGAGAACGGCGCAGTAGTCATAAATGTCGACAAATCGGGCAAATTTTTATGCATTACATAACATAACAAAACATACCTACTGACACGCCATTACGTACTGTACGCCAGAAGCGTACTATAAGCCCTCGTTTCACCGTATGCTTTGCTTTTTGTCCCACGTAACAGGTGGTGAGCCCATTGCCGTGTTGAAATGGACAGATGCAGGTTGTGACGACTTGCTGTTGAAATTTTTCAAGCCGCCCATAAGGCCTTCAGCTGGCTTAACGACTGCAATGTTACTGGCAACCGGGACCAACGGCTTAACATGCCTTCCGAAGCACGGAAACGCTCGCAAAATATAAACAAAGTGGTCACTTATCCGAGGACCAGCCATAATGAAAGTTGCTTAACGCAGTGATCGTTTACAGAACTCTACATCCGCGGGGCCACGAGTGATTTTTATGCATTATTGTAGAATTTATAAGCGACGGGATTAAATAGGTGCGGCGGGAGGGTCAACTAGTAGGTAATGTGGATAAAAATACACACAATGAAATGTATAATATGTCTCTGGCACCCCTTTGGGGATAAAGGCGTTACTGATAAACAATATATGTAATTACTGCTCATGGCATTGAAAAACAAAATAATAGCTGCCATTAAAGCGTGATTTGTACGTGACAATACATATTTAAGCGAAACACACGGAATAACAATATAGTATTGTCATATAAATGTATTTATTGTCAATTTGCTTTATATTGCTTTGTATCTTTAAATATTTAAACATCAAATAAGTACGAGAAGCACTCGTGGCCCCGCTGGCTCAGTGTTCTGTAAACGCTTAATAATCGCTTACAGAACACTGAGTCAGCAAAGGAGGTCCATGGATTCCACTTTGTGGAATTTACATTTGCCAGCGCTTCCATGCTTCGGAAGGCACGTTAAGCCATTGGTCCCGGTTGCCAGTAAGATGGCAGTCGTTAAGCCTGGTTGAAGGCCTTGAAAATTTTCAACATCAGGTCGTCACAGCTTGCGCCTGTCCATTTCAACACGTCAATGGCCTCACCATCTGTTACATGGGACAAAAATGCATACGGTGAAATGTGGGCGTATAGTATGCCTCTGCCTACCCCTTCGGGGATAAAGGCGTTGCAATATGTATGTATGTATGGTCTCAGGTATTAACGCGATCATGCTTATTTACCTTAAATAGCTTGACGTTTCGACTGGGTTGCACCAGCCGTGGTCACAAGCAGACTCTATATAAAAAAAATCTTTCTCATTGAATTCAACGGTATGAATATCTTGTCTATACCTGAGATATGTAATTTTTTACAAAGGTACCTGTTAACTAAAAGATTATTCTATAGATATTATCTATATATATAAAAGAAAGTCGTGTTAGTTACACTATTTATAACTCAACAACGGCTGTACCGATTTGGCTGAAAATTGGTGGGGAGGTAGCTTAGAGCCAGGAGACGGACATAGGCTACTTTTTATCCCGTAATCTATATATATAAAAGAAAGTCGTGTTAGTTACACTATTTATAACTCAACAACGGCTGTACAGATTTGGCTGAAAATTGGTGGGGAGGTAGCTTAGAGCCAGGAGACGGACATAGGCTACTTTTTATCCCGTAATCTATATATATAAAAGAAAGTCGTGTTAGTTACACTATTTATAACTCAACAACGGCTGTACCGATTTGGCTGAAAATTGGTGGGGAGGTAGTTTAAAGCCAGGAGACGGACATAGGCTACTTTTTATCCCGGGATCAAGTTCCTGTGGGAAATGGGAACGGGAAAACTTCTCTACGCGGGTGAAGCCGCGGTGTCAACTAGTTATATATAGAGTATTATTTCACGAGGTACTCAATTCAATGGCTTAATCTTTTTTTTAAATGAACCTATCAACCAATTATGCGGATTCTTTTTAGTTTTTCGTACTCAAAGGGAAAACGGGACCATGTTACTAAGTCTCCGCTGTCTGTCCGACTGTCATCAGGTTGTATCTCATGAACCGTGATAATATATAATTTTCACAATTGATGTACATCTGTTACCTCTATAACATCATCATCATCCGAGCGTCGGTCCCAGTTGCGTCTCGCGACTCCCGGGGTCCGTTTTCCTACATTTTCTCCTCCACTTCGCTCGGTCGTCGGCCTTCCCTGTAGTGAGACCATTGGCACGAATGTCATCCCTTACGATATTATCTATAGATATTATCTATATATATAAAAGAAAGTCGTGTTAGTTACACTATTTATAACTCAACAACGGCTGTACCGATTTGGCTGAAAATTGGTGGGGAGGTAGCTTAGAGCCAGGAGACGGACATAGGCTAGACATTCGTGCCAATGGTCTCACTACAGGGAAGTAGTGAGACCATTGGCACGAATGTCATCCCTTACGACGTCAAGCCAGCACTTCTTGGGTCTTCCCCTCTTACCGGGACTGACATGGCCAGACATTTGTTTCCCACGTAGCCGCAATATACCAGCGAAGTTGCCTCTATACCAACAAATACTAAAAACAGAATTAAATTAATATTTTCCATACAACAGACAAGATTTTATTAGCCGATTTTATATAATGGTACGGAATTCTTTGTCTGCTAGTCCGACACACTCCGTTCTTTATTGTAGTGTATTCCCAGCAACTTCCAAAGCTGAATTTGTGAGCAACAAATTTTGTTTTTCGGCATCATACGGAGCGACTGCCTTCTGATACCATCCTCATAAAGATGCCTGCGTCATCGTGGTCTTGTTTTCAACAGGGGGCCGAGTCTATTCGTGGTATTTCAGATTTTTTTTAATCTTCTAAATGCACGAATAGTAGACTCATTAGCCTAATGACTGGAATCAAACTAGCTCACATAGGACCCGTAATGTACTACCGTGGTGTTTCCCTTTTAAGTAGGATGTTGCCTTCCAGGTCTCCCGCTTTGCAAAAGAGGGAACAACTCCTTCAAATTACTTCTGGTTAAATTCAATGCGGATTCCAAGACACTAACTTCTCCTGGGACTTTACCGAGATTGAGCTTGGTGTAACTTTTTTGATCTTGGTCATTGCTGTAGATCCTGGTTTACAGAACTTACAGTAATGGGAATGCGGGTTGCATTAGTCTCAAAAAAAGAAAGCCGTAGAATAGAACCAGAATAGAAGATATCTCGCGATATATCGCGGTTCGTGTTAGTAGAATTCTATCGGCCGACCGATAGAAGTCTATTGGAGTACGATTGTAATAGTAGACTACGAAAAACTGTCAAAATTGTACCGGTGGCTTTCTAATGAGTGACGATTTCTATTCTCTTCTGACGCGATTGAATTAGTAGACTTGGCCCCCAGGTGCACGCGTGTAAGCAAGTGAAGTCTCTTGGGCTCCGAAGATTTTATTTGGGCCCCTTACAACCACATTCGATGTCTCATGTATTGCATAAATAACACGCGATTCGTATACAGTCATAACATTAACATATACAAACCTATTTATTGTTTACATTGAACATGTTTTATTATTATTTAAATGGCGATTATTGTAAATAAACATTATTGAACGTTCATACAATGAGTTTATTGTTTAGTTAGAGAGTGTTTTCACAGGCGTAACCAACTGGTTGTGAAGTTGTCAAGTGACTTAAATGTAGTGTACTTTTATTATTTCGAAGATTAATATACGAAGTGAGTCCTTAAATATCGTAAAACTAGAAGTAATAGCAAGCGGGAACAATCGCAAATAGCGCATCGGAGAAAGATTAGTCTTTTGAAGTTTGTTTGTTTAAAATACAGCGTTATCATTAAAAATTTAATTCAGACCTTCGCAAGACATTATGTATAGAGGTCAGTGCAAGACATGGATAATATCTATGGTACGCGATTCTAGGAAAGTTTAGTTTTAGTTCTATTCTATAGCGGTTCTATTGCGATTCGTGCGAAACTAGGTAGTCTATTAAAACTTATATATATTTTACAATCACAATTCTCAAGTTGCAGAACAGAAACGAAATAGCTGTTTTAATCTTTAAAAATATTAATATAGACTACTAAAAACGCAATTTAAAAGCTACTTACAGGCGCTACACGTGTTAATAACATTCTATCGGCCGGCCGATAGAACTCTTATCGGAGCACAATTGTAATAGTAGACTACGAAAACTGACAATTCTTTCTGGCGGCTCTCTATTGAGCGACGGTTTCTATTCTCTTCAGTCTGACGCGATTGAATTAGTAGACTTGGCCCCCAGGACTAGTGAAGATTTTAATCGTAAGTACTATACCTACGTGCTTGATTGTTGACCATGTCACGGCGACACACGAATACCTGTGTTCCCACATGCCATTGTTACTTCTAATTGGATAAACAAATATCATTGTCTTCATGACTCGTTTCAACTTTACTTGTGCGTTTTTTTTTTCGTGTGGAATTCGTCATGTATTCGTGTATGGAGTCATGGAGACTCCTACCGACTAAAACCACACGTTACCTTTCCAACTGTCTATAGCCGGGAGTCCCGGGTGAGAACTCGGAAGGATGGCTCCAGGGCTCCCGACAGACTTTGTCCGCTACCGCAGGCTCGTTCAGGGGGGGGGTTCGGGTGTGTATCCTGCCTCTTTGGGGGGTTCGAGTGTTATCTCGCTTCTTTGGGGGTTTGGGTGTTACACCACTTTCTTGAGGGGGCGAACTACGTGCGTGTATCCACTTTACCTGTGCGTGGTGCACCTGCTGATAAACGGATAAAGGTCGATTTTCGTCATTATTGGGATCGAATTTAACTTTCTAACCCCGTAAAGACCTCTGTGTTGTTGCTACGTCCGTTAGGCGCGGGACAAATACAAGAGGCGTCGGGCGCAGGTGAGTAGGGCGGAGAAATGTATAGAAGAGGTGCGGCGTGAGACATACTGGAACGGCTAAGAGCGGGTGCAGCGCGGGCGGGGTGCGGGCGCCGCAGCGTCGCCTCGGCAAACCTGCAGTTAGCAGTGGCATGGCGACAGCTTGCAGATCGTCTTCATCCGACGAAGAAGACGTCATGTGGTTGTGATAAATCCAAACACCACAATGAAAAATGCATCCCTGTGTTCGCCATGCGCCTAACCTTTATGACGCACCTGTTATGCGCCGCTCCGTCACCGCACCTGCACCTCGCCCGCGCTACGCCCGTGCCTAAACTCCGCCACTTGTATTTCTCCCGCGTCTCAGATAAAATCCTATTTGTTAATCCAACCCGATCCAATAGAGTTTGGTAAAGAACATATAGGTATAGACTTAAAGGGGTTTAAATAAGGGATGAGATAAAATGATTTATGAAATTTTGTAAATACTTAATTGTATATATGTATTTTTATTACCTTCCAGCCAACTCCAAATGCCGCTTCTGAAATGGGTCTAGGTGCACAAAAAAGTGGACCCAACGGAGAGGTAATTATCAGTTTATATATACTATACTATATACTCGTATACTATATATGGCAAGTAGCTTGAACCATTGTGGGAGATGAACAGAACGGCAGCTTAGCAGAGTTTTACCGTATCTACCACGGTGAATGTTCTAAAGAACTCTTGCATTCGAAATCCGATCCCATCACCTTTTCACAACATGGGCGGGGCAGAAATGTCATTCTCACACTGTGGTTAAAATCGTGCCCAGAACCCAACGATTCCGCAGGTCTTTCTTATGTCCTATCCTGCGCACGTATTTTTCTCTTACAATCCTGGGTCCTTTAAGAGAGGCATAAATAAGCATATTTCTAAATCGTCAACCTGACAACTGCTATTAGAGCTCTGTTGGCTATGATGGCGGCCCTCAATCATAGGTCGTTGACTTAGCTTTCCAACAGGAGGGCAACGCCATTTTGTCGTGCCTAATATAAAGTAATAAGTTATTTTTCTATAACTCTGCTGATGGTGAACCTATTTCGAGATTTCTGTGGGAACTTTAGTCTTCACTGCCTGAGTCTAAGTTCTCTGTACAGTGCAATTGAAACGTTTTCAAATATAGAGTAAACAGGTTTCTTCTTGGTCACCTCGACGTGGGGTAAACCCGATCCAAAATGTATATAATAAAATAATTCCATTTCTGGCGGCCATCCTATCTTCATACTTCTACCAGCCTTCTGCAAGATACCCGTTGCTTACCCCACAGGTGTTGGTAATTTGGCAAGTAGTAAGTAGGTAGTATCAAGGTGATTTTTCACTCCTCACTGACTTTGGCACAGCCTCGCTCAGATTTAATTTTTATGCCTAATAATGCTAAGAATGCTTACTAATGCTGAAAAATGTTGCCGCAATAGTGCTGAAAACCCCTTATAATGCCCTAATAATGCTGAAAAACGTTGCTAAAATTGTATATTAGTGTAAGTTCAGCTACTACAGCTTGAACTAATTCCTCTCGCCAGTTTAGTGTACGAAAATAACGTCTTACATACTTTTTCCTAGATACACTTCGAAGAGTTAGAGTACGAGCCTTCAGGGTGGCTAGAGAAGACTCTCTCGAAGGTCAGCGACTCCACAGGGAGCTTCGTAAAGAAGAACACCTCTTCTATGAAGACCATCGCGATGTTCGTCCTCAATGGACTGGTTATAGGGTACTTCGGCGCCTGCTTATATTATTATTTAAGTTTCGGTAAGTCTTAGTAACAAAACCAAAATTCTGTCACTTTATGAAATAGTGAGAGAGGGAGAGGGAAAGTAATCTGCTGCTCGCTGACCTTACAGACGCAGGTCACAACCTGCGTCTGTCTATTTCAACACGGCAATGAGCTCACTACCTGTTAGGTAGGACAAAAGTGCACACGGTGAAAAAAATGGTTAATGTGGAACATTTTACATAGCGCCATCTAGCCCAAAGCAAATAGTAGGTATGTGATGTAGACAACTGATAAACATGCTAATATATTTCTAAATACATACATACACTTATTAACATCTTTTGTTCCACCACATTTTATACAAATAAAGATAATATTATCTGTCTCTTCTTCACGGGTATCTTCTTTTTTTTCTTATGAAGATACGCGGTCTTTTGGCAGGCTTACATGGGGACATATTGGTCCAACACGCAGAGGCCAGAAGAATAGAATTGAGAATTTTAATCTAATAGGGAATAGGACCCCCACTGCAGATAGTCCACGCCCGCCTTATGTAGAAGAACGGTAATGGACCACCTCCAATGGGAGTTAAACTATTGTGAAATGTGCTAACTATGAAATGGGCTATTGGGTTGGGTGTTAAATTGATTGGGTGATTTAAGTTATTGATGAAAACGGCGTCTGCCTTTTTAATATATTATTATTAAACTACTGGCAGACGGTGACTCGCCAACTCACTAGACGGGCCCCCTATACAATCACCGTAGGCATGATAAGCCTGTAAGGTGACAGAGGGCAGCACCGGCGTGAGCGGCTTGGGGTATCGAGCGGTGCGGCGCCGGTTTCACCTTCGCGGGACAGGCCCGGAGCGGGCTTCCCCGTAGTTATGCCCTTGAAAATGACACTTCCACCCCCGAGCATTTAGCTCTGGCTCCCTCCCTCTGACCGGTCAATTAAGGCAAGCCAGAGTTAAGATTTGCTGCACTCCCGGGAGTAGCACTCTCACTGCTCTCCCGTTAGGCCATTAAATCCTAACCGGTGCAGAAGGGCAACAAAACTCTGAGGAATCGGGACCGATGTGTAGCCACACACATTCAGCTCGCCACAAGCTGCCCTTATTATTATTATTATTACAGGAAACACCTAAACTCCGCAACACATATTTGCGAACCACAGAAATATTTTTTCCGACCCGGGAATTGAACCCGGGACCTCAGCGCGACAGTCTCATACACAGCACCACCGAGGCAGTCAAATGTGGGCGTATAATAGCGCTTAATATTAATAGCGTACCTCTGCCTCCCGTAAACCCTTAAAGCCGTGACTGATAGAGCAGCAGTTTCGTAGCCAGGTACTAAAACCACTCGCACCAGAGGCTAGTCCAGTGAAACCTGTGTTAAGCTTAAGGGGTAAGCAGAGAAGTATTTTAACAAACTAAAGCTTATTACCTACTTACAAGCGAGAAGCGCTCGTGGCCCCGCGGACTCAGTGTTCTGAAAACGATCACTGAGTTACGCAACTTTCACTATGGCTGGTCCTCGGATGGGTGACCACTTTGTGGCATTTACATTTGCGAGCGTTTCCGTGCTTCGGAAGGCACGTTAAGCCGTTGGTCCCGATTGCCAGTAACATGGCAGTCGTTAGGTCACGTTGCCTTATGGGCGGCTTGAAAAATTTCAACAGCAGGTAGCCACAACCTGCGTCTGTCTATTTCAACACGGCAATGGGCTCACTACCTATTACGTGGTACAGGAATACACATAGTGAAAAGTGGGCATATAATATGCCTCTGCCACCCCTTCGGGGATAAGGCGTAACTTACTTTTTTTTTACAGTTGACGAGCCTCTAGAGCTGTGCTATGGGTTTGGTAGCCTCATCGCGCTGCTCAGCATCATATACTTCTTCCTCATATACTTCTTGGTGGTGAAGAGGCTTATCGGGGAATGGTTCGAGAAAGTAATCTGGTCGAAGGTCGAAGATATCAGTATGAAATTGTGGAGTAATATGTAAGTACTATCAGAGTTTCGTGGCTGGATCCATTGCGTGTATCTATTGCTCTTGAATTTTGGAGCATTCTTTTAGGGATTTCACAGCCTAGTTAGTTTAATCATCAGTAACCGGCAATTTAGTCACGTTTACAAAGGTAAATGCAGCTATTTAGCGCTCCACACCGCACATTTGAAAACGCCATGTCTCCAGATATCACGCCCAAAGCCAGAGAATCGCCAAAACACTGCATAAATTGGGACTTATCCTGTAAACCAGGATTTATAGCCATGGCCAAAACCAGAATAGTTACACCGAGCTCGATCTCGGTGAAGTCCCAGGAGGAATTATAGTGTCTTGGAACCCGCTTCGAAATTAATCAGAAGTATTTTAAAGGAGTTGGATATATAAATTAACGCCAAAGCACGGCAAGTCTCTGATGATAAAACTGGCAAGTCTGCTTAAAAGAAGGAGGCTAATGGGTTGCATTATTTAATTGACTTGCTTCTATGAGGATGAATTAGAAACGGTGAGCCTACCTTGGTAATTTTAAGAAAAAAGCCTTTTCTATACGCATGGAAATACAAAATACAGTTAGGCCTTTTACCCTAAAGTGGTAAGCAGATGCAAACCTTTTGTCCATATCAAGTGTATTTCCAATCGCTTCCAAGACCCATTCAAATTTGTAGCATGGACTTTATTCCGCGTACGCTTAGGTTGTGGAATGAGCTCCCAGCCTGGGTTTTCCCGAACGTCTACGGTTTGGGGTTCTTCAAAAAGGGGTCTTACAAGGTATATGAACGGTCGGCAGCGCGAGTGCTGCACCTCTGGTATTGCAAACGTCCATAGGCTACGGTGAGTACTTTCCATCATTCCTTGTCTGCCACCGAAGTGTTATAAAAAAATATTAGGCTACTAGGAGTAGCTATTATTGGCTTTAGATTTTTGGCATTTTTGTAAGCAGCTGTTATCTGATCTCATAATCCCGATATAACCCATGCGTCGTTGCCTTTTCAGTTTGTCAGCAGGTGCACAATTACATGAATTTAAACTGTCATGGTCATAAACATTACTAAAATATTGATTGTCAGGATATTTACCATGTCTATTTTCATACGCGTGTATCCGATATTTCGGCACTGTTGCAAGCGCCATGATCACGGAGTAACTGGAGACACTGCGGTTGAAATGTTGTCACTAGCACTTTGCTAGTTATATTGCAGTTACTCCGTGATCATGGCGCTTGCAACAGTGCCGAAATATCGTATACTCGCGTATGAAAATAGACATGGTAAATATCCCGACAAACAATATTTTAGTAAGGTGCATAATTAGCTGGCGAGGTCTCTTCGATCCTGTAGATCTTGGGCACTTTAAACCTTAGTGATATAAAACCTGCAATTTCTCAAAAGTAAAGTATAAAAATAAATATCCATCACGCCTTATCCCCGAAGGGGTGGCAGAGGCATATTATATGCCCACTTTTCACCGTGTGGATTCCTGTCCCACGTAATAGGTGGTGAGCCCATTGCCGTGTTGAAATAGACAGACGCAGGTTGTGGCTACTTGCTGTTGAAATTTTCAAGCCGCCCATAAGGCCTTCAACCAGGCTTAACGACTGCCATTTTACTGGCAACCGGGACCAACGGCTTAACGTGCCTTCCGAAGCACGGAAACGCTCGCAAATGTAAATGCCACAAAGTGGTCACCCATCCGACGACCAGCCATAGTGAAAGTTGCGTACCTCAGTGATCGTTTACAGAACACTGAGACCGCGAGGCCACGAGCGCTTCAGAACACTGAGACCGCGAGGCCAAAAAAGTAAATGGTAAAGTACAATGGTCGTAAATGATGATATTATAATTCCTCATCTCCTTGTTCTAGGATATTCCGTTGGTGTTTCTGCCTCGCGATACCAGCCGCCATCGCGATATACCTGTACTTCGACGCAAGAGAGTCTCCCTCCAGGCTCATTTCTCTGCTGGGTCTCTCTATCCTACTTCTGTTGGGTAAGTTTATTTAATCAACTACTGCTGGAAGACTGTCAACACTATTGTCTTTCAAATGTTATTGATTACATTATCTACTACCAGTCAACCATCGGATCTCTGATGGGAATATCAACAATACAATTCTAAAAAGCTGTTGATATGCTAACTATGTTCTTAACTAGGTGACCCCCGCGGCTTCGCCCATGATACACTTTGAAATCCCGTCGCACCTATTTAATCCCGTCGCTTATAAATTCTACAAAAATGCTTAAGAATTAAGATTACTGCTCCGCTCTCCAGGGTAGTAGCGTGATGATATATAGCCTATAGCCTTCCTCGATAAATGGGATATCCAACACAAAAATATTTTTTCAAATCCGACCAGTAGTTCCTGAGATTAGCGCGTTCAACCAAACAAACAAACAAACAAACTCTTCAGCTTTATAATATTAGTATAGATAAAAAGGTAAAGAAATTAGTCTCGAACTGGTTTCGAACGAGCGTCATCGGGCTCAGCGCACCAGACGCTTTACCAACTAGGTTATCGAGTCCCATTCGGAACTGACGAATTAATCCACCACTTTCCGTCTTAAGGCGACGTAAGGCGCCATCTACCGGCATTTAGCAAATTTTATTATCGTAAGGCACGTTAAAGCTTTGGTGTCGGCTGCTAGTAAACATTACAGTCATTAAACCAGTAGTAGGCCTTATGGGCAGCTTCAGCGCGATTGTTAAATCGTGTGGAAATCCTAATGGACTTCACCTTGCATTTGACGAGGACTCTTACCTACTAAAACCACACGGCGCTCCTATGCCTTATTTCAGGACGCCCGGGTGTGCCCTAGAGAGGATGTCCCCAGGGGCCCTGAGAGGCTAGGCCGCCAGCTTTACCTGGCAACCACTTCTTTTTTCATTGTTACACCTCTGGTGTAGATGTTTGGAACATCCATAGGCTACGGTGACCACTTTCCATCAGGTGGGACCGTATGCTTGTCTGCCACCTCAGTTGCAATTTAAGTAAATGTCTGTTTCCAGGATTCGTATTCTCTGCTCACCCTGGGCGAATAAACTGGCGAAGCGTGTTGATGGGTCTACTAATTCAGTTCCTGTTCGGAGTGCTGTTCATCACCTGGACTCCTGGCAGAATTGCACTGCAGTGTTTCTCTGATAAGGTATACTCTGTCTTCATGTTATTGGTTTGTCCTGTTCGGGGTGCTGTTCATCACCTGGACTCCTGGCAGAATTGCACTGCAGTGTTTCTCTGACAAGGTATACTCTGTCTTGATGTTACTGGTTTCCGAATTGCTTCCAAACCCTGGACTCCTGGCAGAATTGCACTGCAGTGTTTCTCTGACAAGGTATACTCTGTCTTCATGTTACTGGTTTCCGAATTGCTTCCAAACCCTGGATTGAGAGTCAATGGTTAACTTTTTTGGCTGATAGCTGTTTCGACTTATTATTTTCGATAACGTTGGGAGCTTCTGCCCTCTGACCTCACCAACCCTGAATACCGCCTACATCATTGCCTCGTCTGATGGTCTACAGGTGCACCGCTAGCAGATGAGATCGCTTCGGCCCCAAGAACTTGGTACAATGGCCAGTCACCGTCCCAAAATAAAATTGAAAGAAGGACAGACCCATCTCTGGACTGGTCTCTATGTCTTGGTGTATTTCCAGTAGCTTCCAAAAGGTGTCTACTTTAATTTGGCTGTTTATAATTTTTGACGTTGTTGGGAGTGACTGGAGTATGATCTCCGAACCCTGTGAGCGCCTGCGTTGTTGTATCGTCCGTTAGGCATCAGATACACCACTAGCAAGTGAAATGAGGCGTCAGAGATGATGGTGGGTCCCCATGTCCAGCTGTAGAATGGACTGATTTGATTGACAATGAGCCTGTACCCCCTCAGGTAGCCACGTTCCTGTCGTACGGCGTGGACGGCGCTGCGTTTGCCTTCGGCGAGCTGCTGGTCAGAGTCGAAGGAGTCTTCGCGTTCAGTGTGAGTATAGTGTTTGCTATTTTTAGTTGTAGACTTGTATAGTATTACCATTTATATTGCCTGCGTGGTGAAGCTATACCGTATCGTTTCCCACAGGTTATAGTAAGCTATCCTGATACGCGAGCTGCGAGACTGCGAGCTCGAATGTAAATGTTCCATAAAAGCGTTGCGTTTACACTCGTGGCTCGTCTTGTGGCCCGCGCTAGAGTGTAAATGGGGTATTACAAAAAAGACTTACATCACCACAGACTTTTCTGTAAACATATAAAAAAAAGGATAAATTAGGGTAAATTCCTTTTTAGGGTTACGTACCTCAAAACGATAAAATCCTCGTGACCGCATGACTAGTGCCACAGATGACACGACCGGTCATCTCTTGCCACTTGGACCACGCGGCTGCAATGCGTGTCTTGACATCGCAATCGATGTTATTGGACGTGTGAAATACAGATCCCAGGTATTTATCCTGGTCCCTGTGCTCGACCAAATCATTGCCTATGCGAATGGATGTGGGATTTGTAGAACTTGATGCCTAGTCTTGTCCACATTAAGTTTCAGACCACCTCGGTCTAAAACTTAATGTTCTAAAGCGTCTCCTTCCACGCTTTCACACTTCGCACTAATATGCCCCTGTCCGTGACCGCCAGCGCGATATTGCTGTCTGACAATACGTTTAATATCACACAAAACCGGAATGCACTAAGGACAGGTGTACCCTGACGGAGATGGGGAAGGGATGAAGATCGTGTCGCCATTAGCGGTCCGAACTACGGAATTGGAATCGCGTTGCATATCCTAGTTAATGTCAATATAAACCTCTGGAACCCCTTTGGACCGCAGTGCCCCCTAGGTCATCGCTCGAGGAACACTGTCGAAGGCTTTCTACATGTTTAAGACCAGGCAGTGCAGAGGCATAATCCTCGTTCTGTATTTCCCCGCGACAAACTTCAGGGGAAAAACATGATTGGTGGTCATATGACTAGGGCGCAACCCATGTGACACTTTGAGAGAGTACATTTCTGCCTGATCCGGTAGTGAATAATCCTCTCGAAGATCTTCATGGTATGGGACAGAATCTTTATACTGCGGTTGCTCTTGTACCAAGCACTTACTTTTGAAAACTGAAGTAATTTTACTTAGCTCCTATTGGCTTGGGATCTGTGTGTAGTTGAAAATGATTGCTAAGAAAAGCTTTAATGGGGATCCATCGGCTCCGACGGCTTTCTGATTCATCATGTGACGAAGAGTAATGTGGTCTTCTGCAGACGTTACCGGAGGCACTAGGCCGTGATTTGGAGAGAGGCCCGGAGACTGCACTTCTTTATGCTGCTCATTCAGCAAATTGTGGAAGCACAAGCATCATCTCCTTCCGGTTGCCTTAAGAATCTTTTACACAGCGCAGCGGTTCCTGGAAACTTCCTGTGCCGCTTTGACCCTCGAGCGCGCCAACTTATAGATAAGCTTATGGGACTTCTACTCCCTCAGACGGCTCCAAGTTCTCATATAGAGGTTGTAAGTGGTCACGTCTGGCACTGGCTACAGTTCTCTTAGAGTCGCGCTTCGCAGCCCTTGCGTTGTGGTCTTCAGGATTTCCGGACGCTTTCCACTATTTAAAGAGGCTTTTACCCCCTAGCTGCACTCTGTTTATTTCTATCCATTTTAGCAGGTGACGAGCTAGCACGTGATGTTCACTTAGGCCCAGAAGGTCTTGTTAGGGCCTGTACTCTGGTGTAATAGTTTCCAAACTCCGGTATTTCCAGACGCTGCCGGTGATCTTCTTCTTCAGCATGCTGGTGGAGGTGCTGTTCTTCTGGGGCGCGCTGCAGTGGTTCGTGCTGAAGCTGGGCCAGCTGCTGCGCGCCGCCACCGGCACCACGGTGTGCGAGAGCGTCATCGCCGTCGGGAACGTGTTCCTGGGCATGGTGCGTATTAGGATTTGAAGCCTAAGCTCCACTTCTAATTAGCTGATTTTCGGCATTGTAGGTGTTAGTCTTTCAACCCAGAAAAGACGCCTCCGTTGTTGATTTTCCCATTAGTTAGCAGGTCTACCGCTAGCAGATAAGGTAACTTGGACGCCGGAGATCTGTAAGGGTTTCTTACACCTTAGTGGTACAAAAACAAACTTACTATGATTTCTTCCAAATGAAGTATCAAATTCGTACATGTGGATAAGTAATAGCGATTATTTTTCCCTTTTGCAGACCGAATCCATTTTGCTGATCAAGCCCTATCTCGTTTTGTTAACTCCTTCTGAGCTGTTTGTGGTCATGTCTTCAGGATTTGCTACAGTTTCTGGTAAGGAATTTGATATATTTCATGGGACATTTTGAACGACTCTTTTTTGAATTGCATGAGCTTAGCTGACAATGCATTCAAAAGTTGTATAACCGAAACTGTTAATGATTTGTCAAAGAATATTGCTAAAGGTCTGAAATTCTTTGATGATCAGCACTGCTAATTAGTATTATGAAGAAATTCTAATTGTCGTTTGAGATAGGCGAACGTACAACAAGAAGAGAATTGAGCATTCAGAAGAACGAGTGCATCATAAAAAATCATGTTTTCGTCGACCTGAAAGCAGCCCTTGAACCAGAATGTACCTCTCGTGTTCTGGGGTGCCTTCTAGTGTCCGCTCGATGGCTCTCCACCCCCTCTGTTGGAGCCTTAAATTGGGGCATTTAGCCGGGCCGCGGTAAATAGCACTCAGGCCTATCCTGCGACCCGGCTGGGAAGAAGACAGAACACCGTGGGGTTTAGGGGTAGGACGAGAGAGTCCCACACACCGTTGTGATGATGGCGCGTAAAAGCATTTCCTGCATCAAAAAATAAAAGAAGAAGTATATTGAACGGTTCGTGGTCCCGCGGACTCCGTGTTCTGGAAACGATTACTGCGTTAAGCAACTTTCGCAATGGCTGGTCACGGGTGAAGGCACGTTAAGCCGTCGGTGCCGATCGCCAGTAACATGGCAGTCGTTAAGTCAAGCTCAAAGCCTTATGGGCGGCTTGAAAATTTAGATCAGCAAGTAGCCACAACCTGCGTCTGTCTATAACAAACACGGCAACGGGCTCACCACCTATTACGTGGGCCAGGAATACATTTGGTGAAAAGTAATACACAATTACACATGGTAAAATATGCCTCTGCAACCTCTTCGGGGAGCCATGTGTTGAAGTCAGACATAGAGGCGTGTGGGCAGGCACCATCCTGGCGGCGTACATCGGGTTCGGCGCGGAGCCGGCACACCTGGTGACGGCCAGCATCATGTCGGCGCCCGCCTCCATCTGCTTCGCCAAGCTCATGATGCCCGAGACCAGGCGGTCCCTCACCACTGTGGAAAACCTAGTTCCTGTGATCAGGTAAGAAATACAACTTGCGTCTTTCTAATTTTTTTTAAGTGAAACTTCTTTATCTACGAATCTTTACAGCTGTAAAATAATCGTCACGTTTTTCGGCTACGCGCCATGTTGTTTTGAAGTGTAACTTCTTTATATGTATGTTTATCGGTATGCGTAAATCTAATCTACCCAATTTTCGTTTACCAGTGTACTCTGGTACATATATTATTATTATTTTCTTTAGGCCATTTCAACTGCAATAGGGCATCTGAGTTTGTTGTGGCTCTATGAAGATCTATATGAGCAGAAAATAATCTATATCTTTATCTGTGAATGATGCGATTTGTTACTTAAAAAAACGTAACACCTCGTCCTAGCCATTTGGCAATTAGGTTGGGGTTAGTTTCGGATTACGATGAAAGCAATAGGCTTGTTTCCTATCCCCCTCGGGTATATGGGGGAGGAATGTATAATATTATGTAAATATTATAATGTACTCGTAATAACTGTCCCTGTGGCGCGGTTGGAGTGTAAATCGACTGCTACGCAAGAGGTCGTGGGTTCAATTCCCACCCAAGATAAAACTTTGTGTGATGACCATTATGGCTTATTCTATGTCTGGGTGTTTTTTTATCTATAATATATGTATTTAGAAATATATAAGTATGTTTATCAGTTTTCTGGTTACCATAGTACAAGCTCTGCTTAGTTTGGCAGATGGCGTTGTGTGAGTTGTCCCAACAATATTTATTTATTAAATAATTTAATTTCCACAGCCAAGATCAATCTGCTTTGTCAGCCGCCACTCGAGGAGCAACCAACGGCATAAGCCTGATACTTAACATAATAGCCAATATTGTGGCCTTTGTGGCCGTCATAGCCTTTATAAACGGCTTCATCGGCTACTGTGGGGGGTTGCTCGGCAACCCTGACATCAACCTGGAGTTCATTTTCGGGAAGATTTTCATCCCACTGTGCTGGGTTATGGGTAAGTGCCTTTGCCTCTAGCATTCTTACTTTTTTGTCAGTAATTATTACATTTTTATGGTACCGTGCTTCAAAAGGAAAATGATTGAACCTTTATAAGATTACTTTGTTGTTCACACATCCGTCTGTCCGTCAAGATGACATCTGGAACGCGTGAAGGTAACCAGTTGAAATTAAAACTATATACTCTGGTATACAGTCCAATGAAGCTTCAAAAATCTATCTCACTATATGTGTCATAACTGCTCCGCTCTTCAGAGTAGTAGCGTGATGAAATATAACCTATAGCCAATAGCCATATAACCTATAGCCAGTTGATAAATGGACTATTCAACACAATTTTTTTTTTAATTTCTTGAGATTAGCGCGTTCATCCGAACAAACAAACTTTTACGCTTTATACATTAGTATAGATAGATAAAAAGACATCTCTAGTATGGAGCTAGGAGTCGATTTACCAGAATTTTCACTTTTTGTAGGTGTTCCTTGGGAGGAGTGTGAGCACGTGGGCGCCCTTATAGGTCTTAAGACCATTGTCAACGAGTTTGTTGCTTACCAGCGGATGGGGGAAATGAAACAGGCGGGACTACTTTCGGTAATTCTGTTTTTTATTTTGCAATTTATCCTTTACATCATAAAAGATGAGTGGCTGTGAGTTTTTATTGCCAGGTTCTTTTCTCACAGGCTCTATCTATTGCCTTGTGAATCTGGCAATAAATTTAGAAAGTAAAATCTTTTCACACAGCGCCATCTAGCCCAAATATTTAAGCTTGTGCTATGAAATCTAGACAAGTATAAGTGTGTGTGCGTGCAGCCGCGCGCTGAGCTGATCGCGACGTACTCGCTGTGCGGGTTCACCAACCCCAGCTCGGCCGGCATCATGATCGGCGCCATCTCGTCCATCGCGCCCAGCCAGCGGGAGAACCTCTCCAGCGTGAGTATCTTTCCTTCATCTTTATCAAAACACATCCTATCTATCGATATCCTAGCTTACTTTTTATCTTATTGTAGTTACTCTTTCACGGAAAAAATACAGAATGGATTTTGATCAAACTTTATATTAAAGTAGCTTAGGCATTAACAACAACAAGTTCCTGTGGAAAATGGTAACTGGAGAACTTCACCACCTGGGCAAAGTCGTAGACGTTAATTAGTTAGGTAGGTAGTTTTCGCATCAGAGTATTTATTATTAAACTCTTTCTAAAACTGCTTTACTTTGATTTCTGATTTATTGAGTTATTTCGATTCAATACCAATAAACTAATACCACTGGTATTTGTTTGAACTCATAGTTATTTGCTATTCCTAAGGAATACCAAATTTTGATTGATTGAATTTTATGTTGAAACGAATACCAACAAATAGAATTTGGTATAGACAGCCCAGTCGAATTAATTAAATTTGGTTTAGTAGTTTTCTAAACTTCTTCGAGATCCATGCGTACTTCTTTTTTTTGTCATTTGTTCTTTTTGTTTTCTTTCTTCTTTTACATTCTTCATTCATATTTTTTCATCTTTATTTGTGTAATATTATAACTATAACTTTCAAAATTCACTCCATTATTTTTACGAAGGTACCTACTTGAGGAAGTGTTATTTGTGGAATACTGACATATCTGGCCAGTCCTCGCTAAGTAAATCTTCGTTTGCAACTACTTAGAAAAATAAAGGGTTTAGCTACTAATACCACAGACTAAGTAATAGCCAAATTGAAAAATACACACACCGGCATAATTAGCGGAACATAAAAAAAAGAGTGAAACCTTTGGAGTTAAGTTTTGTTCAGTGATGAGTGTAGAATTCTTTTAAATCAAATTGATGGACGTCTAAGATTATAGAGACGTGAAGGGGAACGATACAATCAGTTAAATTTTGAAACTACGGTAGCATGCACATACGGTAGGATCCACAATGGTTTGGGGGGGATATGTTTGGGAACTCGCACGGACTTAGTGGTGTTCGATAGAGGGAGTCTGACTGCTGATCGATACATAAGGGAGGTTCTTGAAGAAAACGTGGTACCTTTTTCCCCCTTTATCGGTGACGGCTTTGTGTTGATGCAAGATTAATGCTCGGCCTCATACCGCACTGCGAACTCGCGAGTACCTTAATCATGTGAACATCGCAGTAATGGAGTAGCCAGCAAGATCACTAGAAATGAATCCGATTGAACATGTGACTTTGGATGAACTGCGAAATGCCGTAGTGGAGGAATGCAGACACTTTCCCAAGAAACGATAGACAACATCATTCTTAGCATGCCCAGACGGTTAGAATCTTTGATAAGGGCACGTTGACGAAATACTCGATACTGATTTATCCTTTATTCCAATGAAAACTAAAATGTTTAATGGTTTTTTTAAATATTTTTAGTCACCTTGAAAATTCAAGAATGTTTATTTTTCCGTAATGTTTATTTTTCTAAATTAAATTGTACCAAACAAAGTAACTTTTAATTTTAAAATATGGCATTTTATTTATGACAGTTGTTTTGTTAAATATTTAGCATTTTTTTTATGTTACCCTAATTGTGCCGGTGTGTGTATACATACATACATAGGGGAGACCGGGGTAAGATGAGATACTTAAGAGAAAAAAGGTCATAATATGAAAATCAAACTATTTATTAAACATCTTTTACAACAAAAGCAACATTTATAGTTTTAATTAATGTAATTATAATCTTTTATGGCGCTAAATCACATATGTTTTTGGCAAATAGGAACTTAATGGCACATGTGAAAAATCCTGTTTTGCCCCATGATCGGGGCAAGTTAGGAAACGATGTGGGGCATAATGAGTACACACTTTAATCTGGTCTGCAACGTTCACGTATCTGTGCCACCTCATCGTCAACGTCTACACCTGCGCAGGATAGGCCCAGCCATGGCACAGGCTACAAATAACCCATCCTTCAGTGGACTGTGAATATAGGTACCCACAATACATGCAAGAACAATCTTCTGTAATCAAAGACATTCCAAGTACAGCTCTAACCGCTCTTCTCATATCGTCTTCTCTCTATGTACCATTTTACTGCAAACAAAAATAAACTTATTATTAAACAGGTATATTAAACTTTTTTTATATATATAGGTACGGGCGGGTAGGTATGGGGTAAAACAGGATACTATCCCATTATGCCCCGACCTTTTTGCCCCAATAGACATATTTTGCAAAAGTAACAATAATTGTAACCAACAAAATTATTCTTCGAAAATACAATCTAAATTCGTTAGTTTGACACTGCTACGACAAGTATATAGTATAATGTTATCAATAGAACTGATACCTACCTTAGTGCACATATTTTCAAAACAGGAAACTTCGTAAAGATCCTCGAAATATCCGTTTTTTCTCGCTGCGCAACTAAAACACGTAGCAACACGCAGTCGCCGTTCGGACTCGTGGACCTCGACTGAATATTGCGCGAATGACACTGTGTTAGGCTCGGTTGTGTACACAAGTCACGCACACAAACACACTTCCCGTCCTGCCCCGAGCTTCGTCTTGCCCCGGTCTCCCCTACATATTATCACGCCTGATTCCCATCGGGGTAGGCATAGACTATGGCTTTTTACTTGCTACGATCCTGACATACAGCTTTCGCTTCTTCAACTTTCATGAGTGTTTTACATACACGCTCGCCGGTTAAGGGTACTCTTGACCTGGCCTTTTTGCAAAAGATCGTCGATTTGATTGACATAGGTACGCCGAGGTCGACCCCTACCGTATATACACGCCATTTGGGTGATTATACCAAAAGTTGATTTTCTGTCATATTTTGTAACTGTTGACTATCCATATATTTACATACAAACGTTGATTTTTGTTAAGATAATTGTGAAAGTCTCCGTTTTAACTCCACTGGTACGGGAAAAATGCTTTTCATGTCCGAACGTCCGTCCGTCCGTCCATTCAGTCCCACTAGTAGGTAATTAATTTTATTGTAGTTATTTTAATAAATCAGACTTGACTGTATGTTTGTGACGAATGACTGACTTCATTGCCTCGGTGCATAATAAGTCAGTGTGTGACCTGTGATTTTACTGACTATTATAAATGAACGAACGTCTACAGTATGAGGTTCTTCAAAAGGGGTCTTAGAAGGTTTTTAAAGGGTCGGCAGCGCGAGTGCTGTACCTCTGGTGTTGCAAACGTCCATAGGCTACGGTGACCACTTTCCATCAGGTGGGCCGTAAGCTAGTCAAAAAAAAATCTTTAATCTTGAATTGGTATGGCTTAAAACATTTGTATTATTTAGCAATAGTAAATAACCATGAATTCTAACAAATACCAGATGATTAGAACGGAGTAACTTATTTTTTTTGTTTATGTTGTAGTTCTGAGAATAGTACATAAAATATTTTTAAAGTGAAATCTTTATCGAAGTTCTACGATGGATTTCTCGATTTCCGCCATGTAACGCCCGATACAATTAGTTATCTAAAACTACCTTATTAAATTTCATCTGTTTTCGTTCGTCCATTCTAGATAGCTGTGCGGGCTTTCTTCGCTGGCTGCGGAATTTGCTTCATGACAGCCTGCATAGCGGGTAAGTTGATAAAACCAGTAGACTGTGCAAATCTTTTCCGTTTACTGTTTCTATTTGAATTCTCTCGGGTAACGCTAGCGGGTGGGCTTTTGTGCATATTGTATGGTGGACGATAAATAATACATTTAACATTGTTTTTTTATTAAATTTTACATTGTTTTCGTTTAACGTTTAACAGGATTTTTTAAAGGCCAACCCTTAAAAAATTCGGATTTTTGTTAGAAACGCTTGAAACTTGGAAAACAAAAACAAAATCTAATCACCATCCGTGTCCCTTTTTCCAGATCTTAATAAATGTATGAGTCCTTCTAAAAAGTTTATTAGAAGAAAGAATTTTGTGTGTAAGAACACTGAGGCGCGGTCGGAGTGTATCCGACTGGTCGAGAAGAGGTCCCGGGTTCGATTCCCGGATCGGAACAAATATTTGTGTGATCCACAAATGTGTGTTTCGGAGTTTGGATGTTTCCTATGTATAATATGTATGTATTTAGAAATATATAAGTATGTTTATCAGTTATCTAAATCTCATAACACAAGCTAATATTACCACAATATTTATTTATTTATGTTATTAAAACGTTTTCGGTTAATAGATATGAATCCATATTATATTTTAGTAACGTTTACGAAATAAAAAGTTTATTATTTAGTATTAATACTTATTTCAAATCTGGTTTCGCACGGTGACGCAATTGCCAACAACAAAATTTATATGAATTAATTTTTTCTTCTGAAGTGTTAATTTTCAAGTAGATAATAAAACTTGTACATTCAATAGAGTAGTAAATTATTCTTGTTGATAGCAACATATTCATCAGGTTTGTTGAAAGTTCTACCCAGTATAACGGTGGTAGTTCTACTAAGATTTTCAGTGGGGTTTACGCGGCAAAATAGAATATTTCGCTGCATATATATCATTGTCTATCATTATAGCACGTTAACACTACCTTTATGTACAAGAAACCACTTCCGCACATTTAAACAAGATAAATGCACTAGTTTTAGAAAATAATATACGGCAAGCGTCCGCACTTTTCGACTTTCCCGCGTAGACCAGAACAAAAAAATGGTGGTTCCTCAAAACGTCAAATATACTTGAAATGAATAATCCCCGCTACACAAAAACTTAACAAAGCAGGCGGCGTCGCGAGCGTCCCCTCGTTATATTATTTGGGCTATCTTTTATTTATTATTTATTTTGTTCTAGGCATGCTGATGCCGGATGGCGCTTTTGGATAAAAGCACAACAGTGATATATTTATTTTTTAATTAATTGACAAAATAGTACCTACTAAATGACAATGCCATAATTAAGCAATATTATAGATAATTTATTGTAAATAAAGAAATATACATAACTATTACGAGATTTTTTTTTCCACACTTCAACTTGTTTTCTCCTTTTTTATCACGAACAACACATGTAGGGCAGAGTTGCCCCCTCATACTTGTTGAAGCACAACTTTAAAATAACCTCCATAAGACCATATATTACAGTTCGAGTACTTCAGTGGCTAGAACATAGCCTGGCAAGGGTTCAATCCCCGACCTAACCCAGGTTGTCATTTTTCACTTAATTAAATTTTAAATTAATTTCATACATTATTGTTTAAATGGATGCCACGGAGTTTGTCAAAGTACATAAATATGTACTGTGTCTTTGTCCAATCTCTGGACGTTGGATTTAAGAACGCGAGCCAAATACCTACAGGGTCAACCTTAAGCGATATGGCCGCCCTTTGTACATTTTTGAGACTGTAATCTCTTGACATTTTATTTTGTTTATCCATCACGCCCCATTCCCGAAGGGGTGGCAGAGGCATATATATTATATGCCCACTTTTCACCATGTGTATTCCTGTCCCACGTAATAGGTGGTGAGCCCATTGCCGTGTTCAAATAGACAGACGCAGGATGTTGATACCTGCTGGTAAAATTTTTAAGTCGCCCATAAGGCCTTCAACTTGGCTTAACGACTGCCATTTTATTGGCCAACCGGGACCAACGGCTTAACGTGCCTTCCGAAGCACGGAACTGGGGTGGGTCTAAAGGGCCGAATAAATTTAATAAAATTTATTTATTTTAGATGTTAAATTTGGAAGAAATTTTAACCCGCTGCCTTTTTAGTGAGTTGGTAACAAAAAGGCTAAAAGGTCTTATGTGTTAGACACGATTAGCAGGACCAATTAAAGCCCTGGTAGTCTCGGAATGAATCTCTTGACATGAGTGTTTGTTATTGATGTGCAATATAGTTTATTCTATTCTAAGGGTCCTTAACCGTTATAAATACAAGTAAACGTTCTAATATTTGACTGCTTGCAGCAACAATCGTTACGCGTTTGATTTTCGGCCATTGTTCCAAGTCAGTCGCCGTTTAACCTCGCAGCCCTGTCAGGGTGCCTGCGTTGTTGAATCGTCCGTTATCGACCCAGAGACAAAGAGACCTCGGTCTTCGGGGGCCCTTACATCCAGTTGGGATAAAATTCTAAAATACTTACCGAAAACATCACGAGATGTGTATAAGATACAGAAGAAACGGCCTCAGGCTCCGAACCGAGGGCTTCGGAAGTCACAGAGAATAAAAGATGATGATGATGATGCGATCAAGACAGATTGTTGTTCACTAAACTGCCAGCTGTGTACACCCAGCCTTATTAACTAAACTTTTTACTCTATCACTGGTCAAAAATAGTTTAGTAATATCAAAAAGATCAAAAAGAAGGTTTTCAAACGGCTTCCATTTTCCAAACTGACAGAACTTCGCAAAAAATGTCACTGCCTGCAAAATCATGCACTCTACAGATACTAGATATTTAATAAAAAAGCAACATATACAAATTGAGAAGCCATTCAGTTATGATACCGTTTCGAAATTGCGAGATATTCGCTAGTGTCTTATTCGTTTTTGTAGTCAAAATTTTCTGTAGTTTCATTATTTGGTACCGAGGGATGTACAAAAAACAGCCAACTCTCAGCAGTATACCGGAGCGGAACGAAAATGAGGAAGAACGTATGGCTACTAAATGGGTCCCCAAGAAAAAGCACGAAGTTCTCAAAGCCAAATACAAATGTTTAAAAAAGCTATTCCAAATTTACGATGCGAGCGTTATAGGAATACTGCCCGAATCTTATGGCACCGAAGGTTATTTGGAAGAAGAAATCCAGACAAGAAAACGCAGGAAAAAACGTTCGCATAGAACAAAAACTGACGCATGCGCTGGAACGACGGAAGCTTCGAGTGGAGATGTAACTCAGCAATCCATCGCTGACGATTCCGAAAAAGAATCTATAGCCACTGCTGTCATCAGGGATCTTAAAATGAAACACCAATCGTGCTCATCCACTGCAGTTGATAACGTAGCCACACAAGACTCTAGAGAAAACTTTGCCAATTTGACAATAGATCAGGAATGTGGGTGTACTCAAACTAACGATGTTTATGCTCATCCAATTCCATACCTCATGTTCAACGAGAAACGCCGGTTAACAAGATTCCAGAGTTTTATTCATAGAATCTTTGGTATACGTCAAGAAAGAGGATATAAGAATTATGTGCTGCCCAATGGTCACGTATACGCGGCAAGCGATAATAACATATCACACTATAACTATAGTGAAAAGAGACGGCGGAGAGGGATAAGATTTCGAAGGATGAGAAGACCTAAGAAAATTCAATCTGAAACTGCTCTTAGGGATAAGAAGAATCCTATAATTTTGACTTATGTCCAATCTGTCCAAAGGAGCTGTTTAATGGATACCACTCCTCGACAATGTCCTATCACTGGATGCCTGATGTTGTCTTATGGTAAGATATACAGATTCACTATCAAATTATTTATTAGGGAGAAACTACAGCCGTCTTTCCGTACAAACTTCTATGAATGATAACTCTTGTTTGTTTGGTTGAACGTAATAATCCCAGGAACTACTGATTCGAATTGAAATACTTTTTGTGTTGGGTAGCCTTAATTATTACCGCTTTGTTCCTACCCAGGAGAGCGAAGCAGTAATCTTTATTTTTATGCTACCTGATGGTAAGTGGTCACTATAGTCTATGGACGTTTGCAACACCAGAGGTGCACACTCGCGCTGTCAACCCTTTACAAACCTAAGATCCCTTCTGAATAACCCCATACTGTAGCCGTTCCGGAAAACACAGGCAGGGAGCGCGGTATAAATCTTAATAATATTATAAATGCGAAAGTTTGTATAGATGTTTGTAACTCTTTCACGTAAAAACTACGAAATGGTTTTTAATGAAACTTTACAATAATATAGGTTATACATCAGAATAACACATAGGCTACTTTTTATCCCGGGAACAAGCTCCTGTGGGGAACGGGAACGGGAAAACTTCTCTAAGCTGGCGAAGCCGCGGGTGTCAACTAGTAAATCATAATCATAGTAAACAATTTTTCATACAGTATTGTCAAATTAATAAACGATGGGATTTAATTACTGTTCTACGTAACCAGTGAAACCGCGGTGGTCTGCTAGTATCAGAGATGAAAATCTTCACAATGTTGACTATGCTTGTTATGGAGTTTTATGTTAATAACTAGCTTTTGCCCGCGGCTTCGCTCGCGTGGTGTACTTAACTGAACATAAATTTCAAAACTGGTCAACATCTATTGTTACGGGCATACTAATAGATATCATGAGTATATTTATAGGTACGTATTATCCTGTAGTAGTAGTAATCTAGAAAGTGTTATGCTCCACACCGAACCAGCCAGATAAGTAGGTACATTAGCCATGACCTCGTCTGTTAGTCAGTAGTACACTACTTCGAGATGAAGCCGTTCTGAGCCTAAGTTCCTGGTAGAGCCCCCTAAGCAACCTAATGTTAACCTTCTTGTTGCTCTTTAGTCCAAGTTATGCGTTCTCGATCACAATCATCTCTTTACATCACTCCGTCCGTCTCATACGATTTCTTTTAGAGTGGTTTGTTGAATATTTTGAGAGTAGAATGTCGTTGTTCCTTGACCGGTCTCAGCTCCTCTCAAAATTCATTGATGGTCTTTTACAGATTAGAGATGCAAATAGGGTAACTTCCACTTTATGTGTGGAAGTTCTCATGGATGCTATACCGAAATAAAAAACTAACTAACTATCTTCACGCTGTATCCCTGACGGGGTAGTCAAAGAGGATAGATCGCCAGGCTTCGCGATCCATGCATACTTCCTTCGCTTCTTAAATCCTACCGACTAAAACCACACGGTGCCCTTTCATCTGCCCAGGACTCGGAGTCTTACATGAACCCTCAAAAGGATAGCCCCAGGGCACCTGACAGACCACTGAGGACTCGTCTTCGGGATGTTCGGTTGTTATCCCACTTCTTTACAGGTGTAAAGGGTGTACGTATAGTTATCACGCCACGAAACCGTCAAGGGCCATCGGTAAGAACAGCGAGTAGCCTACCATCTGTCTTCACACCCCCGGTCATATAGGCCTGTAGTCATGGGCGAAAAATGTCTGCGACGCCTGAGAGAATTTTCTTCTGCTCCGCCACCAGCAGTATTTGCAGTAAGCATGATTTGCTCGCAAAAAACATGCAGCGGCGTCCCACTTGCTGGTGTAAAGCTTAACGTTGCCCTTGTAAATCATCGTACAAATTCCTTACAGCTATCCCCATTGCACGAGAGCATCATTGTATGGTAAGGTCAATCAAGGCCTGCCGAAGTACTACGCTCCCGGCGTGTTTGCGAAATCGTTGCTTTGAATGTAACTTAGCCAGCAAGTTTGGTCACGGTGCCCTTCTTTTTTTTTACACTCGTCGGGGCGTTTCATCCCCGCCGTCTGTTTTGACTGGAGTGGCCGCTGTACTCCTTCCAGCAATATTTATATGGGATCTGTTACGGGCGTGCATTTTACCGCACGCTCAACCGCTTCCTACCGCCTTGAATCGCAGTGACTTAACTTCTCGCCTATCCTGCGTTTCGGAAGTGGCGATAGAAACGGCTGTGAATTCCCAACAAAGTCGCTATGCTGCTCCCTGCATCAAGTTAGTGAAGGGCCCTAATGCATTCCATCGTGTAGGAAAAATTATCTTCTAAAATCTGAACCTCTACTTAAGCTAGGGTAAGACTAATTCAATCGAAACAAAAAGCTTGAACTGGATTGAAATAAATAAGTATCGGAAAGTAAAGTAATGACAACGAAACGATATTTATACCCAGCTCGTGGCCCACTAACTCGGTATTTTATAAACGATAATTGTGTTAATCAACTTTCGCAATAGCTGGTCTTTGCATGGGTGACACTTTGTTGCATTTACATTTGCGAGCGTTTCCGTGTTTCGAAAGGCACGTTAAACTGTTGGTCCCGGTTCCCAGTAAAATGGCAGTCGTTAAGCCCAGTTGAAGCCCTATGAGCGGCTTGAAAAATTTCAACAGCAGGTCGCCACAGCCTGCTCCTATCCATTTTAACACAGCAATGGGCTCACCACCTCTTACGTGGGAAAAAGGCATATATACCTAGTCAGGTCATAAATTCCACATGTTTATTATAAAATAATTGAAACAAGTTTATTCATTATGTAACCATTTATATACCAAAATGAACTTAACAAAACATAGATTCTTATGACAATAAAGTTTATTCTAAATGACCTCCGTGATTTTGAATACAGGCCTTCAATCTGCGCGGCCAGTCGTCTATCGCAGCACGAACGAGGTCCATGTCAATATCGGCGGCTGCCTTAATCAAGGATGTCTTGAGTGACTCCAAATTGGGATGAGGCTTTGAGCACGCCTTTTCCTCCAAGTGTTGCCATATCTTGTAATCTAACGGACTCAAATCTGGACTGGAGGAGGGACAGTCGTCGTGCCGGATGAAATCGATTTCACGCGCCGCCAGCCAGTCTTGTGTGCTCTTCGCTCTATGAGCTGGCGCCGAATCTGGTTGGAATACCCAGTGCCTGTTATTGAACATGGTATGAGAAACAGGTTCCACAAGGTTCGTCAGGACTGTATTTTGATACACAACTGCATTCGTTTTTACACCTTTCTCACAAAAATGTACCTCTGTTAAGCCCCAATAAAAAACTCCCAGCCATACCATGAGCGAGGGTGGAAAATGACCTCGTTGGACACGCGGAATACGGTTGCTCGCTTCTTCACTACTGTGTGCGTACACCTTATCATTTTGTTTGTTGTAGCTCTCTTCTACGGTAAAATTTTGTTCATCCGAAAAAATAATTTCCCGATATTTTTTTCCCGCGTACCGCTTCAACAAAGCGCGGCATCTCTTCAGTCTCAGGTCCATTAGACGAGCATTTAAACGATGTCCTGTTTTTCTTCGATATGACCGAAGCCCTAAGTCTTCATTTAACACCCTTTTCACCGTGGTTCTGCTTATCCCCATCTGAAGGGCCAACAGTTTCTGCTTACGTTTGGGATTTCTTTGAATGCGCGCCTTTACAGCTTTTATCACTGCTGGAGTCCTAACAGACCGAGGGCGACCACTTCTTGACCTGTCATCTACACTAGAGTCTTTATTGTATCGTTTGATGGTACGATAAACGAATCTTTTGGTTCTATTCAAATTTTTCAGTATGATTAAAATTTGAATTAGCGCTTAACCGCAACGATACAACGCAATAACTGCAACACGGTCTTCTTTAAGCGTCCACTCCATATTTAAAAATGAGTAAAATTCTAAAAAGTATACATTTTTATTTTCATGAACAATTCGAAATTCGAATTCAATAAACTTTTTGTGGCCAGCATTCTAAAAGAAAAGTTTTTACTGTGCGACAATACTTATGACCTGACTAGGTATAGTAGGTATAGTATGCCTCTGCCTACACTTTCGGAGATAAAGGCGTGACAATATGTTTGTACAACATTACACATTAGTAGCAACTACCTTTGGCCCACCGACCTCCTGAGCTTTCCGAGGCACCTTCACCAGAACCTTTACCATCATTTAGCAGGTAGTGGTTAAGCAGGATTAGGCCAAGAGTGTTCCTTTAGTGCAAAAATATCATTAAAGTTGTTCTTAGATCGTCACCTACCCAAAAGTTGACCGTGCTTACATTACTTAACGTCACTGATCTTTTACCTACTAATGACCGTAACTTGTGATATGCATAACTGAAAGCAAAGTGTCTGCTGAAATGTGTTTCACATTCTTTCAAAGTGGTCACCCATCTAAAAGTAGAACGCGCATTTGGCGCTTAACTTCACTGATATTTTACCCATTAGAGACTGTAACTGAAAGAAACGTATCTGTTGTCGTGTGATGTACCTACTCTTGAAGTGAAGTGGTCACCCATCCAAAATTTGAACGCACCTATATAACTTAGCTTAACTCATCGTTTAGTCAATAGTCAAGGCAACTCGATATGAGTATGTGCATAACTGAAAACCAGCAAAAATGTGAAAAATATAGTTTTATGGGAAGCCAAACGCAGTAACCAAAATACTTTGACCTCTCCAATGTATAGCGCGTCTAGTTAAAAATAGTTCAACCTGTATTATTACTTCCGCTAAACCGATTTTGATGAAATATAGCGCAGTATTTTAGCTGGAAAAGTACCCACAATATTCTAATAATACATTTGTGATCGACCGCCTGCAATCCCGATCAAACAAACAAACAGACACGAAAAAAAAATCACAGTTTCGGACTCAGAATCCCTTAATTAGTCGATTGCAATGCTTTTTTTTATTTATTATCAATGTACGTCACAGCTATTTTTACAATTTTATAATAGTATAGATTAAAATATGTAAAACTTTAGGGGCACAGAATCATTGCTAATTTTCACACGCAACTTCGCCAGTAAATAAAACTGCAAACTACATATAGCTCGTTTAGTACCATATGTCCACTTCCCATAATGACCACTCCCAAAACGACCACATCCCGTAATGACTGTTCCCAAAACGACCACTTCCCGTAATGACTGTTCCCAAAACGACCACTGCCCGTAATGACTGTTCCCAAAACGACCACTTCCTAGATTGGCTCTTCCCAATATGTAGGCTATAGGTATAGTTACTATACTAACTAACTAGTCTAAGATAAAATCTTCACGCTGTATCCCTGACGGGGTAGTCAGAGAGACAGATCGCCAGGCTTCACGATACATGCATACTTCTTTCGCTTCTTTAAGATTCATCAATCGCTTCATACATGAACGTCTGGGATAGTTTGTCATAGTTTGACATAAAAGTCCTTTGCACTCTTCACCTTTTGTGTTTTACCAGTTGCTTCCACTTTTATTTGGTTGTTAAGAGCAACTATCGATAGACTTTTAATTTTCGCCATTCTTGGAAACTATTGCCGTCTGACACGCAACTCCGTATGGGTACCTGGGTCGTTACCTCGTCTGTTAGTCAGCAGGTAAACCGCTAGCAGATAAGGTCGCTTGGGCCCCGGAGATCTTAGTGGGGCCCCGTACAGCCATATATAATTCCATACTAATACATCGTGGCCCCGCTATCTCAAGTGTTCTGTAAACGATCACTGCGTTAAGCGACATTCGCTATAGGTTGTCCTTGAATTGGTGACCACATTGTAGCATTTACATTTGCGAGCGTTTCCGTGCTTCGGACGGCACGTTAAGCCGTTGATCCCGGTTGCCAGTAAAATGGCAGTCGTTAAGCCAAGTTGCAGGACCTGTGTACGGCTTGAATATTTCCAACAGCAGGTCGGCAATGGGTTCACCACCTGTTACGTTGGACGAAATGCATTCGGTTTAATGTGTGCGTGTGTATGCCTCAGCCTACCCCTTCAGGAATAAAGGCGTATAGTGTCACGCCGTTATTCCTGAAGGGGTAGTCAGAGGCATACACACGCTTTAACTAATACATAAAAATGTTTAACAGGCATAATAAATTACAACGATCATCTCAACCTCTGCCACTTCACTGATAGAAAGTATATCTGTCATTATTGCCACGAAGGATTCGAAAAGGAGTACGATAAAGTATTCCACGAGAACGAACACATCGGCATATCGAAACTCGCTCCTAGAGTCTCGAGCCCTTCAAGCGTAAGGCATATTTCCCAGAAAAAGGCTAGCGACACACAAACTGAACCAAATCTAGCAAGGTGCGACGTTTCCGAAGACAAGTTGAAGAAGATAGTTTCGTTTTTCGAGAAAATTAGCGACCCAGATCAAATTATAACGGAAATGAAGAAGGATAGGTTTTCGATGTCGAATTTGCCGACGGAAACGGCGTGCGACAGTTCTGATTCGGCGTCTGACAAACGAACAGTGAGTTTGGTGAATCTGAAACGAGCGCCCAATGGTTCAAGGTACTCATCTGGAGAGTCGACAGCGACGTCAAAAGGTCTGAGCGTTCCCGTCTCTTGCAACTTTTGTGGAGAACAATTTGATTATAGGTGAGTTGAATAATTGCTTCGAAAATTCTATTCACAGCATCATAGGCCCATACTTTAGTATTGTCAGCACGTGACGAGTTATTTATTATATCGGCAAATTCGATCATACGCGTCTATTCCCGTGACGGTAACGTCATTCGGATGCCTATCGAAATAACGTTCCTGTTGTCCCTAATTCGGCATTAAAGTGTGGATTTCGCGTGTCATCTTCACTGGGTCTCATCGCGTCAGGTATAGCCGAGAACACTCTAAGCTAAGACCTAAGCAATATTCTGGTGAAACTGCTACTGACATGTTCTAGGAGGCTAGACCTAAGCAGTAACTCTACCTGCTTCTGAATTTCTGAATAGGTACATGTAAACAAAAACTGTTACAATGCAATTACGAATGCAACAGACTGTACTCCGTGGTTGCTACCGAACTACTAAACCCTGCATTCGCGATATAAGAAAACACATTACATCTTACAGTTCAGTAGAAGACCTAGTTACATCCTAGTTTAGAGAATAAAATAACGAGTCTACTTTAATATCTAACAGACCAGTCCATGGTTTCAAAAATAAACTCAACATTTTCAGAATATAAAAATATATTGTAGGAACGCCTATTTTTCTAAATTATTAAAATACTTAGAAAAGTCCTAAACTACGAATCATACGAGTACATTAGGTACCTATTTATTTCGACCCGGGATTCGAATTCAAAACCTCAGCACGTAATCGCTTAATAATACCTCTATGCGAACGAGACAGGCGAATTACATTTTTACATTACCTACTTAGTCATTAGTTTGAAAACGGTACAAAAAAAGTACTCAAATAAACATTTTTCCCACAGACGTCAACTAAGCCTGCACGTAGACTTGGAACACCGCGTGCACGACAAGTTCTCAAAATTCCACAGCTGTGCTGGCATCCTCAACATTCGACCGACCAGCCACCACGTCGACATGATCTCCGAAGACGGCAAGATTCAGGTCCAAAGCGTCGACCGCTCTCACAGTGGAATGAGAAGACTAAACTCCCCACACTCTTCTACCGTAACACATGATTCATTTTGCTCCGAAGTATCGAGAAGAAAGTCTGTCTCTTCTGACGTCTCGAGACGAAAGTCTGACGAGAGTTTGAGCTACGATCCCTCAACCAATATCGTGTACTATACGTCAATGGAATCTGTTAAAAAGCCGTCTGTTATGAATAATATCGTCAATAAAGTGAGAACCGGCATCAACCCGTACAAATGGGAGCCGGGTACAAAAATAATACGAGTGTGAACGTCAAAATAATTCCGGTGTGCATGTCCGTGTTATGTCCGTCCACGTCTTGTGCGTTTATTACAATTGGTATTGTCAAATATTTGTAAGGTCCTCAAGTTTTGTTAGTTTTGGTTTAACAAAAATATTTTAAGTTTGGTGAAGAAAATTGTATGAAATCATCGAGTTTTATGCATAAATATGCAATCACGGACGGTAGTCAGTGCTGCAATACAAAACAATTTAACGAGTTTTATTTTAGATCTAAGTTGACAACAGCCTGTACAACGGTCTGTGCTCCGAGTTGTTTGATATGATGCCCACGGCTACCTTCTATCATTACCATAGACACACTTTGCGTTCGGTCCAGTACGGTTAGGTCCGATAGAGGCTTTATTCCGCGCACGCTTAGATTTTGGAATGAACTCCCTGCCCGAGGTTTCCCGAACGTCTACAGTATAGGGTTCTTTAAAAGGGGTCTTGGAAGGTTTTTAAGAGTCGGCAGCGCGAGTTGCAAACGTCCATAGGCTACGGTGACCACTTTCCTTCAGGTTCCACCAGTGCTCTGCCACATCAGTGGTATAAAAAAAACGATAAATCAATCCCCGGGGTAACATAGTCGTTAAGTCCATCAATAGGACCACGAAATACTGGTGGAGGTGGTCATACCAGTAGGTCAAGAACTACTTATATAACCTTTATGGAGGTCAGTGTCAAGAACTCTCCTCGTTTGACGGTACCGTAGACAGAGATAGTATTCTCTGTCTACGGACGGTACCTATTAGGGCAGCTTAAACAGATAGTCACCTTTAATGTTTGTGTTACCACTAACCTTACACTAGTAGTAACACCGGTAATAAAATTTATTTCGAATCTTCATGTACAATATGCAAAAAGTGCACGACACGCAAAATGAGCAAAATGCAAATTGTACAATACGCAGAATGTGCAACGCGCAAAATGAGCACCACACGCAAAAATTACCTTAAAAAGTTTAAGCTAGTCAGAACAGCATTAAAAAATTGTGTGGTGAAGCGCTCGTAATTTTGCTTCTGTAACCGATCACTGCGTTAAGCAACATTCGCTATAGCTGCTCACGGATGGGTGACCACTTTGTAACATTTACATTTGTGAACGTTTCCGTGCTTCGTAAGGCACGTTAAGCCGTTGGTCCCAGTTGCCAGTAATATTTTAGTCGTTAAGCCTAGTAGAAGTTTTATGCCCAATAAGGCTTGAAAAATTTCAACAGCAGGTTGCCACAACTTACACAATTACAACACGGCAAATGGGCTGAGCACCTGTTACGTGAGATAAAAATGCCCATGGTGAAATGTGAGTCAATATTATGCTTTTGCCACTTCTTTGGGGATAATAGCGTGGCTGATAGGGGCACAGCTAGTAAGAAATAAAACAAAATACTAAAAAAACCACACTTGTTTATTGTAGTTGTTTTTATAATATTATTCCTAACATATCTCACGTCAATTCTGTGAGATCGCAAATGCAAATTAATAAACTTTAGTATGGAAGCCACATATAGAAATACTATGTACGAAAAACATAAATATTATACATAAAACTTATACTATAAATAACATACAACTTATAAGTAACTAAAACATTTAGGATTACCAACTTTATTTACCGTTCAACACGAAAATGTCCAAAGCGACAGTAGAAAAAAGTACATAAGCGACTTCAATTGTCGCTATGAAAATTTTAGCCTTCAACAGCTAACGATGGTGAAAATAAAACGCAATTAACACTGTCTTTGATGATAAAATTTGTTTTAAGCGACATATTAATTTTCAACGGTTATTGTCGCAAGAGCTTTTAACTTTAATTTCATGCAATGCTTTCAATTTTTCATATTTTAATAATATTGCAATCATTCTCCTATTAAATTTTTTCCCAGAATAAACGTGACTATGACGCATATATTTTTTGTGTAACTGAAGAGCTAAGCGACATAGCTATATATATACTCAGGAAAATAGACATATTTGTGGTCTGTTTAGACTATTTATTGGTCGCAAAACATCTCTCACAATGTCTTATTGACATTGTGAGAGATGTTTTAACAGTTAATTTCAAGATTTGAATGATTGATTTAACTGCTTAATGCAATATGTTATGTTGAAGTCTACGTACTGTTCGAATAGTATTCATTATAATAAAATAAATTCTCTCTTAGAAAAAAGAAAAACCTACAAACGACTATTAAACTTGATGAGCCTATTCGGAAAATACCTCCGAAAAGGGAATGAAATTTGTCAAATTAAATTAATTTATGAAATGTTATTCTTTTGATAAGTCCAAACGGAACGTACCCTCCCAAACGAATTGGAATTTCCCGAATCGGATTAAAGTTTGAATTCTAAAATGAGGAGCGACAAAGCGACCATGCAACTGGTAGTGGTTTAGCGCGAGAACTTTTACATCGCAATGCAAAATTTTAAGTATCGATGTGGATTTGATTGCTATCCGCTTTGTGGCGCCTATAACCACATTAAACAAGAATAAAATGAATTTTTTGTTTCAGTATACTTGCCCAAAAATAAAGTTAACATCCTATGACACTTTACAATATGTACTAATCATACAAAACAGCCGTAAAATCCTCTTTATGGTATTTTACCATTTAGTTCTACCGATACACTTTTAGGGACCTAGTGCCGTTAAAATAAACTATATATTCTAATCCTGACAGTACAGCCTAAGACAAAAAAAAGTTAATAAAGACGAAAGTGAAAATGTAATATTTTAGTCCATAAATTTATTGAAATACAAGTGTTTTATTGGCATTAAAGACGTGTATCAGTAGTAATATGGTACCAGCGAGTAAACACAGAGATATAATATTGTATTTTTTTTAATGGTACTGGTATGACAGCATGGTGCTTATGACATAACGGTGTTATATCTGCAAATATTTTTTGGCAGTTATATCATAAATCAATAATATTAATCTTAATCTAAACAATTTGGTTATCATTGACGTCAATATATATATAAAAAAATACATTATAATGATTCACATTATATTAATGATATACACAAAATCAACACGATTGAAATAATATTGTTGTTAAAACAAAACATTATAAAACAAGGCACATAAGCTAAACATTTCATTACTGCCGACTTTTATCATCACTTGCTTAAATTATAACTTTCCATTCGAGGAGTTATAATCGAATCAAATATTATTACAAACAAAGTCATGAGAGCTTGTCCAGTTATCTGTAATTCAAACGGCAGACGGAAATTTGATGGTAAAATGACATTTATTTCATATTTATTCATAAGCCTGGCCTCTTTCTCGCTCAGAGAATAAGCATCGCCATTCAACATGGCAATACTTTTTTTTACATTTTACCAGTAGATTTAAGTCTACGCTTTCAATTCGTATGGTTCAGGACTTAATACTGCTACTTATTTCATGTTTACGTAAATCTTTTTTCATCTTATCACAGTCAGAGGAAAGTTAACAAAATTTTATATTTCATACGTTTAAAAATGAATTCTAAGGTAAATAAAAAACAAGAAACTATTGTTTACATAGGCGTGACGTGACGCTGTGATTTGTGTTTCAGTCAAAATGGTGGACTGCAGTATTTTAAGTTAGCAAGTCACAATTAATGTTATATTCTTGAGACATACCAAAGTCGGGTCAGTTGACGAAATGTAGCTTAATGTGCCTATTGAGTGAGCGACCTCACAACAATCAATGTTTCTCTCCCCCCCAAATCCATCTATAGCACCTTCCAAAGATATAAATTGTTAAACCATAGATATCTTAACTAAAGAGATATGGTGAACGCAGTGTTTAGTATGCAAACCGGTGTCGCCAAGTTTCTCGGCTTTCCACGACGTGTGGTCTTACCAGCTATCGCAATAAAATGATTGTTTATAGCAGGTTTTGCATTCCATTGCGTGTTATATTGGCAAATGATACCTTGCAGCCTTCCGCGATGTGTGGACGCACCAGCCATCGCAATAAAATGACTGTTTATCGCAAGTTTTGCATTCCATTGCGTGGTTGATTGGCAAATCAACTGACTGCCTCTGTGGTGCGGTGGGAGTGCATCCGACTGCTACGCAAGAGGTCGTGGGTTAGATTCCCACCCAGGATAAAACTTTGTGTGATGAGCACGATGGTTTATACTGTGTCTGGGTGTTATTTATCTATAATTTGTATGTATTTAGTAATATATAAATATGTTTATCAGTGTGGAATCAAATGGCGTTGTGTGAGATGTCCCAACAATATTTATTTATTTATTTATTAAATGATATCTTGCAGCCTTCCGCGACGTGAGGTCTCACCAGATATCGCAATAAAATGACTGTTTATCGCAAGTATTGCATTCCATTGCGTGTTTTATTGGCAAATGATATCTTGAAAGCATACAAAAAAAGTAATCTAGTGAATAATTTATATTGTAATCGAAAATAAGAACGCTTGTTCTAGAAAGGGAGACAGTTTCCTCTTTAGTTAAGATATATATGGGTTAAACAGAGAATGTATCTAATACTTTCCAATAATAAATTATATAATATTAATAATTTGGCAACTTTTTTTATTAATAAAAATGGAATGAACTTAATAAACAAATATTCTTGTATTCATGACTTTTTGCTTCATGACAAATATTTTTTGGTTGAGTTGTAACATAAAAATATGGTAATTTTTTATTCTTTTTAATCTGTACATTCTCTATAGCCCCTCTAACGAAGTGACGATGTTTTTTTAGCTATAGACGCATAATCTATACTAAAAGAAGTATTTGTTTGTTTGTAGGTCATAAACTCTAAAATTACTGAACCGATTTTGAAAATTCTGCACTGTATTATTATTATTTTGTAGATTGGTGGTCAGAACGTTACACTTCATAGGCAAAGTCCACGGGTTCAACTCCCGTCCCAACCAAATTATCTATTTGAGAGCTGTTTTTGACAATACCATGAGACCATACTTGTACGCAATCATTTGTGTGAATCTGCAGGAAACGAAACAAGTATGCATGGATCGCGAAGCCTGGCGATCTGTCCTCTCCGACTAGCCCAGTCAGGGATACAGCGCAGCGTGAAGATAGCTATAGTTCCATTTGTCTGAAGTCGGATACGGGTCGATAGATAAAAAAAACACCGTCAATGTACCTTAACTTTTCCAACATTACAATCCACTTAACTCTTACTTCCTAAAACATTTCCAAAATAACCTCTCTTATAGCTTTTTAAATTTTATTTTTAATATTAATATATGTGCCAATTACCTGCCTACGTGCCAGGGTACAAGGATGTCTGACAAATCTCCCTGTGCTCTTTTTTTTAGTATATTATATTGAACTTTGTAGTGGACAGGGGAATTAATATTTAGATGACAGGAGAATCAATAATATGTCGATGACAGTGTAACCAATAATATGTAGATGAAAGGGTAATTGACAACATGTAGACGACTGGATAATCGATAACATGTAGGTGACAGGGGAATCAAGAATATGTAGATGACAGGGTAATCGATAACATGTAGACGACTGGGTATTCGATAACATGTAGCGGACAGGGTAATTGATAACATTTAGACAGGGGAATCGATAACATGTAGGTGACAGGGGAATCAAGAATATGTAGATGATAGGGGAATCAATATTTCGATGACAGGTTAACCAATAATATGTAGATGACAGGGTAATTGATAACATGTAGCCGACTGGGTAATCGATAACATGTAGCGGACATGGTAATTGATAACATGGAGACGACTGGGTAACAGTACATATAACTTGGATTATCCCCACCCGCTTTCACATTACTGTAACTCATGTAAACCAGGATCTACAGCAATATCCCAAACCAGAAACACACAGCAAATAGAGAAGTCAGTAGTAATTTTGGGCATGTTACTCCACTATCAAAGCATGAAACCCAACGAACGTTTGAGGCGTGAGCCGAAATTTGCCCAATAATTTCCTACTGAAGTCCCAGGAGAAGTCAAAGTGTCTTGGAACCAGCGTTGACAGCAATCCCCAAAGCCCTATACCAACCTACCTTACCAGTTTGCCACAGTAAACCCTCCCAATATTAAATGGGTTAATATTCAATCACTTCACATATTCACACCTACACTTTAAAATACCACATTGTCACATTCCTGTTCAGGTGGTAATATTTTTTTACACGAAAAACCTATTCACTACAAAGTCCAATTCTAGATATTTACCGATAAATAACTGCAATATAATTACGATTATATTATATGTAGTAAAAAAAACTGAAACAGAAAACATATTTACAGTACTATTTTATTCCTCGTATGTTTTGTGTGAATTATATTATTCCAAGCGGATTTATAATCGCAATTTAATATGCGATTATAGTTATCGATTATAGCAATCGAATAATCGAATAAAGCGTTCAAATTTAATGAAAATATCGTTCAAGCTAATCAAAAATGCAATAGAGATCGAAACTATGAGATATAAAAAATATCTTATTTGTATGTTCGATTTAATATCGAACATCGATATTCTCACAAAGCATACAAGTTTCACACAACTAATTGTGAAAATTATATAAAAAAAAAAAACTATATGTTTTAAAACATAATAAAATCGTTGATAAATGCATACAGCAATGGCTAGAATTAACTCAAAATTTCAACATATTTTTACAAAAAAAATAATTGTACAATATGAAATTGTTTGTAAAACACCGGACTACATCAAGTAATTACCTCAAACCACGTGATTTATAAAATATGGTACTAATTAATAACTAAAAAAGTAAGCAATAAAAGAAAATATAACTTGCAGGTATTTCAATATTTGTTAATGTGTGCACTTACAGAAACTAAATTCATAAAAATGGCATTTGAAAAATTTAAATATATATTTAGACAATATTTCTTTACTATCTTTTTTTATTATTATTATTGGCGCACATATATACAGGCAGTGTTCCGTAAGAAAAACTAATTCTGCGGACAAGGGTTTGCATGATTACTTACACGTAAGTTAAAAAGTTATACCTTTAGGCCCACTTGCGCGATCTTGGGTTAGCGTGTATAACTCGGAGGTATGGACTAACCCCGAGTTAAATCATTAATTTGTCTCGCTTGACCCCGAGTTAAGACTATACCTAGGGTGAAATCGTTAAAATTTTAAGGCCCACTTGCATGAATGCTGGGGTTAAATAAATAAATATCGAGTTAGTTAACTCGGAATTAAGTAAATAACTTATTAACCCTAATGATGTCTTGCACTATAGAAAAATATCATCGGGTTTAGTAACCCAGAGTTTCATGTCACTCTATATCATCCAACCAAACATTAATGATTGAACAAAGAATGAAACAGGTATGTCTATCTCGTTTACACTACAGTTTGCACATAAGACTTTTTCTTACACGAATGAATGTAACATGACAGCTGAGTGCATTTTATTTTTATCGTATTATGTGTACGCGGCGTGTCACTTTGAGGAGTCCGTGTCACGCATGTGTCACGTGCCTCTGCATTGTCTGTCAGCTGCTAACCCAACGTTTGACGAATTAATAAAACACTGGGTTAGTTAACCCGATGTTATTTTTCAATGGTGCAAGACATGATTAGGGTTAAAAAGTTATGTACTTAATTCCGAGTATCTAACTCTATAATTATTTATTTAACCCCAGCATTCACGCAAGTGGGCAATACCCAATAAAGAAAAATAAAATAAAAATATTTACGCACTTTAAATTGTCCTTTATTACAAGGCAGATAAAGTTGATATTTAATTGTAGGACAAAAGGCGACCCTTGAACGATCTTGTCCAGAATAGCTGAAAAGGAGTACTTTAAAACCCTTTTCTACTTGTGCTGGACAAGATAATGAAAGTTCTCCAAGGAATCCCAAGGTCAGTCCAGTTTCCGTAAATAAGGTGCCTGAGAAAGACAAAGCTGACTCTGGCCCCTGATTTAGCTAAATTGACCCCTTCTACGGGGAGTAGTCCAACCAAAAAAAAAACCAAAAAAAAAATTGTCATGACTCAAAAGAAGTGGACACGTAAAAAAGGGTTAAATCGAATCAGGGGCTTCGAAAGTCCGGGTTTTTATTGTTTATCTATCTATCACGCTTTATCCCCGAAGCGTTGGCAGAGGCATACATATTGTATGCCCACTTTTCACCATGTGTATTTCTGTCCCACGTAATAGGTGGTGAGCCTATTGCCGTGTTGAAATAGACAGACGCAGGTTGTGGCTACCTGCTGTTGAAAATTTTCAAGCCACCCATAAGGCCTTCAACTGGGGTTAACGACTGCCATGTTACTGGCAACCGGGAGACACGGCTTAACGTGCCTTACGAAGCACGGAAACGCTCGCAAATGTTAATGGAGCCACAAGCGCGCTTGAGCGGGTTATTATTCGCCAACGTCAACGAGGTTTGCGGTAATTACTTGATTAAAAATTTCACCTTGTAATCGACATATTACAATAACATTATGAAGAAAATATCATCTACTGTTGAACTAGTGGAATTATTTCATTAAAAAAAAACAAGTAACGCGCCCTTCACCATTGTAGCGAAGGAATCAGGCGAATTCTAAACCGAAACCAGTTTAAAAACTACAAGTGGTAAAAATTAGGACGATTTAACCAATGGATCCATTTGCTAATGCTAATGGACCAATCTTGCCATTTGCTAAGCATTTTAAGCTAAGTCGCTGTCCCGTGGACTCAGTCTATCATACATGTTTGGAGAAAAATTACGAAATGTGCTGTAATATGGTGTAAAAGTTATAGCGGTCGAACAATTAATGTTTCTTTTCACTCATAAGTAAAATTTTATTTCATTCACAAAACTATTTTTAACAAAAATCATTAATTATTGAAACTTACCAACAACTTAATCGGCCTATATTCAATATATTTTCATTCTCTATAAACATTATACAAAGAGTAACCATCTCAAATTAGCCGAATAATATTGTGTAAAATTCGTATTGCATACCTACATTTTTCTATTTGTAGTTGTATTTTTATTGGTTGTTAGACAGTTACAACACTTCATGCAAGAGTAAGAAAACAATATGTGAGTAGTTTAGCACGAAAGTTGGTTGAACGTGATTTCATACTTTATTTAGTTTTTATCTACATTACGCGTCCATTGGTTAAATCGTCTTAGGGTAAAAACTATTGGAGTTTGTAGTATGTCACGGGCGAAGCCGTGAGGGTCACCTAGTAGAGAAATAAAACCACTGTCCAGCAGTAAATGTCACCACTCATAAAAAAAAGAAATAATGGTAATATTGGCCCTTCCTATCAACATTACAACACTTGTTCACAGACTAGTTACCACGTGTGTTCCCGTGCAAAAAGTGAACTCTATTATTATGATATAAGAGTGTATTTTAGAACCAATAGTTCTGCAGGGGTAGAATTTTATACACTTTCAATACCGATGCTAGTCAGGCGTGTGCTTTTATACAACTTAGAAAACAAATCGTGTTCATATTTATCACAAGAACTATATTCCTATAAAGTGGTGACCCCGACGTGATCAAATCGCTGATATCGAATTAAATATTTTGGGGACATTTTTGAATAGCGCCATCTAGCCAATTTAGCTAATAGTAGCAAATACTTACATATCTATTATCTTCTTAATATATAAAACACAGCTTGTTTTGATCAAACACTTATAACTCAAGAACGAGTCTCGATACACCGCAAAATGACCTCAAAATGGCGGCGCTTTCCCTTCAACCGGGTGTGATGTGTCACAGTCCTTATTTAGCGTAATAAATTATTTAAACCTTTAGCTATTCTGTGGTGATGCAATACAAAACTGTATCGATATTTTTATAAAACGGGCTAGAGTATACTAATAAAGAATCGATTTTTAACAGCTTTAGCGTTATTTATTTATAGCGGTATTTTTAAATTTGGAGGATATACAAAAACAATAATTGAGAAATATCAATAGATGGCGCTTATCCATATAAATACAAACTATTGATTACTATTTAACCATATTCCTAATACCTATAATTATTAAAAATGTTTTTTAAAATTGTACCATTTACTATATATTGCTGTCTTTCTTTATCATGTTCATTCGGCATCTACTATCTCATTTCAACCTATTGGTACTAAAATCACTCAATCATATTTATATTTGATTGCATTAATCGAATACTTTTTGCACGGTTTAAATCCTCTAATTTATTAAAACGTTTTATATGTAATTGTTTATTATCAAATATTGCGAACGAGGGTACAACGATATTCATATACTATGACATACGTATCGTATGCTTCTTTGCTTTCTTAGTAGTAGTAAAAAAAAAAAATATTTTAGCTTCTAAATTTTGCCGTTTTTTGCAGTTTTTTAAATTTAAACATAACATAGCACTAACCATAGAGTAAGGAATGATGCTCTCTCCCTCACTCGCGCCATAATAGACACGTAAGTATAATACCGCGTGCCGAGATTACGTACGTCTGGCTGTTGGCGAAAATCGCATACAGGGCCTGTCAGTTACCTGACATTCATCTTTATGATGGCCGTTTTGACGTTTGTCCTTTCATGAAGTTTCGTATTAATTTTAATTACATTTTATTTGTAGAAATATGTGAATAGTCGACCACATTAGAGGGTATTTATACAACGGTAGAAAACAAGAGTACTTATGTAAAATAAGTAAAATATCATCACTATTGTAATATGTCAAAACGGCCATCATAGCGTGCCGCTAGTATAGTAAATAGTGTAATTGTGTGTGTAAACAGTGATTTCACTGACACATTTGGTTTGTATGAAATAAATTATTACGGCGTATCTATTAGGGAGCAAGTGACATCGATTCCTTGCTCTATGGCACTAACAAAAAAAAAATAACTTCATTTATAATCGATGTAAAATTGAAGCATTTGATATCGGCCATTTTGGCGCTGATGTCTATAGAAAACTTTTAGTGAGCCTCTACAGAACTAATTTTTATTTTACGGTTGTCAAAAATGACACTTTAAGTTCTAGCTTGCTTTGGCTTTTTTTTTTTGTTATGATTCTATGATTTGCAAATAAAAATTTAAGTTTTCTTTGAAAATATTTTAGTCCAGCTTATTTGTATAATAAAATCACTGACTATAAAATATTCGTGAAATAAACTCTGACGTCACACCGCACGAGAGTACGAATCAATGACGTCACACTTCAGTCAGTGTACAAATATCGCCGTTCCCTCTAGTAACACTAAGACTCAAAATGGAGGTATTTGTTTGTTTTGAGCTAAACTCTTTGCAGTATCGTGCGCCTGTGAATAAAAGAAAGAAGGTATGTTATTTTATAATTAATTTTTGAAAATATATTTATTATTGGGACTATATCCCACCTCACAAATAATTACATATGTGAATGTCACAGACAGCCTGCTTGTGACCACGGCTGGTGCAACCCAGTCGAAACGTCAAGCTATTTAAGGTAAATAAGCATGATCGCGTTAATACCTGAATTTTGCACTAATTTGAATTATATGTTTTAAAAAATACTCGACTTTAAAGACTCGGTCCCCTGTATAGTAGAGGTACGTACCTAGGACATGGAGGAACAAGGTGCGGGTGGGGAACCCATCTGCGTCAGCACGCGGTCCAGCCACTGCAGGGGGCCGTTCAGGTGCAGCTCGATCCAACATGGCGTCGATGTCACAGTCTGTCGCCTGAAATGCATACGTTTTTGTTGAAAACTGAGGTAGAAGCATAGATTATTACAAATTACGGTTATAATCACGGTATAACCGTAATTTGTAATAATGAACAACGCTCACGAAAGTTATTATTCTAATAGACGCATAGATATCATAATCTATACTAATATTAAAAAGCTGAGGAGTTTGGTTGGTTGAACGGGCTAATCTCAAGAACTACTGGTCGGATATGTACAATTATTTTTGAGTTATATAGTCCATTTATCGAGGAAGGCTATAAGCTATATATCATTACGCTACTACACTGGGGAGCCGAGCAGTAGTCATAAATGTCGACAAATCGGGCAAATGTTTATGCATCATTGTAGAATTTATAAGCGACGGGATTAAATAGGTGCGACGGGAGGTCGGCCGACATATTCCACGGGCGAAGCTGTGGAGGTCATCTAGTGTTTTATATTCATACCTGTATTCAGCTCCCCATCCCTTGACGAAGCTCATCCGTATTGTACACATCCGTGTCAGCTGGAACACCGCTTCGAACCCTTGGGACACCGACTGCGATAGTAGAGCTGCGAACTCCTGATTGTTGAAGATTTTCAAATTGCAACCTGTGAAATATTACCAAGGTAAACTTAGGGCCGTATTCCAGAACGTTTCTCAATACTCAAGAAACGCTTGAGGCTAGTTTTTGCCTTATAAATCTACTCTCAAGTGTTTCTTGAGTATTGAGAAACGTTCTGGAATACGGCCCTTAAGCGATAGTAAATATAAAAATTGCGGGACATTTTTTTTCACAGCGCCGTCTAGCCCACAGTAAGCTAATATAAGCTTGTGTTATGGGATCTATATAACTGATAAACATACTTATATATTTCTTAATACATGCATATTATACATAGGAAACACCCAAACTCCGAAACAAACATTTGTGGATGACACAAATATTTTTTCCGACCCGGGAATCGAACCCTGGACCTCAGTTGACTACCACTACGCCACCGAGGCAGTCCCAAAGAAAACTATCGAGTGTAGGGGGCCCCAACAAGTTCTAAGGGGCCCAAGCAATCTGACATGCTAGCGGTGAACCAATTTCATACATTACATTACATATTGTCACGCCTTTATCCCCAAAGGGGTAGGCAGATTCATACTATACGCCCACATTTCACCGTATGCATTTTAGTCCCACGTAACAGTTGGTGAGCCCATTGCCGTGTTGAAACGGACAGGCGCAGGCTGTGGCGACCTGCTGTTGAAAATTTTTAATGTCTTCAACCAGACTTAATGACTACCATGTTACTGGCAACCGGGACCAACGGGTTAACGTGCCTTCCGAAGCACGGAAACGCTCACAAATGTAAATTCCACAAAGTGGTCACCCATTCAAAGACCACCTATAGCGAATGTTGCTTAAAGCAGTGATCGTTTACAGAACACAGAGTCAGCGGGGCCACGAGCGCTTCAACAATAAAAATGCACCAATGCTGAGGTCTCGGGTTCGAATCCCGGTTCTGAACAAATATTTGTGTGATCCGCAAAAGTTTGTTTCGGAGTTTGGGTGTTTTTAATTTATAATATGTATGTAATTTTTATCACTTCTCTAGACACCGTGGCACAAGCTTATATTAGCCATATCTGGATTGTGTATAAAAAAATACCAAAAATTTAACCTTACTAATATTATAAATGTAAAAGTAACTTTGTCTGTCTGTCTGTCATATCATGCCATAGAAACTACAGAACAAATACAATTTGTTAAGATAGTCCCAAGAAAGGGGTTTGTTTTGTTTTGTTGTCACGGGAATAACGGGAACGGTACAGCTTCATTACGCGAGTGGAGCCGCAGGTATCAAGTAGTGTTACTATATATACTTCACGAGACAAAATGACTTACCAGGCGGTATTTTGCAGACAGTGGCGGGATGCCATCCGTAGCGCTGATTGCAATTGGGACTCTGTACAAATATCGACGAGTCGCTTAGGCATTCTGCGAACACCTCCCCTGGGAAATACGAACAAACGTTTAGATTCTGTGGTTCCTACAAATAGTTCATTTAAAAAATGGTCCTTCTAGCCGGGTGTGTACTTTATCCGGCTCGAAGGCAATTTAATTAGATTTTTGAGAGCGGATAAAAAATAGCACAATGTTGCAATTATTATCTGGCAAATGACATTAGTTGCGTTTTGACATTTTTGGCGGTCAGGAATGCCTTGAATATTTTTTGTTTCCTTGTTTCTGAGTCACGCCTTATACTTGAAGACAGAGGCATATTACACGCCCACTTTTCTCCATGTGTATTCATGTCCCACGTAACAGGTGGTGAGCCCATTGCCGTGTGTATATAAACGCGCAGATTGTGGCTACCCGCTGTTGAAATTTTTCAAGCCGCACATAAGGCCTTCAACTTGACTTAACGACTGCCATGTTACTGGCAACCGGGACCAACGGCTTAAAGTGCCTTCCGAAGCAATGAAACGCTTGCAAATGTAAATGCCACAAAGTGGTCACCAATGCAGCAATAGCGAAAGTTGCTTAACGCAGTGATCGTTTACAGAACACTGAGTCAGCGGGGCCACTAGCGCTTTAATATATCGAATATTTTTATCCACAAGGTCAACAGTGGGCATATAATATGCCTCTGCCACCCCTCCGGGGATGAGACATTTATTTATTTATTTTTATATAGAAATACTTAAATAAATAAATATCCATCACGCCTTATCCCCGAAGGGGTGGCAGAGGCATATTATATGCCCACTTTTCACCGTGTGGATTCCTGTCCCACGTAATAGGTGGTGAGCTCATTGCCGTGTTTAAATAGACAGACGCAGGTTGTGGCTACCTGCTGTTGAAATTTTTAAGCCGCCCATAAGACCTACAACCAGGCTCAACGACTGCCATTTTACTGGCAACCGGGACCAACGGCTTAACGTGCCTTCCGAAGCACGGAAACGCTCGCAAATGTAAATGCCACAAAGTGGTCACCCATCCGAGTACCAGCCATAGTGAAAGTTGCGTAACTCAGTGATCGTTTACAGAACACTGAGTCCGCGGGGCCACGAGCGCTTCTTAACAGAAACACTTACCTCCTATATAATATAGTCTGACGCCTTTTCCAATATGTCGGCGAGTTTGTTCCACAACCTCATTCCTATTCACGTTTGAGAGAAGACCGAGGCAGAACCTGCAATAACAAATCGCTAAATAAATAATATAATATCGTTAGGAGAACTCACACAACGCCATCTGATTCCACACTAAGCAGAGCATGTACTATGGTATTTCTAAATACATAATATTATAGATAAATAACGCCCAGACACAATAAACCATCGTGATCATCACACAAAGTTTTATCCTGGGTGGGAATCGAACCCACGACCTCTTGCGTTGCAGTCGAATACACTCCCACCGCGCCACAGAGGCAGTCTAAGACCTTAAAGGTTAGACTATGATTTTTTGGAAATTCCAATCGTCGATTATTGTAAATTATTGTAAATATTATGCATAACAACATAACAAATGTCCCCTCCCCTGTAATCTTTGACTGTTGAAAAATGAAAATGAAATTGAAATCCCTATCACCTCCTTTACTATTCTAGGATAGATGAAAAAAATGTCTATGTAATATGTGGCACATTTTTACACAGCGCCGTCTAGCCCACAGTAAGCTAATATAAGCTTGTGTTATGGGATCTAGACGACTGATATACATACTTCTAAATACATACATATTACATACATAGAAAACACCCAAACTCCGAAACAAACATTTGTGGATCACACAAATATTTCTTCCGAGCCCGAAATCGAACCCGGGACATCGAACGCGGCAGTCGCATACACTACCACTGCGTCACCGAAGCAATATCTATACTAATATTATAAACCTGAAGAGTTTGTTTGTTTGTTTGTTTGGTTGAACGCGATAATCTCAGGAACTACTGATCGTTTTGAAAAATTATTTTTGTGTTAGATAGCCCATTTATCAAGGAAAGCATAGGCTATATATCTTTACTCTACTATACTGGGGAGCAGAGCAATAGTCATAAATGTCGACAAATCGGCCAAATTTTTATGCATCATTGTAGAAATTATAAGCGACGAGATTAAATAGGTGCGACGGGAGGTCGACATATTCCACGGGCGAAGCTATGGAGGTCATCTAGTATTAAATATTTGTTATTGGTAAAATATTTCAGCTTAATGATAAGTACTCTCACCTCTCGCTGTTACTAGGATCGGTGAAGCCATCGACAGTGATGGACGGCTGCGACGCGTGGAAGGTCTCTCCCACGCGCGTGTTCAGCTCGTAGTAGCTGATGCTGCACCAGAAGGCCGGCTCGTGGTACAGAACCGGCGCCGCTTCCACACCCAGACCCGGGGGCGATGGGGTTAGTCGTGTCAGGTCTGAGGGACAAACCATATAATTATCAGAAAATAAATTTAATTCCGTGCTTTTTGTGACCAAGACTGCGAGAGAGCAGTGTTGTGACCAATCAAAAAGCCTTATTATAATTGTGTGACTTTGGTACAACCAATCATAACGCTCACAAGACCGACGTCACTTTTGTAGGGCCAATCAAAATGCAAGCTGCCAGTCTCCATCTTATGTATAGTCTGGTCAATCCTGATGTGGGTGAATATTTTGTTGTATTTATATTTACATAACCTTGGCCGACCAAATATGTAACGAAATGATACGCAATATGGCAGGTTTGAATGAAAATGTCAGCGTTAAGCTGGAAAAGGGCGGGCTCCGTTGATTTGGTCACGTTCAACGAATGAGTAAGGAACGATTGACGAAGAATATATATTGTGCGGAAGTAAAGGGTAAAAGAAAAGAGGGTAGGCCGAGACGTATATATGAGGACCACGTGAGCAGATTGCTCAAAAACGGAAAAGCCAAAAGTACTCAGATATCCAGATTTGCGTGTAGAAGCGATTGATAAATCTACAAGAAGCGAAAGAAGTATGCACGGATCGCGGAACCTGGCGAACTGGCATTTCGGACTACCCCGTCGGGGATACAGCGTGAAGATAGTTAGTTAGTTTAAATTCCGTGCTTGGGATGGCCGTGCAGAGATGATGTAAGGACTGAAGTTTTCTGTTTTGCAATATTTGTATTTACTAGAGGTGTTATACTAGGGTGAAATTTTCATATTCCTATTACTGAATATATTCATTAAGTCATATTATAATACCATACCTATTACTGGGTATTAGTCAAATAATAGGGTAGCTTTTTTTAATCGCTATTAACATTGTTGTACGAAGTACGTATTTAAATCGATGTATTGTTGTAACTATTACCACAGCTTTAAGAGAGAAATCTTTATTAACGTGACGCCTTTGCAATCCGATATGGCCGCCGCGCCGTTTATATAAATTTTCATGTTGGGTATCGTATAAGGGGTTTTTTGGTATGCTGAGTATGAATATCGTGTTAATTGTGCAATTCAATATGGCCTCCGCGCCGATTATTATCCCACATTTGTTATCCGCATAGCATAATACTCTTATGCGTTAAAACTCTAAACCAACATAAAAATTTATACCAACGGCTCAGCGGCCATATTGTATTACAAAATCAACATGATATTCGTACTTAGCATACCAAAAAGACCCTTATACGATACCCAACATTATATTTTATTGCAAAATTAACATGATATTCGTACTGAGCATACTAAAAAACCCTTTATACGATACCCAACATGATATTTTATAACCACGGCGCGGCGACCATATTGGATTGCAAAATTAACACGAGATTCGTTTTCATCATACCAAAAAACCCCTTATTCGATACGAAACATGAAAATTCATAATCTCGGCCCGGCGGCCATATTAGATTGCAAAATTAATAGAAAATTCGTAGTCAGCATACCAAAAAATCCCTTATATGATACCCAACATGAAAATTTATACCAGCGGCGGGGTGGCCATATTAGATTGCAAAGTTAACATAAAATTCGTACTCAGCATACCAAAATACCCCTAATACGATACCAAACATGATATTTTATAACCACGGCGCGGCGGCCATATTGGATTGCAAAATTAACACGAAATTCGTACTCAGCATACTAAAATACCCCTTTTACGATACGCAACATGAAAATTTTTAACCACGGCCCGGCGGCCATATTGGATTGCAAAATTAACACGAAATTCGTAGTCAGCACACCAAAAAACCCCTTATACGATACCCAACATGAAAATTTATACCAGTGGCGCGGCGGCCATATTGGATTGCAAAATTAACACGAAATTCGTACTCAGCATACCAAAAAACCCGATACCCAACAATAAAATTTATAAAATTTTACTTGCAACGACATCAAAAATCACACTATCTAAGCCAATAATAGAAGAACAATGCATAATAATAATAGAAACTGATATCCGCATAATCCGTATTAGTATAAATTAATATATTCGATAATATTCATGTATATCACAGGTAATTCCAAATACATTACAGAATCAAACGCTTTATGAAACACGAATCGTATTGTTGTCTTTTTCACTCACGTGGCCTCGACACGTTGCTATGCAACAAACTAATATCTGGTAACCTATTAAATGAAATTCGTTTACCTATTATGAATACATTGTATTATAATATTTACACCTATTAAGAATATATTCGTTACATCGCTAGTATTTACCTACTTGTACTTGTTAATAAAAATTGGTCGCACTACAGGGGATGCCAACGACCGTGCGAAGTGGAGGAGAAAATGTAGGAAATCGGACCCCGAACGTCGCGAGACGCAACTGGGACAGACGCTCGGATGATGATGACTTTTTAATGAAAATTGTGTAATCCATTGGCAGATTTGGAAAACTTATGTGTTATTTATAGTATCTTTGTACCCACTTCACACATATAAATACATAAATAAATAAGTGTCCACGTTAAGCCGTTGATCCCGTTTGCCAGTAACATGGCAGTCATTTAGTTAAGTTGAAGAACTTAAAATTTAAAAAATATTGTAGCATTTTTTTTTTAACGTGTGGAAATCCCCTCGGATGTCATGCCGGACTCGAAACGGCTAAAACCACACAGTCCCCGCCTAACTGTCTATTGCCGGACGCCCCGGGTAACTCCTCGGAAAGATGTCCCAGAAAATTGTAGCATGTAGCCACAACCTGCATCTGTCTATTTCAACACGTCAATACACACAGGACAGGAATGGAAAGGAAAACTTACAGCTAGTAAATACATATATATAAATTTAGCAATATGAACGCCAATTACAAGATCCTACAGATACATTGATATGGTATTTTTTTTATCAATAACGCCTTATTGCCGTAAAAATGATCAACTCGCAGTACAAATTGTCCTATTAGCCGGATGTGTACTTTATCCGGCTCGAAGGACCATGATATGGTCAATTAATGTGGACTTTGAGAGCGGATGACAAAAATGGCCGACCGAATACGGAACGCAGTGATACGCAATATGTTTTAATGACAGTTGACCTCAGAATATTAACAGGAAGAATAATTGGCGCAATGGCAGTTATATTATACGCCCACATTTCACCGTATGCATTTTTGTCCTACATTACAGGTGGTGAGAGAGACGATTGCCGTCTTGAAATGGACAGGCTGTATTTTTTAAGTACATACATACATATTGTCACGCCTTTATCCCCGAAGGGGTAGGCATAGGCACACTATACGCTCGTATTTCACCGTATGCACTTTTATCCCACGTAACAGGTGGTGAGCCCATTGCCGTGTTGAAATGGACAGGCGCAGGCTGTGGCGACCTGCTGTTGACCTGAAATTTTTCAAGCCGCCCATAAGGCTTTTAACCAGGCTTAACGACTGTAATTTTACTGGTAATCGGGACCAACGGCTTAACGTGCCTTCAGAAGCACAGAAACGCTCGCAAATGTAAAGGCCACAAAGTGGTCACCCATCCGAGGATCAGCCATCGTAAACCTTGCTTAACGCAGTGATCGTCTACAGAACACTGAGTGCGCAGGCCACGAGCGCTTCATTTTTTAAGTAGATAAGAATAAAGTATGTATACAAATTGTCAACAAACTCACTCATGTTGTCATTATGGTCCATCGGATCTCCGTCCTCGCTGATGTAGCCAGGGGGGGGTGTTTCCACTGAAGACGAACTCCTGTAGAAGAGTACCAATTTTTACATCTCTTATTAATCTATATTCTATACTAGGTAACCCCCCGGCTTCGCTCGTGACATACTTCGAACTCCCGTCGCACCTATTTAATCCCGTCGCTTATAAATTGTATAATAAAGCCTATAGCCTTCCTCGACAAAAGGGCTATCTAACACAAAAATATTTTTTCAAATCCGACCAGTAGTTCGTGAGATTACGCATTTAACTAAACAAACAAGCTCTTCGGTAGATTAATAAACAGTTATCACAGGGACCAAAGTATGTCACAGAGGAAATCAATTGATATTTATCTAATAAATGAACAAATAACACTTACACGTGAATAGTGGTGTTACTAGGCACCTGTTGAGCCAGGGTCGCTTCTAGATACATGGCGCTGTGGGCTCCTACACCCACTCCTAGTCCCACCACACCGCCTTGCTGCATCACACTGCGGGATGAACACAAGGAGTCATCTCATATCTCATTGAAAGATAGATGGCTGATATATGCGTCATACCCGTGAACGGGTGCCGTCTGTTGGGACTGGTCAGCTCACAGCTGTTATAGCAATTGTTACAAATAATATTATTTAAATTTAAGTCAAACTAGGTGTAGGTCGACTGTTCTCACATGTATTCAAATGAACTATGTAAGTGTAATTTTAATGAACACAACATTGATTTTGTTCTTTTTTTGTATAAATTCATTACTGTATAATTAGTCAAATATCATGTAAATCAAACCAATGTAATGGCTGTTAGAAATGAGTGGCCATGAGTTTTATTGCCAGGTTCTTCCTCTGACTCTACCTATTGCTTTGCTAATCTGGCAGTAAATGTAAATGTAGAAGCAGTAGTCTTGACGTTCATAAGTGTTACTTTGTGATCTACATAAATAAAGATTTATCACTTTCACTTTCATAGAAAAAAGGTACTAAATAACATGGTAAATACAAGAACAACGAGGACGAATTTAAGGGCAATAAAAACGATTTCACGCTTGCGGAGCTGCGGGTAACAGCTAGTTATCTAATACTAGTTGACGCCCGCCCGCCCGGGATAAAAAGTAGCCTATATGTTTTTCTGATCTGAAGCTATATTATTGTAAAGTTTAATCAAAAGCCATCGCCAGGACACGTCGAACGAATGACGAAGAAGATTGGCGAAAGAGGGTAGCCTGACTCCTTAGTCACGGTAGGCCGAGACTTACATATGAGGACCATGTGAGCAGATTTCTCAAAAAAGGAAAAGTCAAAAGTACTCGGATACCCAGACGCGAATGCATGAAGCGAAAGAAGCTGAATGAATCGCTACGCCTGGCGATGTGTCCTCTCTGACTACCCCGTCAGGAATAATAAGTGAAGCATATAGCGAGATATTTTGCTCTTGAACGACAATAGCACTGCGGGAGCAAGCACTTCATGCTCGCGAAAGAGGCGGCGTAGAGGGGGCGGGTAGTAACTCTCCAAATCGATCTGCAGTATGTCGTCGTAAACTAATTCGATAAGTTATTAGGTGACAAACGAAACAAGCGCCATTGTTCTCAAAAATCTTATGTAGTTTTGGGAATTGGTGTTTCCACTGTTTTATATGTTAAAAGATATAAAAGAGAATGTGATGCTGTCTTTTAAAGACAAGTTTGACGACTTCACATTTTCTGCCATTCAACGCAAAGCGCACAGTTTTTGAAACGTTTATAAACTTCTAGTCAGATTGAAATCCGATTTGTTGCTGATCCAGGGCGTACCTTTTTTCTCGTGCGTCACAAACAAGCAACTTGAGATGAACGAAGTCGCGTATCTAAACACATATATACGCAAAATCCAAATAAAACTGCATGACTTAAATTAATTAAATTCTAAAATTTCTCATTTAATACTTCAAGAATTTGCTTAGACGGAATTTCAAACTAATTAACTAAACACCTATTATTTTTGGCCACGACACTATCTTTTTTTTGTGATAAATCGGCAACACTCCAAATGTCATTCTAGTCTATAAAGGAAAAAATCAGAGTATAATAAGAAACATTTCTAGATCTTTGGGTCATAATTTGACTTGTGGACTGAGACAGTGTTCCACAATTCGCTAGATGTCGCCATGGCTTTCCATGAGGCGGGTGGCGTCATTTGGAAAGCTAAATATGAATTTTTGAACTGGGCGCACCACCTATTACGTGGGACAGGAATACACATGGTGAAAAGTGGGCATATAATATGCCTCTGCCAACCCTTCGGGGATAAGGCGTGATAGATAAATATTTAAATAAATATGAATTTTATAGACATTACTTATCTATAAAAAACCTTGTAAGAACCCCGAAATGTTCACATTAATTGTACATTTGTACAAGCATTTACTGTCTAGCAATAAGTTGTGTAGTCTTGTAATGGAATAAATAAATCATTTATTTTTATTATTCACGAAAAAGTGAGGTCTTGTTGTTTTAAAAATGCGATGAACAAAAAAGCAACGAAAAAATAAAAAATGTGAGCCGTCACGGGACGCCTGGCACATGTGAAACATCGACATTATTTTGCAAAAGTAATATGCAGAAAAGAACAGATTGTGATAGGAACTAAATATGTCATAATAATAAAATAAAATATTACGTTTTTTTTCCAGATAACGATGACTAATTATTAAATAAACATTTATTTTCATTAAACATTAAATAAAAAAAAATATTTTTTTTTATATTTTCGCATGGCGATGCGTCGCCACGCCGTACACACTACTGCATATAGACTGTATATATATACCATCATATAGCGTGGCGACGGCATGCGTCGCCACGCCAGAAATCGGTTTTACGTGCGGCTATAGATGTTTCACATCAAAAAAGAGATAAACACGATTATATATAGGATTTAGTCTAAAGGAAGAATTTTATTTATACCACCGAGGTGGCAGACATGCATACTGTGGACGTTTGCAACACCAGACGTGCAGCACGCTGCCGACCCTTTATTAACCGTTTTAGACCAATTTGAAGAACCCCATACTGTAGACGTTCGGGAAAACCCAGGCAGGGAGTTCATTACTATATAATAAAGAATAAAGCTTCTATCGGACCTAACTGTATGCGAGCGCTCCGGACGCAAAGTGTGAGGGTGAACACCCTGTCTATGGCGAGCGGTGCGATGATAGAAGGTATCCGTGGGCATCATATTAAACAACTCCTCAGAGCACAGACCGTTGTACAGGCGAATACAATACAATTATATCGATTTATTTCAGCATTGTCAGAAACGATTTCGATCAGATACTGATGCACGCGTACCCCATACTCTCGTTCAACATCAGCAGATGCACCGTCTGCAGTTGAGGTGTTTGGCATCTCTGGAAATCTTATTGAAGTTTGTAATCTGTGACTATAAGACGAAATCATAATACATGACCGGGTGCACTCACGCGTCCGAATGATCGTGATGGATGGAGTGATTATCGTGATGATTATCGTGGAGGTAATCCGTGTAGGGGGGCGGAGCCCTAATGTCACCGTCGCTGCACCGGGGCACTAGGATCGGTGGCAGTGCTGAAATTAAACATACAGTTTAGATTAAGTTATTTCCAAAATTTGAACATGTTTTTTTCCAGATTTGAGGGTAGATATACAATTGCTTTTCGGAAACAGTGACGATTCTCCGACCACTACCCACACATACATATTATCAAGCCTGTTTCCCATCGGAGACAATGGCTTTCCACTTGCTACAATCCTGACATACCACTTTCGCTTCTTCTACTTTAGGCGAGCGCATATGGTAACACTCATGTTTTCATATATGCTCGCCTGTTAAGAGTACTCTTGACCTGGCCGTTTTTTCAAAAGCTCTTCGAATTGATTGACATACGTATGCAGAGGTCGACCCCTACCAGTTTGCCCATTCACTTTCGCTACATAAATCTGCTTCGTCAGTCTATTTTTAATCTATCCTCTCCACTACCTATATCCTACCAAAACAGCTGCGAGCGTGCATCTTGCGAGCCCCGAAACCGTTTTCTTCCTGCTATCTAAGATTAGTATTCTGTCTTGCTGCTTGCCAGGATATGCATCATTTTTTACGTGAACAAATCCTCATGGATGCTATGCTGGAGTCCTACCAATTAAAACCACACAGAGTCCTCAAAAGGATAGCTTTAGGGCAAAAAGTCTAAACCTTCTATATATTATGTGACTTTGTCTCGTAACATGTTCTTAATTTGATTTGTTTTTGTTATTTTTTTAAAATACATCAGTGTATTGGCTATTGCATATAATTTTATCTTTTAGAGTATCTTAAACACAAGGGTGTTGCATGTTACCTAACATGGTGACATACGGCACAATTTGTCGCAGAAAACAACATTATACCAGTAAGGTGGCAAACAAGCACATGGTCCTTGTTATGGTAAGGGTTAACTTAAGACATTTGTTTTGTCGGACAAACTATTTCTTCATCAATCCAAATTTTTGACAAACTGCTTTTAAATATGCCTATACATATCTTCTACAAGGTAAAAAACATTTAAGGTAAATTATATTTTCATTATTTTATAGTCAAAAATACTCAGATAGCCAGATGTGCATGTATGAAGCGATTAATGAATCTACAGGAAGCGAAAGAAGTATGCATGGTTTGTGATGCCTGGCGATCTGTACTCACTGACTATCCTGTCAGGTATACAGCGTGAAGATATTTAAGTTTAATTTTATATTTTAAAGGCATCTCGTGTTTATACAGACTTGAAAACCTGAGTTACAACCTCTTAAAACAATAACCTGGACTAACCTGGAGAGTCTATTTTGTTGTAATGATAAGGGTTGATGCACACTTCGTCTTTTTTCAATTGGTATGCGTACTCGCAGTGGTCGAGAGGTTTTAGTTCATGCTGGCTCTGAAATTAAAAAGCTTCATTGTTATATTTGTCACTAGTTGACGCCCGCGACTACGCACGCGTGGTGAATTTTTCCCGTTTTTGTTTTACACGGGAACTTGTTCCCAGAATAAAAAGTAGCCTATGTGTTATTATGATGTGTAAAGTTTCATCAAAATCCATTCTGTAAATTTTGTTGGAAAGAGTAACAAACATCCATTCTTACAAACTTTCGCGTTTATACTATTCGTAGGATTGAATGAATGAATGAAGCTTTTATTTGCAAGAACATGGTTACTATTTGTTAGTTGTTACATTACATTTACCTGGTCAATCAGTTGCAATCTCTGTCTAAGTGACATGCTATTTATAAAAAACTTGTATTTATGTATCATTTTTTTAGATTTAGTAATAAACTTTTTAATTTTTAAATATTTCTTTAACTTATTCTTACTACACTTAATAATTTTTAATGATTTAGAACAGCCCCCGGTTTCTTCATCAGAAGTGAGGTCTATGACAATGGAAGGGTGAGCTGTAGCAGTATCTAAGCTTGTAGCCATCAGTTCATCGAACAAACTCTGATTAGATTGAACAACTGTGCTCTGTTTCTTGTCTTCTAGTTGCGATATTTTGATTTCCGATCGTTGTAGCTCCTCCTTTAGTATTCTAATTTGGTGCAGAGTTTGTTCACATGAGTCAAAACTGTCAACTATAAGTTGTAACCTATCCCGATCCTGTAAGGTATCAGTACACAGTGAATGCAACTGTGCCAGTTCTTTTTTGAGTTGTCCGTTCTTACTTAAAATACCTAGCAGTTCTAACTCATTTTCGTCCCTTTCCTTGTTCAGTTTATCGCACTTCTCACTCAAAATCTGTAACTCTTTCAACGTTAATTGAAGCCTTGTCTCTTGTTGATGAGCCAAGGCCTTACGCGTCATTATCATGTTATTAGTATTCGACATTTTGTTATAATTACGTGCTACAGAATCAGTAATTATTAGCAAAGTAGACTTAGAGCAAAGAAATGCGAAACAAAACGAGGTTATGTTGTATTCATAGAAAATTACAAAATCGCACTATTAATGGACATATGAGGATGTAAAAGTAAATAAACTCACAAACCTTGATTGAAAAAACTATTAGTTTTATAAATCTTGCCAAATCCAAGTAATAATTTCAAATATTGAAAATTTTTCCGATGTTCTAACTGTCACTACACCGGTACAATTTTTAAGTTTATATTTATCGCTACTTTTAGCACAATAAATGGTGAAAATGATTATTTAACACTCAATTTGGTATTATTTGGCAATGATGAATTGGTTTTTAATTAAAATTATAATTATTTTTGCAATATTACAATATAAAATACGGAGCCAATTCAAATCAGCCGTTATACCTAGGGTTGCCACAAGGCAAAACATGGAAGGCAAAACTGAGCTAGAGGTGACGGTACCACGACTGCCGCCCTAGATGGCAATAGATACATTCGTCAATGTTTAGAGAACCACGTGATGCCATATGCTGGATTAATTGGCCAAGATTTCGTTTTAATGCATGATACTAAGGAGGAGTGATGATACTAGGAGTACTTAAATGACATTGGTATCACTGTTATGAGATGGCCAGCGCGAAGTCCTGATATGAATCCTATCTATGGGATGAGCTGAAGAGGCGTGTTCGAGCTCATCATCCTGCCCCGCAAACCATGCAGGAGCTCAAAAATGTAATTTTGGAAGAATGGGCGGACATTCCTCAACATGTCATAACGACATTGATTAATTCTATGCCAAACCGTATGAGAGCTGTCATAAATGCACTGGGAGGCAATACAAGTTACTAAATAAACATTTCTTTTCATATAAAACATGTCTTTATTTAAAAATCGATTTATTTTTTTACTTGAAAAAAGCAAATATGGATTTGTTTCAACGTAACTCAGCTTTCTAAGGATAGGTTAATAATATAAGTTATAGGTTTACTATTTCAAATACGTTTTCTTTAAGTAATTTAGTCGTAAGCTCGTCATAACCTACTGAGTTTGTATTTCGTAATGTCATTATTACCCTATAAATGTCCATACAGCACACTGGTTCTAGATATATATAATTTAATATATTTCTTTGGTTGACATGGTGCGTTGTAGGTTTCTGTTTGTTACGTGGTTTGCCAACACTCGCAAAATAGTTATTAAGACATGTTGCAATATCTTTACCGTCGTTTAATGAGTGACCCTCGTGCAATATTTCCTTGATTTCATTGCTTTTTCTTTTATTTTTGATTTTATTGTTAATAATGTTCCAGGTTGCCTTACATTTATTCTCAGCAACTTCAATATAATTTTTATTATTGTGTTTTTGCGTTCTTAACATACATTTCCTTAAAAGTCAACTGTAGTTTCTGTAATTTTATTTATTTTGGTTGTTTTGATTTGTATAATAGATGCTTTGCAATTTTCTTTTAGTGTTAAATTACTTTTTTAGGCCTTTTGTTATCCATTTTGGGCCACTAGATCTTTGATTTGTTTTAATTTTTATCAGTGGGAAGCAGAGTTTGAAATACAGACATATATCTTCATGGAATGATGAGAAAGCTTTGTTTACGTTAACCTCGCTATAAACTTCAGAGAAAGATAAACTAGAGAGGCAATAATTGAATTTTTGGATGTTTTCTTTACAAAGGTCTCTTCTATAAACAAACCATTGCTTTGGCTGTTCCGGTTGACAATTGGTAGTAATCAATAATGCTTGGCCTGTGTTGTGGTCTGAAAGTCCTAATTCATGTACTTCTCCTTCAACTATATCAATATCACTAATCATATTATCAATGCAAGTATGCAAACGGGTAGCTTTAGTTATGTGTGTCTTCATGTTATAATTATGCAACAGGCTAATGAACTCTACCTTCTTACTATTATCCTTCAAAATATTTATATTAAAGTCACCGCATAACACGTTATTAAATTTGTAATTATTTGTAATTCTTTCCAGAACTATTTTTAATTTCCTAAAAAAAATAGTTACGTCGGAATCCGGAATCTATAAATACAAAATATATTCAAATGTAATTCTTTTATTTGTATACCACATATTTCAAAGTGTTTTACCATTGCGATGTTGGCTAGCCATTCAATATTTTCGCACTGAAGCGTAGGTTTTGAAAGGAGGCATACACCTCCCCGTTTCTTTTATACTCTTGACTAACTAGTGTATATGAATTCAAGATAAAGCTATCCTCCTCGCCTGCCGACATAAATGTTTCACTGAGACATATTAAGTCCATAGTACCAAGATTATCACGTAACATTTCAATAGCAATTTCAATATTATTAGTCTTATTTATCGCACCTGCAATATTCTGGTGAAATATTTGAAACCTGCCTTTACTATTCACGAAAAAACTTATGCTTTTTCATTGAATTTAAATGTGTTGAATTTACTAAATCAGTTTGTATGCTTTTATCGTAAAATTGTGTAGGTATATTGGAAGAGGATTGGTTATCTTTTAAATTTTTATATGGTAAAAGCTTTGTTTCGTAGTCAATCTGATGTATTGCTAAATTAATTTTATGGCATAATGAGTGAAATACATGCTGTCTATAAATAAATGTACACTTTTTGTTTTGTTTTAAATAAGATGCAACATCTAAATTGGGGATGAAGAGTAGAAGCGTGCACGTCGCCATCCCTGCCAGCTACGGCTGCAATTCTACTCCAACACGAGTGCCACCAGGGCCAATTATGCTAGGGCGTGCCCCCGAGGCGACGCGCACCAGTTCGTCCCCGCTGGTGCGAAAACTGTGAGCCAGAGCGGCGTAGGGGACGGACACCCTACACGCGCGGCCCAACACGGCGGGAAGTGCAGGATGGAGTGCAGGGTAGCTGCGTGGAATGTTAGGGGAGGAATGGCAGATAATGAAATGGTTGTTGGATGTTATGAATGAGAGAAAGTTAGATGTAGTGTGCTTGACAGAGACCAGACACTCTATGTCTGTTATTCAACTTGTGCTGGCGGACGGGTGAGGTCCCAGATGACTGGCGAATAGCAGTTGTAGTACCTATCTACAAAGGGAAAGGCTTGCGCCTAAACTGCTCCAGCTACAGGGCGATCAGCTTGGTCAGCTTAGCTATGCAGCTAGTAAGGTGTATGCAAAGATTATAACGGCCAGAATGCAAGAAAAGTCTGAAAGGTATTTATGAGAGGCTCAATGCGGATTCCGACGTGGAAGAGGTTGCATGGATCAAGTGTTTTCTCTCCGCATGATCGCGGAGAAGTTTCTGGCTATTAGCCAGAGGGTTTTCTGCGCTTTTGTGGATCTGGAGAAAGCATTTGATAACGTTGTGAGGGAAACTGTGTGGGATTTGCTGCCCGGATATGGTGTGGACAGCTCGCTGCTGCGGGCAATACAGTCGCTTTATAAGGACTGTAAGGCTAGCGTGCGAGTAGGGGGGGATGTGTCACCTCTTTTTGATGTCTGTACAGGCGTCAAACAGGGTTGTGTCATGTCCGCCTGGCTGTTCATAGTGTATCTGGACAGTTGCCTGCAGAAGTTGAAAGATTGTGATATGGGTGTGAATTTGGGTGACTTTTCAGTAAACTGTCTGCTGTACGCTGATGATGTGGTGCTCATGGCCTCATCAGAAGCCGACCTTCAGGCATTAGTCACTAATATGAAAGAGGAGTGTGAAAGTAAGGGTCTTCGCTTGAATGCAAGTTAGACTAAGGTTCTAGTATTTGAAAGAGATGACGTAAGAACTAAATGCGAGATTAGGGTAAACCAGGAACGTCTAGAGCAAGTGAATGAAATTGTGTATTTAGGGAGTATGTTTAGCGCGGATGGAAGATGTGATTCGGATGTAGAACGGCGAGTAGCTGCCGGAAACAGAGTTAACGGTGCTTTGTCCCAATTAGTAAAGCGACAAAGCATCGTAAAAGAAGCACGACTGGCGATTCATAACGCAGTGCAATTCCCCCCTTTGCTTTACGGTAGCGAAACCTGGGTATGTCAGCAGATGCATGAAAGTTAATTGAATGCTGTGGAGATGCGATCACTTCGAAAATTGTGCGGCTTTACCTTGGCCGACCGAATACGTAACGAAGTGATACGCAATACGGCAGGTTTGAATGAAAGTGTCAGCGTTAAGCTGGAAAAGGGCGTGCTCCGTTGGTTTGGACACGTCCAACGAATGAGTGAGGAACGATTAACGAAGAATATATATTGTGCGAAAGCAGAGGGTAGAAGAGGTCAGGGTAGGCCGAGACTTACATATGAAGAGCAGATTGCTCAAAAACGGAAAGGTCAAAAGTACTCGGATACCCAGACGTGCGTGTATGAAACGATTGGTAAATCTCGAAGAAGCGAAAGAAGTATGCATGGATCGCGAAGCCTGGCGATCTGTCCTCTCTGACTACCCCGTCAGGGATACAGCGTGAAGATAGTTAGTTAGTTAGTGAATTGATTGTAAAAATAGACACAATTCTGTCGTCATTTTTAAACAAATAATAGTCGTTTTGTCCTATAGATAATATCAATTTGTCGGAGGAATTAATATCGAACAACTTGAAACTGTTTAGAATTTCATCAGTCGAGGCATTGGGTTTTACTATAGATGTAAATTTATTATCATTGTATGAGCTACTTTGTCTGGTCGTAATTAATCTTGCTGCTAAACCTCGGCACTGCATGCCTCCAATTATGAAAGTTCTTTTCTGGTGGCGTTTACAGTATTTTTTATTTTAAAAATCTTTTTTTAATACGATGAGTTTGGCACTGGTACTATTTCAGGGTATTTACCCTGACAGTAATATTTTGACCCTTTTGTGTTCTCCATTGGGGGAGGATGGCCGTCACCAGTACATCAGCGGTGAGCAGCCCAAGCGACTTCAATTGCTAGCATTGGTCACTAACAGACGAGCGCCCTTACGAGGTTTGGTGTTTAGACGGTTGTTGCTCCCAACAATGCCGGAAATTAGAAGAAATACTGTAGAGCCCAGTGGACCCATAATGTGTAAGTTATTCTTATTTATCTATCACGCTTTATCCCCAAAGGGGTGGCAGAGGCATACATATTGTATGCCCACTTTTCACCATGTGTATCCCTGTCCCACATAATAGGTGGTGAGCACATTGCCGTGTTGAACTAGACAGACGCAGTTTATAGCTACCTGCTGTTGAAATTTTTCAAGCCGCCTATAAGGCCTTCAACTTGACCTAACAACAGCCATGTTACTGGCAACCGCGACCAACGGCTTAACGTGCCTTCCAAAGCACATAAACGCTCGCAAATGTAAATACCACCAAGTGGTCACCCATCCAAGGGCCAAGCAATAGTGAAAGTTATAGGTACTTCAGTGATCGTTTACAAACCACTGAATCCGCGGGGCCACGAGCACTTTAATGTACATGTAAGTTAAAATACCAATTTAACCAACATTACCTGTAGCTGCGGCCAACGCCACAGCCTGCAGTAGACAACATGCGGGAGTCCTTTCCGGTATTGACCATTGATCACGTTGTCATTGGGTTTCGCCCTGTAATAAAAACCACTATTAATTTTTTTTTTATTGCAATGAAGTAAGCTTTGTCTACAAGTGAACAGGTGAATTGTCGACTTAAAAATGATTAAGATGAGGTTCTACTAATATTATACGCTAGCTGTGCCCCACAGCTTCGCCTGTGACATACTCGAACCCCGTAGCACCTATTTAACCCATATATTCTATCAGTATTTACAAGAATGTATGGAAATCTGCCTGATTTGGTCACATTTATTATTTCTCTTCCTTTTGTTAGTAATATTATGATACATAGCTAGGTAGATGTTACTTCTATGTAACTTGGCTGTATATTTTGTTTTGTGTTTATCTGCGATCAGCCTCTTGACTTTAAGCAGATTTGTTGATGGCTGATTACTTTATACAAAATGTATCTCCCAGTGGAGACATCAACTCATTTGGTTACCACTTTATTTGAATTTTTAGAGGCTGATATTGACATTATCTGGGACATGTACCGCGATTCACGCATTGCTGCCGCATGGTCCAAGTGGCGGGACTGTTGTCATTTGAGACCCAAAAATGCCGGTCAAGTTGAAGGGGCGGGTTTATAAAACCATCATTAGGCTTGTCCTTTTACATGGCAGTGAGGTGTGGCCACTACTAGAGGGACACAAGCAGGAGCTGTCGATGTGTGGAGCCACGCGGATGGAACGCGTGAGGAACACTCGAATACGCGGCAGCCTTCACGTTCCTGACATTGCCTGCACCAGTGTCTGGTTTGTGGGAAACAAATGTCTGGTTCCAGTATAGAGGGTCAATGCCGACGACCGTGCATAGTGGAGGAGAAAAGGCTGACATCGGGCGTCGCGAGACGCAACTGGGACAGACGCTCGGATGATGATGATGATGATATACAGGCTATAAAATTGTAACAAATATTACGTCATCATGTTGCAGGAAGACGAAATTAAAAAAAAAATTCTATTCATGTTTTATAAAAGGAAAAATCACTCATGCAAAGAACCTTTAACCATATTCAGCGTAATTTAATTTCACTACATACTTATTTATTTTTAATTATATAATTAATACATTATGGTTCAGGTAATTCACAACACAAAAATGTTATTTAAATGAGTTTAACATTGAATTGCTTTACAGAGTTCAGTGACCATTAAACATTGAATTTTTTTATCATACAGATAACTATTTTATAATCTATCTATTAGATAAAACTTACAATTCCAGTCTAAAAATTAGCATAATAGCTATTTTTATTAAAAGCTCCGCATCCTAAAATACCTTCTGGTTATATTATTTATGGCTTGATATGTTATTTTTACTTATATGTTTTATATAACATAGCTGTGGAAGCTAGATCTTGGGTAGCAACCAAGATTAACTGCTATCTAGTGGACCTATTTACCAATGGATTGAACTGCTTATAACCATTTATTTTTTATTAATTAAATCAAAAAGTACAAATAAATAAATGGTACCATAATGTTATATTCTGGGAAATTTTTTAAAGGAGGGAGGAAGCCCTATGATACCAATAGCACAGGTTTCGACCTAGTTTAGGATCAGGGTGTCTTTATAATAAGCTGTAATGTTAATACCTGATATACTATTAAGTTAAATATTGTAAGTTAAACTTAAGTTGAAAGTTTTAAATACACTCCCGGACACCTAAATCGGGCCACCTTGATTTTTTTGGTTTGGATTACTGTAACTTATAAGAGATGTATGTAGAAGGAAAATGTTTTGATGCAGTTTTTGAGCTGGTCTAAATTTAAACTACAGTTTATTAAAAAAGTCGAGTTACATTGAAACAAGTCCATATTTGCTTTTTTCAAGGAAAAAATGTAATCGATTTTTAAATAAAGACATGTTTTACATGAAAAGAAATGTTTATTTAGTAACTTGTATTGCCTCCCAGTGCATTTATGACAGCTCTCATACGGTTTGGCATAGAATTTGACATGTTGAGGAATGTCCTCCCATTATTCCAAAATTACATTTTTGAGCTCCTGCATGGTTTGCGGGGCAGGATGATGAGCTCGAACACGCCTCTTCAGCTCATCCCATAGATGCTCTTTATCGTCATTTAATTACTCCCTGACGATTCCCGCAGTATGGGCCCTTGCATTATCATGCATTAAAACGAAATTTTGGCCAATAAATCCAGCATATGGCATCACGTGGTTCTCTAAACATTGGCGAATGTATCTATTGCCATCTAGGGGCGGCGGTCGTGGTCCCGTCACTAGAATTAAGAGCTAGAGCTCAGTTTTGCCTTCCATAGAGATTCCTCCCCAGACTGTCCATGATCCTCCAACATAACTCACTTTCTCGTCAATACAGCATTGTGCGAAACGCTCGTTCTGTCTTCGGTACACCTTATTCCTTCCGTCATTACCGTATAGCATTATCTTGGGACTCATCTGTGAAGAGACCCTGGCTCCATTGATGTCGAGTCCAATTTAGATGTTCGCGCGCAAACTCTAGACGGGCTATTCGGTGTGTAATTTGGGTCCATTGGCTGGCTTATGGGGCTTTAAACCACGTTCATTGAGTCGCCTTCTAACGGTCCGAGCACTTACAGTCACTCCGTGAAAGTCCCTGAGCTGTTCTTGTATCTGAACAGAGTTAAGGCGTCGATTTCGTAAGCTAGTAGTGACAATGTATTGATCTTGTCTCGCCGTTGTCACTCGGTAACGAGGTCCTTCCTGTTCGCCGAACGAAGCCGCCAGTCTCCAGGTATCGGTGGTATACTCTTTGAACAGTGGAACGACTTATGTGAAGTTGTGAACTCACATCTCGCTGGCTTAGCCCAGATTGAAGAAGTGCTACAGCTTGCGCGGCTACTTCAGGTGAAGTATTGTAATAATAATAATGGCGAGGAACCACTAGGTCCCTGAAGGGTGCCAATTGTAATAATAATAATATTACAATTGTCTTATTATGGTGAGATGTACTAACAAACAAACAAAAGTTATAACTCGTTTCAGGCGCCAGGAGGATAAGTCCTACCAACTTTATGCACACGGATATCAGCGATAGAGATTGAGCTTCTAATCATAAGAGCAGGAACCAAAAACAATAGAATACATCTCTAGAAGAAAGTTTCTATATTTTTATAGGCGAATTGATTGAATATACATTATATACATTATCACTATTGGTATAATTTATTCCAATGATTTAGTAAGCTAAAGATTAACTATTCACAGGGTTGAGGCGTGAAATTTAGAATAGTGAGATCCAGCATAAGGCCAGCTTATTAGTCAAAATATATATCGTAACATGATTCAAAACATGAGCCAAATCATTGAGTCGTTACCTGGGCCTGATCATTGAGTCGTGCATCATTATTAGATTAAACTACACAAAAAACAATTCAAACTAGGTACCTGAAGGCGTGGTTAAATTACCACGGGATTCGAAATCACATCTGCAGACCGCGACAGGTGCCGTCTCCACTAGAATGACGAGCCCGTAACCACAAAATACAAAGGATTCACCAGATGGTCAGCATTTACGGCAAATTTTATCCAACAATAGAATTAATATAAAAAAAAGTGCCTTTTCAGCTGCAAAGAAAAGAATTAGTTACATTAGATTTGGAAAAACAATTGGATATTTGTTCGTGATTCGAATACATAAAGAGAACTTACCACTTTTTTAAAGAAAAACCAATAAATCTTGAAGAGCAGGCAAACATTCCATTAACGCTGCTCCAACATCGTAATAAGCTGTAAACAAATGAATAATCTTTCGTCAAAATACTAAAGATCACCAAGGCTAGAAACGTGGTTTCAAAAATCCAAAGTTCTTACCGAAATACATAGTTATTTTGATACAACCATTGATAAGAAGTCACAGGCGTGAACATCCATATACAATTTATAAAAGATTACTTCTTTTTAGCGAAGTTTAAAAAATATATTTACAATCTAAAGGCGAATGACGTTCCGTCCCCACTGTCAAAAGACATTTTAATCTTGTTTTTTTTCTTTCTTTCCAAGTCTACCCTAGGGCATGGAACTAAGGAATACAGACTAACAGAAATTGCAATTTATTTAAAATCGATGACACACGGAGCGAAAGAGTCAACAATCTACTCACCCCTCTCTAAATCTCAAGACCAACAATGACATTTCAATGTGACGTTTTACAACGTTACATCACACCCCAACCAGCAATAAAAGAAAGGAACTTTCTTTTTCAAACAATTAAGCTCTACGAAAGAAATGGAAATAATTCCAATAAAAGAAAACCACAATCCGAAAAACTAAATACTTTAACAAGAATAAATAACCAACTAACCATAAGTATAGTTCCAATAAAAACCTATTACACAAACCAGATCATTCACATTCCACGAGTTCAGAAAAACATCCGACTCTACAGCACCATAGCCACCGACTCTATCATCCAACTCTTTATAAATAAGAATATCAAAATTAATACAACAAAAAAAAACTTAAAGTCAAAGCATTGACTTAACGTAAGTACTAAAGAATAACAAATCCAACCAAGTTCTCAAACCAGGAGTTCAGTTAAGCTATAAAAAATAAAAATAAAAAAAAATAAAAATATCTTTATTTTGCATAGACCATTTTAATGGCGCTTACAAAATGTCATACACTATTTAAAATATTTAAAGCGACCACCGGTTCGGAACGCGGCCCACCTGAGAAGAACCGGCAAGAAACTTAGGAAGGCTTTTTTTTTTGATGGCCTATTTACAATTTAATATTATTTCACTTTGCCAGCAGATCATTTCCAGGCGTCCCTGTCCTGCAAATAGTCTGTAACGGAGTAAAAACCTTTTTCACAAAGCTTGTTTTTAATAAACTTTTTAAATTTATTTAAAGGTAAATTTCTCAGGTCACAGGGAAGCTTGTTGTAAAAGCGTATACAGTTACCCTGGAAAGAATCGCCAATCTTATGTAGTCGACTGTGGTGGACTGAAAGATTATTTTTATTTCTATTGTTTATATTATGTTTATCACAGAGTTTAGAAAACTGTGATAGATTTTTCTGGACATACATAAGATTGGCAAAAATGTATTGTGATGGTACGGTTAGAATATTTACTTCTTTGAATTTTTCTCGGAGAGAAACTCTGGGGCCCAAATTATAAATAGCGCGTACAGCCCGCTTTTGTAGAACAAAAATAATATTTAAATCTGCAGCACTCCCCCAAAGGAGAATACCGTAAGACATAATACTATGAAAATAGCTGAAGTAAACCATTCTAGCCGTATCCACATCTGTTAGAGTCCTGATCTTTTTTACAGCGTATGCAGCCGAACTTAATCTAGAGGCTGTCTTTTCTATGTGTGGGCCCCACTGCAAATTGGCATCAATAGTTATACCTAGGAACACAGTTGATTCTACAAACTCTAACACTTGCCCATTCAGTCGAACATTGGCCGCAACTTGTTTTACATTTGGTAGAGTAAATTTTATACATTTAGTTTTATTTTCATTAAGGCAAAGATTATTTGAGCTGAACCAATGAACTACTCTTGCAATTGCATTGTTTACATCGTCATAGTTATCTAATTGTCTTTTAATTTTAAAAATTAATGAGGTGTCATCTGCAAACAAAACAATCCTATTCCTGTCCCCTACATAAAATGGTAAATCATTAATATAAATGAGGAACAAGAATGGCCCAAGTATCGAGCCTTGCGGCACACCCATTGTAACCATGGATCCTACAGAACGTGTACCATTAATATCGACCCTCTGTATTCTATTGTTCAAATATGAAGACAGAAGGTCGAGAGACTGCCACTGACTCTTCATCCAATCTTATCCTTATATATACTGAAGATGCGGTTGAGCCCTATCGCCACCGACTTCCTTCACTTACAATCCAATATAAAAATCAAAATATCAGCAAACAAAACTGTGTTGTAACTTGTAATAATTACAAAGTCAAACAGCAACTGTACAAAGTGTCGTGACAAACGAACAACTTCAATATCAAATGTTGTAACAAAACCAAACAGATGTGATCGGCTCAACACCACCGAACTTCCGAACACAAATGTTGTAACAAAACCAATATGACAAATGTGACCGGCACAACCCTACCGACTTTCCGAACACAAATGCATATATAAAGATATGATCCTATAGTCAAAAGAGACAGATATCAACATCAAAAGGTATTTCAAAAGTCATATCCGGGTAACTTTGAATTACTTAACAAACAAACAAAATATATACAATATGCGTGGGTCAGCCCTACGACATGGCCTCGGGATCAGAAGAACTGAGATACAGCTACTTCCACTAACCCAGAACACAACATCCATAAACTATTCTTAAGGATTCATCATCCCAATATAAGAATATATATATATAAAATAAAATTTAGGAGTAATAACCTAAACATACAAACAAAACTAGGAAAATTTCCTACAAAACAGAGCAATATCATTCCATAATATAAGTGGAATAATAATGTTTTATTAACCAATAAAGGTTCCAACAAACAAACAAAAAGATAAGATCTTTCGATGTGTATGACAGTTATTTGTGTGAAAAAGTTAATGTTATTTCTAAAAGGCTAATTTTAATAATTCCAAAAGGTAAATTGATAAATTTTTAATCAATTTGTTATATCCCAAGTTCTATTTTTTAAAGATTCAGAACTTGATTCTAATAAAAGTTGTGAAGTAACCAAACATACATCTCTTTCAAACGCTCATTCCCTCTCGTACATCATTCTAACAAAGAGCGATTCTTCCTAACAATACCAAAACCAAGACCAAAGTCTGTAATATTTAAAACAAAATAATTTAATATTTTATTATATCTTTAACAGGGTAGCGACCGGTGGTACCTTTATTCAGGTCCTCCAAAAGGTAAATGTTAGGTGAAACTTTAGAAACTACTTTACACTTAACGAACTTAGGTGCAAGTTTAGCAGAAAAATATGTAGGAGCATTAGACTGCACAAAGCTTCTCCTCCACACAATATCATCAACACCAAAAGAAATGATTCGCCTCCCTACATTATAATAACTAGCATTTCGCTTTCAACAAACAAGATTGTACTTTAACAAAGATTTCACTAAGTTAATTGAGTGAAGTTGCAAAAGAACTTCTATCTCCTACCTCTAGTTGATCTAAATTATTAATAGAGGTACTAACACGGTGCAAAGATGCATCAAAAATAAGTTCTCTACCGAACATCAAAAAGTTAGGCGTAAAATCTGTCGCAAGATTCACACTATTATTCAAAGCTAGTTGAACATGAGGTAAAAACTTCGACCACGTTCTATGATCATCTTTAACAAAACATGCTATACATGTCTCAACGGTTTCATTATATCTTTCAACTGGATTATTTTGAGGAGTATACAAGGAATTATAAAATATTTTATTTATATTATAACCATTAAGAAACGTAACAAACTGTCTAGCAGTAAATTGAGTTCCATTATCACAAACAAATATTTTTGGAGTTCCATACTTAAGGAAAATCTCCTTCTCAAGAAGTTTACAAATTACATTAGTTATTCCCAATGATAAATGCTACTCATTTATCATTGGGAATAACCAACAGTATTTAGTAAAAACATCTACAACAGAAAGTATATGTCGATGACCAGAATAAGTCCTATTATTTACAAGAAATTCTAAGTAATTTCTAGTATCTTTACATTTAACAAACAAAATAGGTGCTGAATTTATGTTTCTAAAATAAACTTTGAAATAATTTAGCCAATGACTGCGTTCTTTCATTAGTTGCAGCATCAGGAGCATAACTAAATTTCTTTAACATCGAGTCACTATCAGTTCTTACACAAACCTGTGCTCGAGGGGACCTAATCAGTTTTTTGAACTGTTATCATTATTACTCCACCCTATCATCAAGCAAGGGTGGAAACTGCACGCTCTTGTCCATAGTTGACAAGTAAAAAATCAAAGAAATTCAAAAGCTAAAATAATTAATTGCAAAAACATCCAAAGGCAACCGAGACCAAATGGTAAGATGATAGTAATAGTCAGCAGTCAGCCATTAACATCCAAAAGCCAAAACAAATTCAAAGAAAGCACTGAAAACTCAATTAAATCAATCACTGCTATAGTTAAGCTCAACCAGGCCTTGACGCTCAGATGATGATTGTCAAAAAGCAAAATATTGCTGTAAAGTTACACAAGAGTGATTGGAAAGACCTCAGATGAATAGTTTTAATTTAAATGGTTATGTTCTATTTATATTAATATAACCTAATATATAATATTATATTATATATAATAGGCTGTAAAGCAATATGCTGTAAAAATGTTAAACCATTAATGATGCATGGCTCGTACAAATAGTAAGGCTATACAATTAAGCTTGTCACAAAATGCATCATCATCATCCGAGCGTCTGTCCCAGTTGCGTCTCGCGACGCCCGGGGTCCGCTTTCCTACATTTTCTCCTCCACTTCGCACGGTCTTCGGCATCCCCTGTAGTGAGACCATTGGCACGCATGTCATCCCTTACGACGTCAAGCCAGCACTTCTTGGGTCTTCCCCTCTTACCGGGACCCGGCGGGGCTGACATGGCCAGACATTTGTTACCTACGTAGCCCGGCGGTTGCCGCAAGACGTGACCATACCAACGAAGGCGACACTCTTGCAACTTGTCTGCAATGTCACGGACGTGAAGGCTGCCGCGGATGCGAGAGTTTCTCACGCGGTCCATCCGCGTGACCCCACACATCCACCGCAGCATCTTCATTTCCGTGACACGCAGCTCCTGCTTGTGTCGCTCCAATATCGGCCACGTCTCACTGCCATGTAAAAGGACAGGTCTAATAATGGTTTTGTAGACCAGTCCCTTCAACCGGATCGGCATTTTAGGGTCACAAATGACACCGGTCATCTCCCGCCATTTGGCCCACGCGGCAGCAATGCGTGACTTGACATCGCAATCGATGTCACTGGACGTGTGAAAAACAGATCCCAGGTATTTAACCTGGTCCGTGCGCTCTTGTGGGTTTCTGATGCTGTCCGACAATTCGTCTAATATTACACTGAACAGAAGCGGACTAAGGACCGAACCCTGGTGTACCCCGACGGTGATGGGGAAGGGTTTCGTGTCGCCAACAGCAGTCCGAACCATTGAATCGGAGTCACAGTACATGTCCCGGATAGTGTCAATATAGACCTCTGGAACCCCTTTGGACCGCAGTGCCCACCAGATCATCGCACGAGGAACACAGTCGAAGGCCTTCTGCCTGTCTAGAAACAAACAGTGCAGAGGCGTGTTCTTCGACCTGTATTTCCCTGCGACAACCCTCAGGGCAAAAACAGGGTCCGTGGTCCCATGACCAGCGCGAAACCCATATTGACACCCCGAGAGAGTACACTCCTGCCGGATCCGAGAGTCTATAATCCTCTCGAAGATCTTCATGGTGTGGGACATCACCTTAATACCGCGGTAGCTCCCGCACTCCTGCACTGACCCCTTAACTTTGAAGACTGGAGTAATTATACTCAGTCTCCATTGGTTTGGGATCTGCCCGCTGAGGAGTATGCGGTTAAAAATGTTTACTAAGATGCCCACACCGCGAGGACCCATCGCCTTCCAGGCTTCGATGGGGACTCCATCGGGTCCGACAGCTTTCCGATTCTTCATGCGGCGAAGCGCAGTCAGGACTTCTCCAGGCGTTACCGGTGGCACTAGTCCCTGATTCGGAGGGAGGTCCGGAGGCTGCACCTCTTTGTGCTGTTTATTAAGCAGCTCGTGGAAGTACGAGCGCCATCTCTCCTTTACCGCGAGGTCTTCGCTTAACAGGTTGCCCTCAGGGTCTTTTACACAGCGACAATTGGATATATCCTGTGCCGCTTTGACCCTGGAGCGCGCCAGCTTATAGATGAGCTTCTGCCCCTCAGACGATTCCAGCTTATCATACAGAGGTTGTAAGTGGTCACGTCTGGCTCTGGCTACAGCTCTCTTTGTGGCGCGCTTGGCAGCCCTGTACGCGTCGCGGTCTTCAGGAGATCCGGTCGCTTGCCACTTTTTAAAGAGGGCTTTCTTCTCCCTAGTCTCCCTCTGGACTGCGTCGTTCCACCACCAAGTTTCCTTGTCACATTTGCGTCCACCCTTAGACACACCGAGCACCACCTTCGCCGCTCCAAGGATGGCCGCCTGAACTTTGTCCCAATAATCTTGAACTGGTTCGCCTTCAGTGTCGGTGCACTTGTCACCGACAGCTGAGACGAACTCCTGGGACCTAGTTTCATCAAGCAGCCACCATCTGATGCGGCGCTGGCACCGCTCGATGCGTTTGCCTTTGGGCTTCACGCAGAGGTCCATGACAAGGAGACGGTGTTGTGCAGTAAGACTCTCACCGGGTATGACCTTGCAGTTGGCCACCTTGCCGATGCTGTGTCGCCTAGTGAGTAGGAAATCGATCTGAGTTGTACGCCTCCCGCTCTTGTAGGTGATGAGATGTTCGGATTTCTTTTTGAAATACGTGTTCACAATGGCCAGATCGGCAGCCGCACACGTTCTAAGGATAGTTTCTCCTTCAGCGTTGCGGGTGCCGTATCCAAAACCACCATGAACACGCTCAAACTCCTCACACCTCTCACCCACATGACCGTTTAGGTCGCCGCCCAAAACGATTCCCTGTGACAACGGAATGCTCCGAAGCACTCCCTCGAGTTGACCCCAAAACGACATCTTATCGGCGTCGCTACAACCGGCCTGTGGCGCGTAGGCACTTATCAGGTGGGTAATAATCCCATCGATAAGCACCCTCACGATCATAAGCCGGTCGCTACAGCGTTTCACCTCCAAGATGCCACTCTGCAGCCCCTCGGAGAGCACAACGGCCACCCCGTTCTCCCCACCAGGCGCACCCGTGTAATACAGCTTGTAGCCGTTCTGCAAGGGCCGGGCTCTGTTGCCCTTCCACCGAGTCTCCTGCAGGAACGCCACGTCCACCCTCTGCCTGGAGAGTACTTCGGCCAACTCTACCGCACGCCCAGTCAGCGTGCCAATGTTCCAAGATGCGAAGCGGATTCTGGTTGGGGCTAACTACTTTAGCCGTGCTGGCCCGACACACGGCAGCCCTAGCCCACTTGCCACAGGAGTCGGGCGGGGCTCCTGCGCGCCGTTTTGCGGCGGCGCCCTATCCCTAGCTACATTCCGATTGTACATTTCCATTTAGTTTTGGCGGGTGGCTTTTATGGGAGCGACGCCCTCAAACCTCCCAACCCCAGAGGGGAAAGCCAGCGCCAGAGCCTCGTCCGTTAGTCAGCAGGTGCACGCACTAGCACGGGAGGTTGACTTGGGCCCCGAAGATCTTGGTGGGGCCCCTTACACCCCCACACCTTAAGCTTGTCACAAAATGCATTATTATGTAAACACAAATTATCACTCAAAACATTGTTATGTTATTTATAACAATTCACTCATATTTTTATATCATAAAAAGCAAATAATAGTTATGAAAGTCACATCAATATGTAGATACAATTAGTATACAAACTTATTACTTCATATTATTAAAAAGTTAAGTTATAGGTTATTTTCAAGAAATCATAATTACTTTAGTTTAAGATTACTCCAGTTTTAGATATATATATACCAGTAGAACAGTATTTCTTCATTTGTTGAGAATGTTTCAATAACAAAATAGTTTAATATACTCTAAGCATAATATACAAATATATATTTCAGAGCAAAACAATGTAACAATACCACTATAAGATGCACTACTCACTCACTACAAGCAAATGTATACTCAAATCAATCCTTCAAGTCTCTGTTCACACGCGCCAATTACTTAATAATGGCGATGAACCAAAAATAATAGGAGGAATCTCTTGAAGAAAGTTTCTATATTTTTATAAGCGAATTGATTGAATATACATTATCACTATTGGTATAATTTATTCCAGTGATTTAGTAAGCTAAAGATTAACTATTCACAGGGTTGAGGCGTGAAATTTAGAATAGTGAGATCCAGCATAAGGCCAGCTTATTAGTCAAAATATATATCGTAACATGATTCAAAACATGAGCCAAATCATTGAGTCGTTACCTGGGCCTGATCATTGAGTCGTGCATCATTATTAGATTAATCTACACAAAAAACAATTCAAACTAGGTACGTGAAGGCGTGGTTAAATTACCACGGGATTCGAAATCACATCTGCAGGCCGCGACAGGTGCCGTGTCCACTAGAATGACGAGCCCGTAACCACAGGATGCAAAGGATTCACCAGATGGTCAGCATTTACGGCAAATTTTATCCAACAATAGAATTAATATAAAAAAAAAGTGCCTTTTCAGCTTCAAAGAAAAGAATTAGTTACATTAGATTTGGAAAAACAATTGGATATTTGTTCGTGATTCGAATACATAAAGAGAACTTACCACTTTTTTAAAGAAAACCCAATAAATCTTGAAAAGCAGGCAAACATGCAGGCATAACGCTGCTCCAACATCATAATAAGCTGTAAACAAATGAATAATCTTTCGTCAAAATACTAAAGATCACCAAGGCTAGAAACGTGGTTTCAAAAATCCAAAGTTCTTACCGAAATACATAGTTATTTTGATACAACCATTGATAAGAAGTCACAGGCGTGAACTTCCATTTACAATTTATAAATGATTCTTCTCTTTTTTTTAGCGAAGTTTAAAAAATATATTTACAATTGACATCTTTTCTGTCGATCTGTAGCTAGGCGAATGACGTTCCGTCACCACTGTCAAAAGACATTTTTATCTTGTTTTTTTTTTTCTTTCTTTCCAAGTCTACCGTAGGGCATGGAACTAAGGAATACAGCCTTTCAGAAATAGCAATTTATTTAAAATCGATGACACACGGAGCGAAAGAGTCACAATCTACTCACCTCTCTCTCTAAATCTCAAGACCAACAATGACATTTCAATGTGACGTTTTACAATGTTACAGTATTCAAAATTTTATTGCCAAAAACGGTTCAAATTATAGAAAAATAACTAAACTAAACTTTGATTAACAACAATTGCGAAAATTCAAACCAAATCGATATTAAATTGCTTCAAAAGCAACTTTCAACAGTCAATATTATTATCAAATCAGTGACCAAGCTTGGCTTTTGTTCTTTATTTTATATTCTAAAATTTTTATTTGGAATAAAACATATGGGAAAGACGATGAAATATGCCAGCATTAAAAATGCATAAAATCTTTTTTGTTATGTTGTATATTTTTTGTGTATTGGGCTTTTAGGCCCGGGAATGTAATCTGGCTCGAATCAAGAGTCTGGAGAGTATGAGAAAAAATTGTATTATATTAATGGCAAACAGATAGCTCATTTAAAATAATATTTTTTAAATCAAAAGTAATTTTATTATTATACAGGTGGGTAATTAATTTACACTCCTTTGTCTAGCCCAAGGTAAGCTAATATAAGCTTGTGTTACATAGGTTTAAGTTTGTGAGTGTGTGTGTGTATTTGTTACTTCTTGCTCATGTGCAAAACAAGTATAGGAAAACTTGATCATCTATACAGAGCTGGGGCTGCTGAGGGCATCATCTAGTATTATATTGATTTAGTATTGACTGCTTTGGTGGCGCAGCAGTAGTGTATGCAACTGAGTGTATACAATGTGTCGGAATAAATATTTATAACTAACTAACTATCTTCACGCTGTATCCCTGACGGGGTAGTCAGAGAGGACAGATCGACAGGCTTCGCGATCCATACATACTTCTTTCGCTTCTTCGACATTCATCAATCGCTTCATACACGCACGTATGGGTATCCGAGTACTTTTGACCTTTCCGTTTTTAAGCAATCTGCTCACGTGGTCTTCTTATGTAAGTCTCGGCCTACCCTGACTCCTTCTACCCTCTACTTTTGAACAATTTATATTCTTCGTCAATCGTTCTTCACTCAAATGTTGGACGTGTCCAAACCAATGGAGCACGCCCTTTTCCAGCTTAACGCTGACACTTTCATTCAAACCTGCCATATTGCGTATCACTTCGTTACGTATTGGGTCGGCCAAGGTAACGCCGCACAATTTTCGAAGTGATCGCATCTCCACAGCATTCAATTTACTTTCATGCATCTGCTGACATACCTAGGTTTCACTACCATAAAGCAAAGTTGGCACTAGCACTGCGTTATGAATCGCCATGCGTGCTTCTTTTACGATGCTTTGTCGCTAAAATATTTATGTGATCCACAAATGTAATTTTGGGTGTTTACTATTTATAATATGTATGTATATAGAAATCTTAATTCTTAATAATATTATAAATGCGAAAGTTTGTTATGTTATGTGTTATATGTAATGTTTGTTACTCTTTCATGTAAAAACTACTGTATGGATTTTAATGAAACTTTACAATAATATAGCTTATACATCAGAATAACACATAGGCTACTTTTTATCCCGGGAACAAGTTTCTGTGGGAAACGGGAATGGGAAAACTTTTCTACATGGGTGAAGCTGTAGCCGTCATCTGGTATACACATAAGTATGTATATCAGTTGTCTGGATCCCATAGTACAAGTTTATAACTTAGTTTGGGCTAGATGGTGCTGTGTATAAAGACTCCAACATTAAATATTTACTTTACTTATAAATAATCTGAACTAAGAGATGTCTATGTCTCTGATATTGCTGTCATCTTAATTAACACTTTGTAAAGTTGGTACTAGATGCTCCTTTTAGTGTGTGTCATAAGCAGTAAGACACTTAATACTCCACAAGACAATGGCAAGTTTTCTAAACAGTTCAGATAGACTCCTCTTGTGACCACAGGCCACTGTCTCACTAAAAGAATAAGCATTACCATGCAAAGTGGCAATGTGACAATTTGGTGAGCCTTATGAAAACCTTTTCGTTGACTTCTATGGGTAAGGTTCTCTTTTATACCTAGCCGGGGCATTATGCCTCTACTATCTATCTCTATTATAATATCATATTAAAAAGTTCAGGTTATATTTGTAATAATTAATTAACTTTAACATGTCTTCTATTAATTAATGTAAGAATTAATAAAATTCTTCCTTTTTACTATCTTTATAAACACAAGTGTCCATAACACATCAGATTTCTGCAGTAGTCGTCGGTGGACATCACTACCGATACCGTATTCCATTACAAGAAAAATTGAATTGAACATGTCTTCTACATTCCCATTAACAATAACACATGATAAGTACAAATTATTGTTAATGGGAATATTTGAGTTTATAAAAATATCAGGCAGGTAACTGCAACAACTAATAATATAGCTTCAAAAACAGAGTCATTCTATAATTTTGCACAATTAATTTTAATTTGTTATAAATATATTGTTTACAATTATGAGTACAATACTTAAGGACTTACCTCATATCTCCCAACAATATTATATTGGTATCACATTTTACAGAAAAAATACTAATGTTACCATAAAATTTAACTTACACAAAGATTTGTGAACTAATTATAGCAGCCGATGTAGATTCTCACCCCATGAGAAAACGCAACACATTATTTTATTCTAAAAACCGTAATTGTTGCATAAATTAAATGCTAAAACTCATTAACAGAAAACGGAAGTTAAAACCAATGGGCAATTACCTACAAGGACGAAAGGATACACAGATGTCCTTCAAACTGATCACAAATTCGGAAAATCAATATTACGACAAAGATTTTTTTATAGACAACCGTAACAAAATTAGCAATTATAAAAAATCGCGATGTTCAAAACACGTCCGCCATATTGACAAGAGGCTTCGATTTGTTTTGACGGTGTCTTGACCTTTCCGATATTGCGTCCTGTAAACTATTATTCGACCAAAGCACGATGGTCATTTAACTTGACATATCGGACTATAACAATCGACTATTTGATTTTGCCGGCTTATGAGACCCTACAGAAATAACCCGACCGCAAAAAAGTTCACAAAGAGTGTGATTTGAATGGAATCTTGTGTCAAGTATAAGTAAAAAATGATTGAATTTAGCAACAAACTTTGATAAAAATTTTCATGCGCCGTTTTGAATAGTACAGCTGTGACAACTAAAATCAATTATATTTATCAAGAAATAAAACATAACAATGAAATTATATATTAGTCACCGGAAACGTCATAATTCCGATCCGAAATTATTGTTATCACCAAAAAATTAATCAATAGAGAGCTGACCTGGGAATGGTTACACATTTGGTGTGACAGTTCTGGCTTGAAATGGCTTTTTCTAATTCTTCTAGGGCACCACTTTTCTTTAATTTTTTAACTAAACTTTTAACTGCCTTCTCAGACCATTTATCTTCAGCCGCAGACGACCCTTCGGGGCCCTTTTTCCACCCTAGCAGCCGTTTCACTATAGGTGGAGTTAGAGGAAACATGCCTCAACACTACACTTGTAAAATCATCAATAATCACCACGTAACATTAAAATAATAACATAAATTCGCGCACAAATAATGTTTTCCGTATTTTAGATAAACTATCGGCCATATTGCAATGAAATGACAGAGACTGACAGTTGACAGTATCCTTCTTGTCATTGTCATTTTCCATTGCGGTCTCTTTCTCTCCCCGCATAAAATTAAAATATAGTCCAATTATGTGCTTGATATATGCTTGAAAATATCAAGCTCATAATTGGAGTATATTTTAATTTTATGCGGGGAGAGAAAATAATGTAAATAATGTAGGAAAGCGGACCCCGGGCGTCGCGAGACGCAACTGGGACAGACGCTCGGATGATAATGATGATATGCTTGAAAATAAATTACAATTTGTACACTTTATTTTAATCGATGTACTCTCGGAGTTAAAAATGTACACATATTTAAATGTATGTACTTATTGGTCAGCTGCCGGGGTTTTCTTGAACGTCTACAACGGGGTTATTAAAAAGGGTCCCTGGTCTTTACGAGGTCAGCAGCAAGAGGGCACTAAATCAGAGATGTGTAACTCCTGAGTGATTTGAACAAAAGATGTATATCCGTACAAAAGATTGAATCACTCTTAATCACAACATTGAAGAATATACTGTAGACGTTAAAATTGTTATAAACGATTAGTAGTTAGTTTGTTGTTAGTGAAAAATTTCAACAGCAGGTAGCCGCTACCAGCGTCTGTCTATTTCAACACGGCAATGGGCTCACCACCTATTACGTGGGACAGGAATACACATGATGAAAAGTGGGCATATAATATGTATGCCTCTGCCATCCCTGCGGGGATAAGGCGTGATAGATAAAACAAAATTATATTTGCTGTCTAGCTATAAAGTGACATATATTGTACAAAATTTTCATAAAAAAAAAAAAGACGTGTGGCACTCGGAGACTGCCGCGCTAAAGCTATTACATAGCATACCTTTTTCTTTGATATAAATTCAAATTACACTAAAAATACCAAAAAAAAAACACGAAAAAAAACCACCCTCACTCCTCACCCTCACCCTCACTACTCTCACCCTAATCCAGCCTCACTATCACAGTCACCCTCATCCTCACCCTCACACTCACACTCACTATCACACGTTTCGATCCGCACGAGCTTCGTACAATCGTACCATATAATATATGTATTATATTTCAAACTCTGAGTTGTAGCGAGTCACTTGCGCAGAACGCAATATTAGGTGTCGTAGGGAATGAGCGCGGGGAGCGGGAGGAATCTCGTGCTACGTAATCACACGAACGTTTCCGCACGCCGAGAATTCGGGGGTGTCATCGCGCCATACGAGCGAGCGCGAAGAAAGTTGAATTAAACGTAGCTTGTTATTCTGCTCATTCGTTCCTAGAATACAGTCGGGAATAGATTGATAATTAATGTTTTTAAATTTTTATATATTATTAGTTACAGTGCGACATAAAAGAGTTGACAATAAATGAGGGCGTCACTATCGCTTTTGTATCTTGCATGTAGCAACACAGTTAGTAAGAAACAAACGTTTTTGATACTTGTATTATTTTTGCAAGTATAATATTTGCAAGACACGAATTCTCATTTAAACAGAATGAAATAAGTATCTATAAATGATTTAAATATAGTATGTAAAGGACAATTCAGAAAGGGCATGGAAATCCGAAAAGTCAGTGTACCCATCAATACGACTACTTTGCTAATTGAACATTATGCTAACCTTCCTGCTCTTTAAACGTTTTCCTAAGTCGACGTTTGATCGTGAGCGCAACTTTTACAATAGCATCAACCAAAACAATGAGAACATTGATATAAAATATTAAAATATAAATCAGCGTCGTACTTACACTCACACAAACTTTCGCAATTCAAAATATTGTTCTTTTACTCATTATTTTACCTACTATATTTCAATTCTAAAATATGCAATTTGTATGCATATATTACTTCTATACAAATTCTTCTTTATTTATTTATATGCTTATTTCTTACTTGCATTATTCATTGAGTGAAAACAAGTATCAAATGAAGTAGTCGCGCTATAAATACTTTTTTTTGGTGTTGCCTGTAAGAGTGACTAGTTAGTTCTTAAATAATTAATTTCTACTCTTTTATGTCGCACTGTACTTTCCGTGTTTGTTGACTGTTATTGTTTTTAGCTTCAATTGGTTTATTTACTTTTAATTTTTAGCTTTTTTAAAGATTTTGTTTAGCATTTGTTTTTGTTTTCTTTGAAAAGATTATTAAATATGCCAAGACGCAATAACGTTTTACGTCGGCAATCGAGAAAAATGGGGTATAACGTCGTGCAATTCATGAAAAAGGAAGCTGAGGAGGAAATAAAAATTGACCTTAAAGCTATTCAGAGACGAACTGCTACCGGAGCATCAGCTACCGGAGTGTCAATAATGACAATATTATTATAATTCTCTTTATTATTTATACAACATATCAATTACATTTTTAAATATATCTATAAAATAAAAAATACATTTAAAAATATAAAAAATAGTGACCCACCGGTATCGGGTACAGGGACCAATCTACCGGTGGTTAGGGCTCCAGAGAAAGGAATTTCCTCACAATACGTGCCATGTCGAGAAGAACTGCTTTCTGTATCAGGCCCTTGATCCAGCCGTTTAACGCGAGCCTTTGTAGGTGTTGGTCAAGGCTCTTGGCTATAAGTCCATGGACAGATATGACTATCGGTACAATGATCGCTGAATCCACACCCCACACGTCGACAACCTCATGAGCCAAGTCTAAATATTTCTTTTGTTTGTCTACCTCGGCTTTCATGAGGTTCTCGTCGTGAGGTATGGTGATGTCAACAATAATTGCACGGCGTTCTAATCGATCTATTACCACTATGTCAGGCTTATTGGCGACAATAGTCCTGTCCGTGATAATAGATCGATCCCAGTATAATGTGACATGACCATTTTCGAGAACTGGGTCGGGCACATATCTATAGTATGGTACCTCTAAATCAACAAGATTGTACTTAAGAGCAAGTTGCTGGTGAATGATCTTGGCTACTTGGTTGTGTCGATGCAAATACTCACCGTTTGCAAGACTCGAACAACCAGAAATAATATGCCTAAGGGATTCTCCGGGACGATGACATGCCCGACAGATGTCTACCGTACCATCCTTCAGGATATACTTCCTGTAGTTCTTTGTCATTACAACTTCGTCAGTAATTGCAAAAACAAACCCTTCAGTCTCTCCAAAGAGATCACCAAATCGTAGCCAAGATACTGATGCATTGAAGTCTATATCAGGCCTGTGTAAGGCCTGATAAAAACAACCATGCAGCTCCTTACTCTTCCATACCTCCTTGCGATCAGTAACACCAAGTACTATAGGTTTATGCCAATTCTCTTTAGCCAACGAGAGCGGGGTATGTCCATTATCCACTGCAACCACATCGCGATGCAACCTCGTGTCAGCATTGAGAAAATATTCTCTGAGGTTGCATATCTCACGGTTATGAAGGGTCTTGACATTTAAAAAGCCTCGACCTCCACACTTCCAAAGGATTTACAACCTCATTACTGATGAACGAGGATGATGCATTCGAAATGTGGTCAACAGGGACCGCACTCTCCTATCCAGGGCATCTAATTCAGTCTGAGTCCATCTAAGTATACCGAAGGAATACATTAGGACCGGTATGACCCACCCATTGAAGGCACGCACTTTATTACCGCCTGATAAAAGACTTTTCAGTACTTTTTTCAGACGGCCAAAGAATCGCTCCTTCAATGTTTGTTTCAGACCAGATTGGTTAATTCCTAATGCCTGTGATATACCCAGATACTTATAGATCTCAGCAGTGGAGAGAGATCTGAGTATTATGGAATCCGAAAGCTCAACACCTTCAGACTCCACAATCCCACCCTTCTTTACATGCATGACTGCACATTTGTCAACGCCAAATTCCATTCTAATAGAACTACTGAAGGATTTTGTTAACTTCAATAGTTCTATCAGTTCCAATTTGGTGGTGGCAAATAGCTTAAGGTCGTCCATGTAAAGCAGGTGGGATATAACTCGACCTTCTCTTCGCAACTGAAAGCCTAGCCCTGAACTCTCTAGTATAGTACTAAGAGGGTTCAGTGCTAGACAAAACCATAAAGGACTGAGACTGTCGCCCTGGAATATGCCCCGCTCAATAGGCAAGCCATTTGTTACAGTCTGACGACATCCTGGATAGCAAAGGTCTGTTCTCCATTGCCTCATACATGACTGCAGGAAAGTACAAAGAGTTGCATCCACTTTGTACAGCTCCAGCACCCTCAGAAGCCACGTATGAGGCACAGAGTCAAAAGCCTTTTTATAATCAATCCAACATGTCGCCAGACTGCGACGATTACGGCGTACCTGTTGGTTAATGGTCATATCAATTATAAGGAGCTCTTTGGTGCCTCGGGTCCCACCTCTACATCCATTTTGAGACAAAGACAAGACTGAATTTTTATCTAAATGTGAAGTAATTTTGATTCTCAAAATGGATGTTAGAAGTTTATAGACTGTTGGTAAACATGTGATAGGTCTATAATTTTTGGGATCCAAGGCATCGCCAGATTTATAGAGAAGGTGGGTTATTCCAGTTGTTATAAAATCGGGCAGAGAGCCCGACTCTACAGACGACTGGAATTGAGTTGCTAAACGAGAATGTGAACTACGGAGTTACTTTAGCCAGAAATTATGCAGTCCGTCCGGTCCCGCTGATTTCCAGTTGGGCAACGAACGGACTGCATTTGCTACATCCTGTTCAGATATATTAATTGACTCCATTGCCTGTATAGATTCACATTCTCGTTCAACATCTCTCATCCATTCACCTTCAATATGACTAACGGGCCTCGACCAAATACCACGCCAAAATGCATTTGTAATATCAGCATTTGGTCGCGGTCCGTTATCCACACCTGAATTGGGGTTTTCCCACCGTCGATAAACCCACCTCTCATCCTTTTGGAACATGCGGTTCTGGGTATATCGCTCTACGCGTTTCTTATAACGGCGAATCCGGTTTGCCCATGCACAAACTTTCTGCTTCAGAAAGTCAATGCGCTCCGTGATACATGACGTTCTCACATATTCTGGAGGCGTGATGTTAGTGCCTGAAAACGCCTGCTTCACAAAGCGCATGACCCTCGGACGAGTGTTTCCCGATCTAAAGCAGATTAGCTTCCCAATGAGTGCCCTAGCCCGAGCGATACGACGCTCAATTCTACACTGCCAAGCTGGTACAGCAGGTTTAGGAGAAGAAGCAAGTTTCTTTTCTAAAAACTTTACTTCAGCTACTCTACATGCTGCAACGGCCGCACAGTATAGAATAGAGTGCGTATCACCAAGGTCTTCACTATTATCCAAATAATCAGGTAATAGCGAATCTAGAGCACACACCAAGGCCATATTCCGTTTATGCATAGGCAAACGCGGTAGGCTAGGTCTACAGCCTGGACTCATAGATCGAAATTCCAGAATCGCATCCTCCAATGCACTCCTTAAGTTATCATTACACTGGATACTTACGGATATAACCTCAACTGCAACAACTTCATTATTGTGTGTTGTGTTTGTTACCGATGAATTTGTAACCTGTGATGAAGTTGGACAGTCAAGATTATTTCGTACCTCAGAACGTAGCCGCTCAAGTACAGTACTCTCCAACATTTTACAACGTTGAATAGCCCGCACCTGATCCGATAATCGTTGTGCCGAGACGTTAACAGCTGGTTCAAGATCCTGAAACACAGTTAATAGCCGACTACGGTACGCAGTAAGGTTAGTTCCCCCCTCTGTAGCCACAAAATATGCCCGCATGACGTTTTCATTTATCGAATTAGTCCATCGCATGCGGCGCACATCACCACCGGTAGCGGGAGCCCTATTCGAAGCCGTTGGGCCTCGGGGCGCCAAGCGAGTCGGTGGCCGGCCTCTCCCACGCCGCCGCGCTGGTGGTGGTGACGACGGCGGAGAGAAGAACTCGTCACTGGAACTAGAACTCGACGCCTCAGCAGCAGTCGGTGTAGCTGATGTGCTCACCGTGGGCTGCGAGGCGGAGCTGTGTGACGAGTCCGGAGGTGTTACTGGTGCTGGCAGTTTGTTCCTGTATCTTGTAATCATGTCGTTGCATAATATTTATTTTAGATTAGCCTTATAAAAACATGACATTTTACGTCATGTCTTTCCATCATAATGAAAATATTATTTTATATTTATAATTAGGTTTTATTCTGTTTTGTATAATTTTATGATTCATAAACATTTCTTTCGTTTAATGTGGATATTTACACAGTTTCTTCTATTATTTAAATTAATTTATAATATTATTCAAAATATTATTAGCAAAAAAACGACGTTTGACATATAGGGTTGCCAGGTTTTTTATTATAATTCTCTTTATTTATTTATATAACATATCAATTACATTTTTAAATATATCTATAAAATAAAAAATACATTTAAAAATATAAAAAATAGTGACCCACCGGTATCGGGTACAGGGACCAAGCTACCGGTGGTTAGGGCTCCAGAGAAAGGAATTTCCTCACAATACGTGCCGTGTCGAGAAGAACTGCTTTCTGTATCAGGCCCTTGATCCAGCTGTTTAACGCGAGCCTTTGTAGGTGTTGGTCAAGGCTCTTGGCTATAAGTCCATGGACAGATATGACTATCGGTACAATGATCGCTGAATCCACACCCCACACGTCGACAACCTCATGAGCCAAGTCTAAATATTTCTTTTGTTTGTCTACCTCGGCTTTCATGAGGTTCTCGTCGTGAGGTATGGTGATGTCAACAATCATTGCACGGCGTTCTAATCGATCTATTACCACTATGTCAGGCTTATTGGCGACAATAGTCCTGTCCGTGATAATAGATCGATCCCAGTATAATGTGACATGACCATTTTCGAGCTTTTCGGGCATATATCTATAGTATGGTACCTCTAAATCAACAAGATTGTACTTAAGAGCAAGTTGCTGGTGAATGATCTTGGCTACTTGGTTGTGTCGATGCAAATACTCACCGATTGCAAGACTGGAACAACCAGAAATAATATGCCTAAGGGATTCTCCGGGACGATGACATGCCCGACAGATGTCTACCGTACCATCCTTCAGGATATACTTCCTGTAGTTCTTTGTCATTACAACTTCGTCAGTAATTGCAAAAACAAACCCTTCAGTCTCTCCAAAGAGATCACCAAATCGTAGCCAAGATACTGATGCATTGAAGTCTATATCAGGCCTGTGTAAGGCCTGATAAAAACGACCATGCAGCTCCTTACTCTTCCATACCTCCTTGCGATCAGTAACACCAAGTACTATAGGTTTATGCCAATTCTCTTTAGCCAACGAGAGCGGGGTATGTCCATTATCCACTGCAACCACATCGCGATGCAACCTCGTGTCAGCATTGAGAAAATATTCTCTGAGGTTGCATATCTCACGGTTATGAAGGGTCTTGACATTTAAAAAGCCTCGACCTCCACACTTCCAAAGGATTTACAACCTCATTACTGATGAACGAGGATGATGCATTCGAAATGTGGTCAACAGGGACCGCACTCTCCTATCCAGGGCATCTAATTCAGTCTGAGTCCATCTAAGTATACCGAAGGAATACATTAGGACCGGTATGACCCACCCATTGAAGGCACGCACTTTATTACCGCCTGATAAAAGACTTTTCAGTACTTTTTTCAGACGGCCAAAGAATCGCTCCTTCAATGTTTGTTTCAGACCAGATTGATTAATTCCTAATGCCTGTGATATACCCAGATACTTATAGGTCTCAGTAGTGGAGAGAGATCTGAGTATTATGGAATCCGAAAGCTCAACACCTTCAGACTCCACAATCCCACCCTTCTTTACATGCATGACTGCACATTTGTCAACGCCAAATTCCATTCTAATAGAACTACTGAAGGATTTTGTTAACTTCAATAGTTCTATCAGTTCCAACTTGGTGGTGGCAAATAGCTTAAGGTCGTCCATGTAAAGCAGGTGGGATATAACTCGACCTTCTCTCCGCAACTGAAAGCCTAGCCCTGAACTCTCTAGTATAGTACTAAGAGGGTTCAGTGCCAGACAAAACCATAAAGGACTGAGACTGTCGCCCTGGAATATGCCCCGTTCAATAGGCAAGCCATTTGTTACAATCTGACGACATCCTGGATAGCAAAGGTCTGTTCTCCATTGCCTCATACATGACCGCAGGAAAGTACAAAGAGTTGCATCCACTTTGTACAGCTCCAGCACCCTCAGAAGCCAGGTATGAGGCACAGAGTCAAAAGCCTTTTTATAATCAATCCAACATGTCGCCAGACTGCGACGATTACGGCGTACCTGTTGGTTAATGGTCATATCAATAATAAGGAGCTCTTTGGTGCCTCGGGTCCCACCTCTACATCCATTTTGAGACAAAGACAAGACTGAATTTTTATCTAAATGTGAAGTAATTTTGATTCTCAAAATGGATGTTAGAAGTTTATAGACTGTTGGTAAACACGTGATTGGTCTATAATTTTTGGGATCCAAGGCATCGCCAGATTTATAGAGAAGGTGGGTTATTCCAGTCGTTATAAAATCGGGCAGAGAGCCCGACTCTACAGACGACTGGAATTGAGTTGCTAAGCGAGCATGTGAACTACGGAACCACTTTAGCCAAAAATTATGCAGTCCGTCCGGTCCCGCTGATTTCCAGTTGGGCAATGAACGGACTGCATTTGCTACATCGTCTTCTATTATGTTAATTGGGTTCATTGTTTGAATAGATTCACATGCCCGCTCAACCTCTCTCATCCATTCGCCTTCAATATGACTAACGGACCTCGACCAAATACCACGCCAAAATGCATTTGTGGCATCAGCATTTGGTCGCGGTCCATCATCCACATCGGAATCGGGTTTCTCCCATTTTCGATAAACCCACCTTTCATCCTTTTGGAACATGCGATTCTGGGTATATCGGTCTACGCGTTTTTATAACGTCGAATCCGGTTGGCCCATGCATAAACTTTCTGTTTTAGAAAGTCAATGCGCTCTGTGACACACGACATACTCATAAATTCTTGAGGCGTGATGTTAGTGCCCGAGAACGCCTGTCTCACAAAGCGCATGACCCTCGGTCGAGTATTTCCCGATTTAAAACAGATTAGCTTCCCGATGAGTGCCCTAGCCCGAGCGATACAACGCTCAATTCTATACTGCCAAGCTGGCACAGCAGGTTTAGGAGGAGAAGCAAGTTTCTTTTCAAAAAAATTAACTCTAGCTACTCTACATACTGCAACGGCTGCACAGTATAGAATCGAGAAAATATCTATATCTATTATAATCTTGTCTCTTCTTCACGGGTATCTTCTATATTTTTTCTTATGAAGATACCCGGTCTTTTGGCAGGCTTTCATGGGGACATATTGGTCCAACATGCAGAGGCCTTTTGAGAATTTTAATCTAATAGGATATGGGACCCCCACTACAGGCAATCCACGCCCGCCTTATGTAGAAGAACGGTAATGGATCACCTCCAATGGGAGTTAAACTATTGTGAAATGTGCTAACTATGAAATGGGCTATTGGGTTGGGTGTTAAATGGATTGGGTGATTTAAGCTATTAATGAAAACGGCGTCTGCCTTTTTAATATATTATTATCAAAATAGTGGCAGACGGTGACTTGCCAACTCACTAGATGGGCCTCCTATACAATCGCCATAGGCAAAATAAGCCTGTAAGGCGACAGAGGGCAACACCGGTGTGAGCGGCTTGGGGTGTCGAGCGGTGCGGCGCCGGTTTCACCTTCGCGGGACAGGCCCGGAGCGGGCTTCCCCGTAGTTATGCCCTTGAAAATGACACTTCCACCCCCGAGCATATAGCTCTGGCTCCCTCCCTCTGACCGGCCAATTAAGGCAAGCCAGAGTTGAGATTTGCTGCACTCCCGGGAGTAGCACTCTCACTGTTCTCCCGTTAGGCCATTAAATCCTAACCGGTGCAGAAGGGCAACAAAACTCTGAGGAATCGGGACCGATGTGTAGCCACACACATTCAGCTCGCCACAAGCTGCCCTGCGGATGTGAGCTTTTCAATAACTTTCTGATACATTTTTTTGTTGATATCAGAAAGTGGATGACTCAAAAAGCGAATCTACTATGCCCTCATAGGGTTGCGTTAATCCTATAAAAGATAACGACTGTCCTCGAGGGTCCTAGGATATGTCCTCCTATTATAATTATTATTATTATATTATTATTACATTATTATATTATTATTATATCTCAAATGGTTTAGGCAACGTTTTTGTTAAAAGCTCCCAGATGGCTCATTTTTTCCGACGCTGCCAACATATATTGTTATAATTAAGTTAATGTAAACAAAAACTTAACAAATTATACATATAAACCTTCCCTATAAATCACTCTAACTATTAAAAAAAACTGCATCGAAATTCGTTGCGTAGTTTTAAAGATTGTACATACACGTTAAGCTAACGCTCGGCCGTGCTCGGTGAACTTCGTGTGACCTCGTCTCGACCTTCGTCTTATTATTTGCGTTCCGGAATTTCTTGATTAAGGCCAGCTAAAAGCCCGCGATAAAAACTATGCAATAGCTTAAAAAAATACATGGTTATTTGATCTAATATTGATGTTTCGCGTGATGTATATAATATGATGGTAATTCCTGGATCTTTGACAAACCGATGTATTTGGAATTAATAGTGAATAATATAAACTGATGTACTTGGGATTTAAAGATTTAAAAGAGTGATATAAATCTAATGGGTGAAAAGATTTATGAATCTCTATTCAGTCAAAAGATTGATTTTGCGCATCTCTACACTAAATAAGACCGTGTTTGCATTAATTGCATTATTGGGGTAGAATGAAAGTAGAGTGAATGAGTGAAGAACATTTGACGAAGAATATGTAGTGTGCGAAAGTATAGTTACATGCTCTAAGGTCAGGATAGATCAAAACTTACAAAGGTATAGACCACGTGAACAGATTGCTCAAAAATGGAAAGGGTTAAAGTAGGTACCTACTCGGATAACCAAACGATTAATGAATCTGGCGTGTTTTGCAGGAACTGAAAAGTATGAATAGATTGCGAAGCCGTAGGATATGTACATTGACGAAAGAGAGACTTATGCCTAGGTGAGCATACCGTATAAAACACATGGGTGGGTATTTTAGGTACCTAACCACAGATATAGACATGGGCGTACCCATGGGCGCCCTGGATTCGGTTCAGGTCCTCTACTTTTGTCGATAAAAGTAAAAAAAAATAACTTCTAGATGTTCTTAAAAAGATAGATGCGAAAGGCGCAGGAGCGTGTGTTGTGGTGTGATTAGGGCCTACCGTCTACGTCCAGCAGTGGACTGCCATAGGCTGATTTGATTGATTCATGGTCGTCTACATAAAAATTTGTTAGCGCTATATGTAATATAGCCACGAACACGTCCTAAACCGTCCTACAGAAGTAATTTTTAAAATAGCATTTTTTTGTGTGTAAATCCCATAGGTATCTTAACTTTTAGTTATGATATAATCCCCAAGGATGTTGTGTGTGATGTATGTACGACGTTTAACGCCGGGCGCCCCGTGTAACTCCTTAAGAATGTCCCAGATTTTGTGGTAGACTACTACCATCGTGGTCTCGCCTGATGGTTTGATCTTATCCCACTTGTTGAATCATGAGGCGTGCGTGAATTTCTCACGTCAAGACGTCGTCTTAAGCTTGTTTCTGTAAGGACAGCCGGTAGCCTGTTCCTCATACTTTTAAAAGCTAATTATTAAAGAAATTCTCTAATCAGTCACGCTTTTATCCCCAATACGGTGGCGGTGTTGAAATAGACAGACGCCGGTTGTGTGCTGTTGAATTTTTTTTTCAACTTGGCTAACGACTGCCACGTTACTGGCAACCGGGAATAACGGCTTAACATATCTTTCGAAGCACGAAAATGCTAGTAAGTAGACCCATCCGTAACCAGCCATAGCGACAGTTGCTTTACGCAGTGATCGTTTACAAAACACTCCGTTAGCGGGGCTACGAGCGCTTTTTGCTCTTAGGAAAATCGGATTTGCCCCCTGGTCCAGATTCTGGGTACGCCCATGGATATAGAAGTACCTAACAAAGATTTTGGAACGACTTCGATCCTCCCTAAGCGTCGAGTCATCCAGGGGCGAGTTGAACGCTCGCTTATGATTGTTTTAATTATTTTCATAGCTGATTATTGTGAAGTTGCACAATTTTACGAACGTGGTTACAAAGCTAACTTTTGATTATATGAGGAATACAAGTTTGACATTGCCGCACAAAACGTAAAATGAAGTGTAATATTTTTTTTGCATACATTGCTGTTTATTATTAACTCAATGCATCGTCCAGAAACTAATACGGAAATGTAATAAGTTGAAAATGTCAGTAACTCCATTGCCTTGTTATTTGTTTATGGAAATTTCAAGGAAAATTCAAGTTGTTTTGTTTTCAAGTTTGACATCCAAACAAAGTTGCTATTTTTCAATTGTTATTGATTGTTATTTTTCTAAAGATGTGCTAGTTGCTATAGGAAAGTGATGATTTTGAATTGAAGCCTGAGATTTGGTAAGATATTTTACATAAATAGGTGTATTAATCAATTTCATGAAGATTTTGGGGTCATATTGATATAAAAATGTTAGACAAAGTATGTTGTTACTGGCCGTCTGTATTTATTTTATTCGTGGCCAGTGTCAGTTTTCTATATTTCTGCTAAGGCTGGAAATTATTATAAAATTATTTTTATAACTTTATACAGTACTCACAAAAAAATAATATTGCAAACTTTCTCTTGAAGTTCAAATGTGGCGAGATTGAATATTTACCTACTAATTTCCAGATTTAATATTATTATATCATAAAAATATTTGATGTTTATATAAAAATCCTTTCACCTGCTTTAAAAGCAACTTTACTTTAACTAAAGTAATTTTAAAAATGAATTTGTAGGTTTATTTTATACCTGCATTTCTATAATTTAACTTAGGGTTGTAAATTTATTATCTTTTACAAAAAAAAAAACTAATATCTAAATATTTTTGTGACATATTTACCTAGCCCAATTGAAATATTTATAATTGATATTTATTTTATAAATTCATAGTATATGTAGAGAACCACCAAATATTTACAGAAACAAATATTTACAGATCATTTTGACTTAGGATTGCAGGTTGATACATCACTCATTGTATCACGGAGGCAATAATTTTTAATATAAGAAAAGATATAGATATATAAGAAAAGATTTAATTTTTAAAAGATTATGATTTAAATTAAGAGCCAACTCTGCAATTAAGAGCAATTAGCATGCTAGCTTTTGACTGCCTCTGTGGCATGGTGGGAGTGTATCCGACTACAAACAAGAGATTGTGGGTATGATTCCCACCGAGGATAAAAATAAAAATAAAATATAACTATGTTAAAACAAGTATGTTTATCAGTTATCTGGTTATCACAGTACAAGCTCGGCTTAGTTTAGAATCAGATGGCGTTGTGTGAGTTGTCCCAATGATATTTATTTATTTATTTTGCACATAAAGGTAATTTAAAGTGTAATGTTATGGACCAATACAAAAAAAAGTTTGTGTATGACTTGATCTTGGTACAACCACAGGTTTTTCAAGTTGGCTTGAAAAACCTGTGGTTGTAAGAGGGAAATAAGTATGCTGGCAGAGTGTTCCAAATTTCTGTGGTTTTACAGAGAAACAATCTTTTGATTGCCACAGTTCTGGTGAAAATACTCTACAACCGACCGGAGATGCCACTCTCTCATACATTTTAGGGGCTACTTACACTCAACATCAACAGCTACACAGAACATCTGTACCTAATTTGGATTGCAATCGAATCAGGCTCATGTCCGCTGAAAATTATGAATTAAAAATATATCATTGCAGTGTATACAATTATGTCTGAGGCTGAGCCTCCAGTAGTTCTATACATGGAGAACGCAACGGGAGAAGATGTAGCGCTTAAGATTGATCCAGAGGACGACTTCCATACATTACTCAGCAAATCTAAGTAAGTCTCATAGTATTTTTACAGTCACTTTCAAAGCCTGAATTGAGGCGCCTGAAGTGCCCTTCCGCAGTTCAGTCCAGAATTGGATCAGCGTGGCGCTGGTATATTCGGCCTATAGGTTGTAAAAGAGATAGGGGAATTGACCAGTGCACACAAGCCTGTTCGACTAATTTTCGTCGAAATTCGTCGACGGTATTCCTATCAGTTGATAGGAATACCTCGCTATCGCTATTTACGATCGGTGACCAAAACTTTAGTTGCCAAACACGACTAACACACAACCGCTTACTTGAAAGTATTTCACGAGTCGCATAAAATTCACATTCGACATGCCTTCTGCTTAATGTAGACAACTGCTTTAAAAAATCAACAGTACTAAAGGCTTATAACATTAAGTGTCAAGAGGACAACTAACCCAAAACGCCTAATTCCCATACTGACAACTTCTCGTATCGAAAATTTCCTAAAATGTTAATTTCAAATAACAATAACTTCAGTTCTTGATAAGACTTACATACGATGCAACCGGGACTTAACCGCTGAGATTAGCTGGTCGATATATGTAATACTAGTTGACGCCCGCGGCACCACCCGCGTGGTGAAGTTTTCCTGTTCCTGTTTATCACAGGAACTTGTTCTCGGAATAAAAAGTAGCCTGTGATGATTTGTAAGCTATATTAATGTAAAGTTCAGTAGTTTTTGTGTGAATGAGTAACAAACCTACACCCATACAGTCTTACAAACTTTTGCATTTATAATATTAGTAAGATTTCGTTTTACTTTCTCTATAGACTGGAAGTAATCACTGCTGAAACAAATACTTGGCACGTTTCAGGTCTCTCTTAGGTTACGAAGTAGACTTAAACTCTATTACCAAGAACCAACCGGTAGCACTTAACGAAAATGTATATCAATACCTAATGAATGCAGATCAGACTATCCAACCAGAAGGCCTATCCCAAACGTTTGATCCAATGTTGAGCACCAATGATGGCGCTGATGGCAACGACTTGGTGTACATACTGGATGACGGAACTCAAATACGAGCTTCGCAAATACATTTTGATAATGATGATCCTTTGATTGATTTAACAGCAGAAAAGATACCGTTCGTTAAGTACGCTGATGTGTCTGATGATATTGATATTGGGGACATTGATGTTGAAGAAACTAAAAAGATAAATATCGTTGATAGTCCCGTATCGAAATGGTCAAGTCAAAACTCTAGTCCAAAATGTTTCGTTAATTCATTACCTTTCAAACTTGTATGTAACAATACTTCGGGTTTCGAAGCTCAATTTACTAAGTACTTAGAATCTACTACAACGAAAACGTACGCGACTTTGAACCCTGTGACTAGTAGAAATAAGTCTCCAAAGAGCTTAATAAAGGATAATTTTAAAAACTATGATACATATCATAGGAACGATAGTCTATCGTATACAAGAGAGGATATACTGAATATGTTTAAAGATTCCCCAATGACGTCACTGCCTTACGATCAGGGATACAACGAGAGAAGACATGTGAGAAAGACCGACCCTTCAAGGCTTGTCCATAAGAGTTGGAATAAACCAATGACTTATGTAGATTTTGATGGAGTTTTGATAGGAGAAAGTGAGAGTCAAATATGTTTTATTTGCGGAAAACACGTTGATAATAATGTGGACAAGCTATATCTATTCGACAATGAAGATCAAAGGGTTCACAGATGTTCTCCTCAAAAGAAAATGTCGACCCAATTGAAAATTATATGCGAATGTTGTCTCAACGAAAATTTCAGACCGTGTAGAATGAAAAGCGCCAACCAATTTTTGAATCCGGACGAATTTCTCGTTATAAGAAATAATCAACAATATATTTTTCAAAAGATTAAAAACTTTAGCTTCGCGCGTTTCGGTAAAAAAGATAACAAAGAAGCAAAAAAGACCAAAGATGAATTTGTCAAAGTTGAAATCGGATCTGATGGAGAGATTATAACTAAGCCTATAGACAATGATATGAGGTCCGATGACGTCATTATAGTGAAAGACAATAAAAAGGAGAGTAGTTCTAGTGATGTGGAAATCATAGAGCCGGAACCAGAAATAGATAATTTCATCGACAATTTAGAAGATGCCGATGAAGAAGTGAAGGAGTTTTTAGGGAAATATTCTTGTGATACTAATGAAGTTGCTGAACTTAAATGCAGGTATGTACCATCTAGGAAAAAGAATATTTAGCAGTCTGAAATTGGTCAGGTTACTATAGGCCAGGTGATCTGTATGTGGTCGCTAGTCCACTTTATCGGAAGTCAGCCAATAGAATAAGTACAGTATTTTATTGAAGTTCTTTTCCAGGTTCTGCGATAAAACATTCTCGAAGGTGGAAGAAGTAACGGATCACTGTGAAGCCCATAAACACGACTTGGAAGATGGTGAGGTGTTTCCTTGCCCCCTCTGTAACTATGGTAAGTACATTAGCATTTAAGCCTACCTGCTTAACTACGGATTCTAATTGAAAAAATATTAAGAGTGTGTGCTTAAGACGGCACGGCAGAAGTGAAAACTTCATTGACAATCGCAATCAATTATTACGTATGAATGGAATATACTAAACACAGCGACACAACAGCGAAGAGCATCTGACTGTATCTTTCTCGCTCAGGTACACTTGGCATTCCCGAGTTCACCCGATCGAGCCTTTCGCCTCAGAGCGTGACGGATCAGCCTAATAAAAAGAAATTTTCACTTCAAAAATAATTTTGTGTTCGAATAGCCTATTAATCGAAAAAGGCTATAGGAAGGCTATAAGCATTATCTTCCCTCAAGACCTTTGAGGATAAGATCAGAATTATCTACCGTGCGACTTAGCAACTATTAAAGAAAGTTAGTTGAAAATAAATTATCTTTCTATTTCTAAGGCTACCCTCATTTGAAATGGTTGAAGGGTCATCTGAAAGCAGCTCATGAAAGAAATATTAATACTGGAGCCGAAAAATTAAAGGAAGCAAATGATGGTAAGTGTATGGCCAATAATTATCTCATCCCACCTGCGTTCACATTACTGTGACTCCTGTAAACCAACTTCTCCTGTGACACCTGGACCTCCTGCGAACCGCAACGAAATTAATAAGAAGATTATTTGAGAAAGTTGGAAATAAAAAAGCTTAACGCCTCTTGCCTCCTTTGCAAAGCGAAACACCAGGAAAGCAACGAGGTGTAAATCCTATAGAAAACGCAAATCACCTACCTGCCAAATTTGCCTTTATTTCTATCGCATATCTAATGGCTTAAAGGAGTCTGCCCACTGCACCGTCTCATACCATAACCATACTTGGAACGCATCAGACAACATAAAATGTCTGCACTGAAAAGCATGAACTATGCCCACTATACCATTCTGTTACCAATCAGCACCGTCGCATACATGCACGGAGCCTTTAGAAATTTTGCCGAGAATATTATATCGGTGCCGTTACGCTCCACGCATGGAACGCGACGGTGAGTATAAGGGTTATAACGGCGTTTGAGGACCGTTCTAAACATACATATTGCCGATGATAATCTTTATCACCTTAGAGAGAGTGTAACATTCAGCTACTATTTTGTCTGTTACACTCTCTCACTCTCGTGCCTCGTCTCTCACTCTCGTGCACCTTTCAAATCGCGGGAAGGAGACGGCGACAGAGACAAATAATCGCCGTGCTACTTAGTTGCTAAATCACCGTCTCCCGATGCTAAAAGTAGATTGAAAGCAGTTTTCCTGATACGCTCCTAAAACGGCCATGGTATGAGACGTTGTAGTAGACAGATTCTTTAGGATTATCCCTTCTGGAAATAACCATGTTACTAACATTTCTTTTACATTTCTCTACAGAAACAACTTCTAAATCTTCAAAACCAACTTCACCTATAGCGACACGTACTCGGAGTTGTAATAAAAAGAGTGACGAGGAAACAAAAGGTGCGTTACTAGTCTTATTCTATACTCTATTATAATATATAACACCTTATCCCCGAAGGGGTGGCAGCTTATCACCATGTGTATTCCTGTCCCACGTAATAGGTGGTGAGCCCATTGCCGTGTTGAAATAGGCAGACGCAGGTTGTGGCTCAGGTAGCCAAGGTTTGAATTTTTTCAAGCCTATACTTACTAATATATAAAGCTGAGGAGTTTGTTCGTTTTAATATTTGGAACTACTTATGAGGATTTGAATAATTATGTTTGTGTTAGATAGCCCATTTATCGAGCAATATACTATAGGCTAAATATCATCACGCTACTACCCTGGAGAGCGAAGCGGTTATGATAAAAGTCGACAAATCGGGCAAATTAGTAGGATTTATAAGCGACGGGATTTAATAGGTGCGACGAGAGATTGAAGTATGTCGACGAGTGAATACTTAGTGGTCATCTAGTAATATATATTTATAACGGTAGTATATAGATGAACGTGCGGTTGTAAGGGGCCCCAGCAAGATTTCTTGAGGATGATTTATGATCTACCCGATTCGTACCGAAACAAGTTGAATTTCTTCACTATATTTTAGTCGTCATTTAAGACTATGACCAGAGCCATCTATCGAGCTACGTAACAACTCTGATACCAATTAACAGTGTTACAACTATTTTTAAACATTGGTGCGATGGACATCACTTAATCTATGGATAAATTTATTTGTAGAAATTTGTGAATAGTCCGACGTGTAGTAGACCACGTTAGAGGGTATTTATACTACGGTAGAAAACAAGAGTACTTATGTAAAACAAGTAAAATATTATCACTATTGTAATTTGTCAAAACGGCCATCTTAGTGTGCCGCTAGTATTTTTACTTTAAAAATTTGTCTATACTAACTTATATTGTGCTAGATATAGTTGTCTAAAGAAATTCGCAACAATAATCTTATATTTGTTTATTTATTCTATAGAAAACGAAGTTACAAAAGTAATTAAAACTGAAACAAACACTGCTGATACGGTTAGTTATACTCTTACATATTACTAGAAGGATTGTCGTATCGTATCAGATTGCATCGTAATATAACATATCGCATAGCATTGTATAGTATCGTAGTAAATTGTAACATAATAGTATCTCGTACTGTATCGTATCATATCATATAGAATCTTAGCGTATAGCATTGTTGAAATGAAAACTTATTTTAGCGCGGTACGCATATTTTTAGATGAGATAAAATCTCTGGACTCGCGACACCGCTACCTAGACGCTATAGTGTGTGCATTAGAATGATATTTTCGACCTTCGATAGCTCAGTTGGTAGAACGGTGGACTGTAGATGGTTATAAAATGGAATCCATAAGTCGCTGGTTCAAATCCGGCTCGAAGGAACTCTTTTTTTTTTGTGTATTTAAACACAGTCAAATTATCAATAACTATAGTGCTTTTTTACTTGATTAGTAGTTTTATTCTTAAAGTATTTGGGTTTCACCCTAGTACCCATCTAAAAAATGTCTAACGCGCCAAAATATGTTTTCACTTCTGTCGGTAATCCCGGAGCGCAACCCCTAATCTTATATTTTTTCATTTTTCCTCTTAAACTATACATAAACAAATTACATTATACCATTCTACTTATAATCTATGTCCAATTATTGTGAGAGGACTCGTGTCTGAAATAGGCGCAAGCCTGTACCACAGATCAGCAGGAAAATCATCCAACATACCGTGTCTTTATGGCATCAATAAACTACCAAAGAGGACAAAGAGACATGAGATAAGCAAATTTATCATTTAGATAAACTTTTTGATTATGGTAATATATCATTATTTATGATTTATAAGCATATGGTATCATATGAGATTGTAACGTATAGTATCGCGTCGTTTTGTATCGTATTGTATTGTATCACATCGCGTCCTATTATGTCGTATCATATTAGATCGTATCGTATAGTATCGCGTCGTTTTGTATCGTATTGTATTGTATCACATCGCGTCCTATTATGTCGTATCATATTAGATCGTATCGTATAGTATCGCGACATTTTGTATCGTATTGTATTGTATCACATCGCGTCCTATTATGTAGTATCATATTAGATCGTATCGTATAGTATCGCGTCGTTTTGTATCGTATCGTATTGTAATGTATTGTATGACAACGCGTCCTATTGTATCGTATCATATCATAAATTAATTACCATAGTTGTAATTTGTATTGAAAGAGGTCTTGGGTTCGATTCCCGACATCGACATATTGTCACGCCTTTATCCCCGAAGGGGTAGGCACAGGCATATATAATGCCCACGGTTCACCGTATGCATTTCTGTCCCACGTAACAGATGGTGAGCCCATTGTTATTTATCTATAATATTGTATGTATTTAGAAATATATAAGTATGTTTATTAGTTATCTGGTTACCATAGTACAGGCTCTGCTTAGTTTGGAATCAGATGGCGTTGTGTGAGCTGTCCCAACTCAACTAACGTTTTGCTCATGTAAACGACATTATAGTGAAAATCGAACTCTTATGCTAAATGTTAGACATAAACGGGAACAAATAAATAAAAAAAAAAGGAAAGGACACAAGTACTCCGATACCCAGATGTGCGTGCATGAAGCGATTGATGAATCTTGAAGAAGCGAAAGAAGTATGCATGGATCACGAAGCCTGGCGATCTGTCCTCTCTTACTACCCCGTCAGGGATACAGCGTGAAGATAGTAAGTAAGAAATTCAGTTTGTTTTAACAAGCTGAATGTGAGAACGGCCTAATCTGTATTACTTACCATATAAAAAAAAGGATAGCTAAGAACAGTCTCTGGGCGGAGTTTGCGCGGTAATTTTTTCGATGGTGGATGGTTACTGTATATTATTTTTTTGAACTAGCGCATTTACCTTATTTTAAATGTAGAAATGGTAGATTGTTGAACATAAAAGTAGTGTCAACGTGCTATAGTGCAAAACAATTATTGTAATAACTATAGACTAGTTTTAATTAAAAAATACACTAAGATATGTATATTATGGATGTACCTATGTTTTTATTGAAATCGATTTTATTATTATATTATACTAGTTAACGCCCGCGGCTTCGCCTTCGCATTTTCCCGTTCCCGTTTCCCACGGGAACTTGTTCCCGGGATAAAAAGTAGCATATGTCCGTCTCCTGGCTCTAAGCTACCTCTCCACCAATTTTCAGCTAAATTGGTTCAGTGGTTTAGGCGTGAAAGCGTAACAGACAGACAGACAGAGTTACTTTCGCATTTATAATATTAGTAGGGATTAATTATAAATCGCAGTGAAATGAGAATATCATCCAAACTAACAGGTTTTTACTAAATGCATGTGAAAGTATACTTATAAAAAATAATCATTTTTTTTTGTTTGTCTTTTTGTTTGGCGATCTCTGAAACGGATGGACCGATTTTTAATAGACTTTCACTGGCAGATTGCTCCTGGTATAAGTAGTTATCGTTTCAATAAAAAATTCTAGAGTCAACAAGCGCCACCTCTAATGAAAACAGAAGTAAAACAAGAAACCTTGGATAGCAGTGAGGATGAAATTTGGATAGTCCAGACCGCCGATATGGATACCAACCAGGACTTAGAGAAACTATTAGTTGGTAATAAAAAGGTATGTAGTTATACAACAGTCACGTCTTTATTCCCGAAGGGGTAGGCAGAAGCATACTTTATGGAACACATTTTATGGAACGCAATTTGTCCCACGTAACAGGTGGTGAGCAGTTTGGTTAAAATAGACAGGCGCTGTGGCTAACTGCTGTTGAAAATTTTCAGTACTTCAATTTGGCTTAACGACTGCCATGTTACTAGCAACCGGAACCAATGGCTTAACGTGCCTTCAGAAGCACATAAACGCTAGTAAATGTCTTCCTCGATAAATGGGCTATCTAACACAAAAATAATTATTCAAATCCGACCAGTAGTTTCTGAGATTAGCGCGTTCAACCAAACAAACAAACAAACTCTTCAGCTTTATAATATTATAGATTATAAACAATTTTGAAAAGCAATTTGTATGCGAAATTTTTATAAATTTAAATTTTAAAGTGGATCTTTTTTTCAGTCACGAGCTGGACTCGAACCAGCGTCTTCTGGTTCAACGCACTAGTCGCGTTCTCCAACTACACCAACGTGACCTGCTCGAAACTGACGAATTAATCCACCTGTTTAAGTCTTAAGGCGAGGTAAGGCGCCATCGACCGGCACTTAGCAAAGTTCGTCAGTTTCGAGAAGTTCACAGTGGTGTAGTTGGTAAACTCGTCTGGTGCGTTGAAGTTCAGTTCAGCTTCAGCTCGTGTTCAGCTCGTGTCTGAAAAAATTTTGCACTTAAAAATAAAAATAATTAAAAAAATATTATAATGAAATTGTAATATGCCAGGGCAAAGAAGATCAAGTAAAGCTCAAACCAGAGAAAAGCTTCAAGTGTTTTAACTGCAGGTAAATTTTATTTTGACACTTCTTACCCGACTAACCGAGGAGGGTGATTATGTTTTTCACTTGTATGTATTATTGTATTTTATAATCCTTAGCTATAATATCATTATTGGTGTACTTGTGATTCTATTCTATTCTATTCTATTCTAAAAGCTCTTTTCATACATGAGTAAATAAATGAACCAGATTTTAGCAGTAATAACGAACTTCTGGACAATAAATGCCCTTTTCATAGATGAGTAAATAAGTGGACTATAAAAAAGTAATAATGAACTCTGGACACTAAATACCCAGTAAATAATTGTGGTCGTTGAGTAAAGATACACTGTGTAATATCATGAACATAGATGCATATTATAGTAAAGGGTAGGAGTCAGGGTAGGCCGAGACTTGCATATGAAGACCACGTGAGCAGATTGCTCAAAAACGGAAAGTCAAAAGTACTCTAATACCCAGACGTGCGTGTATGAAGCGATTGATGAATCTTGCAGAAGCGAAAGAAGTATGCATGAATCGCGAAGCCAGGCGATCTGTCCTCTCTGACTGCCCCATTAGGGATACAGCGTGAAGATAGTTAATTTTTTTAGATGCATATTGTCACGCCTTTTTCCCTGTAGGAGTAAGCGGAGACATACTCCTTCGGATGTAAGTTTATTGTGAAGATTAACAGTCCTATCTTAATTTCACAGTCAAATATTTACCACTGCCGAAAGTTTGTCATCGCACAGATGTAAACGAAGAGGCAGAAAGCGTAAAGTCAAGGATGACAATCTTATATGTATTCCCACCGAAGAAGACTTTTTAAAGGTACATCCACCAATGATTGTACTTTTCCATATAACTGGGGGCCGAGTCTGCTATTACAATCGTCGCTCAATCGAAATCCACTGGTACAATTTTGACAGTTTTTCGTAGTCTACTATTACAATCGTTCTCTAATAGACTTCTATCGGTCGGCCGATAGAATTCTACTAACAAGTACCGCGCCAGTGGCTGCTAATCAGTGACATTTTTGATGGTCTACTAACATTTTGACAGCTGAAAACAGCGATTCTGGTTCTATTCTACGGCTTGTCAATAGTAGACTCGGCCCCCTGGAGCGAAGCTTCCATGCAGCGACTCAAATTACGAAATGTTACTAATTTTCAAAATTATGTCATTTATTGACTGCGTCTGTGGCGCGGTGGGAGACTGCTACGCAAGTTCGTGGGTTCGATTCCCACCCAGGATAAAACTTTGTGTGATGAGTTGGTTTATTCTGTGTCTGGGTGTTATTTATCTATAATAGGTATGTATCTAGAAATATATAAGTATTTTTATCAGTTATCTGGTTATCATAGTACAAGCTCTGCTTAGTTTGTAATCAGATGGCGTTGTTGCGAGTTGTCCCAACGATATGTTTTTTATTTATTTAAAATTACGAAATGTTACTAATTGCATATCTCAGCGACTACTTGACCGCTTTTCAAAATTCTGTCATTAAAATAAAAGCCTAGGTCATGACTTAGCCGGATTTTGTAAATTTCAATCAAATATAATAAATATGGCGAAAACATTTATCGTCTATGAGGAATTCCATTGATAACAAAAGAGAGCGCTTCTTTTTTATTGATTTTGTAAATTTCAATTAAATATAATAAATATGGCGAAAACATTTATCGTCTATGAGGAATTCCATTGATAACAAAAGAGAGCGCTTCTTTTTTATTTAAATTTGTTTAAGTTTGAACTTTAATTGAATTTTTAGATATTTAATCTATAATATGTATTAGCTCCGCTCCAATATGCCGCAGCGAAGCCTTACGGCGAGTAAAGGCGGCGAACTAGTTTATTTATTTTAACCCGACCGCTATCATCTTACAGTATTTTCAAAGGTTAAAGCATATTTAAAGATTAACATTATATTTTTTACCATATCTCCTTTCAGATATAATATAAGTATGTGTATCAGTTATCTTGATCCCATAGCACAAGCTTAGTTTGGGCTAGATAGCGCTCTGTGTGTCCAAGTATATTTGACTGCCTCGGTGGCGCAATTGTAGTGTATGCGACTGCCGCAACTGAGGTCCAGGGTTCGATTACCAAGGTTTTTTTTATGATCCACTAATGTTGGTTTCGGAGTTTGGGTGTTTCTGTATAATATGTATGTATTTAGAAATATCTATATAAATAACCCAAAGTGTTTACTTTGGGTTATTTATATAGATATTTAATTAATTAATATAAGATTGTGTTATGGGATCTAGACGACTGATTAACATGCTTATATATGTTTCCCTCACAATATTTAAATTAAAAATATATATAATTCTTGTTGCAGAGGGCACAAGGTCGTCCCAGGCCTAACGAATCGGGGAGCAATGATTTACTTGTTATGGTAAGCAGACCAGTCTTAAACAAGCTTTAATTATAACTATCTATCTATCTATCTTCACGCTGTATCCCTTACGGGGTATTCAGAGAGAACAGATCGCCAGGCAAAGCGATCCATGCATACTTTCGCTTCCTGCAGATTCATTAATCGCTTCATACATGCACGTCTGGGTATCCGAGTACTTTTGACTTTTCCGTTTTTTGAGCAATCTGCTCACGTGGTCCTTATGTGTAAGTCTCGGTATACCCTGAGTCCTTCTACCCTCTTCTTTCGCTCAATATAATCTTTGTCAATCCCTCCTCATTGATTCGTTGGACGTGTCCAAACCAACGGAGCACGCCCTTTCCCAGCTTAACGCTGACACTTTCAAACCTACCATATTCCGTATCACTTCGTGACGTATTCCGTCGGCCAAGGTTACGCCGCATAATTTTCGAAGTGATAGCATCTCCAATTATAACTTACAAATATCCTTGCTTCGGGAGCTTCGTTAAGCTATTGGTCCCGGTTGTCAGTAAAACTGCAGTCATATAAGTCAAGTTGAAAGCCTTAGAAAAATTTCAACCGAAAGTCGCCACAATATGCCTCTGTACACTTAACACGGCAACGTATGATCACAGCCGAAAGACATACAGTCGGTCTGGACGCATGGACGCATTCACGACCGCTTGTTATGATTATTTTAATTTTGTATTTAATTTTTTAAATTCATTATTTTAATCACTAAAAAATAAAAATGGTGCATACGAATTGTGCTGTAAGAGATTGCAAGTCATCATCGCGGAAAAATAAGGATCTGCGATTTCATCAATTGCCGCACACGGAAGAAAGGTAAGGGGTATATTCATGTCATTTGAATAGTTCTTTTTATTAGAAAGCGTTTACAAAATGGCTGCCGCGTCGTAAATCGTAGTTATAAAATTATCATGTACATTTATAATTCATGGGGTTTTTAATATTGTGAATACAAATTTCGTGTTCATTTTGTAATCCAATATGACCGCCGCGCCGTGGTCATAAAATGGGTATCGCATAAGGGGTTTCTTGGTATGCTGAGTATGAATTTTGAGTTTATTTTGCAATCCAAACAACAAAACATTTAGAAAGCTAGAGTAAAACACCGGGGTGATAAAAATAATTAGTTAAGTCAGTATAAAATGTTAAAGTTCCATAAATATTTTGCCCAATAAAGTTCAAAAACTGTTTACACTAAAAACTAAATCAATTAAAAACCAAACGTGTATGCAATAAGAACTCGAAATAAAAGCTACATATTTTAAACCAATCACGAACCTCCTATCTTGCTTAGAACTCGAGATATATGATTATAAAATTTTCCCGTTTTTAATTTTTTTCTCAAAAAATCCACGGTTATTGGAAAAGATTTTAATATCAACATTAAGATCAACTATTGCCCTATACAAAAAAATTATCACATCCAAATCGCGTGGAGTTTAGAAACTACAGGCCATTTTAGTTATACACGGTTATTTTCTTGTTAGGGTTGTCACTTTTTGAAATAATATATTTATCCGGATGTAATTAATTTTTTTGATGTTTCTGTTGTTCTTATTATTTACCTGTGACGTTTCTGTAATGTTATATAAATATACTGAAGTACAATATTTAAGTACCTACCTAACTTACGGTGTTTGATAGGTAATAAGTTTTCAATGGAAATTGCTTTACTTATTTCTCACAAAGTTGCACATATTATTCTACATATTATCTAATTAAAATGTTAATTGTTGCCTGCGATTTCACACGCTGCGTTTTATCATCACTATGTTTTATTCGGGAAATCACTATATTTTTCGAACTTCAATGGGAATCTTATTCTTGAGTGAACTGAATAATTATTAATTAGCTATAATAGGGTAAGCAGAGACTGGCTTTCCACTTGTTATCAACTTGGCATAAAACTTTCGTTTCTTCTACTTTCATGAGTGTTTTATACATGCTTGCCGGTTAAAGATACTCTTGATAAGGCCTTTTCCCAGTAGGTCCCAAGTGGGAACGTTATTGATGTTAATAGTATAAAAATGTGGATCGCCAACCGTCGCATCTCGTTTCACATTGAAGCGAATAGGGTTTATTCCCGTTCACTTTCACCCCGTAATGTAACAGATTAATTCACTAGGAGTTAAATTGGAATTGAGTAGCACGTATGACATAATGCTACTTTTTTCCCAATAAGTCCCACTAAATAACTATAATGTGTATAGTGTGTACTAGATAGAGGTGGCTGGTAGTCCAAATTCTGTTAAAGCAATTACATATCAGTCTGATTTCGTGCCAGCTAAAGTAGAAAACTAACGTTATTTTTACACATTATAAATAAGTAGCGCTCGCGGCCCCGCGGTCTCAGTGTTCTGTAAACGATCACTGAGTTACGCAACTTTCACTATGGGTGATCCTTGGATGGGTGACTACTTTGTGGCATTTATATTCGCGAGCGTTTCCGTGCTTCGGAAGGCACGTTAAACCGTTGGTCCCGGTTGCCAGTAAAATGGCAGTCGTTAAGCCTGGTTGAAGGCCTTATGGGCTGCTTGAAAACCTTCAACAGCAGGTCGCCACAACCTGCGTCTGTCTATTTAAACACGGCAATGGGCTCACCACCTATTACGTGGGACAGGAATCCACACGGTGAAAAGTGGGCATATAATATGCCTCTGCCACCCCTTCGGGGATAAGGCGTGATGGATATTTATTTATTTATTTTATTTATTTATAAATGGGATTACTTACGTTTTTAGACCAAGTATAGACCGACCGGTTTCAGAAAAACGTAGGTAATCCCGATTTCTTGTTTACAACGAGCTAGAGTAGTTAGGAAGCCAGGCATATTTTTAGTAATACTTTCAATATTTGATTTAATTTATAAATATAATAAAAAAATATTAATATCCTGATAAGAATGTGACGATATCTATCATATTTCCGAAGAAGTTACAAAGCAAGAAAACGTTTAAACCCATGTCTTTAAATTTAACAAAAGTAGATTTTTTTAGTAACGGTGACTCTGTAATTCATAGGTAATATTTTTTCTTGTTCAGTTACACTGTGACTTTTTTTTCAATAAATGACACTGAATAACGACAATTTGTAATTGTTGTTATTTGGTGTCATTTATTGGAAAATAGTCTATTATGTCACACTTATAACTAAATAGGAATTTAACTCTTAATGAGTCGAAATTATACATGATTGGGTGTAACTGTACAGCAATTAATCACGAAAAGAGGCTAGAATAGCCACATTGCTAAAAAAGATTCAACTATAAAATAAATATATTTGAAAAGGTAAATAGTGTATATTATATATGACACACTTCAAAATAGTTAATTTTGATCAATTTGTTGGTATGTTCCGTTCTCTGTAACGGGCCTCTAGACAAAATAGCGAGATAGATCAAATCTTGAAAAAAATTGTAGTAATGGTAGTAAAAAAATGCTAGATCAGGGCATTGATTTTTCAGTGGTGCTTAACTTAACAGAGAAATTAAAATTTTCAAGAATTCCAATAACTCGCGAACGAAGTCGAAAGTAACAGGGTAGGTGAAATATATAAATAAAATAACTATACCTCAAAACCAAGTAACGCCGGATTCAGATTAATAAAATAATTCTGCATTTCATCAAAAGCCATTTATGGTCAGACAGCACTATTATTATTTTGTGGCTTAGAAGCTTACGCCAACAGCAGATTCTTTTATAAAATTAACTTCACTCAAGATTAAAATCCCCATTGAAGATCAAAAGTTATTCGTAATTCCCTGATAAAACAAATTGATGATAAAGTTTGTCTGTTTGTGTAAAAAGTCCTGAATTTAGAAAGAGAAATACCAATTAATCATACATTACTACATACACATTTTTTCAAACTATAAAAAATCCAGTTACACTCAAGTGACAACCATAGCAAAAATTTAAAAGTGGTCATAACTTCTAGACTCCACGAGATTTGGATATGAAACTTTTCCTATCTATAGAGAAGTAGTAGACCTCAATGTATAACTTTTCCAAATACAGTGGATTACTTGAGAAAAAAAATAAAAACATAAAATCGTAAAAAAAAATTACTCCTGTTTTAAGCAAGTTAATTGATAATTGCCTTAAAATTTAAAGCCTAAATAGCGGTTCTAAACAGTATAAGTTGATACTTTCTATTTGCTTTAGTTTTCAGTTCAAAATATTTCTTACCTTTATCCGGATGAATAATCACTGAATTTTAAAAAAATATGATGACTAAACTAATCTAAAATTTATCAGTTGGGAATTTTACTCTAACCTTTTCAATACTTAGTTTTATACGTTTTTGGAATAAAAAAGGGACGTCCGAAAAATGGCGTTTATAACACACAGTGCGCCGTGGTCATAAAATTTCATATTGGGTATCGTTTAAGGGGTTTTTTGGTATGCTGAGTATGAATTTTGAGTTTATTTTACAATCCAAAATGGCCGCCGCGCCATGGTCATAAAATTTAATGTTGGGTATCGTATAAGGGGTTTTTTGGTATGCTGAGTATGAATTTTGAGTTTATTTTGCAATCCAATATGGCCGCCGTGCCGTGGTCATAAAATTTTATGTTGGGTATCGTATAAGGGGTTTTTTGGTATGCTGAGTATGAATTTTGTGTTTATTGTGCAATCCAATATGGCCGCCGCGCAGTGGTCATCAATTTTATTTTAGGTAACGTATAAGGGGTTTTTCGGTATGCTGATAATAAATTTTGTGTTAATTTTACAATCTAATATAACAGTAGCGCTCGTGGCCCCGCGGTCTCAGTGTTCTGTAAACGATCACTGAGTTACGCAACTTTCGCTATGGCTGGTACTCGGATGGGTGACACAGGCACGAGGCACGTTAAGACGTTCGTCCCGGTTGCCAGTAAAAAATTTCAACAGCAGGTAGCCACAACCTGCATCTGTCTATTACAACACGGCAATGGGTCCACACGGTGAAAAGTGGTCATATAATATGCCTCTGCCACCCCTTCGCGGATAAGGCGTGATGGATATATTATATAATCACCGCGCCAGCTGTCATAAAATTTCATGTTGGGTATCGCATAAGAGTAATATGGTATGCGGAGCACACATGTGGGATTATTACCTTACTCTATACTGTGTTATCGTGCGTAAAGTGTATGCAAGGATTTCGTCATAATTAATATTTAAACTTGTTAAAAGCGTATCCAATCATTCTTTTGTTAAAAAACAACAGTAATTTTAAGACCAGTTAGTCATAAACCGAAAATATTTCTCAATAACTCATTTACTGGTAATAATTTACCTCATATACCCGGCGAATTTCATATCGCCATAGAATTTGGTATTCATCCCCAATTCCCATTCCTGGTTCATGCACCCATTCCCTTGATTTTTTTATAACGGCACAGCGGCTATTCACCATTTGTCAGCGCACCAGTAGAAGCGCTCGTGGCCCCGCGGACTCAGTGTTATGTAACCGATCACTGCGTTAAGCAACTTTTTCTATGGCTGGTCCTCGAATGGGTGACCACTTTGTGGCATTTATATTTGCGAGCGTTTCCGTGCCTCGGAAGGCTCGTAAAGCCTTTGGTTCCAGTTGCCAGTAACATGGCAGTCGTTAAGCCCTGTTGAAGGCCCTATGGGCGGCTTTAAAAATTTCAACAGCAGGTCGCCACAACTTGCGCCTGTCCATTTCAACACGGAATGGGCTCACCACCTATTACGTGGGACAAACGTGCATACGGTGAATAGTGGGCGTATAGTAGGTATGCCTCTGCCTACCCCTTCAGGTATAATGGCGTGACAATATGTATGGCACAGCGGCCATTATTGATTGCAAAGTTAAAATAAAAAAAACCCTTATACGATACCCAACATGAAATTTATTAAGCACAGCGCGGCGGCCATTTTGGATTGCAACATAGCATGAAATTCGTACGTAACGTACCAAAGACTAATTATAACCAGATACCCAACATGAAATTGTATGACAACGGGTCTACGGCCATATTGGATACCCCATGAATTATAAATGTACCCAACGTGATAATTTTATGTTTACGACGCGGCAGCCATTTCGTAAACGCTTTTACATTAAAAAAATCGATTCGACATGAAATGAACCTTACCTTCTTCCGTGTGCGGCAATTGATGAAATCGCAGATTGTTATTTTTTAAAACCAGTGTTTATATTATTAACTAGCGACCCGTCCCTGCTTCGCACGGGTGGACATTTTGGCAATTTAATTGCCAATTTTAAAAAAAAATAATGTAGCCTATATTAATCAGTGATATAGCATTCAAACAGTGAAAGAATTTTTAAAATCGATCCAGTACTTTTTGAGCCAATTCGTTAAAAACATACTTACATATAAATATTTCCTATTTATAATATTAGTTTTGCCAGTAAAAAGCGGTTGCCAGTAAAATGGCAGTCGTTAAGCCTGGTTGAAGGCCTTATGGGCGGCTTGAAAACTTCAGCAGCAGGTAGCCACAACTTGCGTCTGTCTATTTCAACACGGCAATGGGCTCACCACCTATTACGTGGGACAGGAATCCACACGGTGAAAAGTGGGCATATAATATGCCTCTGCCACCCCTTCGGGGATAAGGCGTGATGGATATTTATTTATTTATTTATAATATTAGTTTAGATTAATTATATATACTGATAATATATTATATATTGATAGTTGATTGCGAGTACGAGTCCATAAATAAGTTATAAATAACATCAGCCTTGTATACTTGTGACAACCCTACAAGCATCACTGTCTAGACGTTGTCGGCATTTTTGTTAACTTCAAAGGCGTAACGCTACTGATAGGTTTACTCTTTATACTGTGGTATGATTCTGCCTACCCCTTTGAGATTAAACTTGCGACTATATTTCTGTATGTAAAGACAAAAATGCATACGGCAATGGGCTCACCATCTGTTAAACGGGACAAAAATGCATACAGTGAATTGAAGGCGTATAGTATGCCTCTGCCTACCCCTTCGGGGATAGCGGCGTGACAATATGTTTGTATGTATAGACAAAAAATATTAAAACTTTATTACAGATGCAAGAGTGTCTGCTATCCTTTTTCCACCTATCCACTACGATATCTTCGTCGCTGTCAAACACACCGGCCGTTCCTTATCGTTTTGTGAATATTTGAAAAGACATTTGTTAATCACTCTCATCATCATCCGAGCGTCTGTCCCAGTTGCTTCTTGCGACGCCCGGGGTCACCTACCATTTTTGTTTCGGCGGGTGGCTTTTATGGGAGCGACGCCCTCAGACCTCCCAACCCCAGAGGTGAAGTTTTGGTGAGTTTAACAGGTCCCAAAACACCTCCATGCACTGGCACGTGAGGATGACTTGGGCCCTGAAGGTCTTGGTAGGGCCCCATGCTCCCAATGTCAATCACTCTCTTGTCCCTGAACGAATGTAGCTGAAATTTGGAATCCTGGGAACATGTTATGAGAATAAAGTAGGAGAAAACTTCACCACGCAGGCAGCCTGAGGGCATCAGGGCTTCAATCCTCGATCACACGATTTAAAAGACGGAAATTTGTTGGTATAATTTCATTTGTTTATTTATTTATTTACCTATCACGCCTTATCCCCGATGTATCCACCCTGTGTATTCGTGTCCCACGTAATAGGTGGTGAGCCTATTGCCGTACCTGCTGTTGAAATTTTTCATAATAATAATAATAATCATAATCGAAACGAGAAAATTTGCATGAAACACGGTACATAAGTTATTAGGTTTAGATATGGTCGAGACATGTTTCGCCTAGGATATTGGCATGCAAAGTATTGAGACATGAGATTCTACATCCATCCATAACGCGTAGGTATACATAAAACAACCCCTGACGAAATCAGACCATTCAATAAAATACTTACATTCAATCAATCATAAATGTCAATTAAATAAAAATAAATAAAAATAATTAAATGTCAATAAGATTAAAATGAATACAATAATTAAATATCAATGAAATTAAAATGAATGTCAATAAGATTCATAAATTATCCCCGAAGGGGTGGCAGAGGCATATCATATGCCCACCCTTCACCGTGTGGATTCCCGTCCCACGTAATAGGTGGTGAGCTCATTGCCGTGTTGAAAATGGACAGACGCAGGTTGTGGCTACCTGTTGTTGAAATTTTTCAAGCCGCCCGTAAGGCCTTCAACCAGGCTTAACGACGGCAACCGGGACCAACGGCTTAACGTGCCTTCCGAAGCACGGAAATGTTCGCAAATGTAAATGCCAAAAAGTGGTCATCCATCCGAGGACCAGCCATAGTGAAAGTTGCGAAACTCAGTGATCGTTTACAGAATACTGAGACCGCGGGGCCACGGGCTCTTCTTCATTATCATCGATTATTTGTTTTATATTTAGAAACGGACAAAAGACATTTTACCAGTAAATTTACGTCTACGCTTTTAAGTGTGGTCGTGTGGTCGAGAATTGGACCCCAGCTATCCTTACTAATATTATAAACTAGATAACCCCACGGCTTCATCCGTGACATACTTCGAACTTCTGTGGCACCTATTTAACCCTGTTGATTATTACATTTTCAAAAATGTATGAAATCTCAATTTATGATTACTGCTCCGCTCTCCTGGGTAGTAGCGTGATGATATATAGCTTATAACCTTCCTCAATAATTGGGCTATCAAACAAAAAAAAAATTTCAATTCCGGCCAGAAGTTCCTGAGGTTAGCGCTTAGCAACATATATCGCGTTTTATTTTTATATTATCGATGCGAAAGTTTCTCTTTCTGTCTGTCTGTCGGGCTTTTACGCTATAAATATATGCCTATCTTTTTTGCTGTCTGTACATATATCCGTCGATTATTACATTTACAAAAATGTATGAAAGTTTGAATTGACTGCCTCTGTGGCGCGGTGGGAGTGTATCCGACTGCTACGCAAGAGGTCGTGGGTTCGATTTCCACCAAGTATAATACTGTGTGTGATGAGCACGATGACTGATTCTGTGTCTAGGTGTTATTTATCTATAATATGTATGTATTTCTTATATGTTTATCAGTTATCTGGTTACCATAGTACAAGCTCTACTTAGTTTGGAATCAGATGGCGTTGTGTGAGTTGTCTCAACGATATTTATTTATTATTATTATTTATTAGGGCATGGCCACTAGTCCCTATGCCAACATTAGTGTCAATGGTGACGTAATTGTTCCCAGCGTTCTCGAAAGCGCCGCAACAAGCCGGTGACGTGGAACCCACAAATCGTCACGTGTCACAACTGTAATGAGTCCTTCACTTCCAAAGTGCGGCTGAAGTTTCATATGTAAGTATAGATCACAAGACGTATAAGACGGTAAGCAGACCCAACGTTAGCGATAAATAGCGTAGCCTATTACACACACATAGACAGGTAGCATACCCTAGTTATTTCTGGTGATTTCTTGATAATGAAACTTCATCACCATTCGCCCGCGTAGAGAAGTTTTCTCGTTCCCGCTTCCCACAGGAACTTGTTCCCGGGATAAAAAGTAGCCTATGTCCGTCTCCTGGCTCTAAGCTACCTCCCCGCCAATTTTCAGGCAAATCGGTACAGCCGTTGTTGAGTTATAAATAGTGTAACTAACACGACTTTCTTTTATATATACACATAAATCTTCGATTTAAAAATGACAGCGGCGGTTGTCATTACAAGTTTGTAGCTTATTTGCAGTAGAAAAATTGGCCACGCGCTGTTCGCTGTCAAAGTGTAAGTTAGATGGACACAGGAATAACAAAGATAGCTTTATACAACAAATGGCAAGAGTAAAAAGGATGAAGTATTGCTCCATAAGCAAAGGAATATGTTTGGTCTGCTAACTCTTGTACGTGGTATAAATAATGTAACCCCATGAAGACCTTCAGGGTACAAGCCAGCCTCATCTACAAGTGATATACCTGCTGATCAACCAAAAGGCTAGGGGTTGGTGAGCTCAGACGGCAGTCACGCCCTCAGTGCCGATGATAAATTTAAGTATTTATTTATTTATCTATCACGCCTTATCCCCGAAGGGGTGGCAGAGGCATATTATATGCCCACTTTTCACCATGTGTATTCCTGTCCCACGTAATAGGTGGTGAGCCCATTAACGTGTTGAAATAGACATACGCAGGTTGTGGCTACCTGCTGATGAAAATTTTCAAGCCGCGCATACGGCCTTCAACTTGACTTAACGACTACCATTTTACTGGCAACGGGGACCAACGGCTTAACGTGCCTTCCGAAGCACGGAAACGCTCGCAACAAAGTGGTCACCCATCCGTGACCAGCCATATCGAAAGTTGCTTAATGCAATGATCGTTTACAGAACACTGAGTTCACGGGACCGCTAGCGCTTGTTAAAGTATTTATTAAATATATTTTTAAAGTATCTAAGAATTACATTTATTTTGTCAGTGTCATTATTATTCTATTCTATTGGTGGGTTAACCGGAGTTAGCTATTGATAGCACGCCACAATGTTCCTAGAGATACTATCTGAAAAACTAACTAACTACCTACACGCTGTCCGTCAAGTCAGAGAGGACAGATCGCCAGGCATCGCTATCCATGCATACTTCTTTCGCTTCCTGTAGATTCATCAATCGCTTCATACATTCACGTCTGGGTATCCGAGTACTTTTGACTTTTCCGTTTTAGAGCAATCTGCTCACGAGGTCCTCATATGTAAGTTTCGGCCCTGACTTCTTCCACCCTCTACTTTTGTACAATATATATTCTATCGTATATGTCAATCGTTCCTTACTCATTCTTCATTCATTCATTCTTCAGTTCAGTCGTAGCATCGGTTGCTATCAGACGTATTTAACTGCTCCTGTCACAGTGCTAAGCTATCTTTTTTCTGATTGGTCCATTAATTAACATAGTGATTCCTTGTCGCCCTTGAGGCTCTCTTACCTGTTGGACCTGCCTACTGGGCGTTCCTAGACAGAGACGGTGTTGAGCTGTTGAATACTACTTTTGAAAACTGAAGTCATTTGTGTGGTGATTCGTCGAGGTCCGAACCACGGTCGTCTTGAGTGGGCCGTGTGGGAGCGGCCTCTTTAACCGCTACACCACGGAAGCGAGTGCTACGACGCGCAAATTAGGCATACACAAGCGACAGTGATTACGATACTTGCTACGCTTTTGCAAGAAGTGGTACTTTTGCTACGAAAACATCAATACAACGTCATCGAAACGTGAAAATACGCCTCGCGTAGCGGATACGCGCTTGTCTGTGCTTGGTCGTTGCTGTTTGCATACGGAAACAAAATAAACGTACGTACCCTTCTATATATTGAATTACACAACGGATTTTTGACAAGATATAAAATGTCCATGCAGCGTACTCCTCCAAAGAATACCTCCATCGAACACTCTCAATCGGAGTCTGATCTGAATTTGCTGAGCGATGCTTGTTTCACAAACTTAAATCGACATAAATGTCCACGCTCTGAGGTTCCAGGTCCACGTTCACCTAGTGAGGGGACGCAGGATATAAAACAAGACATTATGACATTGACTATCCAGTGATATTGCTGATCTTAAATTGCAGACCACTGAAATAAACAAGTCGAACGATGAAATAGTACAATCGGTGACATTTTTAAGTAACCAATACGAGGAAATTAAAAAGGGTTTAAGTACGTTACAGAAAGAACGCTTACAACATCAAAAGTGCATCGAAAGCCTAGAAAAAAAAGTACAGGTCCTGCAACTTTCATCGCGAAGCTCCTGTATTGAAATAAGAAACATTCCAAACACCGAAAGAGAAACGAGTATGGGACCTTACAAACACCGTATGTGCAATTGGAAAAGTAATAGGTGTAAATATCTCACCGACAGATCTCCGCGATGTATACCGCATTCCCGGGAAACCCGGCCTAACACGTCCGATTGTGGCAGAGCTGCACACAGTTTAAATGAAAATGAGAACTATTACGGCGGTGCGTGAGTACAATAATAAGAAGCCCTTGGAAGATAAACTTAATACAGAGCAAATAAACTTAGGAGGTAAGCGACAAGCTGTTTACGTAGCCGATCATCTACGAGTACCAGCGAGCATTAAGAAATTATTTCATCAGTCTCGCGAATTTGCTAAACAGCACGGCTACCAGAACTGTTGGACGTCTAATAATAATACATTTCTACGTAAAAAACAAGGCGAAAAACAGGTTCTTTCATCATAGCAATGTCTCATTGACCTAAAACCTAAAATGTGACTAAATTCACGCTTTGTTTTGCTAAACGATAATTTTCGAGTCATGTTATATCTATTTTTAATTCTTAGGTGACTTCATCAAACCTTATTAAAATTACTACTAACATATTGCATGTGTGTTCGAGTCAAGTTGTATCTGTTTTTGATTCTTGGGAGGGTTTGTCAAACCATATTGATATTACTACTAACATATTTCATTCTAATTATAAATATAGCTATGTTGCTATGTTTCCTAGCATCTAAGTACACGTATACACCTCACACACATTCACAAATATGTTCCCTAAATACATTACATAAATACAACTCTCAGGTAAACCTCGTTCAAAAAATAAAAATCATTTCCACTCAGTATTAACTTTGTACTGGCCCATTCAAGTTGTCATAGTGTCAAAATCTATACTAAATAAACGTATGAATGTTCAGTCACTCGTTTCGCCTGCATTACCAACACAATTACACACAAATTACTATTTTACCTCTAACAAACACAAACTTAACATAGTCTACGTATATAGAACGCGTAATCATTTCACTACATATGTATTATTAGCCATTTGGTCTCATCAAGCATCATTAGGTAAAATAACATCAATACTTAAATATTGCACGAATGTTTACAAAACAGAACTGTTCTCAATGGTTATGAAGATGAATACAAGTTCCTCTGACGCAATAGAAAAACATGCCTACCCGATTCAAACTGAATCATGTTCTCTGAATCCTGAGCTATATCGGACATTAATCTATATGAATTACCCAAATACATTTGTACACACAAAGAAACCTGATTTTAGTAAATCTTTATTTTACATATGGCTAATATAAACATTTTAAATAGTAAGCTGGATGCGCTAGAGTCCTATGTTTGCCGCCTCCGGGCGGCAAACATAGGACTCTCAGACATTGACTGTCAGCAATATATTAACAATAAAAGTTCAATTGCCATATTTCACATGAATATTCGAATTATAAACAAAAATTTTGACGAGTTTTAACTGGTGCTACATACTACAGGAATTAACTTTGATATTATAGTTTTGACTGAATGTTGGCTCGGAAATGTCAACAGATTACCTACTTTGAACGGATATACTTCACATAACACGGCAAATAATCTAAACCAAAATGATGGTTTAGTAGTAATCGATACTACTACTATTTTTGGGGATGGAAGCTGCTTGGTATGTCAAATAGGTACCAGTCTAAGCATTGTAGCCGTGTACCGGTCCCCCTCCTTGTCAACTATAGACAATTTTGAAAACTTTTTAATTAGTTTAAGCAATGTTTATGCCTCACTAAACACACAAAGCAAGATTCTTGTGGGCGATATAAATATAGATATAAGTCCAAATAGTATTGATAAGTTTTGTGGCGATTATTTAATTTTTAATGCCTCACACGGTTATTTTCCAACACACACGTATCTCACCAGAAAAAACAAGACATGTTTGGACCATTACTTCTTAAATTCCTTTTTGCCATCTAAAACATTAGTTTTGAAATCTCACACAACCGACCACTTTGCCCATTGTTTTATGCATCGACATAATAGCACCCCCGAAACCACTACAGTGCCATGTATAACACATATTTGCAACCTCGCCATTAACACCGGAGATTTTCCAAACGCTTTTAAAAAATCGATTATACATCCAATCCACAAAGGCGGTGACAGAGGTTGTGTCAATAATTATCGCCCAATCTCTGTCTTGTCCGCATTATCCAAAATTTTAGAAAATATATTAAATCGAGCACTTCAATTATTTCATTACACCAAATCAATATGGGTTTCGACCGGGTATTTCAACTGAGGATGCAGTAGCTGATCTAGCAAATGAAATTGTGAAAGATTTGGATGCAAAAAATTATGTTTATGCAACTTTCTTGATTTAAAAAAGGCGTTTGACACAGTCTCTGTACCCATTTTACTGGAAAAAACTCCAAAAATTGGGAGTACGTGGTAAGACACATGATATCTTTCAAGATTATCTTGAAACTAGAACTCAGAGAGTTAAAATAGAGGGTCACATTAGTGACGAGGAGACGGTGAGATATTGCGTCCTACAGGGCAGTATACTGCCTACTCTCTTTAAACTTTATATTAATGACCTCTGTTCAATGAAACTCCCTAATACTAGTATATTCACATATGCAGACGATACTGCACTACTTGTCATAGGGCCTAGTTGGCAAATTGTTAAAGAGAGAGCTGAGTACTCGCTATCCAAAGTTATGAATTGGCTGAATAGGAAACTTTTAACATTAAATTTTGTGAAAACCAAATATATTCCGTTTTATATTAACTGATTGAACGATCCTCCAAATGATTTTATTTATAAAGCACGCACTTGTCATAAACAGCAGGGTATTGTACATGCGAAGAAATTGCTCGAACCGATAATATAAGATACCTAGGTGTACAGATTGATTGCCGACTCAAGTGGGATAAACACGTTGAGTTGGTAATAACTCGAGTGCGGCGGCTAATAAATGTTTTTAAATCTCTAAGAGACGTCTTGCCTTGGGAAAAATTGATACAAGTTTATCAAGCTCTGTGCCAGTCGGTAACGAATTACTGTATCACAGCATGAGGAGTAGCTGCAAAAACAAGCCTTTTAACTCTGGAACGAGCACAAAGAGCAGTACTAAAGACAAATCAAAAAAGACTTTTCGGTACCCAACTGCAAAATTATATGCTAATTGCAAAGTTTGGAAAATCTCCAAAATATTGTAAACTTTGTGAAATAAATTATTATTATTATATATTCTTTGGACGTGTCCAAACCAACGGAGCACGCCCTTTACCGGCTTAACGCTGACACTTTCATTCAAACCTGCCATATTGCGTATCACTTCGTAATGTATTTGGTCGACCAAAGTTATTCCGCACAATTTTCGAAGCGATCGCATCTCCACAAAATTCAATTTACTTTCATGCATCTGCTAACATACCCAGGTTTCGCTACCGTAAAGCAACGTTGGCACTAGCACTGCGTTATGAATCGCCAGTCGTGCTTCTTTTACGATGCTTTGTCGCTTTACTAATTGGGACAAAGCATCCTTAATTTTGTTTCCGGCAGTTACTCGCCGGTCTACACCCGAATCACATCTTCCGTCCGCGCTAAACATACTCCCTAAATACTCTTACACAATTTAAAATAATTATATAACCATATAATTATTATAAATCATACTGTATACTTTCAGGCAGTTCCATGAAAGCACCAACACCATGTTATCAGATGGGAGGTACTTATGCACAGAATGTAGTGGAACCACCTTCTCAACGGAGACGGAACTCTTCGACCACGTCCACTTCCAACACGACAAGCAGAAACGATGGCAGTGTCCCGTAGAGGGATGTGGGAAGACGTTCTTCTTAAGGTATGGACGAAATATAATAAATGAATAAAGTTGGGACAATTCACACAACGCTATCTGATTCCAAACTAGAGAGAACTTATACAATGGTAACCAGATAACGGTTAAAAAGAACAAACTTTCACGCCTTTATCCCCGAAGAGGTAGGTACTATACGCGCACGTTTCACCGTATGCTTTGCCTTTTGTCCCACGTAACAGGTGGTGAGCCCATTGCCGTGTTGAAATGGACAGGTGCAGGTTGTGGCGACCTGCTGTTGAAAATTTTCAAGCCGCCCATAATGCATTCATCCGGCTTAACGACTGCCATTTTATTGGCAACCGGGACCAACGGCTTCACGTGCCTTCCGAAGCACGGAAACGCTCGCGAATATAAATGCCACAAAGTGGTCACCCATCCGAGGACCAGCCATAGTGAAAGTTGTTAAACGCAGTGATCGTTTACAGAACACTACGTCCGCAGGGCCACGATTTCTAAATACATACATATTATAGATAAATAACACCCAGACACAGAATAAACCATCGTGCTTCATCGTGCGACCTCGCTAGCTATAGACAGGTGTTCAGTCTTACATTTTGTAACCGGATTGTAAAGTTCGATAAGCCACCCATAAGGCCTTTAACTGGGCTTAGCGACTACCATGTTGCTGGCAACCGGGACCAACGGCCTAAATATATATATAATATGACTGCCTCTGTGGCGCGGTGGGAGTGCATCCGACTGCTACGCAAGAGGTCGTGGGTTCGATTCCCACCCATCATATAATATATATATATATGTATAATATAATATAATATAAATAATAATAATAATGTATATAATATATATTCATATAATATATATATATAATATATATATGTATGTTTATCAGTTATCTAGATCCCATAACACAAGCTATTATTAGCTTACTGTGGGCTAGATAGCGCTGTGTGAAAAGTGTCCCACAATATTTATTTATTATTTATTTATATAGCAGATGGAAGCTTTCAAAATGCTATTTGTATGTTTAGGGTTCTGTAACTCAAATGAAAAATAGAACCCTTATAAAATGACTTTGTTGTTTGTTCGTCTGTCTATCTGTAAAAACCCTTTATATAAACAACGCGTGAAAGTATCAAGTTAAAATCTTATTAGTATTATAAACTCGAAAGTTTGTAAGTATGGATGGATGTTTGTTACTCTTTCACGCAAAATCTACTGAATGGATTTTGATGAAACTACAATAATATAGCTTACACGTCAGAATAACACATTGGCTACTTTTTAGCCCGGCAACAAGTTCCTGTGAGAAACGGGAACGGGAAAACTTCACCACGCGTGCGGAGCCGCGGGCGTCATCTAGTTAAGATCATATACTCAAGTCTACAGTTCCTTGAAGCTATTAAAAAATCTAACTTCTAGCTTAAAGTAAAAAAGGATACAGTCGCTTATGTCGCAGAAAAGTTTATATTTCGGCATTCTCAAGGGAATCGACTATATGGGTATTTCCCGTTGATCTAGAACTATGAAATATGGCATGTAAACCCATCTCAGTATATAGAAAACTCTCTAAACTTTACATTTGCATTCTTATTAATATTACTAGTTGATTCCCGCGGCTTCGCCCGCGTAGAGAAATTTCCCGTTCCCGTTTCCCACAGGAACGTGTTCCCGGGATAAAAAGTAGCGTATGTCCGTCTCCTGGCTCTAAGCTACCACCCCACCAATTTTCAGCCAAATCGGTACAGTCGTTGTTGAGTTATAAATACACTACACGATGTTTTTCTGCGACATAAGCGACCGTATCCTTTTTTACTTTAAGAAAGAAGTTAGTTGAATGAGTGAGGAACGATTGACAAAGAATATATATTGTTCAAAAGTAGAGGGTAGAAGGAGTCAGGGAAGGCCGAGACTTACATATGAAGACCACGTGAGCAGATTGCTCAAAAACGGAAAGGTCAAAAGTACTCGGATACCCAGACGTGCGTGTATGAAGCGATTGATGAATCTCGAAGAAGCGAAAGAAGTATGCATGGATCGCGAAGCCTGGCGTTCTGTCCTCTCTGACTACCCCGTCAGGGATACAGCGTGAAGATAGTTAGTTAGTTAGTTAGTTAAAGAAGTTAGTTTTTTTAATAGCTTCAAGGAACTGTAGATTTGAGTATATGATTTTAACTAGTTGACGCCTGCGGCTCCGCACGCGTGGTGAAGTTTTCCCGTTCCCGTTTCCCACAAGAACTTGTTCCCGGGATAAAAAGTAGCCTATGTCCGTCTCCTGGCTCTAAGCTACCGCCCCACCAATTTTCATTCAAATCGGTACAGCCATTGTTGAGTTATAAATAGTGTAACTAACACGACTTTCTTTTATATATATAGATACACGCGAAAGTTTGATGTAGTAGTTTGAAGTTTGAAGAAAAAACTCCTTAATGGAAATTTTATGGAACTTTACAATAATATAGCTAACACATCAGAATAACACATGTGATTTTTTATCCCGGGATCAGATTAGTGTGGGAAATGGAACTGGTAAAACTTTGCCATGAGGGCAAACCGCGTTAGTCAACTAATTAAAGGTATCATAAAAATATTCAAATGGAAATTATTTTTCTACAAATTTGTACGGGACCCTCGGTGGGAGGTTAGACCGATTATTTTAATATAATTATTGTATGGCCTGGTTACGAAGACCTTTTAGCCAAATCTTATTTTAAATATCATATTTCTTCAATCTTATCTTCTAATTTAGTCCTGTCTAATCCATTGTCGATGTCAAGTACAGTCATGGGTCCTGTGTCCTTGCCCCAATAACGTGGTAGAGCGTTATTGAGGCTTTCAGTGAAATTTGCACGACAAGTTGTATATAAGGATAGCTTTTCACTGCAATATAGAAGCGCTCGTGGCCCCGCGGTCTCAGTGTTCTGTAAACGATCACTGAGTTACGCAACTTTCACTATGGCTGGTCCTCGGATAGGTGACCACTTTGTGGCATTTACATTTGCGAGCGTTTCCGTGCTTCGGAAGGCACGTTAAGCCGTTGGTCCCGGTTGCCAGTAAAACGGCAGTCGTTATGCCCGGTTGAATGCCTTATGGGCGGCTTGAAAAATTTCAACAGCAGGTAGCCACAACCTGCGTCTGTCTATTTCAACACGGCAATGGGCTCACCACCACCTATTACGTGGGACAGGAATCCACACGGTGAAAAGTGGGCATATAATATGCCTCTGCCACCCCTTCGGGGATAAGGCGTGATGGATATTTATTTATTTATTATTTATTTTATATATCTAACAAACTACTAAACTAGACTTTTATGTCTAAGAAACTACAATTTTTACACATAAAACAAAGTTAATGCACTAGTTTTGAAAAATAATATACAGCAAGCGGCCGCCATTAACCGAAATCCCGCGCAAATCCCGGTTAGACAGATTTAATCATTTCCAGTTTTTATTTTATATCTTGTTTTTTTTCTAGAGCAACCCTAACGAAACACAGTCGAACGCATACAGACACACGGAGGTATGTTTGTGTTACATGCGGTAAACGATTCCTGGATAAACAGACCCTGGATGAGCATGGGGTCACCCACCTTCAGGTCAGTGACTTTTTTAAGTGAAAACTTTTTTTGGTGGACCCCAAATATAAATTTCCGTAGGTAGTAAGTTATGCTGATCCGTCACGCTCCGAGGTGTGCGGCTCGATCGGGTGAACTCGGGAACGCCGAGTGTACCCGAGCGAGAGAGAGACAGTCAGCTGCTCTTCGCTGTTGTGTCGCTGTGTTTAGTATATTCAATTCATACGTAATAATTGATTGCGATTGCCAATGAAGTTTTCACTTCTGCCGTGCGGTCTTAAGCAAACACTCTTAATTTTTTTTTATTAAGTAGTAGGTACTGTTAATATTAATTTATTTATAGTAAAAAAAAACTAAAAAATCTCTAGCTGCTTATACTGGCTATGAGAGAAAGAGAGAAAGAAATTGTGTGCTATAAAGAGTTTATTGGTGTAAACGCGCTAATCTCTGAAAATACAGGTTGGAATTGAAAAAATATTTTTGTGTTGGATAGCTCATTTACCTAGGAAGGCTATAGGCTATATATCATCGCGCTACTACACTGGAGAACGGAGCAGTAATCATAAATGACAACAAATGGGATAAATTTTCATACATTTTTTTTATACCACTGAGGTGGCAGACAAGCGTAGGCCCACCTGATGGAAAGTGGTCACCGTAGCCTATGGACGTTTGCAACACCAGAGGTGCTGCACTCGCGCTGCCGACCCTTTTACATTATTGTAAAAGTAATAAACGACGGGATTAAATGGGTGCGATAGGTTTGATGTATGTCACGGGCGACGCCGCGGTGGTCAGCTAGTATGACATGATGATGACTATGTAGATTATTCTTCGGATATTTCGTGCTTTTAAACGCTTCTGCCATACATATTACTGAAATCAAACATAGCTCACATAGGACCCGGAAGATACTATAACCGTGGTGCTTCCCTATTTCTATAGGATTTACACCTAGTTGCTTTCCAGGTCTCCGCTTTGCAAAGGAGGGAAGAGGCGTTACGTTCTTTATCCAACTTTCTCAAATTATCTTCTGATTAATTTCGTTGCGGGTTCCAAGACATTTTAACTTCTTCTAGGACTTCACCTAGACCGAACTCGGTGTAACTTTTGTGGTCTTGGTCACTGCTGTAGATCCTGGTTTACAGGAGTGACAGTAATAGGAATCTGAGTGGGATTTGCCCCAATTAAAAAATTAGAACTTCGGCTGGTCCGTTCCCAGATCAAGCCGTTCCAGTGCCACATCTGCCTGAAGCAGCTGACGCGTCGTTCGCGCCTGCGCATGCACGTGCGCGCGCACGAGGAGGAGTTGGCGCCGCGTCTCGTGCGCGTGTGCGCTGTCTGCAAGCGCGCCTTCCGCGACGCAGTGCACGCGCAGGTACGCGTACCGCTTCAAAAGACTGGACTGGACTGTATTGTAATGGTCTGGAATGAACTGGAATGGTCTGGATTAAACTGGGCTGGACTGGGAGAGACCAGGGGACCGAGTTTGCTATTTCAATCAAAGGCCACTGGTACAATTTGGCAGTTTTTCGTAGTCTTTATTACAATCGTAATTAAATAGACTTTAACGGTCGGCCGATAGAATTCTACTAACACGTACCTCGCTAGTGGCCGCTAGTCAGTGACATTTTTGATAGTCTACTTACATTTTGACAGATAAAAACAGCGATTCTGGTTCTATTCTAGGGCTTGTCAATAGAAGACTCAGCCCACTGGTCACTGGACTGAATCGGGCTGAGTTGTGCTCGGTTTGACTGGATTGGACTGCACTATACTGAAGTGGATAGGATTGAAAACTCTAATACTTAGATTGTCGACCGTACTTGTAATTATTGTCTGTTAACTATAACTTTTGTTAAGGTTTGGGAAAATTACTTGAGCAATTTGTGTCATTCCTAAAAAAATATTTGACTACACAAATCCGAAACTGCAGTTAAATCAGCGCTATTTATTTACCTATATCTAGGTATATTTTTTGTAAAGCTCTACCTATTGCTTTGCGAATCTGGCAGTAAATGTAAATGTAGAAGCAATCATTTTGACGTTCAAAAGTGTTACTTTGTGACCTACATGAATAAAGATATTTCATTACATCTTACGTTTACAATATTAAATTAATAAATATCGTGGGACACTTTTACACAGCGTCATCTAGCACAATCTAAGAGAGAGCTTGTACTATGGGATCTAGACAATTGTATACTAAATACTTATTTATTTCTAAATACAATCATACTTTACAAATCTTTTTAGGTGTTTCCTATACACCTAAAAAGATTTATATATAGTATAAATAAATAAATATCGTTGAGACACCTCACACAACGCCATCTGATTCCAAATTAAGCAGAGCTTGTACTATGGTAACCATATAACTGATAAACATACTTATATATTTTTAAATACTACACATAGATAAAGAACACCCAGACCTTTTCTTTCGAGTTTTATCTTGGGTGGGAATCGAACCCACGACCTTACGTAGCTTGTATATATAAATCTTTTTATTATACAGTAGGTATAGCACGATCGGTTCATTAATAAATCTATTGACTAGGAGCATGCAACAAAATCGACGGAATGCATAGAGGCGTACGCGAACGAGTTGAAAGAAGAAACCGAGGAAATGGTGCAACTGTCGCCCACCAGTGGCCTGGTGCGACATTCGGTGCAAGTTGTTGGTGAGTTTTACATACATACATACATACATACATACATACATACATACATACATACATACATACATACATACATACATACATACACACATACATACTGTCACGCCTGTTTCCCATCTGGGTAGGAAGAGACAATGGTTTTCCACTTGCTGCGATAAGTCTAGATTCCACTTTACGGTTGCCTATCTATATTCGACACCTGACTTCTATTACTTTTGGCCCTATCGGGAAATATATTTTACTAAAACCACTACCTACTACTTTTATTTATCTCCCGTAGGGTCCTGGCGTTCTGGAAATATCCTGTCACCTCCTTATATATGGCCCAGGGGTGAGTCAATGCGCGGGAGACGGGGCCCCGAAACTCCCACTCCATGCCTATACAGGCGTAATTTAGTGCCGCATCAGTCCGACAGATGGCGTTACCCGTATGATAACATACCACTTTCGCTTCTTCTACTCTCATGAATGTTTTCATACACGCTCGCCGGTTAAGGGTACTCTTGACCTGGCCTTTTTCCAAAAGGTCTTCGATTTGATTGACATACGTACGTCAAAGTCGACCCCTACTAGTTTGCCCATTCCCTCTCGCCACATAAATCTGCTTCGTCAGTCTATTTTCATTCATTTTTTTGTTTGATTTCTCATCATTCACGCCCATTATCCCCGAAGGGGTGGCAGAGGCATATACATATACGCCCACATTTATTTAGTATTTTTATCTTTTGTAATATGATTTGTATGATGATTCCATTGCCGTGATGTTGTATTTTATATTATTATTTAAATAATTACAAGTTTCATTGCCTTTTCGGGGTTAAATGGTTTTTCTTGCATATCTTCTGTTATCTGACGTTTGGACCACGTTTCTCGCGATACACTACGCAGTGCTAGTGCCAACGTTACTTTTCTACCTCTCTCTCTCTGACTACCCCGCAAGGACGATTTAACCAATGGACGCGCTATCTCACCATTTACGCCTATACCCTGCTTGCCATTTGCCAAGTATCTTTTAACTAGACCGCTGTTCCGCGGACTCAGTCTATCGTACACGTTTGGAGGGGAATTTATAAAGAAAAAATGACGATATGTGCTGTAAAATGGCGTAAAAGTTATAGCGGTCGAAAGAACTAATGTTTTTTTTTCACTTATAAGTAAATTTTATTTCATTTACATAAACATTTTTACTTAAACATACCAACAACTTAATCGGCCGATATTTAATATACGTTCATTCTCTATAAACATTATAAAAAGAGTTACCATCTCAAATTATCCGAATAATATTGTGTCAAATTCGTTTTGCATACCTACATTTTCCATCTCAAATTAGCCGAATAATATTGTGTCAAATTCGTTTTGCATACCTACATTTTTCTATGTGTTGTATTTTTATTGGTTGTTAGACAGTGAGAACACTTCATGCAAGAGTAACAAAACAATATATCACACATGAATAAAACTGCGTGTGCGTGCATTCATGAATATGGCTATTTATGATCGTGTGTATAAAAATAATAAAATATTAGCATTGTGTGTAGTTTCCCCCCGCACGAAAGTTGGTTGAACGTGATTTCAAACTATAATGAGTACATTACGCGTCCAGTGTTTAAGTCGTCCTAGCTACCCCGTCGCGTAAAAATAGATAGATAGATGAAAAAAATGATCAACATTTGTTTCAGAATCACCAAAACTGTCAAAGCCGATCAAGAGAGAGGTATCGCCCGAGGTGGGAGAACCTCTGCTGAGTGCCTTAGCAGACGAGGCGCGCGCGATGATACGAGTCGTAGAGATTGAGAAGGCGTTTAGATGCGAGTATTGCGAGGAGTGAGTAACTGAACTCTCTACCAAGGTCTTTAATTAACGCCTTTCATTTCAGAAGGGGTAGACAGAGACATACTATACGCCCACATTTTATCGTGATCATTATTTTATATTGTGCTTAGCCCATTGCCGTGTTGAAATGAACAGCAAAGCTGCGCTGGGACTCAGCTTCCGACGTAGCTTGAAGCTTCTCTTGAAAAAGGACCTCCGTTAGGTCCGAAACTAGTCGGGCGATCCTGAAATATACACGTGAGTACAACCGTTTACGGTAGTCCGAGACTACCAGGACTTTAATTGGCCGTGCTAATTAGTGTCTAGCACATAAGACCTTTTAGCCTTTTCGTTACCACCTCACTAAAAAGGCAACGGGTTCAAAATCTCTTCCAAATTTAACATCTGAAATAGGCAAATTTTATTTTATTAAATTTATTCGGCCCTTTAGACTCACCCCAGTTCCGTGCTTCGGAAGGCACGTTAAGCCGTTGGTCCCGGTTGCCAATAAAATGGCAGTCGTTAAGCCAAGTTGAAGGCCTTATGGGCGGCTTAAAAAGTTTCGTCGCAGCCAGCGCCTGTCCATTTCAACACGGCAATGGGCTCACCACCTGTTACGTGGGACAAAAATGCATACGGTGAAATGTGGGCGTTTAATATGCCTCTGCCTACCCCTTCGGGGATAAAGGCGTGACAATATGTATGTGTATGTATGTACAACCGTTTACTTAATAATAATGAACAACGCTCACGAAAGTTATTACACTTATTACTTTTACAAAAATGAATAAAATTTTTCCCGATCTGTTGACACTTATGATTACTGCTCAGCTCTCATAGATAGTAGCGTGATTTTATATAGCCTATAGCCTTGCTCAATAAATGGACTATCCAACTCAAAAATATTTTTTCATAATGGACCAATATTTCCTGAGATTAGGCGCAGAGAAGCTGCAAGAGTGTCGCCTTCATTGGTATGGTCACGTCTTGCGGCAACCGCCGGGCTACGTAGGAAACAAATGTCTGGCCATGTCAGCCCCGCCGGGTCTCGGTAAGAGGGGAAGACCCAAGAAGTGCTGGCTTGACGTCGTAAGGGATGACATGCGTGCCAATGGTTTCACTACAGGGGATACCGACTGTGCAAAGTGGAGGAGAAAATGTAGGAAAGCGGACCCCGGGCGTCGCGAGACGCAACTGGGACAGACGCGTGGATGATAATGATGGGTAGACAGAGACATACGATACGCCCACATTTCATCGCAAGCATTTTTTTAAATGGTGGTGAGCCGATTACCGTCTTGAAATAAACAGGCGGAGGTTGTGTCGACCTGCTGTTGAAATTTTTTTATAAGTTTTTATAAGATCTTCAACTAAGCTTAACTACTGCCATGTTAATGGCAACCGGAACCAATGACTCAAAATGCCTTCCAAAGCACGAAAACGCTAGTGAATTTAAATGCCACAAAGCGGTCACCCATCCGTGGACCAGCCATACCGAAAGTTGCTTAACGCTATGATCTTTTACAGAACACTGAGTTAGTGGGGCTACGAGCGGTTGGTGTTCGTGAAAGATACTGTTATTCCTCTGTTGTTTAAAAAATCATATTTTCTTTGTGAATTTATTGAAGTACCCACACAAAAAGTTTAACATCTACATACACACATATTGTCACGCCTTTATCCCCGAATTGGTAGGCAAAGTCATACTATACGCCCACATCATTTAACGTCTAGTCTAAAAAGATTTCATCCCGTATACTACAACTATTTGTTTGTTAAAAGAATGATAAAAAAGCACCAACAAAATAAAAACTAAATAATTAAATTTAAAACATTGTAGGATATTTTTGAAGTGAAACTTTTTATCGACGTATGAGAGAAAGAAGCTGCTTACCTGTGTACTCCGGTACACACACATTATGAATGATTAAGTAAGTTAAATCTTAATCTTAATAATATTATAAATGCGAAACTTTGTATGGATGTTTGTTACTCTTTCACGTAAAAACTACTGAATAGATTTAAATGAAACTTTACAATAATATAGCTTATACATCAGAATCACACATGGGGATACGGGAACGGGAAAACTTCTCTACGCAGGCGAGGGCTCGGGCGTCAACTAGTATTAAATATTTTTCTTTTGTCGCAGTGTTTTCTACTTGGAGGCTGGCTTGAACAACCACCGCGTTATACATAAGGGTGTGAAAAACCCTTTCACTTGTCACATTTGTAAAGTTAGCTTCGCCACTTATTCAAGGTAAGTTGCTGGATATTTTTTGTGGGAATGATTTTGGAATAGGGACGGAAAACGGTTATAGGAAACTAGGGTGTAAAATAACATATAACAGGTGGTGAGCCCATTGTCGTGTTGAAATGCACAGGCGTAGGATGTTGCGAGCTGCTGTTGACATTTTTCACTTTAACTCACCATAAAGCGGTCACCATCTGAGGACTGGCCATAACGAAAGATGCTTAACACATTCGTTTTCAGAACACTGAGTTTTATCAAAGTTGTCCTTTTGAGAATATGTCCTTATTAGTATGAAAATCTGTCCATTTAACCTTTTATAAATTTGTCCTTCTGAGAACATGTCCTTATTAGTTTAAAAAGTTGTCCATTTAATTGTCCTTTTGAGAACATGTCCTTATTAGTTTGAAAACCTATCCATTTAACCTTTTATGAATTTGTCCTTTTGAGAATCGGTCCATTTTAACAATCTATTCTATTGACGTCCTGTTAATAATTTGCCCTTTAAAGAACCAGTCCTGTTAAGAATCTGTCCTTACACGAATAAACTATTGTAATATTAGATGTACAACCCACAAGACGACCCATGGATTTTACAAGCGATCCCTGGCGGATGCTAAGAAGCAAGCTGATGGGTCTTCGCAGAAAGACAAAGAACAACCTTCTGCCGCTGGTATACTTGGTTACGGAGACTTTCCTGTTGTCAAACATTTCTTGTGTGAGGTGAGAGCATATTGTATTATATTTTACATTCAAATTTTATTGAGAATTCTTAGGGTTTGTTAATAGAAAAAAAAAGTGTAGGTACCAGAGTACACAGGTAAGAAGTGAAACTTCTATACAACTTTTTTTTACAGCTATTAATTTTCTCTCATACGTCGATAAAGAAGTTTCACTTACGATAATGAAGTTTCACTTTAAAACAACATGGCGCGTAACCGAAACACGTCACGATTTTTTTACAGCTATAAAATTTCTCTCAATTTTGATAAAGAAGTTTCACTTCAAAAATATTAATATAAGGCGATGAAAAGTTTGCTGAGACCAATATCGTTGGGACAACTCACACAACGCCATCTGATTCCAAACTAAGCAGAGCTTGTACTATGGTAACCAGATAACAGATAAACATATTTATATATTTCTAAATACATACAATATAAACATATTATAGATAAATAACACCCAGATAAAGAATACCTCTTGCGTAGCAGTCGAATACACTTCCACCGCGCCACAGAGGCAGTCAATAGTGTAATAGTATAAATAAAAGTGATAAGTGTTAGTAAACTTCAACAACATTATATTTCCTAGGATTGTGGCCGTTCTTACTTACACTGGACGTATCTTCAAGTACATCGTCGCATGAAACACGCTAACGAAAATTTCTTGTACAAGTGCAATCAATGCGAAATGACTTTCCCTAACAGGTGAGTCATCATCATCCTACATACATATCATCACGCCTGTCTCCCATCGGGGTAGGAAGATACTATTGATTTCCACTTATTAATACCCTGGCATACTACTTTCGCTTCTCCTACTTTCATAAATATTTTCATACACGGTTAAGGCTACACTTGACCTGGCCTTTTTTCACACTTTCTTTTTTATTATTTTTCCTTTTTTTCATTTCGACAGACTCTAGTGCTGTTGACTAATCATACACCATATCATGGCATAATGTATCGTTCATGGTTCTGTAATCACATTTGGCGCCACGGTAGCTATCCTTCTTCAAAACGGCCATGGGGTCACTGCCTTTTACAGGGGACAAAATTCATCTGCCAAAATGTGGGCGGTTAGAACGTCTCTACCCTTTTCTTGTTAAAAACATTTTTTTTTGCATTCTAACGTTAAAGCTGCAGCGTCTATAGAGTTTTGAACATAGTATATATATTATGAGTGAGATCTATAATTCACTGGTATTTGAAATGCGACATTTATTTTCCAGCTGGAGTTTGGCTTATCATCGCAAGAAGATACACGGTAAAACTGGGCCTGATGATCCAGGCACAAGTAGTAAACCAAGAGAAGATTACAGGTGAGTCCCGTTTCCGATTTCCGATCACTGTGTTAACTAACAAAGGATCTTAATAATAAAGACCTCAAAACAACTGATCAAATATTATCTATGGCAACTTCGAGTTCATCGCAATTACTTTTGGACTTTAGAATTCCGTGCCGAGATTGCAACGAAATACTTCCAAATAAGACTGCATTATACAAACACAGGAAGAAAGAACATAGTGATCTGTCTATTCGATTGAATCAGGGTAAGAATTTTTTTTTTTAAATATATCTTTAGCTCAATTTTTTAAACCTGCAGAAGTGTGCTAGTTGCCTCTTTGTCACAATTTCAAAGGATTCGATAAATTTACGAAAAAAATATTGTTTTTTACAAAATATTTTCTTCTCAATTTAATGTTTTCGTTCATTAATGTAATTCTGAATTCTTATTATTTCTTAAAGGTCCTCAACAAAGTACCAAAACATGACGGCAAAGACTTATTGTGCGAAATATTTTGTGTCAGGTACATTCAGTGGTGAAACGCGAGTATCTAACGCGTGCCCGCATTGTCCAGCGACATTCACTTACGCCCCAGATTTACACAAACATGTAAAGTATGTACTATATTTTTTTTTTCTTTCACATCCACCATCAACATCATCACCCGAGCGTCTGTCCCAGTTGCGTCTCGCGACGCCCGGGATCCGCTTTCGTACTTTAACATCCATCATGCTATATTATATTGCGAATAGTCCAGAACATTGGCATCAATGCCTTGGAAAAAAAGTCAAAAAATCTTAGTTTCAAGAAATGAAATTTCATAATGAGTCTGCATTTTTTTTTTCGTGTGGAAATCCTCATGGATGCTATGCCGGACTCCTACAGACTAAAACCACACGTTTCTCTTCATCTGTCTATAGCCAGGAGTCCCGGGTGAGCCCTCGAGAGGATAGCCCCAGGGCTCCTGGCATACTTTGTCCGCTACCTCAGGCTCGTTCAGTGGGGGTTCGGGTGTTATCCTGCCTCTTTGAGGGCTTCGAGTGTCATCTCGCGGCGGCTTGAAAATTTTCAACAGCAGGTCGCCACAGCCTGCGCCTGACCATTTCAACATGGCAATGGCCTCACGCCCTGTCCCACGTAGGGACAAAAATGCTTACGGTGAAATGTGGGCATATAGTATGCCTCTGCCTCTGATAAAGGCGTGACAATATGTATGTATGTTAATCGATCAGCTGTCTAGCTAGCATTATCTACTAGATAGGGCTCAACAATTAAAGCGGGGTATACAGCAAAGTGTAGAATAGGTGTTTCTGGGTTGGTACAGGGAAGTACACAAGGTAGAGGCTGAGGTGTCATGCGGAGCTTGCAGCAAGGCAGGTTCGGGAGGGGTGGGCAGTGGTCGAAGGCCGCACTCGTGTCCAGTGTGCGGGCATGCTTTCCGCACGCTGTCCGTGAGGAACGAACATCTCCGCGTACACACGGGTGAGCGGCCTTTCCCCTGCGACGTGTGTGGTGTCGCTTTCCGCAGGTACGTGCTCTTTCTTTCTTCCCACAGGAACTTGTTCCCGGGATAAAAAGTAGCCTATGTGTTATTCTGATATGTAAGCTATATTATTGTAAAGTTTCATGCAAAATCTACTTAGTAGTTATTGCATGAAAGAGTAACAAACCTATAATAATAATCCATACATTCTTACAAACTTTCAAGTATATAATACTAGTTGACGCCCGCGGCTCCGCACGTGTGGTGAAGTTTTTCCGTTTCCTTTTCCCACAGGAACTTGTTCCCGAGATGAAAAGTAGCCTATGTGTTATTCTGATGTAAAAGCTTTAATTATTGTAAAGTTTCATTAAAATCCATTCAGTAGTTTTTACGTGAAAGAGTAACCAACATCCATACAAGCTTTCACGTTTATAATATTATTAAGACTAGCTGACACCCGCAGCTATGCCCGTGATATATTTTGAACCACTGTCATCATCATCCGAGCGTCTGTCCCAGTTGCGTCTCGCGACGCCCGGGGTCCGCTTTCCTACATTTTCTCCTCCACTTCGCAGTCGGTATCCCCTGTAGTGAGACCATTGGCACGCATGTCATCCCTTTCGACGTCAAGCCAGCACTTCTTGGGTCTTCCCCTCTTACCGGGACCCGGCGGGGCTGACATGGCCAGACATTGTTTCCCACGTAGCCCGGCGGTTGCCGCAAGACCATACCAACAAAGGCGACACTCTTGCACCATTGTCACACCCATTTCTTCGCACTGCAATACATGCAGTATTTCCGAAGTTATAACGACGAGAAGTTACAGCACTTTTTTAAAATTCCGCGATTGAGTCAGCAGGGTGGTGACGTATGCAGTTACGGCCTGCGTTATACGCACTTTAATCGTAAATATTTCCGCCATTTTTTGAAATATAAAAAAAAACTATAAACACGGTTATTCTCGTATTTTTTGTAGATTTATTTGGCACTAGCTGACCTGCCCGGCTTCGTCCGTGACATACTTCCAACCCCGTGGCTCCCATTTAATCCTGTCTCTTATTACTTTTCCAAAAATGTTAAAAAAAACCTGATTTGTTGACATTTATGATTACTGCTTCGCTCTCCTGTGTAGTGGCGTGATGATATATAGCTTAGAACCTTCCACAATAATATTTCAAATCGGTCCAGCCATTCACGCGTGATGGCGTGACCAAGGGAAATATTGATTCATTTTATATATATAGATAGATTTAAAGTAAAAAACGTTTGTCAGACCCATTGATAGAAATGTATTCCGTTCTCCAAACTGGTAGATTTAAAAAGAAAACTACTATTCCACTAAAATGTGCTTCTTAAAAAGTGGACCTATGTTGCCGAAAAGAAACAGGGCCCCTAAAAAAGTGAATTCTCCCAGCTCGTAACAGAACCAGGATTCCGAGAAAATCTTTATTAATGTCCAGGAATAATAATGATATTCCAAAACAATTTAGAAAAACAATTAGTATGCATTTTCTAAAATTTAAATTGGAATATTTTTTTAGTCATGACCTAGACTCGTCGCCTTAAGACGTAAAGCTGTGGATTAATTCGTCAGTTTCAAGCAGGTCACGGTGGTATAGTTGGTAAACGCGTCTGGTGCGTTGAACCAGAAGACGCTGGTTCAATACCAGCGCGTAACTGAAAAATTTTTCTACTTTAAAATTTTATAATAATAATTCGAGTTTGTATACAGATATGTGGTTCCAGGTCGACGGCCATGCGAAACCATCGCCTCATCCACAGCGGAGTTCGAGCGTGGGCGTGTGGACGGTGTCCGAAGCGGTTCAGGATTCGATCCGATCTACGCACACATCTCCGACTCAAACATCCCGCTACGCTACTTGTATTCGAAGTAAGTCTGGAAGCTACAGTTGTATAGATGCCTATATACCAATATATAAAGCGAAAATTGTGTACTTTTTTTTAACATAATGGCATCAGTTAATTAATAAAATAAATAATTTATGTGCAACATTTTTCACACAGCTCCATCTAGCCCAAACTAAGCTATAAGCTTGTACTATGGGAACTAAAGAACCTGATAAACATACTTATATATTTCTAAATACATACATTCGTCTACCAAAAAGTGATAACTTCACCCGCGTGCCAGTTTTTTATAGTGCCAGTCGCTACCTACGCCCATATTAATATATAGCTTACATATCAGAATAACACATTAGCTACTTTTTATCCCGGGAACAAGATCCTGTGGGAAACGGGAACGGGAAAAGTTTAACACCCAAACTCCCAAATAAACATTTGCGGATAACGTAAGTATTTGCTCTGACCCGGGAATCGAACCCGAGACCTCAACACTACCACTTACGTCATATTTACATTAACAATAAAATTTACAGATGCAAGGTCTAAATCCGTCGCCAGACGAAGTTATGAAACATTTAGCTAAACACAACATCTCGCACGATAAAGTCATCGAAATCACTAAGATATCGTTCGCTAAGGTGAGTAAGATATCGTTCGCTAATGTGAGTAAGATATCGTTCGCTAAGGTGAGTAAGATATCGTTCGCTAAGGTGAGTAAGATATAGTTCGCTAAGGTGAGTAAGATATCGTTCGCTAAGGTGAGTAAGATATCGTTCGCTAAGGTGAGTAAGATATCGTTCGCTAAGGTGAGTAAGATATAGTTAGCTAAGGTGAGTAAGATATCGTTCGCTAAGGTGAGTAAGATATCGTTCGCTAAGGTGAGTAAGATATCGTTCGCTAAGGTGAGTAAGATATAGTACGCTAAGGTGAGTAAGATATCGTTCTCTAAGGTGAGTAAGATATCGTTCGCTAAGGTGACTAAGATATCGTTCGCTAATGTGAGTAAGATATCGTTCGCTAAGGTGAGTAAGATATAGTTTGCTAAGGTGAGTAAGATATCGTTCGCTAAGGTGAGTAAGATATAGTTCGCTAAGGTGAGTAAGATATAGTTCGCTAAGGTGAGTAAGATATCGTTCGCTAAGGTGACTAAGATATCGTTCGCTAATGTGAGTAAGATATAGTTCGCTAAGGTGAGTAAGATATCGTTCGCTAAGGTGAGTAAGATATCGTTCGCTAAGGTGAGTAAGATATCGTTCGCTAAGGTGAGTATGATATCGTTCGCTAAGGTGAGTAAGATATCGTTCGCTAAGGTGAGTAAGATATCGTTCGCTAAGGTGACTAAGATATCGTTCGCTAAGGTGAGTAAGATATCGTTCGCTAAGGTGACTAAGATATCGTTCGCTAAGGTGAGTAAGATATCGTTCGTTAGGGTGAGTGAGATATCGTTCGCCAAAGTAACTAATAGCCGGATTCAATATTCTATCTTTTTTTTTAATTGTCTTCACCCATCTTGGGCAGGCAAAGGAAACTTAGTCCATACAGCCTAGTCTTCAGTATTTATTTTTCTTGTTATTATGTTTTAGTCCTGTCTAGTCGTTTGTCGATGTCAAGTCCTCAGTCCTAGGTCCTAGTCCGTGCCCCAATAAGGCAGTGGATCCCTTATTGCAGCTCTCTTTGGAAATTTGGCACTAACACAAAAAACACCGCTATTCTTTGCAATATATCACTTTCGTTCACTAATGCACTTTTCCGAACTCTTTATGTATAATATTCCACCATTATTAAACACAAAAACACGAATTTTACACTAGTTTTTGAAAATAATATACAACAAACGTGCGTCACCGCTCGCGTTGGCGCCAAACCTCATATTCTATCTTCAGTATAACATAGATCACTACCACAGATATACAGTTGATTTTTTAACTTTTGTGACAAATAGTTCAATGTCATAGGTAAATATTTCTATCTATTTTTGGTTATTGAAACCGTAATTTTTGTCGATAGGTACCGATGGTAACTATTTTGGCATTATTTTAGACAATAGTAAAAGAGGTTATTGAGATCAGCAGTAAGATATCGTTCCCTAAGGTGAGTAAGATATCGTTCGTTAAGGTGAGTAAGATATCGTTCGCTGAGGTAAAATAACGTTCGCTAAGGTGAGTAGAATGAAAATAGACTGACTATAACGGCCGAATACGGGAACGTCACTCATGTACAACACCCAGGTGAAGGGCTCTTAAATTTAAGTAAAAATAAAAAAATAAATATCCATCACGCCTTATCCCCGAAGGGGTGGCAGAGGCATATTATATGCCCACTTTTCACCGTGTGGATTTTTTCTGTCCCACGTAATAGGTGGTGAGCCCATTGCCGTGTTGAAATAGACAAAATAAATTTAAATAAATAAATTATTAATTAAAATATTAATTAAATTATTATTAATAGTTATTTAAATAAATTTAAGTAACTCCCAAATTAAAGTGGTATACACAAAGGCTACTCAAACAATTTGAAGGCATAGTCAGCTGAGCAGACGTTAAATAATTTGCGTCATGGCAACATTCACGATGCCTCCATTTTACGCAACAGTTTTTGACTATAAAATATTTACTATGCTACTTAATATAGTTAAAATAATAGAAAATAATAACAGTTTTATTTGGTACACAATGTAATTATGATAGGTAGGTTTTGAAGTTATGTATCAGAATAAATAACTTAAAAACTATTTCGAAATCTAACGTAAACATTTGCTGACCTAATTGTCGTAAAACGAAACGTTCAATTTGATTGAAACCAGTGACATTAGCGTAAACATTTTTCAAAAATAAATTGGGATAGGGAAGAAAAACATTCCAATGTAACTCTTGAGCAGGCGTCTGTATGTAGCATTGGAGTCAGCAAATAGGGCCGACATGAATAGCCGCTATCTCCAAGAATGACCATATTGGCAAAATCACTATCATCAAATCGCGTTGATAGTTACTGTTTTCTCAGCTTGTTTTTACAAAACGTTACAAGACTTCTACTAAAACTTAATATAGAAAAGGAAAGATAAGAAGGGATATTGTCATAAGTTATTTATCTTTCTTGTGTGGTGTGAGGAACACAGTTTAGTCGGTATATATTTTTCATCTTTGATGTTTTTTTGATCTGTTACCTATATAATAAATAACTTTTACAAGTGTTCTACTAAATGTCTGTCTCTTTAGTCACAAACAATTCTTTTTGTATTGGATAGCCCATTTATCGAAGAAGGCTATAGGCTATATATCACCACGCTACTGCTCTGGAGAGCGGAGCAGTAATCATAAATGTCGACAAATTGTGCAAATTTTTATGCATTATTGTAGAATATATAAGCGTCGGGATTAAATAGGTGCGACATGAATTCGAAGTATGTCAATGGCGAAGCCGTGGGGGTCACCTAGCATTAGCTATTTTAAAAGTACGGTGGACTGGTGGTGGATACCCGCTTTCCTAACAGATACAGGTTCAAGACGACGGCTTTACGTGAGAATTTCACGCACGCAATACGTAACATGCCCCAGGCAATACATTGAGATTGTAAGCTGTGGGAAAAGCACAACGGGCGGCCTTATCACATAAAGCTATTTCTACCAGGCTAAATTTTATAGACAAAAGTAGGAATCGTAAACCATGTCCGGAAGGGGGCAGCTACCCCTCCTGCCCTCCCCTGGGTACGCCCATGGAATAAATTATCAAAATATAAAACTGTATTATTGGAGATATGGAACCGAGCAGGAAACTCCGCATCGTTGTATTTTTCGAATGTATTTAGCTTCTCTAGGTATTGTCGACAGACAGTCGGTCTTTCATGGTCAGAGAGTGAAGATAGCGAAGACAAAGACATTATTTTTACACTTCAATATATTCAATTACAGATTTAGGAGACCTCCCGACCACTCTTAAATTTAGGGACGTTCAAATCTGTTTGACAGTTCATTTGACAGCTAAATTAAATTAAGTGCCATTCCAGTATATGAATTTTACACTGAGTGGCGTCTGAGCGCAACTAACCTTAGTTCATCTTAAATTTAACACATGCTTAAAGTTGATGTTTAAGAATAAGAATTTTATATTTAAGAGCTGCTCAAACATTTAAGTTGACGTTAGATATTTGAGTGAGCTTTCGGTATTCGGCCGTAAGCAGATTTATGTGGCGAGGGTACATACATACATATTGTTACGCCTTTAGCATCGAAGGGGTAGCCAGAGGCAAACTATACGCCCACATTTCACAGTATGCATTTTTGTCCCACGTTACAGGTGATGATGAGTTCACTGCCGTGTTGAAATGGACAGGATCAGACTTCCTCCGATCTCTAAGCCACCCGGTTATTGTGCTAAATCTCTGTACAATTTCTCTAATTATTTAATGCAAGGACGTCCAAATCATTTTTATTTTAAACCGGTTTTCGTCGGCACTTATTCGGACTGTAGCCCCGCCAACACATATTTTGTTAACTATCACTGCGGTAAGTATGGATGGTACTTTCGCTAAGGCTGGTCTCAGATATGCGACCACTTTGTGACATTTACGAGCGTTTCTATGCTTCGGAAGGCACGTTAAGCAGTAGGTCCCGCTTGCCAGAAACGCGACAGTCGTTAAGCCAAGTTGAAGGCCTTGGCGGTTTAAAAAATTTCAACAGCAGGTATTAGCCACTACCTGCTTCTGTCTACTGCAACATAACAATAGGCTCACCACCTGGTATGTGGGACAAAAATGCTTACAGCAAAATGTGGGCGTATATATGCTTCTCTCACCCCTTTGGGGATAAAGATGGTAACTGATTGGTACAAAACCGTGTTAAGAGAGTATTGAAATTATACAAATTTTCAGGGTACATCAAGCGTAGTTCCAAATAATGCCAGAGCGCTGGCATCGTTAGGCAATGTACCCCGGACACATGTGGTGTGCAAGCCTACTCCGTCTATGCATCGTAAGTATATCATACTATTAACTAGCTGTTGACCGCTGTTTCGCCCGCGTCATGAAGTTTTCCTTTACCTGTTTCTCAAAGGGTATAAATCCTACTAATATTATAAACGTGAAAGTTTGTAAGAATGGATGTATGTTACTCTTTCACGCATAATCTACTGAATGGATTATGATGAGATTTTACAATAATATAGCTTACACATCAGAATAACACATAGGCTGCTTTTTATCCCGAGAACAAGTTCCTGTAGGTAACGGGAACGGGAAATCTTCACCACGCGTGCGGAATCGCGGGCGTCAACTAGTAAATAAATATCTTTAGAACAACTCACACAACGCCATCTGATTCTAAATTAAGCAGAGCTTGCACTATGATAACCAGATAACTGATAAAACATACTTATATATTTCTAAATACATACATACTCGTATTATAGATAAATAACACCCAGACACAGAAAAAACCATCATGCTCATCGCACAACAATTTTCTTCCTGGGTGGGAATCGAACCCTTACGTAGCAGTCGAATACACTCCCACTGCGCCACAGAGGCAGTCAAAACTAAGTAGTCATTCAGTCAGGTATACAGGGTGGAATTTTGTAATGCCACCTGAAGGGAAAGTATTCTTAATACTGTAGACAGAAAATTTTACTTAAAGGAAACATTCCTTTATTTTTGAAAAGAAAGAAAACTGCATTCAAAATTTTTCGAAAATTCGCTTGCCACACCCGGGAATCGAACCAACTAAAATCTGCAAAAATTACACTATATACTTTTATTGTATCGATCGTTAGGGTCATTTATAAAGACGAAATCTCTCCAACAAACTTGATAATTGAAGTGAACGGAAAGCCATGAAAAAGGACTTATAAATTCAATGGGTCAAGTTAAAGCACTTTTACTCAAAGATCCATCTGCTATCCATGTTAGTAGTTAATAATTACATTAAAATATAATAAATATAATAAATATAAGTACATTAAAATGACGAATTAGGTATTATTTAGATAACACGATTGCAATTAGTTAGTGTTTGTAATGCAGACTCCTTTCTTAGATGCGACATAACTGCGAGTATGAAGGTAGTTTAAATTTGGAATGTTACATTTGAAAATAGATTGTCATTTGTTATTCACATTTGATTGTTTAATAATTACAAATCATTTCATATTTGTTAAAATGGCTTATCAAGAACAATTTGATTTAATGGAAGCTTATTTTTTAAATAACAAAAATGTGAATCAAGCTCTGCGGTGGTATGGAGAGAGGTATCGAGACCGACAGGCACCAACTCGGTTCGTATTGAAAAGAATGGTGGAAAATTTAAAGAATATGGGTAGTGCTATTTTCGGTGAATGTAAGTACAAAATTGTTTCGCGTGAAGTCCCGAGTAGTATATAAAATATGAATATGGGTAGTTTCGATAAGCGACGGCAAACTCTTCAGCAGAACCATTTTGATTTTGATCTAGATATTTTAACATATTTCGAAGCATTTCCAAAGGCTTCTAGCAGAGTTGCTGCAGAAGTAATTGGGACAACCCACACTCGCGTACTTAAAGTGCTGAAAAAGTATAAGTACAAATGTTATCGTGATGGTCGGTTAGTGCAAAAATTGCATCCTGGGGATTGTGAGAGACGCCTACAATTTTGTCAAAACATGCTGAGAGAAATTAACCTTAACCATAATTTTTTGGGTAACATTGTATGGTCTGATGAAACCAACTTCAGAAATAACGGCATGTACAATCGCCGCAATAACCATTATTGGTCTCGAGTGAATCCGGTTCGGGTTCATGAAACTAACAATCAAGTAAGATTTTCTATTAACGTTTGGTGCGGAATCATGAGAAATATGGTTGTGTTAGTCTACGTGTACGATGGACATTTTGTTTGCGCTTGCAACAATTTATCTGTCATTTTTTATGGTTGTCATTCGATTTTAATTTTATGCCCACCTTTTTTAAATTGTTAAAATTTTTGCCTTATCCCCGAAGGGGTGGCAGAGGCATATTATATGCCCACTTTTCACCGTATGGATTCCTGTCCCACGTAATAGGTGGTGAGCCCATTGCCGTGTTGAAATAGACAGACGCAGGTTGTGGCTGCCTGCTGTTGAAATTTTCAAGCCGCCCATAAGGCCTTCAACCAGGCTTAACGACTGCCATTTTACTGGCAACCGGGACCAACGGCTTAACGTGCCTTCCGAAGCACGGAAACGCTCGCAAATGTAAATGCCACAAAGTGGTCACCCATCCGAGGACCAGCCATAGTGAAAGTTGCGTAACTCAGTGATCGTTTACAGAACACTGAGACCACGAGGCCACGAGCGCTTTTAATGTTATACAATATAAAATTTTTATGTTATACAAGTCTATGTTAAATGTGAGACGAATTTGTAATCTTTCAAGATTATACTAATTGCTTGAAGATTCGAGGTTTTATTCAACATCTAAACTTCCATTGTGTCCAATACGAGACATAATTATTGGCGACCGTTACCGAACTCACTTTGCAATCTCGGACCAATTACATACTAAGTCGAAGAATTTTTCATACAAAGTCAAGATTGTTGTTGATGTATATCCATCTGAGAAGACGCAAGAAGAATACAGATGACTAAGCCAGCCAAGCCGGACAGCTACAGAAAGCACCGCGCCCAGCCTTAGCACCTACGTCAAAATTCACCGTCATTATAAAACAACCTTGATTTACTACTTACTACCATCGAAATACATCAAACAATACAAAGGGATAAGCAGTTTGTACTCCAATTCACGGTTCCTGAAGCAGATTCAGCTAGGACTATTCAGTTAAGTGCCCATCCTTAAAACTTATTCAACTAAACTTGAGCCATCCTTCAAAGGTTGCTATAAAGTACACTTTTTCTTGAGTTATTTTTATAATTTATAATACATTTCGTAGTATGTTCGATTCATTTTATAGAAATTCATTATAAAACAGTAAGAAACTAATAGTTCTAGAATTTTCACACTATTTTACCACCCACATTGTAACAAAAAAGTCTCATAAGTACTTACGTGGTAAAATCGTTAGAAATTAATTCATATATTATCTATGTAAGTGGTTTATTTACATACATTCTTAGCAGTGTATCTTGCACTATTAGTCGTATTTGGGGTGACTGAGAGGCTTTGTCATAAAGTCCTATCACTTCATGTTGACTCAATAGCTATTTTAGATATTCATCATCGCAACGTCTTTCTGGATACATCCGAAGCACATTACTTATGCACATTGCTAAAGGTATTTGGCCGAATATTTTCAGCTCCTGCTGAAGACAGCGGTGAAGTAGTCTTCTCAGCTCGCTGCGCAGAGCACTGCTGCCGCCGTGACTGCTGCTCTGCGTGGGGAGCCCAGATGCCGTCGCATGAGAACTTTCAGATAAGATTTTGAATATTTATAACTTTATTCCCTCATTGTGCTTGCATTATTGATTTGATAAATAAGTAGACCTCACTTTTATTTAGACAATAACAAACCATTCTAGTGATTTTCCATTACTCTCATATAGTAACATTCTAATTTCAAAAACATTTCAAAATGTCTGTTAGTGAGGATTTGAATGCAAAACAATTAAAGGATTTAATCGCTAAACGTAGCTCAGTTAAAGGGCGTTTAACCAAGTTCAAAAAATATTTAGATATTGTGCTTTCATCAAAATTAACTAAGTTGCAAGTTCAAGAGCTGCAAATTAATGTTGATAAAATACAAGCTATGTCAACCAAATTTAATGATCTACAAAGTCAAATTGAAGTTTTAAACTTTGATAAAATGGACTCTGAGATGGACGAACGTGATGAGATTGAACAAATTTTCACATCGCACCTTGCAGTTGCTCAACAATTGTTGACAAAACATAGCCATACTACTGATGGTTCTGATGATTGTAATTCATCACTATGCCATCACGATCGGTCTTCTCACTGTCATAATGTTGATTTTAAGTTGCCGCAGATACAGATTGCCAAGTTCGGCGGTGAGTATTTCCGCTGGCTTGACTTCCGAGATACGTATGTGTCACTATTCACAATAACGAACGCATCAAGTCAGTACATAAATTTCACTATTTAGTATCATACTTGGAGGGTGAAGCGGCACGAATTATATCGAACCTGGAAATCTCTGATACAAATTACGAAACTGCATGGTAATTGTTGTGCGATCGTTTCGACAACAAACGCCAACTTATTAATCACCATCTCAACTCACTATTAAATATTGGTTCCTTTACACGGGAGACAGACAAATCACTGAGGTTTCTAGTTGATCATGTGACTAAAAACTTACGTGCCTTATCGAGCCTAGGTCAACCTGTCCAGCACTGGGACACACTGATCATACATATATTGTCATCTAAACTAGATAATCGCACTACAGTTAAATGGGAAGAATACCGTAACGGACTAACCGATGTACCTTCTTTAAAAGAATTTTATAAGTTTTTAACATATCGCGCTGATGTTCTAGAAACATTATTTCACAATAAATTGGACAAGCCTAAGGTTGTCCAAACACAAACTCGCCGTGTTGACAATACTTCGCACGACACAAAATCATTTACTTCCTCAACTCAACACTCAGGCCCTATCATTTATCGCTGTGTTGTCTGTAAAGGCGAGCATAGGATATATGATTGCTCTATATTTGCAAAGAAGAGTGTACAAGAACGAAAGGCCGAAGTGCAAAAATTGCGCTTGTGTACAAACTGTTTGAGGTTAGGTCACAATGTGCGTGACTGCAGGTTAGGCCCGTGCCGAGAATGCAATCGTAGGCACAATACACTCCTGCACTGTGACCCCAGCAAGGGAGATAGTACTAGTGTAGATAACAATTCACCTAAAATATCAGTAAACACTTCAATTAATCATAACAATAATTACACAGAAACTCAAATTCTTTTGTCCACTGCTATGATAAAGGTGACAAATCCTCACACGAACATACATGTCCAAGTCCGCGCCTTATTAGACTGTGGCAGTCAATCTTCATTCATTACCCAATCATTAATGAATCAACTTTGGCATAGGTAACAACTTAGCAGGTCAAGTCAATAAAAGTTGTGTTGCCCAATTAAATTCTTTAACGAATAACTATAACATAGTGCAATCGTTTTATGTTCTGAAGGAACTTACGGGTTCTATTCCCAAGCAGTATATAGACATAAAATACCTCAAAATACCAAAGGACATACAGCTTGCTGACCCTAAATTCAATCAACCTTCATCCATAGATGTTTTAATAGGTGCAGATTTATTCTGGGACCTATTGGGGTGTGATCAAATGCCATTGGGACCAGACATGCCTAAGTTACAATGTTCAAAGCTAGGATGGGTTGTTGTTGGACCAATTGCAACTATAACTCCCAATCAATTGTCGGTTAAAACAATTTTATGTAATATGTCAGCGAATGAACAGTATGATTCTAACATTAGTGAACAGCTATCCAAGTTCTGGGACCTTGAACAGGTGCCTGATAGACAATATCAGACTAAAAACGAAAGGGAATGCGAAGATCATTTTTATCGTAATACATACCGCTTAGGTTCAGATAGATTTTGTGTAAGAATACCCTTAAGAGATACACCAGATTGTTTAGGCGATTCGTATGCAATTGCACGGACACGTCTACTTCATTTGGAGAAAAGGTTCCGCAAATCTCCAGAACTCAAGTCACAATATGTAAACTTTATTAAAGAATGAATTAGGACATTTAGAAATATGTCCTACGTATAGGCCATATCCATCGTACTATTTATGCCATCATGCCGTATTAAAACAAAATAGCGAAACAACTAAACTACATGTAGTCTTTGATGGATCTCTACGCACAAGTTCAGGATTCTCACTTAACGACCTACAATTAGTTGGACCTAATGTTCAAGACTCTCTCTTCTCCATTTTGATTCGAGCTCGCCAGTACAAGTACCTTTTGACTGGCGACATCGAGAAAATGTATCGCCAGATCCAAATAGACGAGCAAGATCGCAATCTACATTTAATATTATGGAGAAGTGATGAGTCCAGTCCTATTCAAACTTTACGTCTCAAAACTGTCACTTACGGACTTGCAAGTGCAGCCTATTTGAGCACAAAGTGCCTGTCGTTATTGGGAGACACCTGTGATGATGAAGTCATAGCCACTATCATGAAACATGATTGGTACGTTGATGATTTGATCACGGGATCGAATGAATCATCTGAACTGCTCCATATACAACGGATGATTTCGTCTACTTTAAAGCTTGGTTGTGTCAACCTACGCAAGTTCAAGTCAAATTTACCAAGTGCTTTAACGTCATCTGTTATTGACAAAAATGACAAGGTCAGCTTGAGCGAATCAGCAAGTACTTTGGGCCTGAATTGGAACCCTAATACAGATTGCCTTCATATATCAATTGTAGTGCCTACTAAAGAACAAATAATAACAAAGAGATCAATTCTTTCAGCATCTTTCAAAATTTTTGATCCTCTTGGCCTCTTGAGTCCTTGTATAATCATTCCCAAGCTATTATTACAATCATTGTGGAAGGACAAAAGGGGTTGGGATGAACCAGTCAGCCCAGACATTTTAAAGTCATGGCACAAATTTGTAAACAATTTGCACTTCATATCAGATCTACAAATCCCACGTCTAGTCTTATGCGACTCCGCTAACAATATAGAAATACATACCTTCAGCGACGCCTCGCAAGTGGCTTATGGCGCCTGTGTGTACTTACGGTCATCTAACTCCTCCGGGATAGTTGAGGTCAAATTGTAATGTGCTAAGTCTAAGGTAGCACCCCTGAAGCCTACAACCATTCCACGAATGGAACTTTGTGCTACTCTACTCGCTGCTAAATTGTCAAATTCTGTTATCAGCGCATTGCGCACCCGACCGGATCGCGTGATTACTGGTGTGACTCTAGTGTTGTACTCAGTTGGTTATCTGGTAACTCCGCAAAATTAAAAACTTTTGTAGCCAACAGAGTTCTTGAAATCAATGAGTTTACCGAAAGCTCATCATGGTGTTATGTACCCACAGACCAAAATCCAGCAGAGTTAATCTCAAGAGGTTTAAGTCCTAATGAAATTAAAACCCATAAGCTGTGGTGGTCTGGTCCTAATTTTCTGTGGCAGTCTAAACATAGTTGGCCTAATTTGAATAACATTTTAAACGAAAATGACTTACCAGATATGAAGTCCAATCCTGCACAGGTTAACGGGAATGATAATACTTTTTGATAATGACCAAATATTCATCTTTTAACAAATTAAGACGAATTTTGGCATACGTATTTAGATTTGTTCACAATATCCGCAATCATAAAAATAAACTGACAGGTTCAATTACTGTTTCTGAACTAGATCTCGCTTTTATTCACTTGTGCAAGATGGCTCAGCAAGATTCCTTTCCTACAGAATTCAACCTTCTATTGAAGGGGATAAATCTTTGAGAAAATCCGAAGTCTTCAAGTTTATCACTTTCACCATTCGATGAAGCTGGTGTTATTAGAGTTGGTGGCAGGATTGAGTTATCTAATTACAGCTACTCAAAAAACCATCCTATTCTCTAACATGCTTCACATCATCTAACTAAGCTATATTTTCACTATCAACACTTGCACTACCTTCATCACGTCACCGGGCTGGACCTCAACTTTTACTGGCTAGTGTTAGAGAAACTGTGTGGCCCATTAACGGTAGGCGTTTGGCTCGCCGCACAGCCCATAATTGTATCACTTGCAGAAGACTACAAGGCAAAACTATTACTCCCATCATGGGAAATTTGCCTGCACAGCGTGTCAAACCAGATTTTCCATTTAAAACCGTCGGTGTTGACTTTGCTGGTCCCTTTTTTACTTTAAATAAAAATGGCCGAGGAGCACGAATAAATAAATCATACCTGTGCTTGTTTGTGTGCTTTAGATACAAGTGCGTACATCTGGAAGCCGTCAGCGATTTGTCTAAGGAAGCGTTCCTATTAAGTTTGCGCCGATTTATTGCTAGACGGGGTAAGCCAGAGGAAATATTCTGCGACAACGGACGCAATTTTGTAGCTGCAGCAAAGGAAATTGGCGATTTTCTAAAGGTTAACAAAGATCAACTGCACAATTTTGCTGCGGATAAAGTTTGTTTTCTCACCTGCATTCGCGCCATCATTTGGCGTCATCTGGGAAGCCGGAATAAAATCCGCGAAGTATCATATCAAGCGCATTATGGTTAACACTCATCTGACGTTTGAGGAGCTATCAACACTTTTCGTTCAAGTTGAGGCAGTACTAAATAGCAGATCTTTGCGTCCACTTTCTCCTTCCCCAAATGATTATAACTTCCTGACCACTTTCTGATTGGCCGTGCTCTCAAGGCATTACCAGGTCCATCATATGAAGACAAGAATAAAAATAATTTACAACGCTATATACGGCCTCCACAAGTAACCCAACATTTTTGGCAACGTTAGCAACAGGAATACATTGCAGAATTGCAACAGCGCTCCAAGTGGCGAACCAACAAGGCAACATTAAAGGTGGGAGACCTAGTTCTTCTACAAGAAGATAACGTGTCTCCTCTTAATTGGCGATTGGGACGAGTCAGCCGCTTATTCCCCGGGCCTGACGTAGTATCAGGAGTAGCAGACATTAACACTAACAGAGGCTGCTACCGAAGACCCCTGACGCGCATCTGCCCTCTACCTACGGCGGATGCTGAAGAAGTCTAGTTGAAAGAAGGCTTTCAACGAGGGGGAAGATGTTTGCGCTTGCAACAATTTACCTGTCATTTTTATGATTGTCATTCGATTTTAATTTTACACCCACCTTTTTTAAATTGTTAAAATTTTTATGTTATACAAGTCTATGTTAAATGTGAGACGAATTTGTAATCTTTCAAGATTATACTAATTGCTTGAAGATTCGAGGTTTTATTCAACATCTAAACTTCCATTGTGTCCAATACGAGACAACTGTCAAGTATCTAGAAATACTGGATCTCTTAAGAAATGAGTTAAATGGTTTCCCCGAAGAAGAGCGAAACCAAATTATTCTACAGCAAGATGGTGCTCCAGCCCATAACAGCAGAATCACTACTGCCTACATTAATAACCATTTTAATACCTGGATAGGTACAAACGGCACAATTAGATGGCCTGCGAGATCACCAGATCTCACCCCTTTAGATTTTATGGGATATGTAAAAAATCAAATTTACCTTAAATCTTATGCTAATGTAAATGAGTTGAGGGTTGAAGTTCCGAATACGATTCATAATATTCACCACAACACGTTATTAATGGTTACTAGAAATGAATTTGTTAGAAGAATAAATTTGTGTATTCAAGAGAATGGAGCCCATTTCGAGCAACTAATTAGTTAGTTTACCATTTTATGTAAATAAATAAAATAATTAAGGGTTTCATGGCTTTCCTTTCATTTAATTTATCAAGTTTTATACAGAGATTTCGTCTTAATAATTGACCCTAATGGCCGATGCAATAAAAGTACAGGTTGGTTCGACTCCCGGGTGTGGCAAGCGAATTTGCGAAAACCTTTGAAAGCAGTTTTCTTTCTTTTCAAAAATTAACGAATGTTTCCTTTGAGTAAAATTTTCTATCTACAGTATTAAAATGTATTAAGTAGTATTAAGAGTACTTTCCCTTCAGGTGGCATTACGAAATTCTTCCCTGTATATTAGCTATCCTTAAAAGATAGACATTTGCCACACAGAACGTAAATAAAGTGTAGTGATAGTGTATAAAAGTAGTGTAGTATTTGACGCCTCTGTGCCGTAAATGGTAGTGTATGCGACTGCCGTCCTGAGGTCCCGGGTTCGACTCTCGGGTCGGCATGAATATTTGTGTGGTCCGCAAATGTTTGTTTGAAAGTACTTGAGAAAGAATGAGTAGAAACCTTAGGAAGAATCTGGCAATAAAACTCATGACCACACTTTATTTTTACTAAGTAATTACATTCGTTTTCATTTACATAATTAAAAAGAAAATGAGTTTTTCTTGTCTTTTACTTTATATGTATTATGTTACTTATTATTATTATTTTATTTGTATATTAATGTGTGTTGACTTAGACCGACTTAATCCCATGCATTTTTATCACTTATTTAGTCTATGCCTTGTTACACAATTTGGCCTTGACTGTTGTCTGTTGTAGGTTTCGAATGTAAATATGGCTTCCATTTTTCTTTGGAGTTATGTGAGAACAGTCGACCAAACTTAGTTTTCCTTAAATTTTAATAATATTGGCTGTATGATCTAATTTTAATCCAAATTTTTTTAAAAAAAATATCCAGTTGACGAATTCCAACCCGCTCGGCGTGGGAGGGGTATTGCCAAGAGCCCCCGAAGACCCAAGATACTGCAGCGTGGAGTATGTTCCCAAGACTCCTCTGTTTACCCGTTAGCTGTAAACGTTGGAGGGGAGGTGAGTTCTATCTCTTCCTTTTTCTCTTCATTTTCGCGTATTTCCAGGAGCTTCAAAGCCCTAACTGGATTTTTAGCTTGGATTCTAATTTGGCTGCAATCTAATTTTATTGTTGGGAGCGATTGCCGTCTGACCCACAGACATATAAGACAGTAGCAGACACAATGTTAGCGAAAAATAGCTATATAATGTTAATGAAACTTCATTACTCTATGCACAACACCTTTTTGTATATTTTTGTCTACTTTTGTAACAGTTTACAATAATTTTATGTAACATTTTCATATCGACACAATACATTGATTTAAAGATGACAGTGGCGGTTGTCATTACAAGTTTGTAGCTTATTTGTAGTAGAAAAATTGGCTACGTACTGTTCGCTGTCGATGTGTGAGTTAAATGTAGCTAAACAGGAATAACAAAGATAGCTTTACGAGTATACAACAAATGGCAAGAGTAAAGAGGACGAAGTCTTGCTCCTCATTGCAAAGGAATATGTTTGGTCTGCTTACTCTTGTACGTCTGTGGTCTGACCCTCCTAACACCGCAAGGCGTTGTTGCTTCTTTTGTTGGTGCCCTGGGGTTCCGGAAACCATAGTGAAGCTTCTTACACCCTAGTAGTGATGACTGGGAATCATTCCTGGGAGTATTCCTAGGAACTGCAAAACCCTTACTGAGTCTGGGGTCCAACATTTATTGGAGACCACATCTATTTGAGTTCTAGGAGCAGTTCCTTAAACTAATAATTTTTGCCATTTTTGGAGCGACACGTGATCTTCCACCCAGTTAGTCAGCAGGTGAAGTCGGTGGGGCCCCGGGGTCATTAGGCCCCTTACAACTTCAACCACCCAGAATCCGCAACGCCATTGATAGACTGTCGTTGCTCACAGGAAATACCGGAGCTGAACCTTCAGTTGCTATTACGAGATGGGGTCTTGGTCAACGGCAACCAAATGGTCCAATTGCAACTTGATGACCCCATGATGCTTGAGTGAACCCTTCCAGCTGTTCGAAAATCGACCTTTTCTAAAGGCACACATTTCGGTGTTGGTAACCAATTTCCATCAGGACCCTTAGATATCTTAACTAAAGAGATATGGCTAACAGCGTATACTATGCGAAACTGTGTCGCCAAGTTTCTTCCGCTACTCTCTACAGAACTACATACGAGTCATATACAATAGTTATTTGTTCAACAAGTGAGCAAAAGTATTTTTTGCACCGAGTGCTGATGTTAAATCACGAACCAGCGAAGTAGTCTAAAATTGAATCATGAGCATAGAGAGTGATTCGCAATTAAACTACTGAGCGCATTGAGTGATTTAAAGGCACGAGTTAAAAAAAATTTGCTCTCGTGTAAAACATACAACTTTTCACCTCCAGTGAGTACTGTTATAAGTAAGAAATACAAAAGAATATTAAGAATGTAATTATAACGAAAAAATAATTAAATTACAAAATTGTACGGCCAGCGCTAGTCTTTAGTTTCGAACCGCGCTATTGCTGATTTCAAATTTATTTAAAAAATTACTTTGCCTCACGCTCGCTAGCAAATGTCGCTTTTCCTTCGAGATTTCACGAAGTTGCTGGAAAGGTGAAAATATTAATTCACACTCTAAAGTACATCACACACTTTAAACTAATGTCACTAATGGACTTTCACACATCAATAATTGACTGAAGTGAACGTACTTTTCAAAAGCAAATTATTCATGTACATTGAAATTGAAATTATGAACATTGGTTCTGAAAGGGAGACAGCGCCGCGCGGTTCTTTCATATCTCTTTAGTTGAGATATTCATATCTATGGGTGAGAGCGTATGGCGTTTGCCACCTAAATGGTATAAAACATATTACTTAAAAATTTCCGAAAATATTTTAGATGCGGAAACTTCTATTAGCGCACCTCACACAGATATTTTCGCAGGTACTAAGTTAGGCTGATCCGTCACGCTCAGAGGTGTGCGGCTCGATCGGGTGAACTCGGGAACGCCGAGGGTACCCGAGCGAGAGAGAGACAGTCAGCTGCTCTTCGCTGTTGTGTCGCTGTTTAGTATATTCAATTCATACGTAATAATTGATTGCGATTGCCAATGAAGTTTTCACTTCCGCCGTGCGGTCTTAAGCACACGGTCTTAATTTTTTTTTAAAGTATCCGTCACAGTTTTATCCCCGAAGGGGTGGCAGAGGCATATTATACGCCCACATTGCACAATAAGCTTTATGTCATGTTTTATAAAACTTCTTTAATCACGCTTGAGGAATAAGCTGGTAAATGCGTTACAAAAAATGTGATCGGGCGAGGCGAACTGAAGTTGACTGGGAGATATAAATTAGTGTCTCTAGTAGAGAGCAAGTAACATTGATTTCTTGCTCGGGTTTCTGAAGTTTACATTTAAATTCATAAAGTAATTTGTGTGTGAAAGAGTCACAAATTATACATACATAATATATTTATATATAATTGATAATTTTTTAAAGCAATTATTTTGCTAAATTTCTCATAAATTTTTAATAAATCGTAAATATATAAAAGAAAGTCGTGTTAGTTATACTATTTATAACTCAACAACGGCTGTACCTATTTGGCTGAAAATTGGTGGGGAGGTAGCTTAGAGCCAGGAGACGGATATAGGCTACTTTTTATCCCGAAATCAAGTTCCTGTGGGAAACGGAAACGGAAACGGAAAAACTTCTCTACGCGGGCGAATTACGACGGGATTAAATGGTGCCACGGGGTTCGAAGTATGTCACGGGCGAAGCCGGGCGGCCCAGCTAGTTTTTAATAAAGTGGAAAATGACAATTCGAATCGAGACAGAAAAAAAAATATTAAAAAATTTATGAGAAATTTAGCAAAATAATTGCTTTAAAAATGTGTGGAGGAAAGTGGAGTCCATTGCATCAATGTTTAAAAATGGTTGTTACACTGTTCATTGGTATCGAATTGTTCATTAGCTCGATAGATGGCTCTGGTCATACTCTTAAAATAACGATTAAAATATGGTGGAGAATTTCAACTTGATTCGATACGGTTCGGGTAGTTCAGGTGGCTAGAACATTGCCCTGGTTAGGCAAAGGTTCAGGTTCAATCCCTGTCTCGAATAGAATTGTCTTTTTCCACTTTATTAAAAATTTAATAAAAATAATTATATATAATTTTAGTAGGATTAGCAAATGAAATGTTTCATTATAAGTAAATTAAAAAACACTGGGTTTTATTTTTATCAAGTTTAATGCTTCGGACTTTCTTCACTTTTAGACCAATTTGAAAAACTTTTCCATTTTCATTTCATAAAAATTTATGCCAAGGGTTTCATTTTTGTTAGAAAAATAATCATTATATGAAATGCTACATTAATTTGGCAGCCATTTTGGTTATAGACAATAAAATGACTGATTATAATTTTAAGTACAATATTTTAGCTGTTAACTCTAGTTTTGTAATGAAAATAAATAAATATACTTATTGATTACTGGATACCTTTGTATTATTTTTTAATTCTTGATATTTATTGATAGTTACAGTTGATATTTCATCTTAGCGTTTTCCCAGTTGCTTTAAAACCCTACCTGAATAAATAGAAGTAGCTCCAAGCCTAGGTTTCGTCTGCTAGGAGTCTAGGAGCAATCATTGTTTGATTTTCAATTTTCGACAATGCAACCTTACCTGGGTTGTTGCCTAGTAAATTCAAAACGTATTTCCTTTCCTTCCTAAGTCTTTATCGCCGAAGAGGTAGGCAGAGGCATAATATAAGTACGTCCACATTTTACCTTATGCATTTTTGTCCCACGTAACAGGAAGTGAGTTCATTGCCGTGTTGCAATGGACAGGAGTAGGTTGTGGCGATCTACTACTGGATTTTAACGATTGGAATTTAACGATTGCCATGATACTGGCAACCGGAACCAGCGGCTTAATGTGCCTTCCGAATCACGGAAGCGCTCGCAAATATATATACTTCTACCTATGTATATACTTTTGGGTGTAAATATTTTTTTATTGTTTTTTTATTGTAAAGATGTAAAATTATTTATTGTAAAGAATTTTTGTGGCTGGGTTCTTCAAGCGGAGCGTGGAGAGGTACATCATTGGGCCGCAAACTTGAGGGACGCTGTCAATAGTCGTGTGGACTGAGAGTAACCCTCAAATCCCTAGATGTCGCCATGGCTTTGCATCAGGCATGCGGTATCACTTTGGTGAGCTAAATATAAAAAACAACAACACAGTGGTCACCTATTTGAGGACCAGCTATATTGAATTATGCTTAACGCAGTGATAAATAACAGACAACTGAGTTAGACCCTACGATAATTTCAAAATTAATTCTGGCTGCATCGACGAAGTGGTATACGAGTATACGACTGCCGTGATGAAGGGCCCAGATTCGATTGCTGATCGCAACATATATTTGTGTGATACACAAATGTTTGTTTTGGAGTTTGGGTGTTTCCTATGTATAATATAGGTATACTTGGAAAATAATATAAATTAAAACTGCTCAAAAACGGAAATGTCAAAAGTATTCGGATAGCCAGACGTGCATGTATGAAGCGATAAAAGAATCTGCAGAAAGCGAAAGAAGTATGCATGGATCGCGAAGCCTGGCGATCTGTCCCCTCTGACTACCCGGTAAGAGACACAACGTGAAGATAGATAGATTGAAAAATATAAGTATGTTTATCAGTTGTCTAGATCGCATACCAAATGCTTTAAGCCTCATTTGACGCCAAGATAACGCTGTGTCGTGTCCCACAATTAAAAAATTAACTCAGTAAAAATTTACATTATATTTATTGAAAGTACACATATTACACATATTACAATTCTGTGCACACCATTTTGTGTGGCATCATCAATAAACTCCAATACTATTAAGCAAATGTGTAAGTATGATCTGGTGCACGTCTCGGAAGACAGTCCTGACGTTGTCGGTGTCAGTAGCTGTAGTAAAATGGAAGTAGCACTCCCTAGAGCGACTCACTTCGCCATTTCCGAAGCGTTCTGCCGAAGCGTGGTTGGGTGGGCGCTTTTTTGATATTATGTCCTGGAATTTAATGGAATTTGTTATTACGAGTACACTCGCGCTTATTAGAAACGAAAGTAAATATTTTGCCGCATGCCAAATTTACGTCAAACTGTATGCGAAAATCGCATACGCGACCAATCACTTTACTACCTTAGTGATTAGTGTCGTTAGAAAAAGGGTGACGCCTTTGAATCCTCGTCGCATCCATTTAATCCCGTCGCTTGTTATTATTACAAAAAATTATGTAAATTTACCAGTTGACATTTATGATTACTGCTCCGCTCTCCTGGGTAGCAGCGTGATGTTTTATAACATATAGCCTTCCTGGATAAAGAGATATACTATGCAACACAAAAAAAAAACAATTTGGACCTGTACTTCCTTGATTAGCACGTACAACCAAATATACAAACAAATAACTCTTCAGCTTTGTATATTAGTATAGATATAGAATAAGGCGTCTCTAAAAGAGCGCGAGCAAATGATATTGATTCCTTGCTCTGTGGTAATATGTATGTATGTTTGTTTGAATGGCATCTCTCATCTTAATTTAAAAGCAAATATTTTTTAATGGCTTGGGCTGAAGTTTTGTATATACCTACGTTTAGTTAGAGGTGTGTGACGTCATTCTTAATGCATCATGGTGGAATACGCAACATGGCGGAATTGTTATATGCTGAGAATTAAATCATAAAATAAAATGACATTTAAAAAATACATATGTGTTCTGTGAACGATTACTGCGTTAACCAATTTTCGGAATGGCTGGTCCTCGGGTAGGTGACCGCTTCGGTGCATTTCATTTTACGAGCGTTTCTGTGCTTCGGAAGTTACGTTGTTCCGGTTCCTAATACCGGACAAGCCAATTTGAAGAAGTCTTTATAAGAAGTCATAAGAATCTCTGTGTATTAAACTTACAGTAAACAAACTCTTAATGAACAGCTTAGTTCTCGAATATTCGTCCCCTTCAGCATCAAACCGCTCATATTGAGGAAAATAGGGGGCGATGCTTCGACCCTGGGCCACCTTTGCCTCCAGCAAGTCTTGCTTGTTCAGGAACACAATCAGACCGGCTTCTAAGAGGAACCTGGAAACAGAAAATATGACTGTAGCATCTGTGGAGGAACAGAATTATATGTTTCTCTGACATGGTAGACGGCCTTAATAGCACTGAAGGTAAACAAGCAAAAATCTCTCACAGTGCGATGCAGTATTCGTAGTAAATATCATCAGCGCGTTTGACCTTTTATAGCGTGATGCAGACCTTAGCTATAAGTGGTGCACCTGCTGACTAAGTAATTTATTTATTTATTTATTATATACTTTATTGTACACCAAGAAAAACATAAAAATAACATGGTGAGAAAATTGATAAAATGAAAGCTGTACAATAGGCGGCCTTATCGCTTAAGACAATTTCTGATTAATAAGTAATGAGTAACGGAGGAAAGGCCTCCATATGAGGTTGAGAGATCAGACATCATTTGCTTCCTATACTGTCAATCTATACTAATATTATAAAGCTGAAGAGTTTGTTTGTTTGGTTGAATCTCAGAAACTACGGGTCGGATTTGAAAAAATCTTTTGTGTTAAATAGCACATTTAACGAGGAAGGCTATAGGTTATATATCATTACGCTACTACACTAGGGAGCAGAGCACTAGCCATAATTTTCGACAAATCAAATTTGTATGCCACCGCATAATAATTATAGACATGCCAAAGGCTTTCGACTGTGTTACTCGCGCAGTGATCTGTTGGGCACTGCGGTCCAACGGAGTCTTATAATTTTATATTTATATTATCAAAGACATGTACAAAGCTTCCGATTTCGTTAACAGTTCGAACGGCGCTGTTGGCGGTACAAAACCCTTCATAACCGTCGGAGTACACCAAGGATCCACCCTTAGACCGCCTCTGTTCAGTGTGATTCATAGATCCGTATAGGCGATGAATTGGTCGGGCGTACGGACCGGGTTAAGTAGGAAGGTACTTAACGCGACTGGTTATATCATCTGCGAAGTCAAGAACCGCATTGCTGCCCGTGGGTCAAGCGGGTTAGTTGAAGGGTCAGGTCTATAAAACCAACAATTGCCATCGATTTACATGGCTGCAAAGCGTGCCCGTTGGTAGAGAGACACAAGCAGAAGCTGTATTTCATGTCACCAAAACGATATGCTGCGATGGATGCGAGTGTTTAACAGCCAATAAACGGACCCGGGAATTGGGAAGACGTTAAGATGAAGAAGTGGACTGCAGAATAGAGTTTATGCTTACATACACTTTATTCTCCCAAGATTCTTCTTAGTACCTAATCATTCATTTTCTATACTAATATATAAAACTGAAGAGTTTGTTTGTTTGGTTGCGCTAATCTCAGGAACTACTGGTCCAAATTGAAAAAATCTATATGTTTTGAATAATTTATTTATCGAGGAAGGTTATAGGCTATATAACATCTCGCTACTACCCAGGAGAGAGGAGCAGTAATCAAATATTCAGTCAATCAATTGTTAAAATTTTCATACATTTTGTAAAAGTAATATTCGATGGGATTTAATTTTATTTTATATATTTATTTTATTTTATTTACTACTAACAGAATACCAATCGCAGTAAATACTATCTATATAGTTATGTACATCAAATTAACGACATAATCTTTAACAATTACAATAGAGTTTCAATTTATTTAACAATTACAATTTAAATGGATGCGACGGGGATTCAAAGTGTGTGCCCGTTTTCACCATCAATCCCTAAACCATTCCCTAAATAGATATCCCCTAAGCTAAGTGATCCCCTAAACCGACCGTTTACCTAAGTTCGTTTTCACCGTGTTAAGGTACCCTTTGTGAGAGTTACTACTTTGTTAGGTGACGTTTCTTTATTGTTGCTAGTGTCGTTTCGTCATCGGGATTTTCCGCAAAAAGTATTTTGATGAATCATTTCTGTATTTCATGAAACTAAGTGTAAAATACTAAAATTATGTCATAGTTTGTTGATAACAAAATTCTAATCTTTATTTTAACGGCTAATAATGAAAATTTTATATAAGAGTGGTCAGTACCTTTGATTCCTTTGTCTAAAAAAAGTATCTGATATGACATGGTAGCGACAGGACATTGATTGTTAGGTTATTACGCCCGCGTCTTCGCCCGCGTAGAGAAATTTCCTGTTCCCGTTTCCCACAGGAACTTCCCGGGATAAAAAGTAGCCTATGTGTTATTCTGATGTGTAAGCTATATTATTGTAAAGTTTCATTTAAATTCATTTAGTAGTTTTTACGTGAAAGAGTAACAAACATCCATACAAACTTTCACATTTATAATATTATTAAGATTTCGATGCTATTTTAAGGTTACTTTTTACTTTGATCTTGCTAGCTTACATCTTACATTCGATTTGTGTTTCTTTCTTCACCAAATATTATACGAACTAAAATGGCTGAGACACGTAAAAGAGGACTAATTTTTCTCTCGAAGAAATGGACAAATTAATAAAGATTTTACCCACCTACAAGGATACTATTTTAAATAAGAAGACCGATGGATACAGTCTATACAACCTATAACATTTGGTAAGCGAGCAATTCTAAAAAACTTTTCTTTCACATAGTTTTGTTCTGCCTGCATGTGTGTTAGGAAGCTTAATAAATTCTTGCCGTAAAGTAACAATAGCTTCAGAATTTTTTTTTATGATACTGCTACATGTCGCAACACTGATGCCACCCATATCTGCCACAGCCATTAAGTGGTTACCTGTGGCATAAAATCTTAACGCACATAACAGTTGACCTATTGGGGACACAGATTTATTACTGTAAACAAAATAAGAAAGTGGTTAATTACATACCTATGTACATAATATACACTATTAAAATTGTATCTGCAATTTAAAGTAGCTCGATGCGAGTTACCAAAGACAGAGAAGTGGGCTTTTGAGGCCTTCACACGAGGACGGGTTCTTGCAGTCTAAATTTTACCAATATTTTATTCAATATTAATGAGAATGCAGTATCCAAGTTTTAATAATTAGTAGTTATATAGCATAAAATGAAACCAATTTCTATAGTATAGTTAAACAACATTTTAAAAATTATAACTAATATTTACAAATTACAAAAATCGTATAACTTCTATACTCACCTATTGTTTGGATATTCCAAGTGATGTTCTAATTTATTAAAAATAACACACTCGCCTTCGATAACCACAAATACCTCATGAAAAAATCTTTGTCGTCATCTTTAGTGAAGTAATCATGTCTTTCACGATAAATATGTGACCGATTTAAAAAACTAGTGTTTAAAAGGGGTTCCAATGTCTCAATTGCGTTGAAAACTTCGAAAAAGTCATTTAATTCGGTTTCCATTGTAGCTTACAATCAGCTTCTTTATATTTAAAACTGTCACTTAACATTTAGGGGACCGGAAATTGGGTCCCTATCTTAAAGGAGTCCCTTAAGAGTGTAGGGTACGAGGTGTACCCTAAGTGATGGTGAAAACGAAGTGAGTGTTAAGTGTTACCTAAAATATCATAAGTGACCCCTAAAAGTTACGGGTTATGGTGAAAACGGGCATCAATTTATACAGCCTTGTCATTTCTTTTATTTTTAGCTTAGTATATTTGTATTTTTTGTCTTTTTTGTTTTAATATTTTACCACGTACGTGACGTCCCTTACAGTCTAACAAGATATTGTTAGTACAGCAGGGGCTGAGCTAACGACCTTTTCGGGCACGCACATTGTAAGCATAACTTTACAATATCATTGTGTGTATGTAATATTTATTGAAATCTTTTTGTGCGTGTTGAACAAATCATTCATTCATTCATAAATCTGCTTCGTCTGATGCTGACTGATGTTACCTGATATTACCTACCTACTTTGCCAGACATCGCCGAACAAAGAAAGTGCTTCCACTAGTCTGTTCTGCGTGACATCCTCTCTCAGAGTCTGGTCAAAGTCACTGCACGCGACCACGAACCATATCGCATTGATGCCCTCGAATACCTTCAAACATAAAATAAATATATAAATATTTATTTGATATTCTACAACAGCTTTTCACAAAATGCGTATGAAAGTAGAATATCCTTACGGTAGGTACTTACAAAAGAAAATCAATTTTTAAAACTATTCTGTCTTTCTGTTCCGGCGATTAATTGAAACGGAGTTTCACTGGCAGCTATCTGATGTAATAAGGAATAACTAAGGCTACATTTTATCCCGGTTTTCCGACGGGAATGGAAACCTCCCGATACCTGGCGTCCTTTACAAATTCTTTAAGTAAAGCACACATTTGCAGGGCAGCTATTGATGAGCTGATTGCTGTGTGTGGGCTACCATAGCCCATATACCTATCTGTTTGCTACTTTACTCGGATATCCAAATGTGCACGTATGAAGCGATTAATTGCTCCGCAGGAAGCGAAAGGAGTACCTATGCATGGATCGTGAAGCCTGATGATCTGTCCTCTCTGACTATTCAGTCAGGGAAACAGCGTGAAGATAGTTCGATTGGATACTTACTTTAGCTGTCATCATTTCATCTGATTGAATCCTACTGCTAGGCATAAGCTTTCCTTTAAATATCAAATCATATTATCAAATCACTTTTTAGCCTTTTTACCACACATTATTGCTTCTTTGCATTTGCAATGGGCTCACCACCTATTACGTGGGACAGGAATACACATGGCGAAAAGTGGGCATATAATATGCCTCTGCCACCCCTTCGGGGATAAGATAGATAGATAGATAGATAATTCTTTATTGCACACCATTAAATACAGTATTTACAAGACTTAAAACTACAAGTGAGAGTACAATGGGCGGTCTTATCGCTAAAAGCGATCTCTTCCAGACAACCTTAGTATGGAAAGAGAAGATCAGGAAAACAAAGAAAGAGGTAGTTGATGGCGTACTTACATAATATATAACTAAAGATTAGTATGAAAACGAGGATAATAGTTAAGTTTAAGGCGTGATAGATAAATATATCTAATTATTAAAATTGATACCTGTATCCATTTCTTCCTCTCCCCTCTCTGTCCTCCGACGTCAAACATCCAAAAGTCTTGAACGCCGCCGTGCATAGATATTGGCACCTTAAGAAAACATATTTAATTATACTTAAGTACCTCTTTAAACTAACAGGCGACTTAAGTAGTAGCTTTTTAGAAGCCGACCGAAATGCAACCAAGCGCTCCCCCCGCACACTTAAAAGTGCCAGATATGATGACTGAATCACTTTTCAATTTGCGAAACAGTATTTGAGCAGTCGCCATGATGCGGTAACCTACCAAAGCTGCGTCAGTGACCTTAGACCTTAAGACCTTATGGGGGCTTAAAAAATTCAACAGCAGGTCGTCACAGCCTGCACCTGTCCATTTCAACACGGCAATGGGCTCACCGCCTGTTACGTGGGACATAAATGCATACGGCGAAATGTGGGCGTTTATTATGCCTCTGCCTACCCCTTCGGAGATAAAGGCGTGACAATATGTATGTATGTATAAATTTAAAAACAAAGTTATTGTACTTTATGGTAGGATCTCAAGGATTGTGTGTGAGGTGACACAAGCAAGATTGCCTGTTGTAATTGTTTTGTTTAATTGAATAACTTTTAACTAGATTGTGATTTTAACAAAATATATAAAAATAAACAAATAACGGTGGCACCTAAGATGTCACTTTATAGTGGAGTTTACAAGTATTTATAGAGGAAATAGAATTTTATAACAGAGAATATTTTTTGATACATTTAGCACGCCAAAATAATGCTGCCAATGCCAAAACAGCCATGGCGATATCTAGCTAATCGAGAGGGTGACTCCCACAGTCCACAAGACTGACTGCCATTGTGTTCGCTTGAGGGCCCTCAAATCGGACACATACATAGGCTACAGCCAAGCTCAGAAAAATACATTGGCGGAACACACAATGTTTTTATCCGAACCAGAAATCGAACCTGAGAACTCAGCGTGGTAGTCGCATACACTTCCACTTACGCCACGGGCGATGCAGCCCCATTGTAAAGTTTTTTTTTATACCACATAGGTTGCAGCTAAGCGTACAGACCACCTGATGGAAAGTGGTCACTTAATAAGTCTATGGACTTTTGCAACACCAGAGGTGCAGCACTCGCGCTGCCCACCCTTTATAAACCTTCTGAGATCCCTTTTGAAGAACCCCATACAAAACCCAGGCAGGAAGTTCATTTCACAATCTAAGCGTACGCGGAATAAAGCCTCTATCTGGTGTTGTAAATGTCTAGGTTACGGTAACTAACTTTCAATCAGGTGGGGACTCTTTTATGTCTGTAATGAGGGCAGTAAGCTTATTTGCCACCTTATTCAATAATAATAATAATAAAATAAATAAATAACACTCTGGCAACTCTGAGCTACCAACTGTCTTTTTATCATAATACATTTAAAATTAATTAATATAATAAAATATAACCAATAAAGTCCAAGAACAAATTTACAATAGAAGAATAATGTATTTAAGTGGAATAAATACAAATTATTCATGGATATTTATAAACAATTACTATGATATATAGAAAAAAAATTCAATTCATAGATGTCATGACGTTTGACGTCAAGATAATTTCAACAATATTGTGATAATAAAAATGAAAAGACTGGTATGCTAACAAGATCCAGGGCGAAACAAAATGCAAGTTTACCATCTCCGGATTCGCCGCATAGCTCCGCCTCGCAGCCCACGGTGAGCACACCGACTGCTGTTGAGGCGTTGAGCTCGAGCTCCAGCGGCGAATATTTCTCTCCGCCGTCATCACCAACACCAGCGCGGCGGCGTGGGAGAGGCCGGCCACCAGTTTGCTTGGGGTCCCGAGGCCCATCGGCTTCGAATAGGGCTCCCGCTGCAGGTGGTGATGTGCACCGCATGCGATGGACTCATTCCATGAATGAAAACGTCATGCGGGCATATTATGAGGCTACAGAGGGGGGAACCAACTTGACCGCGTATCGGGATCGAATGCTTCTTCTGTTTCAGGGTCTTGAACCAGGTGTCAACGTTTCGGCACAACGACTATCGGATCAAGTGCGTGCTATTCAACGTTGTCATATGTTGGATAGTACCGTACTTGAGAGGCTACGCTCTGACTTGCGGCAGAGAAATGTTATCTCTCCCACATCACAAATAACACAATTACAGGTACCAACACCATTACCTCTCACACGTACCGATGATGGAGTGGATAGCGTAACTTTAACCGTAAGTACTCAGTGCAATGAACAAATAAGAAGTGCTTTGGAGTGTGCGATGCAGGATTATCTGAATGTTGATTTGAAAATAAGACCGCGTCTGCCGCGTTTGCCGATGCATAAACGCAATATGGCGCTGGTGTGTGCCCTGGATTCGCTATTGTCTAATTATTTAGATAAAAGTGAAAATCTCAGTAGTACGCACTTAATTCTGTACTGTGCAGCTGTTGCAGCATGTCGAGTAGCTGGTGTTAAATTCCCAGATCATAAGATCACTACTCGACCATTTTGTGCTGTACCATTGTGGCAGTGCAGGATTGAGCGGCGGATTGCTGAGACCAGGGTACTCATTGGCAAGCTTATCTGCTTTAGGTCGGGCAATACTCGTCTGAAAGTGATGCGTTTTATAGCTCGGGCTTTTGCTGGAACTGGAGTACGCAATTGTGATTATGCAACCCAAGTTACAGAACGCATTGACTTCCTAAAACAGAAAGTTTATGCATGGGCAAACCGAATTAGACGCTATAAAACTAGGACAGGTAGATATATCCTGAATCGCACATTTCAGAGAGATGAGCCGTGGGTGTATAGAAATTGGGAGCAACCTGATACTGTGGGTGACATGCATTTACCAGATACTGTAACCACGAACTCATTTTGGCGTAGTATTTGGTCAGTGCCTGTCACCCATACAGAAGGTGAATGGATGCGAGATGTCAAGCGAATGTGTGACTCTATTAATCCAATGGAGCCACCATCAATTACATCTGATGATGTTGCTAATGCAGTCCGTCAACTTCCTAATTGGAAATCTGCAGGACCAGACGGACTGCACAATTTTTGGCTAATGTGGCTTCGAAGTTCACATAGTCGTTTGGCATCTCAATTTCAATCATCCTTGGAATCTGGGTTGCTTCCAAGTTTTATGACCACTGGGATAACCCACCTGCTACATAAGTCTGGTAGTACCATGGACCCCAAAAATTATAGACCTATAACGTGTCTTCCCACGTTATATAAACTTCTTACATCTATTCTGAGAGTAAAAATAAACTCTCATATAACAGAAAATTCCATCCTGTCAGACTCTCAGAATGGATGTAGGGCTGGGGCTCGTGGTACTAAAGAACTTCTTATTATTGATACGACTATTAGCCAACAGGTTCGTCGTAAACGAAAGGATTTAGCGACATCTTGGATAGACTATAAGAAGGCTTATGACTCCGTGCCACATTCATGGCTCATGAGGGTGCTAGAGTTGTATAAGATTGATGCTACTCTATGCACCTTCTTGAAGACGTGTATGGGACAATGGCGTACGGTCCTTCGTTATCCGGGATGTCGAGAAAATCTGGGTGACGATGATTCTATAAATATAAAGCGGGGTATTTTCCAGGGTGATAGTTTGAGTCCTTTGTGGTTCTGTCTAGCACTAAACCCTCTGAGTACATTTTGCAGGGATGTGGTCCAGTTATATCCCACCTCTTTTACATGGATGATTTGAAGCTCTTTGCCTCCAACGATATCCAATTGACAGTCTTACTAAAGGTAACTGAAAACTTTAGTAATTCTATCAAGATGGAGTTTGGTGTAGATAAATGTGCAACCATGCATGTTAAAAGAGGGAAGATTGTGAAATCTGATGGATTGGAACTTTCAGATTCCACTAAACTTAGATCCCTTTCTGCAAATGAAACCTACAAATATTTGGGTATGTCACAGGCATTAGGAATTGATGACAGCGGTATGAAACAATCATTGGTGGAGCGTTTCTTGGGCCGCCTGAAGAATGTACTGAAAAGTCTTATCAGGTGGGAACAAGGTTCGCGCCTATAATGATTGGGTCATACCATTGTTAACCTATTCCTTTGGCATACTCAGATGGACTCAAACTGAGTTGGACACCCTCGACAGAAAGGTTCGTACTCTGCTTACTACATACCGAATGCACCATCCACGTTCGTCTGTTATGAGGTTGTATATCCCGCGGAAGATTGGGGGTCGAGGCTTCTTAAATGTTAAGACTCTCCACAACCGCGAGATATGCAACCTTAGAGAATATTTTCTGTCAGCGAATATGGGTATGCATCGGTGTGTGGTTGCAGTAGATAATGGACTTACCCCGCTTAGTCTGGCTAAACAGAACTGGCACAAACCTGTGATACTCACTACTGATGATCGCAAGGAGATATGGAAGAGTAAGGAGCTGCATGGACGATTTTTCCGATGTAGATTTAACAGCATCTGTTTCCTGGCTACGGTTTGGGGACCTCTTTGGGGAAACTGAAGGTTTTGTCTTTGCAATTACAGACGAAGTAGTAATGACGAATAACTACCGAAAGTATATTCTGAAGGATGGTACGATTGACATTTGTCGGGCAAGTCATCATCCGGGTGAATCTTTAAGACATATTATATCTGGTTGTTCGCGTCTTGCTAACGGGGAGTATTTGCATGGACACAATCAAGTAGCCAGGATTGTCCATCAGCAACTAGCTCTTAAGTATAAACTTGTGGATTTGGAGGTGCCCTATTACAGGTATGTACCCGACCCAGTTCTTGAAAATAGTCGCATCACACTGTACTGGGATCGATCCATCATTACTGACAGGACTATTGTTGCCAATAAGCCTGATATAGTGGTGATGGATGATATAGGCGCAATGATTATTGATATTTGGTAATATGACATGAATACATGACGAAAATCTCGTGAAAGCAGAAAAAAAAAACAATTGAAATATTTGGACTTGGCTAACGAGATTGTTGACATGTGGGATGTGGATTCGGCAATCATTGTCCCGAAAGTCGAATCAGCACATGGGTTGATTGCCAAGAGCCTCGACCAACATCTTATGAGGCTCGCGTTAGGCAGTTGGATCGGGAGTTTGATGCAGAAGGCAGTTCTCCTCGACACGGCACGCATTGTCAGGAGGTTCCTATCTCTGGAGCCCTAACCACCGGTAGCTTGGTCCCTGTACCCGATACCGGTGGGCTACTACTTTTTATATTTTTAAATGTGTTTTTTTTAGATATATTTAAAAATGTAATTTGTATGTCTGTATAGTTAATAAAGAGAATAATAATAATAATTTATTCGGCTCCATAAAACTTATTTGTTAACTTACATGGTACTTAACATTAATAAAATTTTATATAATTCTTACTGTGACTTGGCCATTAATTAAAATATTTATGTAATTGTTGACTTTGTCAAAAGAGTTCAAGTGTATACATTACAATGTAAATCTAAGCTACTTATCTGAACTAAGATGAACCTGTGTCTCAGACGATCGCTTGACTGACTTGAATGAATGGTTTAATGTGAATCTATTGGTTTCCAAAATAAAAAAGAAAATTACCACCTATTTAAATATACAAACAGAATATTAGCTTATAATTTCTAATATTTTTTCCGTGTCATCATAATTGAATTTACGCAAGTAATCAGACAGTCTTGTTGCACAATTTCTATGACTATTGTTATAAATATTCAGTAACGCGTTAAACTTATTATAAAGAAATGGACCTAAGAATATGTAAAATCTATTTACATATGCATGTCTAGTTTGAATACTGTTACAGACCAAGTCCTTCCTTCTTCTATCTGGCGGTATCATAGTGAGAGGCAATTCAGCGTGTTTTTTTATTACAAGTTGAAGGATAAACAACTGTCGCACTGTTAAAACTTCACATTCCTTATACAGTTGATGTGTTGGGAATAAATAGGGGCGGAATGTGGAAACCTTTAGTAGTGCTCTTTGTGCACGTTCCAGAGGAAGTAAAATCACCTTTGCTGCTCCACCCCAGGAGGTGATACAATATGATAATATGGACTGGCACAAAGCATAGTACACTTGTCTAATTAGAGAATAGTCAGCAATATTGCGCAAATTTTTAAATATATAAATTAATTTACGTACTCTGTTACATAGCAAATCAATATGTTTACGGAAATTTAAATTACAGTCTAGAGTAATGCCTAGATATTTTACATCGTCTGTTATATCTAAAGTAGGGCAAGTGCATGTTATGTCAGCAAACCTGTTGCAATTGTGCGCATATATGTTTAGGTTAGTATTGTGATTTTTATTGTTCCTCATTCTAAAAATAATGTACTTAATTTTATTTGTATGTAGGGTTAGTAAGTTTTCTTGAAGCCAATTAAATACCGTATCAAACCTTCTTTTGAGCGACTTTATAGACATCCTCGCGTGATTCAGCAATGCAGTGTCGTCTGCATATGACATTATAATCCCCTCTTCTAGTGTAAGGTTGCATAAGTCATTTATATAGATAAGAAAAAGGGGCGGCGATAAAATACTGCCCTGCGGCAATCCATAACAGGTATTTTTCAATTGAGTGCTTGTCCACTGGCCGATTTTTACACATTGATATCGATCACTAAGAAAATCCGAAATCAGTTTTAGTTGAATTCCTCTTATCCCCAGTGCTTCAAGCTTCCGCAAAATAATAGTACAAGATATAGTATCAAAAGTTTTAACGAGGTCTAAAAAAATTCCAATGGTGTGCATGCCCCTATCCAGATTGCTAGTTATGTAATTGGTCATTTGATGCCATGAAACCAAATTGATTTTCTGAGAGCAATTTTTTATCTTCGAGATATCGCCCGATAGTATTGAAATTGGTTTATAGTTATTAATAGTTATCGGATTTCCAGATTTTAGAATAGGTATGACCATAGCCTTTTTAAGCAGTTTAGGGAATGTGCCTGTGTGCAAACAAGTTTGAAAAATATGCGTTAGGGGAGGGGCAAGTATATTCTTAAATCTTTTTAGAATAAAATTGGTTATATTGTCCCAACCGACAGTGCATGAGTCTTTTAATCCACTGATAATTCTCAATACTTCGTCTATATCCGTGTCCAGTAAGACGAACGAATTTAGGGTAGAGAAGTGCGGTCTTGTTCTATTCCAAGGAGCTGAGCTAATTGCTTTTTCTGCTAGAATTTTTACGTTTACAAAAAAAATATTAATTTTCCTACGCTGTAATCAATCATTATATATAAAAATAAATGCCACTTTTCGTTGTAAAAAAAATTTTGTACATCTCATAGGCAGGTTCGGAGTCCGTTCGGAGTAGATAATAAATCTAGTGGTGGTGCGTGGTTTTTTAATTGGAAAGTATTATTTTTAATAACTTTCCAAACAAATTTGTTGTTTTAGCCGGCCTTCTGTAATTCACACTTTTCATACTGTATTTTCAGTTTTTCCAGCAGACCATTGCAAAAGTTTCTATACCGTTTATAAGATAAACTTAGTATTTGGTTGTTGGGAGCTAATTTTACTTTGTGGTGTAATTTGTCTCTGTGTCTTATGCAACGGACTAGACCAGGCGTAATCCATGGTTTAGTGTTAATATACTTCCTAGAGGTTATCGGAGTGTAGGAATTTTTCAATATAATCCCTTGTAGTGAATTTATAAAATAGCTTAGGGAAATATTTGCATCATCTAATTTATAAACTGGGTCGAAATTAATTTTACGAATATCTCTTTCAAGGTTAGTCATGTTTAGCCTAGTATTGCTGTGCATGAACTTTTTTCTAGATATAGATAATTGTAATGTTAGTAAAATTGCTTGACGATCTGTGAGAGTAGAGTTAGTAACCAATGTTAGTGCTGGGTTATTTGTTTTTATTATAAAATGATCTAAACATGAACCAGTTATGAAAGTGGGAAGATAATGGGTTGGTAGTAATCCATGACCTGAACAGATATTCAAATATTTATCTGCCTGTTCATTGGATCTCTCTGGACGAATGTTAATGTTTATGTCGCCGACAAGGATTATGGTTTTAAATGATGATAAACCTTTTAAGGTAATATCAAGTGATTCTAAAAATGAGTGTACACTTAGAGAGGGGGGTCTATATACAGCCAAAATTACAATGTCGATATTAATTCTAATCAATAAACAATTACAGGCCAATAATGGAGGTTCCTCCACGCTTATATCCAGGTATCTTTTTGCATAAACAACTAAACCATCATTTTGGTTAAATATTTTCTCCGTTTTATAGGCCATAAAACCATCGAGAGGTGGTAAGATTGTCTGTTCTGACAACCAACATTCTGTCAGTACAATAATATCACAGCTTAAGTCGAGTCTATGCATGAAAACTTGAAATTCCTGAATGTTCTGATTTATGCTACGGATGTTTTGTGTAAGCAGTGATAGTGACTTTTCAGCAGCAGGCAACAACAATTTACACTCTTCAATCTTACAATATTTTACATCTGACACAGAAAAAAGGTCTAACTCACCGATCAGTTTTTCGGTCATATAAATAAAAGAATTAAAAACTAAGTTAAAAGTGCTTACTGATTAAAGGAGTAGGTTGCGCTTCGAGTCGCCTTCATAGTCAATGCTGTGAATATATTTGTCCTCTGTATACTTACGGGCGGGACAGGTTACATCACCGGTTTGGTGATCACACCTCCTCTTAAAGCGTTTGCACGTAGCACATTTGAGGGAAGATGTTTTGCTGCATTCTTTAATTGAGTGCCCTTGCTCTCCGCAGTAGCTGCAGGTAGTGTCTGTTTCACGACAAAATTTAGCTGCATGGCCATACTGTTGACACTTGAAGCATCGAGTTACAATAGTAAAGTCCTTAACTGGGCAGGAAGTCCAATTTATAAATATTCATCCTTGGTTGATCAACGCTTTTCTAACGTTAACTTGAAACTTATCGACAAGATTTTGCTCGTAAATGCATTCAAAGATTTCCTTTTCAGATAGGGCGACGGGAACACCTAGCACAATTATCCTTGGGCGACGTTTTACTGGTTCCTCAACATTTATACCTGATAATGCTAATTTCTCGGAATTTCTTAGCTTTTCTATATCATTCTTGGACTCAGTGCTTATGAGCACCCCTCCATTCCTCACTTTTTTAGGCCTCTTACCTGTAGCTTAAGCTCTTCAGGGGATATTATTTTCTGGACTAATGATTTTGTTTTTTCGCTAGTCTTAGTCTTATCGCTGGGATATATAGCAAGAGAACTTAAATTACTTGGACGTATAAAATTATCGGTACCTTTTTTGACCATATCGGCAAAAGAACTAGTATCCTGCTGGGGCTTCAACTTGTCTTCGACAACCTCTTTAAATTGCTGAAGAGAGGACGCCATATCCTGCTGTTCTCTTAGTTGCTGAATGGTGTTGTGCGCCTGGATAGCTTTTTGTTTTAAGGCTTGATATAATACAGCCATCTGGGAAATACTGCCCGTAGCCTTGCGGCAAAGATTAGTAACGCGTAGTTTTTGGTCGGAGTTCATTTTTCCTTCAGTAACTATCGAGCACACCCCATTAAACGTTGCCTCAACAAACGACATCCATCTCTGGATCTCCGCCGTGGGTTTAACTTCAGAAGGCAGTTCATTGTCACTGTTCGGGCACGGATTTTCTTCCATAGGGATGGGGTCAGAGGGCGGCGTTGGTGGTGGGCTTCTACGCATCAGTTGACTTCGGCTAAATGGGCTGAATCCTGTATTAGACAATTTTAGCACAGATTCCACTCTTGTCTATGAGATATTACTTCGACATATTACTCACGTGCAATGACAAAAACTAAAATAACTGACACTGCGGAAATAAGTGTAGCGATACAAATAAAAGTACTCGATTACTTAATACATTTTCATATTTTGTAAAATAACACGTCTGCTTAGCCAAGCGATCGATCGATCGATGAATCCAGGTAGGTAGGTTATTGGTTGGTAGGTATCAAAATAATTATTAAACTTAACAATCTTCATGCTGTATCCCTGACGGGGTAGTCAGATAAATACAATAAAATAAAATTAATGCAAAAATATTAATAAGAGCGATTATGATTTCGGGTACTCACTTTGACTTTAAATTCTATTTTCTGTATACCTGTAGTCTTTTGCCTACACCGCAATATGTCAGCGTCCGACGGAATATAGTCCGGCTTTGCGATGAGATCTATTCTGTCTAAAAAGCTGAAACACAAGTCCCTATTAGAAATTTCTTCTCAAAATTCCAGCCATACTAAAATGATACCGTGTAGCAGTGTCTTAATATCTCTAAAAACTTTACGTAATTTATAGATAGTCCCTAACATAAATTTTTGCTTTAAGACGCTAGATGGCACAGTTTGCAATTAATTGTGTGTTGATATCACTGTAAAACTAAAAAACTAGACAATTTGTAAAAGAGCTGGTTATGTTATCTATTCTACAACAGATGGCGCTATTCTCAAATATAGAAACTGTCGCGCAAGTGTAGCTTTTAAACATACTTACTATTCAGCACTATCAATGAGTTGATATTCATTTGATCTCATAAAACATTCTCTGACGCCCCCATCTTTCCATAATATCCGTACGTGATCAAAATACGCCTGCAAATAAAACAATTTCATAAGTGACTCATAGGATATTTTAAAATTAGGTAATAAGTAGGTAGGTAGGTAATATTAATATTACTTTACTTAATTTTTTTTTGTAGTTTTTTTTTTGTAATTTTACTGAATTTATTTCGTTTGTATTTGACACATTCGTTTTATAAGATGGTCAACAGGCAAGGAAGAGATTCGTACAGTTTAGTCCGTACGATTTCAACAAGCTCACCTCACCGATAGCTTGTAGCGATATTTATAAACAAAAGGATTCCGCATGTTAGACAAAATAACTTATCTTTCACGGCTTTATACCCGAAGGGGAGGCAGAAGGCAGAAGCATAATATACAAGCATTTTTGACAGACGTAACAGGGGTGAGCCGTCTTGAAATGGACAGACGTAGACGCAGGTCGTGGTTACCTGCTGTTGAAATTTTTCAAACCGCCTTTAAGGCCTTCAACTTGGCTAAACGACAACAATGTTACTGGCAACCGGGACCAACGGTTTGACATGCCTTCCGAAGCACAGAAACGCTTGTGAATTGAAATGCCACAAAGTGGTAACCTATCCGAGGACCAGCCATATAGTTGCTTAACGCTGGGATTGTTTACAGAACACTGAGTTAGCGGGGCTACAAGCGCTTCAAAAACAGGATTACTTAATTAAAAAATTAAAAAACCTCAAATCAAAAACAATAACTACCCATTGAGAACGTTCTAATTAGCTCAAACATGGTATAATGCTGTAATTTTTTGAAGAGTTGGGTTTGCCTCAGACTACTTGATGCAGCTGCAAGTTCCAAGTTACCATATACCGTCAAAGTAACAGTAGGTATACCACAGACATACAAGAGTAATAACACAACTGCAGGGGAATTATTGGGCGTCCTTTAACTCACGAATACCACGTGTATTTTAATAGGACGTCTGTTAAAGATCACTGTGACATATTATAACTACTCCTTATAAACCACCGCTTGCTTACTGATCTATACTGATTTCACTGACTTACTTTAATGGGTATTTATATGACTGCCCAAAATCAGGTTCAAAACTATTTGACTGATGATAATTTCAATATCATAATCGGTCAAAAAGCTTCGATATTAATCAATCACCATGGTTACTTATTAAATGATATGTGAATGCGACCCTGGATTATGCTACCTGTCTATGTGTGTGTAATAGCTATTTTTCGCTAACGTTAGATCTGCTTACTGTCTTTTATGTCCGTGCAGTATACCAATTTTACCATCAATCGGATTTATTTATTTTAGTAAGATCCCTTCATCACCTAATAATTGAACAGATGATCTTCAAAATGTTTAGTTGAGAACGAATTCAATCACATTAGCTTTCGAACAACAAAATTCGCATCAAAATTGGTCTATACATTCAGGAGCTACTATAACGTAACAGGTTAAAATTATCGGAACCTGGGGGGCCGAGTCTACTATTGACAAGCCGTAGAATAGAACCAGAATCGCTGTACTTAGCTGCATACTTAGCTAGTAGACTAAAAAAACTGTCAAAATTGTACTGGTGGCTTTTTGTTGAGCGACGACTTCGATTCTATTTCGACACAATTGAAATAGCAGACTCGGCCCCCAGAAGCTATGATGTCACAGGTTAAACTTATAGGTACCTGGTTGAAGTGCTCGTTGCCGTGCTAACTCAGTGTTGTACCCGCTTTTTGGTATTTACATTTACAAGCCGCGAGTTTGTCCCGGTTTTCAGGTACATGGTAGTCGTTAAGCCAAGTTGAAGGCCTAATGGGCGGCTTGAAAAAAATCTATGGCATAACCTGCCATAGACATTTTTCAAGCCGACCATAAGGCCTGGTTGTCACATTGCGCCTGTCCATTTCAACACGGCTGTGGGCACAGGCCTGTTATGTTTGACAAAAATACAAAGGGGTGAAATTTGAGCGTAGAAGACGTGACAATATGTATCCTTGTATGTACACCTGGGGGTCAAGTCTACTAATACAATCGCGTCAGAAGAGAATAGAAACCATCGCTCGATAGAGAGCCGACAAAAAAAAAACATTTTTCGTAGTCTACTATTACAATTGCGCTCCAATATAATTCTATCAGCCGGCCGATAGAATGTTATTAACACGTGTAGCGCCTGTAAGTAGCTCTTAATTAGCATTTTTGAAGTCTATATTAATATCTTGATTGATTAAAACAACTATTTTGTTTCTATTCTGCAGCTTGAGAAGTGTGATTGTGAAATATATAATAGTTTTAGTAGACTACCTAGTTTTGGACTAATCGCAATAGAACCGCTATAGAATAGAACTAGAACAGCTTTCTATTGGAAAATAGTAGACTCGGCCCCTTGGTTGTATATCAGAGGTTAAATAAGGTACTACACCTTAATAATACTTACTTCTGTATACTCAACTGGACCACTCGGACCCCATTTTAAAATATAGTGTTGTGATTGTATATTTCTTGGGTTTTTTAATCCTATACTTAGGGCAGGCATGTTGCTTACAATATCATAAATGGATTCGTGCACATTGTAACGTATGTGTGCAGTCTTTTCTGCTCGTTCCCTGTAAAAAATAATAATAAAAAAATTATAAGCGACTGGATTAAATGGGTGCCACCGGTTTTGAAATAAGTCACAAGCCGCGGGAGTCAGCTAGTTTATAAAATTATGATGTTATCTAAATTATAGTAAGTAGCTAGTTTGATGATGTGTAGCGTACTTTAGACAACACATAAAATTGTAATAAAAAAAAAGTAACTAAAATTATCTTTGTTTTTATTTTTATTTTTAAATGTCGCATGATGTGATACGCGTTTCGCTTACACACGAGGCATTATCGAGACTGGTAGGCAGCATAACAGTCTTGGTATTAGAAAAAATAATTGTATTAAAATGGATTGAAGCCATGTAACGCCTGATTAATGGGATGGTAAGATGATAGTTTTGAAATACGCACTTAAGAGAGAATCCTTGAATGTGTAAGATTTTCATTTGCTTGAGGATTGTGGTTTTCCCGCTCTCACCGGTACCCAGGAGCAGTAATTTGATTGCCTGTAATAGATTTTACAAGTCAATATTGGTGACAACCCTTATTTGGCACTTTTGTAAATATTAAGTATTCGCCACAAGAATTAAATAAATATAAGTATAATTTGGCAGCTTCTCGACTGAGGTGGTAATGAGTTGGTCTTGGCAGAATATCAGCACTTCTTCATAGGATGAAGTAGCATACTGCTGAGCTAAAGGCCATTTTTGGCTCATAGAGAGGTAAATGTAGATTGGATACCTTTGTAAAACCTTTTTTTTTTAATCTACAAATTATCACGGACCTAAGAGGTTCGCATGGACTGTTCTAAATATATGCTCTTGTATTATAATGCCTCTGTATGATAACAAAATAAATATTTTTCTTTCTTTCTATTACAGTTTAGAAACAGGCATAAAGTTTTAGCTTTCTGCCCAATCGCAAGACTCTTTGTTGTGCCCAATTATAGTAAAAACTAAATCACAATGCATCACGGGTGTGGCCAGGATTTAGTTTTAGAGGGGATTTGCCATACTTGTAATAAGTAATGTGTATATGTTTAAAAAGACCGCGTGTCTTGGTTAAAGGGACAGGTCTATAAAACCTCTGGCCTCTGTTGGAGCTACGTGTCGCGGCAATGAAAATACTTCGGTGAATGTATGGAGGAACTCTTGCATCCGCGGTCTTGCTACTAGGGATGTCGATGTCCGTGCGAAGTGGAGGAGAAGATAAGATGAAAATGAATGATGATCTTGAACAAAAACACTAGTACTGTTCTACTTATTTATTATTTTAAATACACAAAATATAACATAGGTACACAAAATAATAAATAAGTGGAACAGTACAAGTGTTTTTGTTCAAGATGTGTAGCAAGTTTAACCAAGTGCCATCAATCAACAGTGTATAAAATATAATGATGATGATGATTGTTAATATTGTTAAATTTTCGGGTGGGATGTTTGTACCCCAAAAACCCTACCGCTGGCTACGCCTATGCAATGCTCTACTAAAACATTTATTTCGTAACTATAAATAAATAATGGGTATGGCAGAAGACGCATAAAAGTAAAATTAATGCCGTGGAAATGAGAAGTCTGCGAAGTATAGCTGGAGTGAAGTTGATGGATAAAGAAAGGAACAGCGCGATAAGGGAACATTGCGGTATGACAGAAGATGTAGTGACTAAGATAGAAAAAGGGATGCTTAGATGGTTCGGACACGTGGAGAGGATGGATGAAAATAGACTGACGAAGCAGATATATGTGTCGAGAGTGAATGGGCAAACTGGGAGGGGTCGACCTCGGCGCACGTATGTCAATCAAATCGACGATCTTTTGGAAAAAGTCCAGGTCAAGAGTACCCTTAACCGGCTGTATGAAAACACTCATGAAAGTAGAAGAAGAGAAAGCTGTATGTCAGGATCGTAGCAAGTGGAAAGCCATAGTCTTTATTTCAAAGTCTTTTATTAATATATATGTATGTATGTAAATAAATAAATATTGTGGGACTCTTTTCGCACAGCGCGAACTAACCCAAACTAAGCTTAAGCTTGTTCTATGGGATCTAGACAACTGATAAACATACTTATACATTTCTAAATACATATATTTAATATTAATATATTGTGGGACATTTTTTTACCCAACGGCGACTAGCCCAAAAGTCCAAAGTAAGCTAATGTAAGCTTGTATTATGGGATCTAGATGGCTGATAAACATACTTATATATTTCTAAATACATACATATTATACATAGGAAACACCCAAACTCCGAAACAAACATTTGTGGATCACACAAATATTTTTTCCGACCCGAATCGAACCCGGGACCTCAGTCGCGGCAGGCGCATACACTACCACTGTGCCACCGAGGCAGTCTATTAGTATATACATATATGTTATACATAGGAAACACCCAATCTCCGAAACAAACATTTTTAGATACCTAAGCAAGTACTTTTGTAAGAAATCCGTTCATTTAGGTGGTATAGTGGGGTACTGACTCGTGGTCCCACCAATTGTGGCTTTAGTGAATCATAAAATAAATATCCATCACGCCTTATCCCCGAAGGGATGGCAGAGGCATATTATATGCCCACTTTTCACCGTATGGATCCTGTCCCACGTAATAGGTGGTGAGCCCATTGCCGTGTTGAAATAGACAGATGCAGGTTGTGGCTACCTGCTGTTGAAATTTTTCAAGCCGCCCATATGGCCTTCAACCAGGCTTAACGACTGCCATTTTACTGGCAACCGGGACCAACGGCTTAACGTACCTTCCGAAGCACGGAAACGCTCGCAAATGTAAATGCCACAAAGTGGTCACCCATCCGAGGACCAGCCATAGTGAAAGTTGCGTAACTCAGTGATCGTTTACAGAACACTGAGACTGCGGGGCCACGAGCGCTTGCGAAACATACTTATATATTTCTAAATACATACATATTATACACAGGAAACACCCAAACTCCGAAAGACACATTCATGTCCTTTCTTTTGTTGAAGAACCGCGCCTGCACATTTTAAGCTAACATCTGTGATTTATGCTATCTGAGTCGTATGCTTGTCTGCCACCTCATTGGTATATAAAAAAAAACTACTTACTTCATTGTAAGACTTAATCCAGTGTTTGATCTCTCGATCAATCTGCTTGGAGTGGTCCTCGCCCTGATCGTAGCTCTTCACGCAAGGGATGAACCCCATTTTAGATCTGTAATTATAACAAGTGTCTATCACATTAATACCGTAATTATTTAGAAGCGGTCGTGGCCCCGCTGACTTGGGGCCGTATTCCAGAACGTTTCTCAATACTCAATCGACGCTTGAGAGTAGATTTTATAAGGGAAAAACTAGCCTCAAGCGTTGATTGAGTATTGAGAAACGTTCTGGAATACGGACCTTAGTGTTCTGTAAACGATTACGTTAAGCAATATTCGTTATATATTTACATTTGCGAGCGTTTCCTTGATTCCGAAGTAAAATGGCAGTCGTTAAGCCGGGATGAAGGCCTTATGGGCGGCTTAAAAAATTTCAACAGCAGGTCACCACAGCCTGCGCCTGTCCATTTCAACACGGCAATGAGCTCACCACCTGTTACGTGAGACAAAAATGCATACGGTGAAATGCTTCTGCCTGCCCCTTCAGGGTAAAAGGCGTGACAATATGTTATTTATTAAAAATAACTAGTATTTGAAATTAGAAGCGCTGGTGGCCCCGCAGACGTGTTTTGTAAACGATAATTGTGTTAAGCAATTCTCGCTATGGCTGGTTACGGATGGTTGACCGCTTTGTGGTATTGCCACTTACGAGCGTATCCATGCTCCGGAAGGCTCGTTAAGGCGTTGGTCCCCGTTGCCAGCAACATGGAAGTCAGAATGGAGTTCTGAGAGTGGAGACCGCGATTCGGCAAACGTACGTCAAGTTTAAGTGCATTTGTGTGCATTTCAGCGATAATGATAAATAATACCCAGGTATAAGAAGGAGTCAGGGTAGGCCGAGACTTACATATGAAGACCACGTGAGCAGATTGCTCAAAAACGGAAAGGTCAGAAGTACTCGGATCGATCGCTTCAAACACGCACGTCTGGGGTGCGTGTATGAAGCGATTGATGAATCTTGAAGAAGCGAAAGAAGTATGCATGGATTGCGAAACCTGGTGATCTATCCTCTCTGACTACCCCGTCAGGGATACAGCGTGAAGATAGTTAATACCTAAGTATGTGGGACACTTTTACACAGCTACTAAACTAAGCTATAAGCTATAGAATCTAGACAACTGATATAGATACTTGTAAATACATACATATTAAACATAGGAAACCCCCAAACTTCGAAACATTCGAAATTTGTGGATCACTCAAATATTTGTTCTGACCCTGGAACGCGGCAGTTGCATACACTACCACTGCGCCACCGAGGAATTCAATGTCGCCTAGTGCTGCTGTTTGTATCAAACTTATTAATTATACCTAATCCCTACTTCCCTACTTTAATATTAGAAATTCTAAAGTACCTGTCTGTCTATTGAACCGATTTAAATTAAATATTTGTGTATAGTCCAGAGCCTGAGGAAGGCTACAATCATACCGAAAATAAGTTTCTGTGGGAAACGAAGACGGGAAAACTTCACTCAGGCGAAGGTAAAGAGTTGGTTTGGTTGAACGCTCTAATCTCAGGAACTATGTACTGGTCGGATTTGTAAAATTCTTTTTGTGGTGAATAGTCCATTTGTCGAGGAAGGCTATATATCATCACGCTACTACCCTCGAGAGCGGAACAGTAATCATAAATATCGACATTCGGGCAAAATATTTATGCATTATTGTAGAATTTATAAGCTACGGGGTTAAATAGGTGCGACGGGAGATCGAAGAATGTCACGGGCGAAGCCGGGGCGGTCTCCTAGTAAAATAATATAAATAAATAAGGTACTTGACAAAAAACAGGTCTTAGCGTCTCGTCACATCTATACAACCAACCAAACGTCTGGACCGATTGTGAAACATTTCTTTAAACAAACAATTACAAGAAAATTAGATTTGAACTAAAAAACTCGCATCAAAATCCACTGCACACATCTAATGTCATCTGTAGGTATGTCTGTGAGTGCACACATAGATAGATATAAAACTTATAGGAACACCCCTTTTTTGATTCGGGGATAAACAAAAATCAAAACTAACCTTAAAAATACAATAAATAATAAACTTACCACAGTGCAATCACAGTTAATAATACATATTATAGGTATTGAAAATTTATATCACCGATAAATTGTACTATCTGATAATGAACTTCCGATTAATTTATTGTAGTATCAGATATTTTGTCTTATCTTGCTAATCTATAAGGAATATTATAAATAAATAATAATAATTACACATTTTGAGATATTTTGACATAGCACTATGTAGCCGAAATTGAGCTAATATTAGATTGGATCTAGATTAGGTGTGTTGCCGGCGCCGGTCGCGTGTAGACGCTCTACGGAGCGACCATTTCAGTTGACCTCTACAGCTACGGTCGCATGATGCGCCGCGGAGTGCCGTTACGAAATGGTGTAGTCGTAATCTAGACGTTCTACGAAGCGATCATTTCCGTTGACCTGGGGGCCGCGTTGCAATCGTATCGAAATCGTCGCTCAATAGAAAGCCTACGGTACAGCCAATAGAATTCTACTAACACATTCCGCGCCTGTGGCCGCTAGTCCGTTGCATTTTTGATAGTCTACTAACATTTTGACAGCTAAAAACAGCGATTCTGGTTCTATTCTACGGCTTGTCAATAGTATACTCGGCCCCCTGTATACCTACGTTTGCATGACGCACCGCGAAATGTCGTTACAAAACGGTGTACTCGTAGCGTAGATGCTCTACGGAGCGACCATTTCCGTTGACCTCTACGCCTAGAAATCAGAATGTCGCCTTATTGTGACACGTCAGCAGCGGGATTTTGCGCAAACTGCTTCACTGGCCTACTTCTACTCTGCACCTTAGCGTATTCCCGGTGGCTTCCGTTTTATCAACCACGCTTTTATCCCCGAAGGGGTGGCAGAAGCATACTTTTACATCTCACCCTTTTCATTGCCGTGTTGAAATACACAGGCGCTGGTTGTGGTGACACGCTGTATAAGTTTTTCAAACCGCCTATAATGACTTAATTCTGAAGCTGGAATCTAAAAGCGTGTCTACAAAGGTGTGAATCAACGCAGGTCGAATGATTTCTGATTGGAGATCTATTGTCGGAAGCAAAGGGCTCGTGATGGCTACTGCGTGTCAGTTTGCGCTTGTTCCTTCCTACATATTTTACTTCGTACACTCATTTGTAGTCAGGAATAATACTGTATTGTACTTGTATAAATAAATAGGTAGGTACTTAGTTTCATCTCTGGCGATAATGATTTGTCAGTCAGTAATATAGGTGTATTGTTGAAGAAATGATTATGATGCCTAAGAAAGCAAAGTTTTGAAGTGTTGCATGTACTAAATATACATTGCTAAATGTAAATTTAGTACATGCAATATTGCAGTGTACTGATTTCTACTGGACTTTTGGCGGGAAGAGTGACAAGTGCTGACGCTTGCTGTATATGATTTTATAAAACTAGTACATTTATCTTGTTTTATGTGCGGGAGTGATGGTTTCTTGGACATAAAAGTTGTGTTAACGTGCTATAGTGAAAGACAATGACATATATGCAGTAAAATGCTATTTTCTCTCTTGCCGCGAAAAGTTCACTGAAAACCTCAGTATAAGAACCACCATTATACTGAAGGCAAGGACCAGGACCTAGGACTGAGGACACGACATCGACAAAGACTGGACTAATTAGAAGATAAGATTGAAGAAATATGATATAAAAAATAAGATTTGGCTAAAAGGTCTTCGTAATCAGGCCATAAAATAATTACAAAAAAAAACTGATTGCTACTTTAATATTATGAGCATACATACATATTGTCACACCTGTATCCCCGAAGGGGTTGGCAAAGGCATACTTTACGCCCACATTTCACCGTATGCATTTTTGTCCCACGTAACAGGTGGTGAGCCCATTTCCGTGTTGAAATGGACAGGCGCAGGCTGTGACCGACCTACTGTTGAAATTTTTTAAGCCGCCCATAAGGCCTTTAATCAAGCTTTACGACTGCCATTTTACTGGCAACTGGGACCAACGGCTTAACGTGCTTATATTATGAGCAACACGAATATATACAATTATTGCTATAAAAATGAAAAGCGTCCAAAATAGTTTACTGACTTTGCGCCCGGAGCGCTCGCACACAGTAAGGTCCGATAGGGACTTACTACTACTACTGCCCTGAAGAGCGGAGCAATAATCATAAATGTCGACAATTCGGGCATTGTTTTACATTATTGTAGAATTTATAAGCGACGGGATTAAATAGGTGTGACGGGAGTTCAAAGTATGTCACGGGCGAAGCTGGCGGGGTCACCTAGTACTGATTATATTTATGCTGTTGATTGATGGCATTTGGTGGAACTTATGACACATCTTGAATAAAACACAACAACATTGCTGTTCTTCATTATATAGGTACTTTTTAACCTGGACCGGTTTCGCCTTACGGCACTTTCAAAGGTTGACACATAAAATATGAGGTTAAAAAGTAAATAATGTAGAATAGTACTACAAGTGTTTTTATACGAGATGTGTCCTTTACAATGATTTCCGCATTTGGTAGAACTTATGACACATCTTGCGTAAAACACTATTACCTACTGTTCCTCATTATATACTTTTTAACCTGACCGGTTTCGCCTTTCGGCATTTTCAAAGGTTGGCACATAAAGATGAGGTTGTGAACACATAAAAGTGTTTTTATTCGAGATGTGTCTATATAATAATTTGCGCATTTTCGCTACATAGTTGCTCTAGACGTTCCTGGTTTGAGTTGAATTCAGAATGAGATTTGAGTGAACCTGGAACGTCTAGAGCAACTTTACTTCTTCTCTTTCAAACACCAAAACCTTAAGAACGCTCCCCGATGTGGCATCTCTGTCTTTACTTGCAAACATCTTTTCATATTCATTACATCTCTGCAGGACGTCAGTTTTATTGTTTGTTACAACACTAGTATTAGGTACACCAGCAGGTTTAGACTCGTCATCTGCAGGTTTGTTTTGAAGAACTTGTGAAGCCCCATCCACATATTAAGTAGTATGACTGGTATATATGAAGAAGAAGTACTGCCTTGGTGGCGCAGTGGTAGTGTACGCGACTGCCGCGACAGAGGTCTCGAGTTCAAGTGTCGGGTCAGAAAAACCACTAATATTTTTTTCGGAGTTTGTCTGTTTTCTATGTATAATATGTATATATTTAGAAATTAAGCATGTTTATCGGTCATCTAGATCCCATAACATGAGCTTATATTAGCTTAGTTATGCTAGACAGCGGTGTGTAAAAAAATGTCCTGACTTCTGTAGAAAGTTGTCACTTTAGCGTATGAAGCCCATTCGTACCTGTGATGTCCACTAATACACCTTGGGTTATAAATAAAACACCAGATAATTCAGTAAGTGGGTACACCGTTGAACGGCACGTCCGCTCGCTACAAGTGACAGATCAAGAATGCCGAGCAGCGCCACCGATAATCGGTACGAGTATACTATATTTAATTGTATCATAATGTATACATCACATCTCTTCCTTTTTATATAATTAATATAATTTCTAGAGTTTGCTAAATCAACCTAAGTAGTAACCTAAATCACTTAATCTTCTTTGTTTGCCACATCCTCGTGATCGATAACTTTCCATTCTCCTTCTACTTTCTTAAGGTGTACGATATTCCGCCTATACTCCTGGCCAGTTTCATCATTTCTTACATTGATATCGCCTCCTTCAGTTGGGTTGAAATCGGGTGCTATTTTATTTTCTTTTACAAATTTCCTAACATACACTTTCTCTCCAATATCTAACTCTATCAGTAGCCTTCCTTTTCCTGTCTTCATTTAATGTGTTCTTTTCTTTTACCTCTCTATCTCGGTCTCTCATGTCTAAATCTTCATAATTGAAGACCTCGAGAAATCGAGGTCTGTTAAAAAAGGTAGTTTGTCTCGGAATTTTCTTCCGTAGAATAGTTCTGATGGAGATTTACCTGTAGATGAATGAGGTGTACTATTGTACATTACTAAATATTTTAATAAATCGTCTTTCCAGTCCGATTTCTCGCATTGACTTATTTTGAGCCGTTTGAGAATGTCTGAATTTTGCCTCTCCACCTCGCCGTTTTGTTGAGGCCAGTAGGGAATTGTGTTAAACAATGTAATTCCTTGTTCCTTACAGAAAGCCTTGAATTCCTGGCTACAAAATTGTCTACCTTGATCGGCAGTTATGCTAGCAGGATTTTCGGTCCGTGAAAATATTTTCTTTAGTACCCTAACTGTATCTAGTGTAGATATTGACCCCATAATTTCAATCTCTTTGTACCTACTGTAATAGTCGATGATAACAAAAAGGTAACGCCACTTGGTAAGGGGCCCAAAAAATCAACAGCGGTATCCACCCAGGCTTTTGCAGGAAGTTCCCGCCTTTTCATGGGTACTGGTGGGTTAGGAGCCGAAACAAAAGTACACCCTCTGCAGTTTTTTACATTATTTTCGGCGTCTTTGTCTATTTTCAGCCACCAGATCTTGGTACGTAACCTAGCCTTCATGTTCACTATACCTAGGTGACCCTCATGTGCCGCTGCCAAAACTTGTTTTCTTAATTCTGTAGGAATAACCATTTTAGTTCCCCTTAGCAAGATGTCATCATATAACCAGAGTTCATGTTAAAACAATTTGTAGTTATTTACTGTAGCATCCCAAATATCGTTGATTAAACCGTCTTTAACTAATTTAAACTCAAAATCATTGTTCGATGCTTCTATAATGGTTTTAAGCGATATTGCTACGGGTCGCGCATACTGAACAATCTGGTTGATATGGTGTTCGTCTTCAGGGGGAATTTCTTTCGATTCAGTAACCCTGCATAAACGAGATAATGGGTCTGCTATGTTGGATTTGCCAGGTTTATAAATGACTTTGTAATCATATGTTTGTAATCGAAGGACCCAGCGCTTGATTCGTGCACAAGGTTTTGATCGCGTGCCAAATATGACTTCTAAAGGCTTATGATCAGTGACAAGCTCCAACTTCTTGCCGTACAAATATATATGGAAATGATCGATTGCCCACACCAGAGCTAGAGCCTCTTTTTCAGTTTGACAATACCGTTTTTCCACGTCGTTTAAACTTTTATTACCAAATGCAATAATACGGGGCTCATTATTATCGTACTGAATCAGTAATGCACCTAGCCCAACAGGACTGCCATCAGCATACACTTGAGTCCGATCTTTTGGGTCAAAGTAGCCAAGAGTGCGAATCTTGGAGAGACTATCTTTCAGTTTAGCAAACGCCAAGGCTAGTGGCTTTTGCCAGAAAGCTGTGATATTGGCATTTTTATGCACTTTTTGCCGGTGTAGCTGACGGATTGGTTCTGTCAAGGTAGATAAATTGGGAATCCACTTCCCAATGAAATTAATTAATCCCAGGAAGCTTTTAATTTCTTCGATGGTTTCAGGTGATCATTTCGAATGTCTCGATTACCTTAACATATTTATCAAGTGGTTTGACTCCTGGCGACGATAGTTCGTGGCCCAAAAATTGAATAGAGTTTGCGTTGAAAATGCATTTATTATTATTTAATAAAACTTTATTATCGCTGAGTACTGTTAAAACGTGTTGAAGCCTAGTTTGACTCTCCTTCATATCACGCCCAAAGATAACAATATCATCAATAAAATTCACGACACCTTCACACGGTAACAACAATTTTTCCATAATTTTTTGGAAGTGTTCAGGTGCGCAGGAAATACCGAACATTAATCTTTTGTATCGGTATAGACCTTTACTAGTTATGAAAGTTGTGATTTCTCTACTGTTTTCTGCTCATTCAACTTGATGAAAAGCATTTTTTATGTCTAATTTAGAGAAAAATTGTGCTTTACAAAATCTGGCCTTGTTAGCAATTCGCATATCTAAGCAAATACGAATATCGTCATCAGGTTTCAGAACCGGCACCATCGGAGAAACCCAGGCAGATGGCTTATTCACTGGTTCAATTATGTCCATTTGAACCAATACATCGATTTTCTTATTTATTTTTGATTCCAGAGGAATAGGAACACGTCTGTAGGGTTGGCTTACTGGATGCACTGATTTATCAAGCATAATCTCTAATTTAATGTCTTTGAACTTAGGAAATCCATTTTGAATTACTGAATTTATATCAAAACCTAATTTTAGGACATTAAGGGAAACAGCTGTTGCTTTTTCTAAAAGGTTTCTCGAACCATTCTCAATAACATAAAGCCGCGTAGTTAAAGAATTGAAATCTGATAGTGTGTGATACTGCTATCACTTTTGTGAGTTTTGCTGCCACATCGGCTGCAGGAATCAACCTCTTTTCTCAAAAACTTTTTTATGGATTTTGTTTCAATTTTGTTGATGCTGGAAGATGTTGGATTGTTGCTGTTTTGTCTATCGTGGAACTCACTTAACTGACGGCCTACTGTTTCTAAAGTATTTGATTCCACTACAATTTTTTGGTGTCGGCAAGTATCAAAATATTTTTTCTTAATTTGACGGAATTACATTTTCTGTTATTTGGTCGATAAGACTTTCTTCTTCGTTAGAAAAGTTACATTTTGAGCTTTGTCGTCTAAGGCGCATCAAAAACTTGTCAAGTATTTCATCGGGTTCTTGTTTCATTAGACGAAACACGTGTCTTTCAAATAAGTAGCTCTGTTTTGGGGAGAAGTACTGATCTAGTTTTTTAACCGCGATATTATAGACGTCAGTAGAATCCGTAACATGTGCATCGGGTATGTTAAAATATATGTCTTGTAATACCATACCACCGGAATGAAGTAACATTGCGCGTTTTTGACTTTGGTCAATAGTGTTAGTAGCTAAAAAATATATTTCTAAAGCTCGTTTCCATCGCTTCCAAAAGAAGTTGGATCTCCTTCACAATCGAATGATTCTAATGTTGGTATTTGTGATTGGGACATGATGGACGATCTGCAATAGCAAAAGGAATATTAGTTGAATACAAATATTTTACCATAAAATTATTCACTAACGAGTATTTATTCTTTGATCAAATTTTCGAAAACATTTTGTTTTGTTATCATTTCTATTAATTTAATTATTGCAGTATGTCAAAAATAAATACTATCGTCGGTATCCTATGAAATAATCACCGCTATGATCGGCACTTACTGTGATTTTTTTTTTTTTTCAGAATCAGAATCAGATATTTATTTGTGAAACATAGGCAGTACAATAATAATAGATGTCGAATACTATAAAGTCCGTTATGTTTTGTCCCAAGGACGTACAAATATTTTATAAACATATTTAAACTAATTTCAAATTACAATAATAATCACAAATTACAATAATAATCACAAATTACAATAATAATCACAAATTACAACAAAAAAGGTACATTACAACTCAAATAATTTACAATTAAGTCAAAAGAATTCCAATTAAATCAATTAAATTACTATAAAATAAATTAAATTCATTTACATAATCGACAATAAATTACATTATATTTTTATTATGCTATGTCATTATCATTAATAAAATCGTCTATTGAATAACAACATTTAGCGATGAGAATTTTAAGAAGCGTACTTTTAAATTTATTGATTGAATCTCACTAACATAATGTGGGTAGGTATTTATTATGAGGAGAGTTTATAATTATGCACCAGCCGCCACTGGTAGGTATCCATGTTATCTTACATTATTATTTTTAATTACGATAGACAGTGGTGCTAATTCTGTTGTTGAGATCACTAAACTAAATTTCTCTAAAATTTTCTAATTTTTATTAAGAGATTGCCAAATGCTATTTTGTTATTAAGTCGAACTAAAGTTGGTGATATCATAAATAGCACTAAATTTGTATCTGTTGTCACTTAAATTCATTTTATATGATAAAATTGAACAAGACGTGAAAAATGTACATAGACAGTCGAATGTAAATACATGCCGACTAACTTGGTGATTGAACTGCCTATGTATATTTTTCACGTTACATCGTTTTAAAAGTTTTCACGTTTCAAACGGTTACTAAAATTAATACGTCCCACTAAAATTAGTCTTTTCACTAAAATTAGACGTCACCTAAATAAGTGCCGTCTAATTTTAGTGAAAACGTCTAAATTTTGTGTGACGTTAAATTTGTATCTGACATCACTAAAATTAATTTTATGTGATAAAATTCAACAAAAAGTGAAAAATGTACATAAACAGTTCAATCAGTTAGTCGGCATCTAAATACATGTTTTGTTAATTTTATCACATAAAAGGAATTTTAGTGATGTCAGATACAAATTTAGTGCTGTTTATAATATCACCAATTTTAGTTCGACGTAATAACAGAATAGCATTTGGCAATCTCTTAATAAAAATAAGAAAATTTTAGAGAAATTTAGTTTAGTGATTTCTACAACAGAATTAGCACCAGTACAGCATGTATTAGCATCAAGGTAACAGATTGATGTTTGACCGTACCGGCCTCGCACCGGTCATTTGGTTATAACATTAGGTAAGTTAGATACATAACCGTCGAAAATATCGGTGTGGTACTTTATGATTGCCATTAGTTCTATCGAATATTTAAATTCGATAGGTATTTTGTTTATATGCTAACAGATTCGGTGAATATTACACCACGTGGTGTTCAAATGCTATTAAATAAACAAATCAATAAAAATTCGAAGACACCCACTTTTCTATAAAATTTTATAAATAACTATTTACTTATTAGCGTACGTTCATTTAAATCATGAGATTTTATTAAAATACATAATATTACTATATAATGTAATTAAAAGTTTATAAAATTATTATCTCATACTATAACGTCATCTATGATAACCATCTAGTACTTATACCGATAGGTTTGTTTATTTGCACCCATGTTATGCAGCAATACACGTACAATATAAAATTGCTTACAATTAGATGCTCCCGTGGTTGTTTAAACTAAACACGCGTTATATAGTGGCCTCTTTTTGTAATATATATTTTCTTAATAAAATAAACTATCAACTGAATACTGAAAGCAGGTACATATAGATTTAGTTTCACTTACTGCGCATGTACTCGTCGCCAATGTGATGTCCACTAATACACCTTGGGTTATAAATAAAACACCAGATAATTCAGTAAGTGGGTACACCGTTGAACGGCACGTCCGCTCGCCACAAGTGACAGATCAAGAATGCCGAGCAGCGCCACCGTTAATCGGTATACTATATTTAATTGTATCATATGTACACACACACACACACACACAGTACCGTAAATATTAAACTTAATACTTCACCTAACCCAGTATTATGATAGTCTAACATAGTATAACATAGTATTTACAAAAGTGGACGTATCCATCCAAGGAAAGCAGTAACTCGAGCAAAGCCAGCGGGGAACCCAAGCTGACAACCGGCAATAGCGCCGAACGAGACTACACCGATCTATTAAAGAAATACAGAGTATTCATTAGGTACAACCATTTTGTCGATTAAAAAAATATTACCTATTATTAATAGTAGGCCGAGATTTACATATGACGACCACGTGAGCAGATTGCTCAAAAACGGAAAAGTCAAAAGTACTCGGATACCCAGACGTCCATGTATAAAGTGATTAATGAATCTATAGGAAACGAAACGATCTGCGATCTGTCTTTTCTGTCTACCCCGTCAGCGATACAGAGTGAAGATAGTTAGTAACTATTATATGTATCCAATATTTATAGTTTTTTTTTATGTGAATTTAGTTCTACTAGTATCCTGTTCTTTTACTTATTCATATATAACTCCTTATCCCCGAAGAGGTGGCAGAGGCATATTTTATGCCTACTTTTCACCATGTGTGTTTTACCACGTAACAGGTGGTGAGCCCATTGCTGTGTTGAAATAGACTGACGCAGGTTGTGGCTACCTGCTGATGAAATTTTTCAAGCCGCCAAAAGGCCTTCAGCTTGACTTAACGACTGCCATGTTACTGGCAACCGGAACCAACGGCTTAACGTGTCTTCCGAAACACGGAAACGCTCGCAAATGTAAATGCCACAAAGTGGTCACCCATCCGAGGGCCAGCTATAGTGAAAGTTGTGTAACGCAGTGATCGTTTACGGAACACTGAGTCCGCGGGGCCACGAGCGCTTCAACTTACTTACACACTTTAATTTGGTCTTTTCGTTCTTTTCTCGCCGGTCTGCTGGAAAATATTTTTAATAGAAATAAGCAGCACTATTGTATATATGTTTCCTTACACTGTTACCGTTTTATTCTTACACTAGATGACCCCCACAGCTTCGCCCGTGGAATACTTCGACCTCCCGTCGCACCTATTTAATCCCGTCGCTTATAAATTCTACAATGATGCATAAAAATTCGCCCGATTTGTCGACATTTATGACTACTGCTCTGCTCCCCAGTGTAGTAGCGTAATGATATATAGCTTATAGCCTTCCTCGATACATGGGCTATCTAACACAAAAATAATTGTTCAAATCCGACTAGTAGTTCCTGAGATTAGCGCGTTCAACCAAACAAACAAACAAACTCTTCAGCTTAATAATATTAGTATAGATACATACATATAGTCACGCTCGTTATCCAATAAAGGGTTGAACAGAGCCCTAGGTAACACTTGGTTACACATAAAGCCACAACTGGCGGGATGTGTCATTCAGCGCCCCAAAATAGTGACAGGTTGCCAGCCTGCCACCTATCAAATAAGGGTTCAACCGGGGTTCGCTGTAGCCTCGTCTGTTGGCTAGCAGGATGTACCACGCGCATGTGAGGTTGGCTTGGATCCCGTTGGATGTTATTCGGGACCATTTACACCCCTTTACTTTTTATTCTTACATACATACATACATATCTCCCATCGGGGTAGGCAGAGACTATGGCTGTCCACTTCCACTTGCTACGATCCTGGCATACAACTTTCGCTTCTTCCACTTTCATAAGTGTTTTCATACACACACGCCGGTTAAGGGTACTCTTGACCTGACCTTTTTCCAAAATGTCTTCTATTTTATTGACATATGTACGTCGTGGACGCCCCTTACCAGTTTGCCCATTCACTCTCTTCTGATAAATCTGTTTCGTTAGTCTACTTTCATCCATCCTCTCCACGTGTCCGAACCATCTAAGCATACCTTTTTCTATCTTAGTCACTACATCTTCTACCATACCGCAATGTTCCCTTATCACACTGTTCATTTCTTTGTCCATCAATTTCACCAATTTCAATTCTTAGTGTGTACAAATAAATAAATAGAGAATGAAATAAAGAAAAAAGTAGGAATAAATACCTGTATCTTTCGACCGCTGTCAACGACGGTAAGCGGGCCACCGGAGTCACCTGAACAGGTGCTCCTGCGTCCAGCGCCGCTGGTGCAAAGTGTGCTAGGGAAGACGATATTAAAAGTCCGGGAGCATTGTGCGTTGGAGATCACAGGCAGGTCGATTGTACTCAAGCGTTGCTCATTTGTGATAGCACCGGCGGGGCCTGTTCATAATCATAGATATTATTTAGTTAATATTTTTTTTTTACACTGAGGTGGCAGACAAGCGTACGGTCCACCTTATGGGAAGTGGTCACCGTAGCCAATAGACGTTTGCAACACCAGAGGTGCAACACTCGCGCTTCCGACCCTTTTATAAACCTTCTAAGACCCCTTTTGAAGAAGAGCATAGACCGTTGTACAGGCGATAGAACACACATAAGGAGGCAAAGTCTCTCCTGTCGCGACGGGATAATAAACTAATAAAGTATCTAAGTACTTATATATATAAAAATACATACATATTGCAAAGCCTTTATCCCCGAAGTAGTAGGCAGAGGCATACTATACGCCCACATTTCACCATATACATTTTGTCCCAAGTTGCGGTGAGCCCATTGCCGTGTTAAAATGAACGGCGCAGGCGCAGGCTGAGGTGATCTGCTCTTGAATTTTTTCAAGGCGGCCATAAGATCCTTCAACCAGGCGTAACTACTGTTATTTTACTGGCAACCGGGACCAACGGCTAACGACGTGCCTTCTGAAGCACGGAAACGCTCGCCAATGTAAATGCCACAAAGCTATCACCCATCCGTGACCATCCATAGCGAAAGTTGCTTAACGCAATGATCCTTTACAGAACACTAAGTCAGAATCGCTGCGCTTCAGCGATTCTTTATTTAAATAAAATAAATATGTTGCTAAGCGCAAATCTGGAAGACGGATTGACCAATTCGGGTCATTATTTTTTTATTTATTCTGGTGAATATAATTTATAAGGTTTTTAAGGAGAGATAAATTACTAAAATATATCTGCTAAAATCATGCATCTTTCAAATACTGCGGTCGTATGACATTTTCCAAAAAAATTCGTGAGTACCTAGCAGCAGGTTTGACGGTAAAGTTTTAATGGCTTTCACAGTAAAAAAGATCGTCTACTTTTTAATACAATTATAATCCTTGGATTTAATCAAGTGCGTGTGATCACTCCGTGTAAAAGTTAGTAAATAGTGCTTACCATCAGCAACTCCACCGAATCCAGAAACAGTCGCAATGACGCCATTGTAGTTCAAATGTTCTTGATGACCAGACGGCAAAGCAATGGAGCCCACATGTGCTATAGATAGTAATCACATACACGATCAATGCAAACAATTTTAAAAACAGTAAAAGTGTAGCCGGCATGCTCAAGAATTATTCGCAAACAGCACGTCGGAGAAAGTATTATTTCGATACCCACCGGGAAGGTTGCTTGAAGTACTGTTGTTTTCATGTAAAAACTGAGTTAAAAACTTCATAGGCAGGTAAGTACGTGGTACTATTTTCCAATAGAAAGTTGTTGTAGCTCTATTCTACAGCGGTTCTATTGCGATTAGTCCACAACTAGGTAGTCTACTAAAACTATTATACCTATATTTCACAATCACACTTCTCCTGCTGCAGAATAGAGACAATATAACTGTTACCAATAATACAAATTAAGAGCTACTTAAGGCGCTACAGGTGTTAATAACATTCTACCGGCCATCCGATAGAATTCTGTTGGAGTGCAATTGTAATAGTAGAATATGAAAACTGCCATTTTCTTCTGTAGGCTCTGAGCGACGATTTCTATTCTCTTCTGAGGCGATTGAGCCTCAACAGATTGGACCTAGGTGGAAGATAAAATTATTATATCTATACTAATATTATAAAGCTGAAGAGTTTGTTTGTTTGGTTGAACGCGCTAATCTCAGGAACTACTGGTAAGCCCATTTATCGAGGAAGGCTATAGGCTATATATCATCACGCTACTACTCTGGGGAGCAGAGCAGTAGTCATAAATGTCGACAAATCGGGCAAATTATTATGCATTATTGTAGAATTTATAAGCGACGGGATTAAATAGGTGCCCTATGCCACGGGCGAAGCTGTAGGGGGTCATCTAGTCAGATATAAGTGTAAGAAGACCTCACGATGTAGTTCGATAGCTGTTCGCCGCTATGTGGCTCATAAATTATTATCATGATGTACAGATCAATCTGTTTATTTAACATTCGGTTCATGTATTCTTTGTCAATCTCAGTCTCAGTGTTCGGTAAACGATCACTGAGGTACGCAACTTTCACTATGGCTGGTCGTCGGATGGGTGACCACTTTGTGGCATTTACATTTGCGAGCGTTTCCGTGCTTCGGAAGGCATGTTAAGCCGTTGGTCCCGGTTGCCAGTAAAATGGCGGTCGTTAAGCCTGGTTGTAGGCCTTATAGGCGGCTTGAAAAATTTCAACAGCAGGTAGCCACAACCTGCGTCTGTCTATTTACACACGGCAATGGGCTCACCACCTAATACGTGGGACAGGAATCCACACGGTGAAAAGTGGGCATATATATATGCCTCTGCCACCCCTTCGGGGATAAGGCGTGATGGATATTTTATGTATTCTGATTTTTCAAATCGGACCAGTACTTCCTGAGACTTGCGCTTTAAGCAAACAGACAAACAAACCCACATTCCTCCGCCATTGCGAGAGCTATTGTCCTTATATGCTGTTAAAAAGAAATTGTAAGCTGAACTTCTTAATAGGCAAAAGTGCTGGATCACTTAATGTATGGTTCGAAATGTATACTTTTTGTTGTGTATTTGTATATATAATTATCTATATAATTGGATTATATAAACTAAGTATCAATGGATATTTTATTTTTAATTTAAATACTTGTGTAATATTTCTATATATATTTTATATCTATTGTATGTGGTTAAATTTGGTTGCACAGATTGTCCGTGAGTAGCTGGCGGGCTTCCGCTGAAAATCAGCGCTATGGTACTAAGCAGCATTATGCTGAGCTGTAGCCTTTTAGGCACATTTAATTACTTTATTTATTTAATTACTTCACTTTATTTTATTTTCATTCATTTTCATCATTAGTCCGAGACTACCAGGACTTTAATTGGTCGTGCTAATTAGTGTCTAGCACATAAGACCTTTTAGCCTTTTTGCTACCACCTCACTAAAAAGGCAACGGGTTCAAAATTTATTCAAAATTTAACATCTAAAATAGACACATTTTATTTTATTAAATTTATTCGGCCCTTTAGACCCACCCCAGTTCCGTGCTTCGGAAGGCACGTTAAGCCGTTGGTCCCGGTTGCCAATAAAACGGCAGTCGTTAAGCCAAGTTGAAGGCTTATGGGCGGCTTAAAAAATTTTAACAGCAGGTCGCCGCAGCCTGCGCCTGTCCATTTCAACACGGCAATGGGCTCACCACCTGTTACGTGGGACAAAAATGCATACGGTGAAATGTGGGCGTTTAATATGCCTCTGCCTACACCTTCGGGGATAAAGGCGTGACAATATGTATGTATGTATTTATTTTCATATGGTTTTGTTTATTTAACTTGTTATTTTATTGTTGTTATTGTTTGTTTTTGTTGTATGTTTATGTTTGTGCCTAATAAATGTGTTTTCTGACTTCCTTTCTTCAGCAGCTACTTATAGAATAAATTTACCTGAAAATGAAAGAGCCCATGGTAAGCGTACGATAGCTACATCGTCGCGGAGGAGATTGGGGTACCATGTGGGATGCATAACGACATTGTCAGTCTGCGGTCTCTGGCCACCATGGAAGAGCCGAATAGACCCGGCTACGATGGTCATCCGCCATGCACTGCTTTGACCGTCGTTCCAACAATGAGCAGCTGTCAGTACCCTCCATTGGTTCAGGATAGAACCACCGCATACGCCTGTAAAGCGTCCATGATTTAAGTCCATCAAAAGACCGACCTAAAAGAGAAACAGAAATAATTGTAATATTGAAAATCGATTTATAAAGTGAAAACATCTTTATTGGTTAACTAAAATAAAAAAAAACATCTTTATTTTTATTTGTTTATACCACTTAGGTGGCAGACAAGCATACGGCCCACCTGATGGAAACTGGTCACCGTAGCCTATGGACGTTTGCAACACCAGAGGTGCAGCACTCGCACTGCCGATCCTTTAAAAACCTTCTAAGACACCTTTTGAAGATCCCCATACTGTAGACGTAACTAATATAAATACTTACAAGGAAAAAACTAACATGTTTTTTTTATTTTTAATTTGGGTAAAATAACAGCAACACAATACATTATTTACTTATAGTAGGGTTATATAAACGGCTTATAAAAGTGTTACCAACGACATTTACCACAGTTTAGTTAAGCAATGAAGAAACAAAACCAATGCGTTATAAACTAAGAGAATGATAGGATTATGTTAAGGTTTCCGTAATTTTACTTTTGAAGCTACTAGGTCGGGTTTCCGCGATATCTATCGAGTTGAAACTGCTATTGTACAAATCAACTAAGCGATACAACGGGGAACGTTCCCCTGCATTTGTACGGCAGCGGTATATTACAAAGAGTGAACAGGGTTTTCGGCAATGCGTCCTAGTAGGTATTCTGTATGCAGTTTTATTAGTTATGGTTGTACAATCATATCTGTTAATACAAATATCATATAGTAACATTGCTTGAAGTAATTTACGTCTATTTTTGAGCGTAAGCATGTTATATTCTTCTAGTAGTTGTTCGTAGGTCTAATAAATACGATAACATCTGTATTGCACAGAACGCAATATTTTTTTCTGGACAGACTCTAAATCTTGCTTGTATTTACTATAAGGATCTTTACTGTAAGGATCCCATACGGATACCGAATTCCATTTGAGGTCTAACTAATGATTTGTAAAAATGGAGGTAAGTGGCCGGTCGTGTGATTCTCTTGGTATTTCTCATAACAAAACCGTATATCTTAAACGCCTTGTTCACTATATTATCAACGTGTAAATCTAGATGCAGCTTGCTATCCAAAATAACACCCGATCTCTAATTGAACTGACATTATTTAGTTGCGAGTGACACAGTGTGTACATGTTCTTAAAAATATGCTTTTTCTTTGTGAAGGTTATTGATTTGCATTTATTTATATTTAAACTTTATTTATTATTAACGCAATATGTAGAAAAACGTTCTAAATCGTTTTGAAATGTCAGGTGATCGTTGTGACTGGTAGTTGTGTGAAATATTTTAAGGTCATCTGCATATAATAAGAAATTACAAAATTTAAAACAATTAGGTATATCGTTAATAAACAGTATAAATAAAAGGAGGCCTAAAATTGAACCTTGTGGTACTCCAGAGCTTACAGGTACAAATTCAGACTCGAAACCATTTAATACATCCTTATGAGTTCGATTGCTAATATATGACTTGAACCAACGCCACAGGTTTCCACGTATGCCATTAAAGGCAAGCTTATCGAGTAGTATCTTGTGATCCACTCTGTCGAACGCCTTTCGAAAGTCCGTGTACACGCTATCTGTTTGCACGTCATTATCCATATTTTCAAAAAGATTAGTTGTATAAATCAATAAATTTGTATTAGTAGATCTACGTTTGAGGAAACCATGTTGTTGGTTTATTATAATATTATGAATTTACGGGTAAATAATATCGTGCACCACTCGATCGAAAAGCTTCGACAGAGTGGGTAAATCGAAATAGGACGATAATTCTCCACTTTAGTTTTAACACCTCCTTTGAATCAGTATTCAAAGGAGGTGTTAAAACTAAAGTGGAGAATTATCGTCCTATTTCGATAAATAACTAAAGAGGCTGTTCGTAAAGGATTGCGAACACTTGATGTAACAAAAGGATCTGGTCTAGATAATATCTCTCCTTTTTTTCTTAAAGCAACTGCTGAAACTATTTACCAACCCTTACAATATTTATTTAACCTTTGTTTACATGAAGGTGTCTTCCCAGACGCCTGGAAAGCTGCATGTATCATACCAGTGTATTGTAAGGGTTGGTAAATAGTTTCAGCAGTTGCTTTAAGAAAAAAAGGAGAGATATTATCTAGACCAGATCCTTTTGTTACATCAAGTGTTCGCAATCCTTTACGAACAGCCTCTTTAGTTATTTTTATGTGACTAATAATAAGATCGGACTGATGATTAGTATCCGGGTTGTTACTATCGTCATAGTTATCGTCATAACACATTAAGGTTCAAAAACAGACTTAAAAAATGATGAAAAGAGATGGCTAGTTTCTTTTGTATTGCTTGAGCAAATATTTTGTTATGTTATTTTATTAGGAATATCAGGTCTCGTTCTAATATTTTTTATGTATATCCATCCATGTTAAATCTGAGCACGGCCTACTGCCGTACCCTTGACTGTATTGCATGCTTTAAGGGTATTTTATTAACTTTTTCCTGATGTGTATGTTTCTTATACTGCTCTAAAATATATAAAAACTAGTTGACGCCCGCGGCTTCGCCCGCGTAGAGAAGTTTTCCCGTTCCCGTTTCACACAGGAACTTGTTCCCGGGATAAAGAGTAGCCTATGTGTTATTATGATGTATAAGCTATATTATTGTAGTTTCATTAAAATCTATTCGGTAGTTTTTACGTGCAAGAGTAACAAACATCCATACAAACTTTCGCATTTATAATATTATTAAGATATTTTAATAAGTTATCTTGTTACCCTTTTGTATTTATATATAAATTATATGCATTTTTTTTGTGTATTTTTTTTTTTATACTTACCTAATATGTCACAGCCTGCACGGTACCTGTTTGTGCACCCGTGAGCGTAAATAAATTTAAAACTCAATGGTCTAGTTGAAAATCAGCGCCAGGCTCTAGTCTGGCACTATGCTGAACTCAACCTTTTTGTCATAGATGGGTTGTCATTTTACATTTGTACCGCATTATTTTATTATACTTATTTTGTTGTATTTTGTGTGCCCACTTTGTGATAAATAAACGTTCCTTCTTTCTTTCCCTCTTCTTTCTTTAAAAGAACCGTTAAGTACGTCGGCCAACGAAGTTTCCGTCAACATTAGTAACTTTTTAATCTTGCCAACTTTGTTTAACGTTCATTTAGAAGGTTGATTTTGTCACAGCTATGAGAACAAGGGACTTGAGTGTAAAGTTTTAAGATCCACTCGATACCTTCCCGCGTTCCCGAGAAAAAAGGTCTTGACAGATGGATGGACAACAGAGAAAAAGCCAAAATATCGCGCGAGTTACTGTGATACTACATTTACACTCTCGCGCGAACCACGAGACGAGCGGCGAGAGGAACTGCGAGCTCAAATGTAATCTAATCTTAATATCTTAGGTCCGTATTCCGGAACGTTACTCAGTACATACTCGATCGACGCTTAAGAGCATATTTTATACAGCAAAATCTAACCTCAAGCGTTGATTGAGTATTGAGTAACGTTCTAAAATACGGCCCTAAGAAACGTTCTGGAATAGGGACCTTAATCTTAATAATATTATAAATGCGAAAGTTTGTATGGAAGTTTGTTACTCTTTCACGTAAAAACTACTGAATAGATTTTAATGAAACTTTAGAATAATATAGCTTATACATCAGAATAACACATAGGCTACTTTTTATCCCGGGAACCAGTTCCTGTGGAAAACGGGAACGGATAACTTCTCTATACGGATCTCTAACGGATAACCCACCAGTAATATTATAAATGCGCAAGTTTGGATGGATGTTTGTTTGCTAATGTGCTGTGTAATAAACGGGTCAGAAAGAGGGTAGAGAGCTGCAGTCTGCCAACAAACAACTAGCTTGCAGCTCTTCAGTACAGCCGTTGAGTACAGCGCTTACAACAGTGCCGAAATATCTACTCAATAATTCAATGATACATGGTAAATATCCTGTTAAAAGTATTAATTTGAATAGTAATGGCCATGAAAGTTTAAAATCATAGGTGTTAAAAGGGTTCCGTTTTTTTATCTTTGAGGTACGAAAACTTTAATAAAAGAATACTTAGAACATTCTCTGGACAGATCTGGTTAATAATTATCTATACTAATATTATAAAGCTGACGAGTTTGTTTGTTTGTTTGTTTGGTTGAATGCGCTAATCTCAGGAACTACTGGTCGGATTTGAAAAGTTATTTTTGTGTTATTAGATAGCCCATTTATCGAGGAAGGCTATAGGCTATATATCATTACGCTACTACACTCTCTGCTCTACTCCCTAGTAGAGCATTAGTCATAAATGTCGACAAATCGGGCAATTTTTTATGCAAAATTGTAGAATTTATAAGCGACGGGATTAAATAGGTGCGACGGGAGGTCGAAATATTCCACGGGCGAAGCTGTGTTATATAATCTAGTGTTATATACTCGTACTACTTAAGACACAAAGCGAAACAATATTCTACTTACACGACGAATAAAAAAGTTAGAAAACGACCTGATTAATCTGTTCATCCCTTTTTGAGATATAAGGGAAAATCGCACGGACACAATTAATTCGTGATAATCTGCTTAGCAATACAAAAAAATACCTGGTAAGGATGCTGGCCAAGGTTTGCATGTTGTCCACCTGTGATCCTAGATGCCGAGTTCTGGAGCTCCAGTTCTTCCGCTGCACGAATCTTCTCGGCCAACGGGATACCAACCCTGTTGTGGTAATCGTAAGCCGTGAGCTCCTCTAACTCAATGATATTTTCAAGACCAACGTTCTTAGGGCTGGCTGCTGCCACGAAAGCCAAGAAAGCTACAGCTAGAAGCTTCATTTTAAAACAACAATATTTATGATTGCTATGATCTGCTATTTATACCTCATGGGTATCATGAGTAAGTAAATTAATCTTCAGTTAGCAGTCGTAGGTAACTGATTAGATTGCCATTTTTGGAAGAATGGAATAAAACAATTGTTTACCAAATTGTCACAATACATATTGTCACGCCTTTATCCCCTAAGGGGTAGGCAGAGGCATACTATACGCCCACATTTCACCGTATGCATTTTTGTCCCACGTATGGGTGGTGATCCCATGGCCCTGTTAAAATGGACAGGCGCAGGTTGTGGCGACCTGCTGTTAAAAATTTTCAAGCCCTAAGCCCATAAGGCCTTCGACCAGGCTTAACGACTGCCATTTTTACTGGCAACCGGAGCCAACGGCTTAACGTGGTAATTTGGCTTACCAAATTAAAGCGAGTGTACAATCCTTTTTCAATCGCAATCGCTAGGCTTCGCGATCCATGCATATCTTTCGCTTTCCGCAGATTCATTTCGTTTCATACATCGTCTGGGTATCCGAGTACTTTTGAACTTTCCGTTTTTGAGCAATCTGCTCACATGGAAAACTGCATAATTTTGATTCTGTCGGCGATATCGACACGGGACTGAACTGAGTAATATTAATAGGACAATTTGAACTTCTAAAATGATTGTATTTGTATTACCTGCTTGCCTGAACGAAGTAGGCGGCAAACCATGCAGTCGGATCGTTCGTCCGGCAGTGCCTTGGTGCCGGCGTCCTCAACAAGAACTCTACTTTTGCTTTTTAAATCGTGTCGAAATAGAATCGAAATCGTCGCTTAATAGAAAGCCACCGGTACAATTTTTCCTTTTTTTCGTAGTCTACTATTACAATCGTACACCAATAGACTTCTATCGGTCGGCCGATAGAATTCTACTAACACGTACTGCGCCAGTGGCCGCTAGTCAGTTGCATTTTTGATAGTCTACTAAGATTTTGACAGCTAATAACTGCGATTCTGGTTCTATTCTGAGGCTTGTCAATAGTAGACGGTCCCCTGAAGGCACGTTAAATCATTGCTCCCGGTTGCCAGTAAATTGGCCGTCGTTAACTCAATTATAATGACTTTAATTTTTTACTTATATTTTAACGGCAGGTCGCTACAACCTGCGCCTGTCCATTTCATCACGGCAGCACTGCTCACAATCTGTAATTTGGAACAAAATGTTTTCGGTAAAATTTAGGCGTATAGTATGCCTCTGCCACTCCTTTGGGGATTAAGGCGTGAATGATAAGTAAGTACTTAATATGAAACTATAAATATTAATATATTTAGACTTGTTCTTAGTTAATAATAATTAGATATTGATTTGATTGTTAGCGTAAGTACGTATCTTGCAATAATATTATTAAACAGATAGCTTTCAGTGTGATAGTAGACACGAGGATAATTATCATCATCATGATCGTAGCATAGATCCGGTAGCGTCCTTCTTTTTATATCTATTTTATTTCAGTCATGGCGGCTACTATCCCGGAACGTCGCCCCCAGGCTCACACTTATGGGGGTCGGAGATCATTCTGCAATTTTCGGCGCCCAGCTGGACTTCTGCGGCACGGGAGATTACTATTTCTCTCCCGTTCCTTCTCAACCGCCTCTTTTGCGCACATCTAATTACCGTAGCCGTTAACCATTTTTGAAATCGCTTAGAACTTCAACCCCCTATGTGGTTAAACGCACAAGACGCGTTACCAAATACACCGCGAGACCTACTTTTTTGAATTCGAATTAATCTTAATTTAAATTTAGGATACAGTTAATAGCATACTATTTGCTTTTCAAAATTGTTACTAACATCGGATACCCAGACGTGCGTGTACAAAGCGATTGATGAATCTGCAAGAAGTGAAAGAAGTATGGATGGATCGTGAAACCTGGCGATCTTACCTCTCTGACTACCCCGTCAGGGATACAGCGTGAAGATAGTTACTAACATCAATCGGTGACCGGAATCAGATTTAGAGCCTCACCGAGAGATTCCATACATAATTACTCCGATGTATCTTCTTCTCCTTTATCTTAGCATATTCCCAGTATCCTTCTAAACCTTACTTGATTTTGGGGCCCGCTTTATTAGCTGATAGGAGCAGCTATGGTTTGGCTCTTTTTTAAGGCATCTTTGAAAAGCTACTGCCGACAGACCTCCCAGTCTGAGATCTAGTGGGGCCTCTTACACCCATAGCACAAGCTTAGCTTTGCAATATGTTAAGAAAACCCTGTCCGATCCGTGAAGGAATTAATAGGTATCGAGATGTGATTTTATTCGTCTAGTCCTTTTTAGAAAACACTAAAAAATTACCCCAAAAAATGTACCCCATAAATTTACCCTGAATAAAATGAATTAAAAATGATTAAAATGTGATAGCTAACATGGCAACGCAGGCAAAGGGTTATTCGGAAATGCAAGATCAGGTGGTCAGCTTACACTTGCCGGCGGCTTCTTTTGATGTAACGTATACTCGTCGCCGCATGCCAACAAAGGTGTAGTCTGTTTATGAAATTTTGCTATATTTTAAGGACATTGGAATAATTGTGATACTAAAAACACGCATTAAAAAAAAAACTATTCTATATTTTATTACAACGAAGTTATATGGCAGTACAGAGAAGTGATATTACAGCAAGTATGTCAATGAAATAATATGACTTTTACTTTTTTTGGGTTTATAATTGTAGCAAACAGAAAAAATCAGCGTTATAATGGGCTACTGCCAAATATTTAAAATGCGAACTCATTTAACGCATTCAAAACTAATCTTGCTAAATATACACTCCCGGACTCTTGAATCAAGCCACCTTACATTCCCGGGCCTAAAAGCCCAATACACAAAAAATATACAAAATAACAAAAAAGATTTTATGCATTTTTAATGCTGGCATATTTCATCGTCTTTCCCGTATGTAATATTCCAAATTTGAATTTTAGAATTTAAAATAAAGAACAAAAGCCGAGCTTGGTTACTATTTTGAAAAAAATAATGACTGTTGAAATTTGCTTTTGAAGCAATTTAATGTCGATTTCATTTGAATTTTCGCAATTGTTGTTAACCAAAGTTTAGTTTAGTTATTTTTCTATAATTTGAACCGTTTTTGGCTATAAAATTATGGATACTTGACCTGAAGTAGCCGCGCAAGCTGTAGCACTTCTTCAATCTCGGCTAAGTCAGCGAGATGTGAGTTCACAACTTCACATAAGTCGTTCCGCTGTTCAAAGAGTGTACCACCGATACCTGGAAACTGGCGGCTTCGTTCGGCGAACAGGAGGACCTCGTTACCGAGTGACAACGGCGAGACAAGATCAATACATTGTCACTACTAGCTTACGAAATCGACGCCTTAACTCTGTTCAGATACAAGAACAGCTCAGGGACTTTCACGGAGTGGCTGTAAGTTCCATTATCATAGACCTCACCTCTGATGATGAATCCGGGGGCTGTTCTAAGTCGTTGAAAATTATTAAAAGTAGTAAAAATAAGTTAAAGAAATATTTAAAAATTAAAAAGTATATTACTAAATCTAAAAAAATGATACCTAAATATAAGTTTTTTATAAATAGTATGTCACTTAATAGACAGAGATTGCAACTGATTGACCAGGTTAATATGTATATATTAGAACTGGACACTGTCGCACTACAGTACAAAACTGATACACGGGCCCTTCAATATAAGATTGACCGGCTTCAAGACTCTTTAAAAGCAATAAACATAAAACATATAAATATGAAACGGCAGAGAAACAGAGTAGGAAACAGGTGTTAGCTATAGGTAAATTAGTAAATTCATGTCATTGTCAAAATGACCTTTTAATATCCGCTGGCCATGTTCCCTCCTCACCGTTGAATTCTAAAAAAAATATATGCAGTGATGGAATTGGTGAGCAAACAAGTTCTTCAATCCTAAATGAAAAAATGTGCGGTGGTACATTGCATAGTAATATATCACTTACACATTCAATAACATCTGGTGATAAACTCACGTCATCACCAGTTAAAACTGTGTGCAGTGTGGATACTAGTATATTAAGTTCAAGCAGTACCTGCGAGGTATCTGTAATAGAAAAGTTGCAAATAAAAAAGAATGAAAAAATCATATTTTTTTGCGATGAAATAGGTAAAAATTTTGGACACCACTTATCACAGTCAGATCATTCTGTAATTAATCATATATATCCAGGTGCTTCTTACTCTAAAATTATAGATTTTATTTTGACTGGTACACACTGCATGCAGTCCACTATAGTGATGCTGGTTGGTAGAAGGGGCAATATTAATAGTGACAAACTTATAAAAAATTTTGAAAAGTTATCAAGTCTACAAGTAAAACAAGTCATTTTGTCCACCTTGCCATACAGCACTGCTATGAGCCACAAGGAAAACAACTTAAGATACAAATTAAATATGAAACTACATACCATGGTATCATATTCCAAAAAAAATGAATTGTTAGATTTGAATATTACTTTCATTAATAATAGTCTGTTGACATTAGATAGATATTTTCTATCAAAAACTTTACAACGAAAGGTAGCTCTGTTGCTATCTAATTTTTTAATTTTTGAAGCCACATTATTGGCTAGTACAACTGCTTTTATTGAGCAGGATAATTTTGACACTTCACATTTGGAAAATGTAATTCCAAAAAACTAGTTTATAGGACAACAGATAATAAATCTGGCCAGTTGACTTTGGCCCCTGAGAATAATAAAAATATTGTTTTTATGAACCTGGTGCACCATAATGTTAGAGGTTTAATAAATGGTAAAGATTTAGAGTTGGAGCTATACATTAATGCAAATTCTATTAATATTTGTTGTGCTACAGAGCACTGGTTAAAAGATCATGAAATCACATTGTTGAACTTCATAAATCACCAGGTTGCTAGCTCGTTCAATTGTAAACGTTGTAAACTCTTTAATATTAATCAATCTTAATCAAATTTAAAGAACGTAAGGATTTAGTAGCCCTCTCCATAGAGCGAGTTATTGAGATTGCCTGAATTGAGTTTGAGCATTTCATCTTGTTAAGTGTATACAGTCCCCCTGATGCTCCTTACATTAAATTTGAAGAAAAGCTTGAAGAAGCACTGCTCAAATGCCAATGTTCTAAGAAATCTATAATAGTTTGTGGAGATTTTAATGTCGATATACTAGATACATCATTAACTCCATCAGAGAGAAATAAAATGAAAAAATATTTAAATCCTTTAATCTGCATAGCACATTCTTAGAACCTACTCGTATTACAGCCACCAGTGCAAAATGTATTGATAATATTTTTACTGATATTAAACCTATAAATAAAGGTATTGTGGATCCTGTAGAGTCAGATCATCGTGGCCAATGGATAAAGTTTCCTAAAACTAGTAATAAAGTTTGCAAAAAACAATTTAAATGTGTACCAATTAACCAAAGTCGTTTGAATATTTTTAAAGAAGATATAGTAAAGAGATTGCCATATCTACCTGACTTCACTTGTGTAGACCAGTCATATACACACTTATTTAATTTGCTTAATGATGAGTTTGGCAAAGGTTTTACCTCAAAAACTCTACAGATTGGCGGTCGTCCTGTTTTTAGTGACTGGGCTACACCAGGTATCTTTAAAAGGAGAAACAAATTATTTGAATTATATTCAGAAAAATCATATAATTTTAACCAAACCTTTCAGGAATATGTAAAAAAATATTCTAAGATATTAAAACAAACATGTTAACTTGCAAAGTCAAACTTCATTAAAAATAAAATTTCTAATTCTGTTAATAAAATCAAAATTACTTGGAATATCATTAACTCGGAATGCGGTAAATCTATGGTGACAGAAAGGAATTTCCACTTAAAAGTAAATGGTTGCCATGTTACAGGGGACCTGGAAGTGGCAACGGAGTTTGAACATTTCTTCAAAAATGTACCTATTTTGACGACTTAATCTCTCCAAATGTCTTCCAGTTCCTGTGGACATTTATTAGAAGAATCTGTTCCTTATTGCCGGTATGCATTTGTATTCACAGATATTTGCGCTCAGGATATTATAAAAACTTTTAAATGTATTGAAATTAAGAAAACCGCAGACCTTTGGGGATTATCGGTCAAAACTGCATCATGTATAATTGAGGTAATTGCGCTCCATCTAGCAACTGTGTTCAATGACTGTGTTTCTAGTGGTATATTTGCTGATTTAATGAAACACAGCAAAGTCATACCCTTGTTCAAGGCTGGCAGCACTACAGACCCGTCTAATTTCCGACCAATGTCAGTGCTGCCAACGTTGAGCAAAGTATTTGAAAAAAAATATCTTGAATCAAATGCTATCCCATTTTAATGTTCATAAAATATTTCATACGAAACAGTTTGGTTTTACGAAAGGGCGCTCAACTTTCGATGCTGGTGTTGAGTTATTAAAATGTATTGATGTAGCCTGAGAAGACAAGCAAGATGCATTCATTAGGTATATTCTGCGATCTATCCATAGCTTTTGATTGCGTTCAACGTGAAACGCTGTGCAAAAAAATACATCACTATGGAATAAGAGGCAAAGCTCTCGACCTTCTGTCTTCATATTTAAACAATAGAATACAAAGGGTCGATATTAATGGTACACGTTCTGTAGGATCCATGGTTACAATGGGTGTGCCACAAGGCTCGATACTTGGGCCATTCTTGTTCCCCATTTATATTAATGATTTACCATTTTATGTAGGGGACTGGAATAGGATTGTTTTGTTTGCAGACGATACCTCATTGATTTTTAAAATTAGTAGACAATTAATTAACTATGACGATGTAAACAATGCAATCACGAGAGTACTTCATTGGTTCAGCTCTAATAATCTTTGCCTAAATAAAAACAAAACTAAATGTATTAAATTTACTCTACCAAATGTAAAACAAGTTACGGCCAATGTTCAACTGAATGAACAAGTGTTAGAGTTTGTGGAATCAACTGTGTTCCTTGGTATAACTATTGATGCCAATTTGCAGTGGGGCCCACACATAGAAAAGACGGCATCTTGGTTAAGTTCGGCTGCGCTGTAAAAAAGATCAGGACTCTAACAGATGTGGATACGGCTAGAATGGTTTACTTCAGCTATTTTCATAGTATTATGTCTTACGATATTCTCCTTAGGGGGAGTGCTGCAGATGTAAATAACATTTTTGTTCTTCAAAAGCGGGCTGTACGCGCAATTTATAATTTGGGCCCCAGAGTCTCCCTCCGAGAAAAATTCAAAGAAATAAATATTCTAACCGTAGCATCACATTTTTGCCAATCTTATGTATGATCAGAAAAATCTATCACAGTTTACTAAACTCTGTGATATACATAATATAAATACTAGACATAAAAACAATCTTTCAGTTCACCACAGTCGGCTGCATAAGATTGGCGATTCTTTCCAGGGTAACTGTATACGTTTTTACAACAAGCTAAAGAAATTTACCATTAAATAAATTTAAAAAGTATATTAAAAGAAAGCTTTGTGAAAAAGGTTATTACTCTATTAAAGACTATTTACAGGACAGGGACGCCTGGAAATGATATGCTGGCAAATAAAATATTATAGTCATAAAATACATAATTAAAAAATTAAATTGTAAATACGGCATCAAAAAAAAGCCTTCCTAAGTTTCTTGCCGGTTCTTCTCAGGTGGGCCGCGTTCCGAACCGGTGGTCACTTTAAATATATTATTTTTTCTTTAGTTATAGTGTATGACATTTTGTAAGCGCCGTTGAAATGGTCTATGCAAAATAAAGATTTTTTTTTTTTTTGCTCGGACCGTTAGAAGGCGACTCAATGAACGTGGTTTAAAGCCCGCCAGCCAATGGACCCAAATTGACACGAGCACACCGAATAGTCCGTCTAGAGTTTGCGCGCGAACATCTAAATTGGACTCGACATCAATGGAGCCAGGTTCTCTTCACAGATGAGTCCAAGATAATGCTATACGGTAATGACGGAAGGAGTAAGGTGTACTGAAGACAGAACGAGCGTTTCGCGTCGATTTGACGAGAAAGTGAGTTATGGTGGAGGATCATGGACAGTCTGGGGAGGAATCTCTATGGAAGGCAAAACTGAGCTAGAGGTAGTGAAGGGACCACGACTGCCGCCCCTAGATGGCAATAGATATATTCGCCAATGTTTAGAGAACCACGTGATGCCATATGCTGGATTTATTGGCTAAGATTTCGTTATAATGCATGATAATGCAAGGGCCCATACTGCGGGAATCGTCAGGGAGTACTTAAATGACATTGGTATGATTGATGAGATGAGATGGCCAGCGCGAAGTCCTGATATGAATCCTATAGAGCATCTATGGGATGAGCTGAATTCGAGCTCATCATCCTGCCCCGCAAACCATGCAGGAGCTCAAAATAATTTTGGAAGAATGGGAGGACATTCCTCAACATGTCATAACGACATTGATTAATTCTATGCCCAACCGTATGAGAGCTGTCATAAATGCACTGGGAGGCAATACAAGTTACTAAATAAACATTTAGTAACTTGTATTGCCTCCAAAACCTAGATGCCGTCTTTTCTATGTGTGGGCACCACTGCAAATTGGCATCAATAGTTATACCAAGGAACACAGTTGATTCCACAAACTCTAACACTTGTCCATTCAGTTGAACATTGGCCGTGCGCAATGACCTCAATTATACATGATGCAGTTTTGACTGATATGGCTAAAAATCTGATATGAATAAAAAAAGTTTTTATAATATCTGTGAATACAAATGCATCCCGGCAATAAGGAACAGATTCTTCTAATAAATGTCCAGAGGAACTGGAAGACGCTTAGAGAGATTTAGTCGTCAAAATAGGTACATTTTTGAAGAAATGTTCAAACTCCGTTGCCACTTCCAGGTCCCCTGTAACATGACAACCATTTACTTTAAAGTGGAAATTCCTTTCTGTCACCATAGATCTACTGCATTCCGAGTTAATGATATTCCAAGTAATTTTGATTTTATTAACAGAATTAGAAATTTTATTTTTAATGAAGTTTGACTTTGCAAGTTAACATGTTTGTTTTAATATCTTAGAATATTTTTTTACATATTCCTGAAAGGTTTGGTTAAAATTATATGATTTTTCTGAATATAATTCAAATAATTTGTTTCTCCTTTTAAAGATACCTGGTGTAGCCCAGTCACTAAAAACAGGACGACCGCCAATCTGTAGAGTTTTTGAGGTAAAACCTTTGCCAAACTCATCATTAAGCAAATTAAATAAGTGTGTATATGACTGGTCTACACAAGTGAAGTCAGGTAGATATGGCAATCTCTTTACTATATCTTCTTTAAAAATATTCAAACGACTTTGGTTAATTGGTACACATTTAAATTGTTTTTTGCAAACTTTATTACTAGTTTTAGGAAACTTTATCCATTGGCCACGATGATCTGACTCTACAGGATCCACAATACCTTTATTTATAGGTTTAATATCAGTAAAAATATTTTCAATACATTTTGTACTGGTGGCTGTAATACGAGTAGGTTCTAAGATTGTACTATGCAGATTAAAGGATTTAAATATATTTTTCATTTTATTTCTCTCTGATGGAGTTAATGATGTATCTAGTATATCAACATTAAAATCTCCACAAACTATTATAGATTTCTTAGAACATTGGCATTTGAACAGTGCTTCTTCAAGCTTTTCTTCAAATTTAATGTAAGGAGCATCAGGGGGACTGTATACACTTAACAAGATGAAATGCTCAAACTCAATACTGGCAATCTCAATAACTCGCTCAATGGAGAGGGCTACTAAATCCTTACGTTCTTTAAATTTTAAGTTTTTATTAATTCATATTAAAGAGCCTCCACGTTTACAATTGAATGAGCTAGCAACCTGGTGATTTATGAAGTTCAACAATGTGATTTCATGATCTCATCATCATCATCATCATTCATCTTTTAACTAGTGCTCTGTAGCACAAAAAATATTAATAGAATTTGCATTAATGTATAGCTCCAACTCTAAATCTTTACCATTTATTAAACCTCTAACATTATGGTGCACCAGGTTTATAAAAACAATATTTTTATTAAGATTATTCTCAGGGGCCAAAGTCAACTATTATCTGTTGTCCTATAAACTAGTTTTTTGGAATTACATTTTCCAAATGAGAAGTGTCAAAATTATCCTGCTCAATAAAAGCAGTTGTACTAGCCAATAATGTGGCTTCAAAAATTAAAAAATTAGATAGCAACAGAGCTACCTTTCGTTGTAAAGTTTTTGATAGAAAATATCTATCTAATGTCAACAGACTATTGTTATTGAAAATAATATTCAAATCTAACAATTCAATTTTTTTGGAATATGATACCATGGTATATAGTTTCATATTTAATTTGTATCTTAAGTTGTTTTCCTTGTGGCTCATAGCAGTGCTGTATGGCAAGGTGGACAAAATGACTTGTTTTACTTGTAGACTTGATAACTTTTCAAAAATTTTTATAAGTTTGTCACTATTAATATTGCCCCTTCTACCAACCAGCAGCACTATAGTGGACTGCATGCAGTGTGTACCAGTCAAAATAAAATCTATAATTTTAGAGTAAGAAGCACCTGGATAAATATGATTTATTACAGAATAACCTGACTGTGATAAATGGTGACCAAAATTTTTACCTATTTCATCGCAATACACTATGATTTTTTCATTCTTTTTTATTTGGAACTTTTCTATTACAGATACCTCGCAGGTAGTGCTTGAACTTAATATACTAGTATCCACACTGCACACAGTTTTAACTGGTGATGAAGTGAGTTTATCACCAGATGTTATTGAATGTGTAAGTGATATATTACTATGCAATGTACCACCGCACATTTTTTCATTTAGGATTGAAGAACTTGTTTGCTCACCAATTCCATCACTGCATATATTTTTTTTAGAATTCAACGGTGAGGAGGGAACATGGCCAGCGGATATTAAAAGGTCATTTTGACAATGACATGAATTTACTAATTTACCTATAGCTAACACCTGTTTCCTACTCTGTTTCTCTGCCGTTTCATATTTATATGTAATTGCTTTTAAAGAGTCTTGAAGCCGGTCAATCTGATATTGAAGGGCCCGTGTATCAGTTTTGTACTGTAGTGCGACAGTGTCCAGTTCTAACATATACATATTAACCTGGTCAATCAGTTGCAATCTCTGTCTATTAAGTGACATACTATTTATAAAAAACTTATATTTAGGTATCATTTTTTTAGATTTAGTAATAAACTTTTTAATTTTTAAATATTTCTTTAACTTATTTTTACTACATTTAATAATTTTCAACGACTTAGAACAGCCCCCAGATTCATCATCAGAGGTGAGGTCTATGATAATGGAACTTACAGCCACTCCGTGAAAGTCCCTGAGCTGTTCTTGTATCTGAACAGAGTTAAGGCGTCGATTTCGTAAGCTAGTAGTGACAATGTATTGATATTTTCTAGCCGTTGTCACTCGGTAACGAGGTCCTCCTGTTCGCCGAACAAAGCCACCAGTCTCTAGGTATCGGTGGTACACTCTTTGAACAGCGGAACGACTTATGTGAAGTTGTGAACTCACATCTCGCTGACTTAGCCCAGATTGAAGAAGTGCTACAGCTTGCGCGGCTACTTCAGGTCAAGTATCCATAATTTTATAGCCAAAAACGGTTCAAATTATAGAAAAATAACTTTGGTTAACAACAATTGAGAAAATTCAATTGAAATCGACATTAAATTGCTTCAAAAGCAAATTTAAACAATCATTATTTTTTTCAAATCAGTGACCAAGCTTGGCTTTTGTTCTTTATTTTAAATTCTAAAATTCAAATTTGGAATAATACATACGGGAAAGGCGACGAAATATTTGCATTAAAAATGCATAAAATCTTTTTTGTTATTTTGTATATTTTTTGTGTATTGGGCTTTTAGGCCCGGGAATGTAAGGTGGCTTGATTCAAGAGTCCGGGAGTGTATATTTAGCAAGATTAGTTTTGAATGCGTTAAATGAGTTCGCATTTTAAATATTTGGCAGTAGCCCATTATAAAGCTGATTTTTTCTGTTTGCTACAATTATAAACCCAAAAAAAGTAAAAGTCATATTATTTCATTGACATACTTGCTGTAATATCACTTCTCTGTACTGCCATATAACTTCGTTGTAATAAAATATAAAATAGTTTCTTTTTTAATGCGTGTTTTTAGTATCAGAATTAGTCCGATGTCCTTAAAATATAGCAAAATTTTATAAACTGTCAACACCTTTGTTGGCATGCGGCGACGAGTATACGTTATATCAAAAGAAGCAGCCGGCAAGTGTAAGCTGACCTCTTGATCTTGCATTTCCGAATAATCCTTTGCCTGCGTTGCCATGTTAGCTATCACATTTTAATCATTTTTAATTAATTTTATTCAGGGTAAATTTATGGGGTACATTTTTTGGGGTAATTTTTTAAAGTGTTATCTAAAAAGGACTAGACGAATAAAATCACATCTCGATACCTATTAATTCCTTCACGGATCGGACAGGGTTTTCTTAACATATTGCAAAAGCTAAGCTTGTGCTATGGGTGTAAGAGGCCCCACTAGATCTCAGACTGGGAGGTCTGTCGGCAGTACCTTTACAAAGATGCCTTAAAAAAAAGCCAAACCATAGCTGCTCCTATCAGCTAATAAAGCGGGCCCCAAATTCAAGTAAGGTTTAGAAGGATACTGGGAATATGCTAAGATGAAGTAGAAGAAGATACTTCGGAGTAATTATGTATGGAATCTCTCGGTGAGGCTCTAAATCTGATTCCGGTCACCGATTGATGTTAGTAACTATCTTCACGCTGTATCCCTGACGGGGTAGTCAGAGAGGTAAGATCGCCAGGTTTCACGATCCATCCATACTTCTTTCACTTCTTGCAGATTCATCAATCGCTTTGTACACGCACGTCTGGGTATCCGATGTTAGTAACAATTTTGAAAAGCAAATAGTATGCTATTAACTGTATCATAAATTTAAATTAAGATTAATTCGAATTCAAAAAAGTTGGGGTTGAAGTTCTAAGCGATTTCAAAAATGGTTAACGGCTACGGTAATTAGATGTGCGCAAAAGAGGCGGTTGAGAAGGAACGGGAGAGAAATAGTAATCTCCCGTGCCGCAGAAGTCCAACTGGGCGCCGAAAATTGCAGAATGATCTCCGACCCCCATAAGTGTGAGCCTGCGGGCGACGTTCCGGGATAGTAGCCGCCATGACTGAAATAAAATAGATATAAAAAGAAGGACGCTACCGGATCTATGCTTCGATCATGATGATGATAATTATCCTCGTGTCTACTATCACACTGAAAGCTATCTGTTTAATAATATTATTGCAAGATACGTACTTACGCTAACAATCATATCTATATCTAATTATTATTAACTAAGAACAAGTCTAAATAGATTAATATTTATAGTTTCATATTAAGTACTTACTTATCATTCACGCCTCTATCCCCAAAGGGGTGGCAGAGGCATACTATACGCCTAAATTTTACCGAAAACATTTTGTTCTAAATTACAGATTGTGAGCAGAGCTGCCGTGATGAAATGGACAGGCGCAGGTTGTAGCGACCTGCCGTTAAAATATAAGTAAAAAATTAAAGTCATTATAATTGGGTTAACGACGGCCAATTTACTGGCTAGAACCAGAATCGCAGTTATTAGCTGTCAAAATCTTAGTAGACTATCATAAATGCAACTGACTAGCGGCCACTGGCGCGGTACGTGTTAGTAGAATTCTATCGGCCGACCGATAGAAGTCTATTGGTGTACGATTGTAATAGTAGACTACGAAAGAAAGGAAAAATTGTACCGGTGGCTTTCTATTTTCGATTTCGATTCTATTTCGACACGATTTAAAAAGCAAAAGTAGAGTTCTTGTTGAGGACGCCGGCACCAAGGCACTGCCGGACGAACGATCCGACCGCATGGTTTGCCGCCTACTTCGTTCAGGCAAGCAGGTAATACAAATACAATCATTTAAGAAGTTCAAATTGTCCTATTAATATTACTCAGTTCAGTCCCGTGTCGATATCGCCGACAGCCATCAAAATTATGCAGTTTTCCATGTGAGCAGATTGCTCAAAAACGGAAAGTTCAAAAGTACTCGGATACCCAGACGATGTATGAAACGAAATGAATCTGCGGAAAGCGAAAGATATGCATGGATCGCGAAGCCTAGCGATTGCGATTGATAAAAGGATTGTACACTCGCTTTAATTTGGTAAGCCAAATTACCACGTTAAGCCGTTGGTTCCGATTGCCAGTAAAAATGGCAGTCGTTAAGCCTGGTTGAAGGCCTTATGGGCTTGAAAATTTTCAACAGCAGGTCGCCACAACCTACGCCTGTCCATTTTAATAGGGCCATGGGATCACCACCTGTTACGTGGGACAAAAATGCATACTGTGAAATGTGGGCGTATAGTATGCCTCTGCCTACCCCTTAGGGGATAAAGGCGTGACAATATGTATTGTGACAATTTGATAAACAATTGTTTTATTCCATTCTTCCAAAAATGGCAATCTAATCAGTTACCTACGACTGCTAACTGAAGATTAATTTACTTACTCATGATACCTATGAGGTTTTGAAAATATCATTGAGTTAGAGGAACTCAAGGCTTACGATTACCACAACAGGGTTGGTATCCCGTTGGCCGAGAAGATTCGTGCAGCGGAAGAACTGGAGCTCCAGAACTCGGCATCTAGGATCACAGGTGGACAACATGCAAACCTTGGCCAGCATCCTTACCAGGTATTTTTTTGTATTGCTAAGCAGATTATGACGAATTAATTGTGTCCGTGCGATTTTCCCTTATATCTCAAAAAGGGATGAACAGATTAATCAGGTCGTTTTTTAACTTTTTTATTCGTCTTCACGGATACAATATTCTAATTACATTCACTGATGTTTCGAACGCGTTGCAGCGCCTGTGGTCATGGCTGGAGTGGTTCGAAACGTCGTTGAATGTAAGTAGAATATTGTTTCGCTTTGTGTTTTAAGTAGTACGAGTATATAACACTAGATGACCCCCACAGCTTCGACCGTGGAATATGGCGACCTCCCGTCGCACCTATTTAATCCCGTCGCTTATAAATTTTACAATGATGCATAAAAATTTGCCTTTATCGACATTTATGACTACTGCTCAGCTCCCCAGTGTAGTAGCGTAATGATATATAGCCTATAGCCTTTCTTGATAAATGGGCTTTCTAACACAAAAATATTTTTTCAAATCCGACCTGTAGCCGTTTTGAGCTCTCTTGCCAATCACTACGGGACCATTTCCCCTCCCCTGCCTCAATCCCCCAGCAACTTCCCTCCGAAAAAAAAATCTTAGATTTTTTATTTTTTTTGTTGATTAAAAAAAACAGCAATGCCTTTTTTCGTTTTGAGCGCTCTTGCCAACCACTAAAGGACCATTACCCCTCCCCTGTGTGCCTTTGTGCCCCTTTCAGGTCGGACAGGGTTTTCTTAACATATTGTATAAGTTTTATTTGGGTTAGATGGTTCTGTATAAAAATATTTATGGGGATCTGGAATCTGAATTCATTCCACACATAATAACTCTGAAGTTTAAGTTCTACAGATGACGGGGAGGTACCTATAGAGTGAGATAGCATGATAAAAGAAATAAAACGAACAGTGTGTAAGAATTTAAATATTTATTTGTTTATACCACTGAGGTGGCAGGCAAGCATACGGCCCACCTGATGGAAAGTGGTCACCGTAGCCTATGGACGTTTGCAACACCAGAGGTGCAGCACTCGCGCTGCCGACCCTAAATGGTAATCTTAATACTTCATTTAAACCAGTCTACATTTGGCCTCGAATCCAGGACAGGAAAGAAGTGACGCGAGCAAAGCCTACTGGGTGGCCAAGCTGACAACCGGCGGCAGCACCGAACGAGACTACTCCGATCTATTAGACAGAGACACCAAATTAGAAACTTTTTACTGATTAGATAGACTGATAGATTGCTTTTTTTAATTATGGTACTCTTTTCACACAGCGCCATCTAGCCGAAAGTAAGCTAATATTAGCTTGTGTTATGGGATCTAGATAACTGATAAACATACTTCTATATTTCTAAATACATACGTAATATACATAGGAAACACCCAAACTCCAAAACACACGGATCACACAAATGTTTGTTCCGACCCGGGAATCGAACCCGGGACCTCTTGCGTAGCTAGCAGTCGGATACACTCCCACCGCGCCACAGAGGCAGTACACCACAACTATTGTACACCACAACATAAAGTATATTTATGACGTAAAACTATTGATGAAAATACAATGGGTGATCGCTTTTAGCGATAAGAAAGACCTTATCGCTGAAAGCGATCTCTTCCAGACAAACTTAGAATGGAAAAGAGAAGAACAGGAAAAGAAAATATCAATCACGCCTTTTCTTTTAGCATTAGAGGCATATTATACGCCTACATTGTCATTCATCATCATCCGAGCGTCTGTCCCAGTTGCGTCTCGCGACGCCCGGGGTCCGCTTTCCTACATTTTCTCCTCCACTTCACACGGTCGTCGGAATCCCCTGTAGAAGAAAGACCATTGGCACGATTGTCATCCCTTACGACGTCAAGCCAGCACTTCTTGGGACTGCCCCTCTTACCGGGACCCGGCGGGGCTGACATGGCCAGACATTGTTTCCCACGTAGCTCGGCGGTTGCCGCAAGACGTGACCATACCAACGAAGGCGACACTCTTGCAACTTGTCTGCAATGTCACGGACATGAAGGCTGCCACGGATGCGAGAGTTCCTCACGCGATCCATCCGCGTGACTCCACACATCCACCGCAGCATCTTCATTTCCGTAACACGCAGCTCCTGCTTGTGTCGCTCCAATATTGGCCACGTCTCACTGCCATGTAAAAGGACAGGTCTAATGATGGTTTTGTAGACCTGTCCCTTCAACCGGATCGGCATTTTAGGATCACAAATGACACCGGTCATCTCCCGCCATTTGGGCCACGCGGCAGCAATGCGTGAATTGACATCGCAATCGATGTCACTGGACGTGTGAAAAACAGATCCCAGGTATTTAACCTGGTCCGTCCGCTCGACCGTGCACTCGCCTATGCGGACGGATGTGGGATCTGTCGAGTTTAGTGCCAAGTACTCGGTCTTCTTATACACCTACATTGTGACAGTATGCATTTTTGTCCCTCAGAACAAGTGGTGAGCCCATTGCCGTGTTGAAATGGACAAACGCAGGTTGTGGCGACCTGCTGTTGAAATTTTTCAAGGCGCTCATAAGGCTGAGACTGGATTTAACGACTGCCATTTTACTGGCAATCGGGACCAACGGCTTAACGTGCCTTCCGAAGCACGGAAATGTAAATGTCACAAAGTGGTCACCCATCCAAGGACAAGCTATAGCGAAAGTTGCTTAACCCTTAAAATAAGACTATTGGACGGCCTCTGTGACGCGGTGGAAGTGTATCCGACTGCTACGCAAGAGGTCATGGGTTCGATTCCCACCCAGGATAAACCTTTGTGTGATGAGCATGATGGTTCATTCTGTGTCTGGGTGTTATTTATCTATAATATGTATTTATTTAGAAATATATAAGTATGTTTATAAGTTATCTGGTTACTATAGTAATATTAATTAATAATAATACAAGCTCTGCTTAGTTTGGAATCAGATGGCGTTGTGTGAGTTGTCCCAATGATATTTATATATTATTTATTTAATAAAAGGACAAACATACCAGTATCCGTTGATTGTTGGCAACGCATGTTAGAGGACCACCGGAGTCCCCTCCACAAGTGCTTCTGCCTCCGGCGCCGCTTGCACAGAGGGTGCTCGCTATTATAACGCCAGTACCGTACGTTAGAGCGCATTGTGCGTTGGTGATCACAGGCAGAGTGACCGTGCTCAGTCGTTGACTAGTAGAGATTCCACCACTGGCGCCTGTTCAAAATTACTTAGTTACATATATTGGTTACTAGGTGACCTCCATGATTCCGCCGTGACATAATTCAAACTCCCGTAGCACCTATTTAATCACGTCGCTTATAAATTCTACAATACTGCATAAAAATTTGCTCGATTTGTCGTCATTAATGATTACTGCTCCGCTCTCCAGGGTACTAGCGATATAATATATAGCCAATAGCCTTTCTCAATAAATGGGCTATCCAACACAAAAAATTCCTAAGATTAGCACGTTCAGCCAACCAAATGAGCAAACTCTTTAGCTTTATAATATTAGTATAGATACTCAATTAAGGGCAATTGAGGACGTTCTTGTTGACAAAAGGTTCATACTCTATAGACAAATGGAAAGCTCATTTATAGAGATAGCTGTAACTAACTATCTTCACGCTGTATCCCTGGCACGGTAGTCAGAGAGGACAGACCGCCAGGCTTCGCGTTTCGTCTCTTGCTGATTAATTAATCGCTTCATACACGCACGTCTGGGTATCCGAGTAATTTTAACTTTTTTGTTTTTGAGCAAATCTGCTCACGTGGTCTTCATATGTAATTCTTGGTCTACCCAGACTCCTTCTACTCTCTACTTTCGCACAATATTCATTCTACGTCAATCGTTTGTCACTTATGGAGATAGCTAGTAAATTATTAAGATAAGTTATCAAAATAATTGATAGTACACTAATTGATATTTAAAATGAAATAATATTTTTTTTATATTCGAAGTAATTAACTTATTTTACATTATGGTGATTATTTTAAAAATTCATTTATCTGAAAAAGTTAACGTCACTTACTAATTGCTTTAAAACTGTATGATTGAGTGGAGTCTATCGCAGCTATACTCTATATCTATACTAATATATTAAAGCTGAAGAGTTTGTTTGTTCGTTAGGTTGAACGCGCTTATCTCGAGAAACACTGGGTCCATTTGAAAACTTCTTTCTGTGTTAGATAGCCAATTTATTGAGGAAGGCTATACGCTATAAATCATCACTTTACTACCCAGGAAAGCGGAGCAGTAATCATAAATGTCAAGAAATCGGTCATTTTTTTATACATTCTTGCAAAATTTATAAACGACGGGATTATATCGACAAGAGTTCGAAGTATGTGACGGGTGGAGCTGGGTCACCTTTCAATGTAAAAAAGCGGTTGTAATACTATTATTAAATTAGAGTTGATAATTAGATTGATAAAAGGCTCTGTGTCTTGAATGGCGGTTACAAATATAGTGAAGAATTTCAGCTTGTCTCGGTACGGTGCTGGTAGTTCAGTTGCTTAGCTCCTTGTTGGCTAAGAGCATTGCCCTGGTTAGGTATCCTCCCGAGGGGCTTATCCGGGACTCCTGGCCATAGACAAATGGAAGGGCACCGTGTGGTTTTAGTCGGTAAGAGTACGGCATAGCATCCATGAGGATATCCACACGTTAAAAAAAAAAAAGGTATAGGTTAAAATAAAAAAATAAATATCCATCACGCCTTATCCCCGAAGGGGTGGCAGAGGCATATTATATGCCCACTTTTCACCGTGTGGATTCCTGTCCCACGTAATAGGTGGTGAGCCCATTGCCGTGTTGAAATAGACAGACGCAGGTTGATACTACCTGCTGTTGAAATTTTTAAGCCGCCTATAAGGTATAGGTTACTAGTTCAAATTCCGTCCTGAAACAAGTTGTATTTTTTTATTAAGACACCTTGCATATATAAAAGAACGCTATACTCCTAACCCCTGTAAAAAATCCAAAGTGAGTAGAAATTCGGAGCGTGGTCTTTCCAGATCTGACCACCTTGCAAGGACGTGAGAGACGAGGCAGTGTAGGTAATAGTTATTTAATTGTACTTACTATCACCAGTACGGCCGAATCCGGAAGCAGTAGCAATGCAGCCATTGAAGTTCATGCTCTCTTGAGTACCAGAGGGCAAAGGAATGGAGCCAATAGTGCCTATGAACAGAAATCACAAACATGATCAATGAAAATTTTTAATTAGTACTTTTAAATTGGTATCAAGCTAATGCTAAGAGTTCTAGCATGATACAGCATCTCTCCTTCCTATTCTGCTTGATGGTTTGCCCATAGCTGACAGCAGCCAGAAATATTGTCACCATGTTGGACCTAAACTTATTCCACAAAGCTGATTTGGTTTAGAATATATTAATCACAAAAACAATAAAAATGGTGGGAAAATGGCCACCGTCAATGTTTGTTTATACTGAGTTTACTTTTAATTTGACATTGGCACATTGGAGTTATTATGACACATTAGGCTGACACAGGTAATTTATCGACTATTCAATGCAATTCATGAACTAAAACCATAGATAACACAGTTTAAAAACGTTTTGAATAGACGGGTGTCAACAAAAACTAGGGCGGCTGCTCTAGTCGCCTTAACGTACGCCTTACGACTAAACTTGAATCAGACGTATGGAGTTTTTAGATATTATAAAGATTGTAGAAATACTAATAAATAAGATTAATATTAAATAAATAATAATAATTGGCTAAAAGGTCTTAGTAACCATGTTAAATACCTACATTTTAAATTAATGTAATTGGCTTAAGTTATATGGTTATACTAACTAAGTCCAGTGGTCATATGTGCACCTTTGTAAGGCCATGAGGCGAAACCGGTTAGGTTTATAAGTTTTATTAAGTAAATGTTATAGAACAGTACAAATAGTATTAATTCAAAATGTGTAGCAAGTTCCACGAAGTGCCATCAATCAACAGTATAAACAAACTAAATAAAAATCTCACAATTAAGAATATTTTACCTGAAAACGGAAGAGCAGATGTCAAACGAATCACTGCTACGTCATTGCTAATGGTATTGGGGTTATACCCCTGGTGTGCAACGACATTGCTGGACTGCACTCTATGGCCACCACTGAAGAGGAAAAGTGAACCAGCTACAACGTTTATTCTTATGGCGTTGGTTCGTCCGTCGGTCCAGCAGTGAGCAGCTGTTAACACTCTCGTGGAGCTAATTATAGATCCACCGCATACACTCTGACGATTGAGTGTTAGGTCAATCAACAGACCAACCTAAAAAAACAACATTTATTTCAGACAAGTAACATCCATATTCGGTTAGTATTAATAAAGTATGTTAGTAGATTTCAATAATAAATATCATAATAAATTGTCATTCCATCTATAAAATAAAATCAAATAAAAATAAACAATGAAATTAAACTAAATCAAATTACATTAATTCAAACCAAATCAAATTAAATGAATACACACAATACACATTAAAAACAAAGTAAAATGAAACCAGATAGAATTAAATTAAATAAAATTAAATTAAACCTATTCTAACTTTTAACAAATCAGACGGATCAAAATAAATCATAATTATGTTAATAAAATTAAATGTAATTTATAGGTGCTGTCTGCAAAATATATTGCCCCATTAGTGTCCTTGCTTAGACACTATTGCTTGTTAACTAAAAGAAAATCAGAGAAAATTGCGTAGGTATTCCTCTTTATACTACCCCTTCAGGTATAAAAGCGTCAAAGGATAAATATAGTCTCCTTTTATAAGCCTGTCATACTTTAGGTCTATTAAAACTTAACATAATTCCATTTTAAATTAGACTTAACGATATATCAATAGTAAAAAGGTCGTGCTCCATTGTTTTGCACACGTCCAGCGAATAAGTGAAAAGGGTGGGCAGCGCGAGTGCTGCACTTCTGGTGTTGCAAATGTCCATAGACTGCCTACATTAGTGGTATAAAAAAAAATTATAGACGAAGAATATCTATTGTGTGAAAGTAGAGGGTAGAAGGATAGAGGATAGACCAAGACTTAATACGAAGACCACGTGAGCATGTTGCTCATAAACGGTAAGGTCAAAAGTAGTCGGACAACCAGATGTGCATGTATGACAACATTAATGAAACTGCAGTAAGCAAAAGAATACTATATTGATAGAGAAGCCTGGCGATCTGTCCTCTGACTGCCCCGTCAGAGATACAGTGTGAAGATTAATAATCATGTTAAGTTATATAATATGTCACACTTTCGAGAGTAACCTCAAAAGAAAATATGGGTAATCCTGAAAAAACTGCATATTAAAATGTTTATAACATCCTTTAGTTTAATTATCGAATACGTAACGAAGTGATACGCAATATGGCAATTTTGAATGAATGTGTCAGCGTTAAGCTGAATGACGGGCGTGATCCGTTGGTTTGGACACGTCCAACGAATGAGCGAATATATTTTATGCGAAAGTAGAGGGTAGGACCACGTGAGCAGATTGATCAAAAACGAAAAAATCTAAAGTACTCGGATACCCAGACATGCAAGTATGAAGCGATTGCTGAATCTGCAAGCAGCGAAAGAAGTATGCATAGATTGATTTGAACACCCCGTCACGAATACAACGTGAAGATAGTTGGTTAGTTTTTTATTGTTCATTTCTAAGATGGGCGTAAAGGTATGCCACCAATCTTGAGGGCCCATGCTCACAACGAATGCACCTGCTGAGATACGAACGAAGCAACGATACAAGCACTTATGCCGAAAATCACAAGTAAAACGATAGCAAATATAAATTAACCTCCTTTTTTTTATATAAGAGGAGAGATCCGCTTACAGACTACCCACTGCTGGCTAGCAATGGGCTTGTGTGGGGGTCGCCCAGCACCCGATCGTGGTGGTGCTGGGAATACCCACTAAAACTCCTCGGCTACCTTTCTGCCCTAATGGAGGAGTTTGTTTGTTTTGTTCAACGCTCTAATCTCAGGAACTACTGGTCGGATTTGAAAAATATCTTTTTGTGTTTGATAGCCCATTTATCGAGGAAGGCTATAAGATATATATCATCATACTACTACTCTGGAGAGCAGAACTGTAAACATAAATATCGACAAATCGGGCAATATTTGTTTTACATTTTGCAGAATTATATAAACAATGGGAATTAACATGTGCGACGGGAGTATGAAGTGGGTCCGAATTGGTTTCATAAATTAAAGAGGCATAATTAAAACTGCATAACGTTTTTTGCCATACCTACTCTTCGTTTCGCATAACGTTTTGAACCGTGGTTCAAACAGTATAAATAATTATTTTATTCTGTGTCTGGGCGTTATTTATCTATAATATGTATGTATTTAGAAATATATAAGTATGTTTATCCACAGATAATATAATATAATTCTTATAGTTTATCAGTTATCTGGTTACTATAGTACAAGCTCTGCTTTGTTTGGAATCAGATGGCGTTGTGTGAGTTGTCCCTACGATATTTATTATAATTGCATAAGTTAATAAAAATGTTATGCAATAGCTTTACCGCGGCAGTCCCCGAGTGCCACACACCTTTTTATTTTAATGTGTAAGACTGAAATGCCGATTGATTAAAAATGTTGATAGTCACTGTACTGTACCGAAGTTCAAAATGTCATCACTAATACTATATAGACCATAGACTATAATATACTATATATAGAATATAAATAAAATACAAAAAGAAGTAGGTAATTAAGTTAAAACACGCGATTCAGTTCTGGCGTTGTGGTCACAAGTAACCTAACACTCCTTGCTTCGCTCGTCGTCGTACCTATTTACGACTTTGCCCAAGACTATTATGCGTTTTGTACTTTGTGATAAATTATCTTTAGGCGTGAAACAATTATACCCTTTACATTTATGCAGATTAAAATTATGATAAAGAAAATTAGAGTAAGTTAAAATTATTCCAGCCAATAAAACCATTCTGCGTAAACCAAACTGTTATGCCAAACTACATTAATTATGCTGAATAAGATTTTGCGATCGAAAGGGCTCCTTACGAAGTATGTCACAGGCAAAGCGGGTAGTGGGAGTCACCTAATATACAAAAAACATCTCGAGTCATGATGGCAAGACGGCTTTTAATGAATTATTATTATTCTATGGCAAAACAACATTTGGTGGGTCAGCTATTAAAATTTAATTTCAATATAGGTGTCTACCTGGTACGGATGCTGGCCGGAGGCTGCATTTTGTCCACCTGCAATTCTAGACGCTGGATTTTGGCGCTCCGCTTCTTCCTCTGCACGAATCTTCTCGGCCAACGGGACACCAATCCTGTTGTGGTAATCGTATGACGTGAGCTCCTCCACATCAATGATATCTTCGAGACCGACGCTCCTAGAGCTGACGGCTGCCACGAAAGCCAACAGAGTTATTGCGAGAAGCTTCATTTTTCAAGAAGTGATTATGATAGTCATGATCTGCTATTTATACCTTATAGCTATCAGTAGTTGGCAAGTTAATCTTCAGTAAGTAATACTTAATTACATGATAACTGATTAGATTACAAGTTTAGGTAGACGCGGTCAGTTAGGGTTAGGGTGTAAGGGTCCTCATCCGTGGTGCACCTGATGACTAACGGTGGAGGCGCTTAGGAGTTATTATATATGAATAACGGGGGGTGGTTGGCCTGCGGTTACCGTCGCTTAGGGGCTAAAATTTAAGGTCAAAAGGTAGCTGCTTCTAGCAGCCAAATAGAAGTGGACCTCAGACTCCAAATACAGGTAGGGTTTGGAAGCAATTGGGAAAACACTTAGAGAGACGTGTTATTGACAAAAAAACTAACTATCTTCACTCTGTTTCTCTGAAGCAGTAGTCTGAGTTTACAGATCGCCAGACTTCACGATCCATGCATACTTCTTTCGCTTCTTGCAGATAAATCAATCGCTTCATACATGCACGTCTGGGTATCCGAGTACTTTCGACTTTTCCGTCTGTGAGCAATCTGCTCACATGGTCTTCGTATGTAAGTCTCAGCCTACCCTGACGCCTTCTACCCTCACTCATTCGTTGGACGTGTCCAAGACAAGTTGTTGTCTTCGAAATGCTGTTTTAACTTCTATCAGTAGTCCCCATGACTGCCTATCTTTTTTAATATCTCTGGGTCGATTTTGGGTATTACTGTAGAGGAACGGGTGGAGATGTTCCTCCGACATCTTTAGCGCGAGAACTCTTATAGCGTGATGTAGGATTCTTAGGGCCGTTTTTCAGAACGTTTATTAACACTCAAGAAACACTTGAGAGTAGATTTTAAAAGGCATATCTAGTCTCAAGCGTTGATCGAGTATTGAGAAACGTTGTGGAATACGGACCTAAATATCGATTTAGTTGGATGGCTTTTTGCTATGTGGCGCTGGTCACCACAACTATCAACATCACTGATGGGGCCTAAGTTGATCCCACAACGTTCTTACCTGCCGATCAACCGTCGAGGCAATGGCGGAGTCACTTGAATGTGCCAGATGGTGCAATGTTTTGGACCGGGCCATATAATCATCAATCCGCGGAAGGTCATTCATTAACCCTTGGGCTATGTTAGGGATTCAGAGCGCCGCTATCGAAGCAATATACTTAATTAATATACTTTTTTTGTTGTAAAGTGGACTAGAACTACTACAATTTGGTGACCTTCCGACTATGGAACAATGGAGAGACATATCCAATACGCTAGAAACTCCGCGAGTGTCCTTTCGTCCCCTGTTTTGGCCAGATGATCCCGAAATGTGGTTTGCACAAATGGAATGCCAGTTTGCGATCGCGAATAGAACTGCAGATTCTGCCAAGTTCCAGCATATTGTGTGTGCTTTAGAACCTCGTTTTGCTATGGAGATAAAATACGTTATTACCAAACCTCCATCATCGGGCAAATATGAGACAGAACTACCAAATAAAGGGATTGTCAACGTCGCGAGAGCGCATAGTACAACAGCTGCTTAAGTATGAAGAATTAGGAGACAGAAAGCCATACCAGTTCTTACGACATCTGCAGAATCTAGCCGGCACAGATGTGCCTGACGAATTTTTAAAATCTTTGTGGTCTAGTCATCTTTCTAATAATCTACAAACTGTTCTGGCCTCGCAGCCTGAGATTTCACTGGAAAAGTTGGCAGAGCTAGCGGACACGGTACACGACTTTGCACCCTCCGGACCTCATCAAGTAACGAGCACCTCAGCATCAAGTGAACCGTCACTTATAGAAACGATGGCAGCACAGATGGGTGAACTTACAAAACCGGTAGCATTGCTTACGTCTAGTTTGGACACACAGAACTGAGTCTACTATTTTCTAAAGGAAAGCCGTTTTAGTTCTATTCTATAGCGGTTCTATTGCGATTAGTCCAAAACTAGGTAGTCTACTAAACTATTATATATTTCACAATCACACTTCTCAAGCTGCAGAATAGGGACAAAATAGCTTCTTTTGCTGTCAAAATATTCAAACGGACTACCAAAAATACAACTTGCCGGCAGATAGAATTCTATTGGAGCGCAATTGTAAAAGTGTACTACTTACTAAAACTGTCAATTGTTTCTGTCGGATCTCTGTTGAGTGAGTGAGTTTCTATTCTATTCTAACGCGATTCTATTAGTAGACTTGGCTCCCAGGTACGTAGCCATTCACAAACACGCGGTAAGGGAGAACGTAGAAAAAAGTCCAGGTCGCCATCACGACCTCACCAGCCACCCCCTGGCTACCCCCACTGTTTCCACCACTATTCCTTCGGTTCTCGAGCTCGGTAAATGCGTACAACATTGCAAGTGGCAAAACATAAGATGTTTCAAGGGTTGTGCCTAACGCAGGCCTATGTTAATTAAACGAAAACAATGAAATATTTTATTAAAATGAAAAAAGACAACTTGGTTCGAGACGGGGATTGAGCCCGTGACCTTTGCCTAACCTAGTAATTAACTCGATAGATGGCTCTGGTCATACTCTTAAAAATATAGTGAAGAATTTTAACTTGTTTCGGTACAGTTCGGGTAATTCAGTGGCTAACATTGCCCTGGTTAGGCAAAGGTCATGGGTTCAATCCCCGTCTCGAAACTAGTTGTCTTTTTTCACTTTAATAAAATATTTATGTGAAAGTTAGCATACAATTTGCATTAAAAATTTATCCACAAACACAATGAAAAATTAAAAAAAAATCAATGTTTATTGTATTATTTCTCGTCCGCCATGCAATATGCACGAAATGAAATATTTATCCACTATTTATCAGTCACACCGTAATACCCGAAGGGGTAGTAGAGGCATATTAGGTATACGCCCACTTTTCACCGTGTGTATTGCTGTTCCATGTAATAGGTGATGAGCCTATTGCCGTGTTGAAATAGGCCTGACAGACATAGGCGACCTACTGCAATTTTTTTTAAGACGCACATAATGGCTTCAACTTGTCTTAACGACTGCCACGTTACTGGCAACCGGGACCAACGGCTTAATTTACCAATACGTTAGCGGGGCCAAGAGTAGCGCTTCAATAAATAAATAAACATTATGGGACTGTAATCTCTTAACATGAGTGTTTGTTATTGATGTGCAATAAAGTTTATTTTATTCTATTACTAGTTGACGCCCACGGCTTTCCCCGCGTAGAGAAGTTTTCCCGTTCCCGTTTCCCACAGGAACTTGTTCCCGGGATAAAAAGTACCCTTTGCGTTATTCTGATGTATAAGCTATATTGTTGTAAGGTTTATTAAAATCCGTTCAGTAGTTTTTACGTGAAAGAGTAACAATCATCCATACAAACGTTCACGTTTATAATATTATTAAGATTAAGATATACATTCAAACAATATTTTTCATTTCGCTAACAATCTTTGGAACATCTAACGTAGGTAGGTACCTACCTTTAAATTCGTTCCTTCATTAAAGTTCTCTTATCGATTCATAGTCTTAAGCCGTGATACCATCCTACTTATATATTAATAAATCACTATCTAATCTCCTCTGACAAGTTAAATCAACGTAAAAACCAAAAAAAATAATAAAAATATAAGCTGTGAGCAATGGTTACCTTGATTAATGTGATTTAATTGATTAAATGTCATATAAACGATAGGATATAGCTGCAAGGCCACGAAACTTTGGATAGGATTAGCCATGTCATCATGAAAAAAAAAACTTAACTCTGAAACCAATAAGCAGTGTTTGAACCAACTATAGGTGAACGGGGTGGTCAAAACTTCCCTGTGTAAGTGCTTACTAAGTAGCTGAATCACACTATAAAAAAATACTCGTACTGTGCCACAGCGTATATTTCGACAAGAAAAACAAATAAATTTCCAACCAAACGCTTAATATAAAACCGACGACACGACGGGAATTAGCCGACAGGTACAACGCCATCTATCGAGATTCACAATAAACTTTTTTAAATATAACTTGCAAGTTATAACCATTTTTAAACTTTGATGCGATGGACTCCACTCAATCTATGGATAATTTTTTAAAGCATACACATTAAATATTTTAATAAAGTTATATCAAATAATGTTTCCGATAAAACAAATCGAAGGCAATCTCGCAAGACTGTAACCTGCGTTGTTGCCTCGTGCGTTAATCAGCAGGTGCACCGATAGCAGGTGAGGAAGCTTGGGCCCCATAGATCTTGGTGAGGCCCCTTACGCTTTTACACTTTCCGCATTGCGGTATGACAGAAAATGTAGTGACTAAGATAGAAAAAGGGATGCTTGGAGGGAGACACGTGGAGAAGAGGAACGAAAATAGACTGACGAAGCAGATTTATGTGGCGGGAGTGAATGGGCAAACTGGAGGGGTCGACCTCGGCGTACGTATGTTAATCAAATCGAAGATATTTTGGAAAAAGGTCAGGTCAAGAGTATCCTTAACCAGCGAGCGTGTTTCACACTCATGAAAGTAGAAGAAGTGAAAGTTTTATGTTAGGATCGTAGCAAGTGGAAAGCCATAGTCTTGCCTACCCCGATGGAAGACAGGCGTGATGATATGTATGTATGTACTTTCTAGGCTAATGATTTGTAACTGAAAATATACTGTACAAGGCAGGCGAGAAATGTTGGCCAGGAAGTCATTTTGAGCAAATGACCTTTGCTAAATGGGTCAATATACATATTTAACTGACTGTTTGTGTATTAAAAGCGCCCGTGGCCCCGCCGACTCAGTGTTCTGTAAACGATCACTGCGCAAGCAACTATCGCTGTAGGTGGTCCTTGGATGGGTGACCACTTTGTGGCATTTACATTTGCGAGCGTTTCCGTGCTTCGGAAGGCACGTTAAGCCGTAGTTCCCAACTGCCAGTAACATGTAACATGGCAGTCGTTAAGCCAAGTTAAAAGCCTTAAGAATATTCAACAGCTGTCAGCCACAACCTCCCTCTGTATATTTTAGCACAGCAATAGGCTCACCACCTATTACGTGGAAAGAAATACACACGGTGAAAACTTGCCGTATAATATGCCTCTGCCACCCTTTCGGGGATAAGACGTAATTGATATTAAAAGGATTCTAATTTTGTCTCTTTGTGATCGGTGTGGTCTCTATTGGTGCTGCCGCCGGTTGTGAGCGAGGCTTCCCAGCTGGCTTTGCTCGAGTCACTTCTTTCCTGCCCTGGATCCGAGCACAATTGTAAATACAAGACTGGTTGAAGTGAAGTATTAAGATAACTTTTTAATAACACCACTTGTACTAATTCACAATATTTACTTGATAAACTTAAACGGTTTCGTCTCATGGCATTCTCAAAGGCACACAATATGACGACTGGACCTAGTAGGTTTATTACTTACTAGGTCCAGTGGTCAATCTATCAAGTAAATGTTGTGGAATAGTACAAGTGGTGTTGTTTAAAATGTGTAGCAAGTTCCACCAAGTGCTATCAATCAACATACATACATATCGTCACGCCTGTCTCCCATCGGGGTAGGCAGAGACTATGGCTTTCCACTTGCTACGATCCTGGCATAAAACTTTCGCTTCTTCCACTTTCATAAGTGTTTTCATACACACACGCCGGTTAAGGGTACTCTTGACCTGACCTTTTTCCAAAATGTCTTCTATTTGATTGACATATGTACGTCGAGGTCGCCCCTTACCAGTTTGCCCATTCACTCTCTTCTGATAAATCTGTTTCGTTAGTCTACTTTCATCCATCCTCTCCACGTGTCCGAACCATCTAAGCATACCTTTTTCTATCTTAGTCACTACTTCTTCTACCATACCGCAATGTTCCCTTATCACACCGTTCCTTTCTTTGTCCATCAATTTCAATCCAGCTATACTCCGCAGACTTCTCATTTCCACTGCATTAATTTTACTTCTATGCTTCTTCTGCCACACCCAACTTTCACTGCCATACATGAGTGTAGGAACAAGTACTCCTCTATGCACAGCCAGTCTTGCCTTCTCAGACACGTTCTGACTGCTCATAAAGGCGTGCATGGCTCAATTCACTTGATTTCCAGCCAAAACTCTTCGTTCAATGTCACAATCACACTTTCCATCTCTCACAAATTTTGAACCTAAATATACAAATTCTTTCACCTGTTCCACTCGTTTTCCTTCCACAAAAATCGAGCAATCCGTCATACTTTCCTCTCTTTCAAAAACCATTACTTTTGTCTTATTTACATTCACTATTATATTATTATATATTATTATTATATTACCTGGTCATCAGCGTATAGGAGGCATTTGACAGTCAGTTCATTCATTTTTAAACCATACGCACTCTCTTGCAGTTCTTTCAAACAACTGTCCATGTATAGGTTAAACAGCGCCGGTGACGCTACACAACCCTGTCTCACACCTTTTTCAATGTGAAAAAAGTCTGTGCAAGCTCCGTTGATCCTGACACAAGCACTGGATCCCTCATAGAGAGATTTCAGTGCTCGTATCAAGTGACTGCTTACTCCATACTTGGCCAGTGTGGTCCATAGTTCATGCCTCACCACTCGGTCATAGGCCTTTTCCAAGTCTACAAATATGCAATAGACCTTTTGACATTTCGCCAAAAAATTTTCGGCTATGCATCGTAAGGAAAAGACCTGATCCGTGCATCCTCTTCCTTTCATAAATCCTGCTTGTACATCTCACATTTTCCCTTCAGTTTCATTCATACCTTTTTTTATCAAAACTTTTGCATACAATTTGCCGACGATGCTGAGCAAGCTTATGCCGCGGTAGTTTTTGCACTCTTACTGTGACCCTTTTCCTTTGTAAAGCGGCACGATGACAGCCTTGCACCAATCTCCTGGCACGCTGCCACTCCTCCAGCAAAGATTAAAAAGGCGGTACAGCTGGCAAGCTGCCACGCTATGTCCCGCTTTCAGCATCTCGACAGAAATCCTATCAAACCCAGCAGCCTTACCCAATTTCATACTCCTCAATGCTTCCACAATTTCTTCCATACTTATGATGCTTTCGTTGCTTAGTTCATTCCTTTCCCAAGAACTCGTTTGTGCTTCCATATCCTCTTTTTCATATAAGCTTTCAAATTAATCTTTCAATCTTTTTAGCACAAATTCTTCTCCTTTTAGAAAACTGCCATCCTGGTTTCTGATATTACTGAGTTTCGATGATGTTTGTTGACCCCTCACAGATTTTATAGATTTCCAAAAGAATTTTATATTCTGCTGGAAATTATCAGTTAACCTACTATTAAATTTATCCCTATCATTCTCTTTCTCTCTTTTTATAACTTCTTTTGCAACTCGTTTATACCTTTTATATTCATTCTTTGCCGTCTTTACATCCTCATCCGTTGCCCTCTGCATTCTTTGATTCACCTTTGAAGTCAGCCAGTCCAACCATGCCTTCTTCTTGTCGGACAATACTTTCATGACTTCTGCACACATTCTCTTCACCTTACATCCTTCTTACTTCTCCTTACAGGCTTGTTTTATTTACCCCACACACCTCCACCGCAACTTCCACTAGACCTTCCTTAAGCTTCTTCCATAATTCTTCAATCTCACATACTTCATTAATTTTTTTTAATTTCTTACTTAATTTACTCACGAATCCTTCTTTTATTCTCATCTCTTGCAAATTTGCTTTGCTTTCTTTCTTAGTCTTGCATCTACAATCACAAAATCAATCATACTTCTCTGGTTTCCCTCTTGTCTAGTATACAAATGAATCTGTTTGTGGTTAAATATGGTGTTAGTTTCCACAAGATTCCTCTCCAAACATACTTCAAGCAAACTCTCACCATTTTTATTCACTCGTTCGTCACCAAACTTGCCCAATACACTTTCATATCCATCACGCTTCACTCCAACCCAACCATTAAAATCACCTAACATTACAATTCTCTCGTTCCGTTTGCATTTACTCAGAATTTCGCTCACACTGTCCCAAAATGCCTGTCTCTCACTTTGGTCTTTTGAAGATCGGTGCCACCGCGCCTCTTGCGGAGCATAAACACCCAAAACAAAGATGCGGGTAAGTCCAACCTTCAACCTCAACCAAAGGAGTCTTGGGCTCACACATTCATAGTCAGTCACACATTCATTCATTCTCGCGGACAGTAGAACACCGACACCCTGGCTCGCTGTACTGGTTGTGGCTACACCTGACCAGTAGGCTGTATAGGGTCCATGAGTAGTGGTGTTACATCCTTTCCTCTTTGTTTCATTCATACACAAAACATCAAGTCGCTCGCATCATCTCGCATACCTCATCAATTTTATCTTTCATTCCTCCTCTAACATTCAATGTAGCAAAGTGGCTATCCCTAGCCCACTTTCCGCCTCGATGGGAGATGAGACGTGACGGGTTGCGAACCACATCGCCGCCATTCCGGATTTTTAAATTTTCATTATCCATTGCTTTCCCACGAGTGGCAAGGGAAATTCAAAGTCCGCCTAGAGAGAGCCCCGCTTGTCTAGGTAAGGCTAGCCTAATTCTGGGGTCGCCCGGTCCCAGGGCAGTCAGGCACGTTACGACTAGGCTCGCCCCTAGCCACGCAGCTCATCGGCACGGCAACCTTGGCGGAGAAAGGATGGGAAGAGGATAAGGTAGGAAAAGGATTAGAGGGTAGGAAAAAGGATGAGATAGGAAAGAGACTAGGATAGTGTAATTTTGTCTAAACCATCTGTATTCCAAACCTATAAAATATCCAGCAGCCAGGACAGTTGTTACACGCTTTTTTATCTCTGCAGTCCGAGCATAATAAATAAATCAACAGTATAAATTATTAAGATTACTATTTAGGGTCGGCAACACCAGTGCGTGTGTCACTGGTGTTGCCGACCCTAAATAGTTATCTTACTGGTGTTGCAAACGTTCATGGCTACGGTAACCACTTTTCATCAGGTGCCGTATGCTTGCCAGTTGTATAAATATAGTAGTTTATGATACTGTTGCATAATAAGGGTTCTTATAACATGAGTGTGTTTTAAAAAAACGAGCCGTAGGCGAGTTTTTTTATAGTATCACACGAGTGTTATAAGACCAAGTTATGTACAGTGTCATACACTACTTTATCTACTCTCATACTGTAATACGTAAAACAATATTGCAAATAAAAAAGTATAAATTTAACAACAAATTTATTTTTAAATGTTGGCGCCAAAGCGCAAACATTGATTGCGCATGCGCGCTTGCGTCGCGAACTCGTTCATTGAAACCAATGATTGAAACCTTTTTTTTTTAAGTAGAGGTTCTACCTCCTTGGTCCAGCTGAAGGTTGTATAGGTGTATCGTTATGATTAAAAAGTTATATTATGATACAGGTGTCCTTACAAGACCTGTATCGTAATTAAACTTTTTTTTATTATTTTTGGCCTGTACGTAATGTTTGTCATAAGAATTTTGTTATCAGTTTTATAATCTTTGTATTATAGTATTAGAGTAGATAAAATATATAAATAAATTCTTACTTACACTATTTGTTTTAATTCTTTTATAATGTTGCCTCACTCTATAGGTACCTCCCCGTCACCAAGAGAACTTCCACTGCGGAGTTATAATGCGTGAAATGGACTCGGGAAATATTTGTTCCAGCCCGAGATATCAGCCAGTCTCATCTCATCACGACAGTTAAAAATGATGGAAGGTAAGAAACCAAGTATGTTATGTTTATAACAACATTAAATTTAAAAAAATAAGAAACCCCCCTATGTCAAAAATATATTTATTTTATTTATTTATCTATCGCGCTTATCTCCGAAGAGTTGGCAGAGGTATATTGTATGCCCACTTTTCACCATGTGTATTCCTGTTTCACGAAATAGGTGGTGAGCATATTGCCATGTTAAAGTAGACAGACGCAGGTTGTGGCTATCTGCTTTTGAATATTCTTAAGCCTTTAACTTGGCTTAACGACTGCCATGTTACATATTACTGGCAACCGGGACCAACGGCTTAACGTGCCTTTCGAAGCACGGCAGAAACGCTGGCAAATGTAAATTCCACAAAGCAGTCACCCATCTGTGACCAGCCTAGCTATTTCCGTTAGTTCTTTGTATTGTAGGCCCGCCCTAACAAGTATACATGCTCCTCCTCGTTTTTTATTGGATCTAGAGAATAATGCGGCGGGGCAAAAGTTTGGCAAATATAATAAATTTTCTTATCCACTCTGTATAAAATGCTCAGTTATACACAGGACATCAATAATCGTTCCAGAGCTTCGAGTTCTTCTAACCTAACCAAAAACCTATCTGACTTACTTATAAGTCCAGCCATGTTTTGGTGTAAAATAGTAAAAGTATCAGAGAAAAAACAATGACTTTTCCTCATTCGATTGAGAGGTATTGTTAGAGATTAAACTTTCGCTATGGCTAGTCACAGATGGGTGACTGCTTTGTGGAATTTACATTTGCCAGCGTTTCTGCCGTGCTTCGAAAGGCACGTTAAGCCGTTGGTCCCGGTTGCCAGTAATATGTAACATGGCAGTCGTTAAGCCAAGTTAAAGGCTTAAGAATATTCAACAGCAGATAGCCACAACCTGCGTCTGTCTACTTTAACATGGCAATATGCTCACCACCTATTTCGTGAAACAGGAATACACATGGTGAAAAGTGGGCATACAATATACCTCTGCCAACTCTTCGGAGGTAAGCGCGATAGATAAACAAATAAAATAAATATATTTTTGACATAGGGGGGTTTTTTATTTTTATTAATTTAATGTGTTATAAACTTAACATACTTGTTTTCTTACCTTCCTTCATTTTTAACTGTCGTGAACTGTCGGATATTGATTTAATTAGAGTAACAAGCGGACTTAAAAATACGAAAACTGTTGGTTTTGATGGAGTACTGGCCAGTGTAGTCAAATATGTTATTAATATAATAGCGCCTGTACTGAAACACATATTCAATTTAAGTTTAACAAGTGGGGTTTACCCGGACAATCTGAAACGAAACATTATCAAACCCGTCCATAAAAAGGGAGATAAAACGGACTTAAAAAACTTTAGACCTATTGCCAAAATACCCATCTTTTCAAAAATCTTTGAGAAGCTCATCTCACAGTCACTTAATAACTACTTTAACAAATATCAATTATTCTGTCATGAACAAAAAGGATTCCGAAAAAAATTTAACATTAACATGACAATTTATGATTTTTTATCTTATGTAACAACCTCTGTTGATGAACGAATACCAGTCTGCGCATTATACACAGATATGACAAAAGCTTTTGATTATGTTAATCATAAACTGTTATTAAAAAAAATGCAGGGGTACAGAATCAAAGGAAATATTCTTAAATTAATGGAATCTTACTTAAGTAACCGAATTCAGTACACAGAAATTTCAAGAATATGTTCAAAGCGCAATCTAGAAACCATGCATCACTCTGAACCTAGAATTGTCAAATATGCACGGAAACGCTCGCAAATTTAAATGCCATAAAGTGGTCACCCATCCGAGGACCAGCCATAGTGAAAGTTGCGTAACTCAGTGATCGTTTACAGAACACTGAGACCGCTAGGCCACGAGCGCTTCAAGATAAAGACTAAATTGATGCATTTCCATCAAAGATGTGTCATCCCAACTGTTAATGTTATATACAATGATTTTAAAATAGAGGAAACTACCACAGCTAGATTTCTTGGTATAATAATTGATAAAAAACTAACTTGGAAGCCACATACGGAACAGTTATGCAAGAGATTGAGTCAGTCTGCTTATGCTCTTTTACAACTCTCGAAAAAAGTAAATCAGGATTCACTCTTGATGGCATATCATGGGTTAGTGGCGTCCATCTTAAGATATGGTGTAATATTCTGGGGGCATTCGACAGATAGGGAGTCTGTATTCAGAATGCAAAAACGATGTATCAGATCCATGTTGGGGTTGAAAATTACAGATAGCTGTGTACCCTACTTTAAAAAAATTAAAGCTTACGTTGCCGTGCCTATACATAATGGAAGCAGCTATTTTTGTTAAAACTAATTCCAATCTGTATACACGAGTGGCTGATGTTAGAAGAGGCCCAGTCCGAAGTCAATATAGTGAACAGTTATGTAATGCCAAATGTAACACAGCCCTTATGGAAAAATCTATATTTGGTACGGCGCCAAAAATTTTTAATAAAATACCAATGGAAATTAAGACACTGTCTGTACCTAGATTTAAAAAAGCGATACAATCATTGTTAGTTGATAAATGATATTACTCGCTGGATGAATTTCTATATGATGATACAATATAATGTTATTTCTAGCCTATCTTATTATGTACTGAATAATTAAATTGGTAATTAATACAAATTGATAATTGTTCAATATTTAAATTAATTAATTGTTGTTGATTTATTAATGCATGTTTATTTTATATTTTTTTGACATTATATTTTAATTTCATAGACTTTAACTAATTATTATAATTTGTATGCCCAAGTGGCAAAACATAGTGAACTAATTACTATTTAAGATCATTGTATACCTATGTTCTACTAATAAAGATTATAATTATATTAAGTACAATATTTTTGTTTTTAGTTTTCCTCGAAACCCCATAAGATGCTCAGAATGGACAGTTATTATAGCCAAAGCCCGAAATGAATTAAACTTCAAGCCATATAAAGGGACGGTTGTATGCTCCAATCACTTTCCTCTTTCAGACATTTATACAACAACGAAAGGTTTTAGCAGGCTTAACAAAAATGCAAAACCTACTTTACAAGTAAGAATTTATTCTTTTAAATGAATTTATTATATTTAACTGACGATTTCGATTCAATTTGAGTTTCTAAGTTCTAATACATAAAACCTTTATTCCTCATATTAATTTTGTTTTATTCTGCTCTCTGCTCCACGCATAACCACTACTTACTTAATTTACTAGTGCAATAATATGATAGGTAGATGAAATAAACATACTGAAACCTTTTTTTGAAATCAGATGGTAGTTTCGGAGTTCTTCTAGGTATATTTTAACTCACTCTTTTATACAGTCTAATTTTGTTATATATTACTCTTTACATTTTACATTATACACTCCTTCTAGGCAAGTGCACTACATCTAGGAACACTGCATTGCTTACCATCAGGCAACTTGTGGTCAAGCGCTTGCCTAATTTGATATAAAAAATATATAATAATTTGAGTATCAATTACGTCTCCACTGCTGACTTTTTCCCTATTCGTACGCAAGCCCATAGTGAATGATGATGACAATGCAAACGAGCGATTTTGAACATTATGTAATCGGCCTAACGCCTAAATTCGAGCAAATGTCAAATTGAACTTTGTTATATTAAATGTATGGGTATGTAGAACGGATCTCGGACATTTTTTGAGTGTTGTCTGTTTATGATTGTGACTCTATAGTATTATAACTCAATGCCTGTAAGGCATCAATTGCTACCCGAGATATTTAGTTTGAGTCTAAAGTCTGATTTAGTTCGAGGGTGCAATTGATGCTTACACCCGAGCTAACTACTCTGCTTTACATCTCGATTGTGAGGTAAGTAGAAAAAAACCGGCGTTACAAGAATAAAACATTTTATTAGTTAAAATTTTTTTCAAGAACGAAATTGATCTTCGCCGTTCGATATTTAAAATTGATGACTATTATACTCATACGAAGACAAGGCTGAATAGCGAAGCGACCTCTTATGTCATTGGGCTGAATGCATGATGTCTATTGCCAGTATGATGGTTAGATGTACGCAAACTTTTTTAAAAGAGTAGTATTTTTTTTAATTACTTACCGCTCTAGGGCTTTTCTAGCTACATTATTACCCTAGAGCGCTAATTGGTCACCTACAAGCCCCATTTGGGGGTAATAGGACCTACTTACCGAATATGAGAGCAACAACAACCCTAAAAAGGTACTATTAAAACCCAAACCAAATACAATATGTCTCCTGCGAGGTTTCGAAGAGGCTGGTTCTCTGGAGGTCATTCTGGTTGTAGCTCAAAGTTAAAATATAAATAAATGTCGTTGTGACATCTCACACAACGCCATCTGATTCCCTCGAACCTCTTGCGTAGCAGCAGCAGTCAGTTATCAATTAAATGTCATTTAATGATTATACTGGCACGCGTTAAGCACTTAATCGAATCATACACCAAATAATGCTTTACATCATCTTGGAAAAGAGCTGATACTCTTACACTGCTGGACCGATATAAACCAAACATAGCTAAGAACCACCGCAAGGAAACTTACTTTCAAATGATAAAAACCGCATTGAAATCTATTGTAAGTAAATTGTGAGGGCGGTTGAATACAATTTGCGCCCGTCTATTTCAACACGGCATCGTGCTCAATGACAAAATTCTATACGTTTAAATGTTGGCGGTTAGTATGCCTCTTGCTTGACCCCTTAGGGGATAAAGGCCTCAATGATGTTACTCACGATGTTCATGCGGCTCCTAGTAACATGGTAGTATAAGCCAATTTCAAGATCTTCTGGCTTGAAAAATGTCAACAGCATGACGCCACAACCTCTCCCTGTCCATTTCAACATGGCAATTGGCATATTCACTATTTACATGTATACAAAGATTTATGTAACTAGTGGTTACTTCACACTTTAATCCTGAAAGTTTGCTGTACCCTGACTTCGGACTCCATGATAATTTTTCCTGTGTTTCTTTCTCCACATCGCAAACGCTTCAACTCTCGTAGCCCGGTTTTTTTTATACCACTGAGTTGGCACACAAGCATACGGCCCACCTGATGGAAAGTGGTCACTGTAGCCTATGGACGTTTGCAACACCAGAGGTGCAGCACTCGCGCTGCCGACCCTTTATACACCTTCTAAGACCCCTTTTGAGGGGTTCTTCAAAAGGGGTCTTAGAAGGTTTATAAAGGGTCGGCAGCGCGAGTGCTGTAGACGTTCGGGAAAACCCAGGCACACACAATCTAAGCGTACGTGGAATAAAGCCTCTATCCGGTTAACTTAGCGTTCTGTGCTTGTTTGTTGTCGAGGATAATTTTAATAATATTTTTTTTGTTGGTTTGTACACGTCCAGCGAATAAGTGAGGAACGATTGACAAAGAAAATTGTGAGTAAGTAGAGGGTAGAAGGAGACAGGGTAGACCGAGACCTACCTAAAAAGACCGCCTGAACAGATTGCTCAAAAACAAAAATGTCAAAAGTGCTCCTATACCCAGACATGCATGTATTAAAAGATAAAAATCTGCAGGAAGCGAGAAAATTCTGCATGAATCGCCAAGCCTAGCGTCTGTCCTCATTGGCTACCCTGGCAGGGATACAGCGTGAAGATAGTTTGTTTGGTATTATTTTTGTCTATGATATGGTCCTCAGACTAATAATAATACTATATTATACTAGCGGCAGTAGCACGCTATGAGGGCCGTATTGAGGCCGTATCGAATTAATTTTAATTACATTTTATTTGAAGAAATATGTGAATATTCGACCACATTAGAGGGTATTTATAATACTGTAAAAAACAGAGTACCTACTTATGTAACATACATACATACATACATATTGTCACGCCTTTATCCCCGAAGGGGTAGGCAGAGGCATATTTAACGCCCACGTTTCACCGTATGCATTTCCGTCCCAAGTGGTCAACAGGTGGTGAGCCCATTGCCGTGTTGAAATGGACAGGCGCAGGCTGCATCGACCTGCTGTTGAAATTTTTTAAGCCGCCCATAGGGCCTCCAACTTGGCTTAACGACTGCCATTTTATTGGCAACCGGGACCAACGGTTTAACGTACCTTCCGAAGCACGGAACTGGGGTGGGTCTAAAGGGCCGAAAAAATTTAATAAACTGTGTCTATTTTAGATGTTAAATTTGGAAGAAATTTTGAACCCGTTGCCTTTTTAGTGAGATGGTAATAAAAAGGCTAAAAGGTCTTTTGTGCTAGACACTAATTAGCACGACCAATTAAAGTCCTGGTAGTCTCGGACTGAAGCTTATGTAAAACAATTTAAATATCATCACTTTTCAAATATGTCAAAACGGCCATCGCCGCGTGCCGTTGGTATAGTCTAAAAGTTAATCCTATTTAAAGTTTTGTGGTCTTGGAGTCACAGCGTATCGTATTATATAATGCCTAATCAATTAAAACGCATTTACCAAGGTGACCAGTACTTACGGCTTAGATTTATATACTTTTATTGGTTTTTACGTTGATTTCACTTGTCAGAGTAAGAAGATTAGATAGTGATGTATTTGTAAATAAGTAATATGGTATCTCGGCTTAAAGCTACGGACGGATTACAATTGTTTATGATAATGAAGGAATGAAGGAATCAATCTAAAGTACGTGAGATTGAAAATGCATGGAGGAAGAAGAGACCAGCTTCCACCTATTAGCTGAGTGCCCTATGTATTCTTTAATCAGGTGGAAAGTTATGGGAACGGACAAACTAAAAGGAGCGGACCTGGAGTATCTGAAGGTGGATCAGATAGTAAGATTATGCAAAGAAACAAAAAGGTTCAACGGGGCGCCATAAAACTGCTGGGATACCCAAACCCATCCGCCAGGAGGAAGTCCGGGGAAATGAGCGAAGTAGGCGGCAGAATACGAGGTCGGATCGCTCGCTCGGCGGTGCCGGCGTTCCTCACTAGAAAATAGTAATGATAATAAAGTACGTGAGCTGTTTTTTATAATTGGCACTTCAAAATGGCGAGAAGCGCTCGTGTCCGCGGGGCCACGGGCGCTTCTCGCAATAGAGCCGCTGTAGAATAGAACTAGACAGAGACATATTGTCACGCCTTTATCCCCGTAGGGGTAGGCAGAGGCATACTAAACGCCCACATTTCATCTTATGCATTTTGTCCCACGTAACAGGTGTTGCCATTTCAAATTGCCGTGTTGAAATGGACAGGCGCAGGCTGGGAGGCAACATGCAGTTGAAATTTTTCAAGCCGCCCGTAAGGCCTTAAACAAAGCTTAACGACTGCCATGTTACTGGCAACCGGGACCAACGGCTACTATTCGGTATTGTTTTGTGCCTCGTTCGTTAGTCAGCAATACTAATGGGTAAGGTAGCTGGGGCCATGGGGATCTTAGTGGGGCCCCTTACACCCTAACTGACAGCATCTACCCAAACTTGTAATCTAATCTGTTATAATGTTATTAAGTCTTGCTGTCTGAAGATTAACTTGGCTAACTACTGATACCTAAAAGGTATAAATAGCAGATCATGACTATCATAATCACTTCTTGAAAAATGAAGCTTCTCGCAATAACTCTGTTGACTTTCGTGGCAGCCGTCAGCTCTAGGAGCGTCGGCCTCGAAGATATCATTGATGTGGAGGAGCTTACAGCATACGATTACCACAAAAGGGTCGGTATCCCGTTGGCCGAGAAGATTCGTGCAGCGGAAGAACTGGAGCTCCAGAACCCAGCATCTAGAATCACAGGCGGACAACATGCAAACCTCGGCCAGCATCCTTACCAGGTATACCCATATTCAAATTAAATTGATACATAAAAGATGGTAGCGCTCGTGGCCCCGCGGCCGCAGTGTTCAGTAAACGATCACTGAGTTACGCAGTTACTTTCACTACGGCTCGTCCTCGGATGGGTGACCACTTTGTGGCATTTACATTTGCAAGTGTTTCCGTGCTTCGGAAGGCACGTTAAGACGTTGGTTCCGGTTGCCAGGAACATGGCAGTCGTTAAGGCAAGTTGAAGGCCTTATAATAATAATAATAAAAAAATAAATAAATAAATATCCATCACGCCTTATCCCCGAAGGGGTGGCAGAGGCATATTATATGCCCACTTTTCACCGTGTGGATTCTTGTCCCACGTAATAGGTGGTGAGCCCATTGCCGTGTTCAATAATTCAATTATTTCAAGTAACTCAGACTCATATAGGTACCTACATAAATTTACATATAACAAACTTAGTCACATATTGCATTTCAATATACTAGCATTACATTTACAATACATTCTATATCTTATGGGTGGCTTGAAAACAACTGCAGTTAGCCACAACCTGCTTCTGTCTATTTCAACACGATAATGGGTTCACTACCTATTAAGTGGGACAGGAATACACACGGTGAAAAGTGGGCATATAATATGCCTCTGCCACCCCTTCGGGGATAAGGCGTGATGGATATTTATTTATTTTTTTTTTTAATTTGTGAAAAGTGGGCCTACAATATGGATGCCTTTGCCAACCCTTCGGGGATAAGGCATGATAGAAAAATAAATAATAAAAAAATATTTAATCCATCATATTTTTCCCATGATCCAAATCATTTAACATGCCTAAAGAAGAACTTTATAAAAGTCGGATTGTGAATTTTATCATCATCATCATCCGAGCGTCTGTCCCACTTGCGTCTCGCGACGCCCGGGGTCCGCTGTCCTACATTTTCTCCTCCACTTCGCACGGTCTTTGGCATCCCCTGTAGTGAGACCATTGGCACGCATGTCATCCCTTACGACGTCAAGCCAGCACTTCTTGGGTCTTCCCCTCTTACCGGGACCCGGCGGGGCTGACATGGCCAGACATTTGTTACCTACGTAGCCCGGCGGTTGCCGCAAGACGTGACCATACCAACGAAGGCGACACTCTTGCAACTTGTCTGCAATGTCACGGACGTGAAGGCTGCCGCGGATGCGAGAGTTTCTCACGCGGTCCTATCCGCGTGACTCCACACATCCACCGCAGCATCTTCATTTCCATGACACGCAGCTCCTGCTTGTGTCGCTCCAATATCGGCCACGTCTCACTGCCATGTAAAAGAACAGGTCTAATAATGATTTTGTAGACCTGTCCCTTCAACCGGATCGGCATTTTAGGGTCACAAATGACACCGGTCATCTCCCGCCATTTGGCCCACGCGGCAGCAATGCGTGACTTGACATCGCAATTGATGTCACTGGACGTGTGAAAAACAGATCCCAGGTATTTAACCTGGTCCGTGCGCTCGACCAAATCACCGCCTATGCGGACGGATGTGGGATCTGTCGAGTTTAGTGCCAAGTACTCGGTCTTCGCCACATTTAGTTTCAGACCGCCGTTCTCAAGCGTCTCCTTCCACGCCTTTACACGTCGCACCAATCTGCCCCTGTCCGCGTCTGCCAGCGCAATATCGTCAGCATACATGAGCAACCATTAGGCTGCTCATGTGGGTTTCTGATGCTGTCCGAGAATTAGTCTAATATTACACTGAACAGAAGCGGACTAAGGACAGAGCCCTGGTGTACCCCGACGGTGATGGAGAAGGGTTTCGTGTCGCCAACAACAGTCCGAACCATTGAATCGGAGTCACAGTACATGTCCCGAATAGTGTCAATATAGACCTCTGGAACCCCTTTGGACCGCAGTGAACACCAGATCATCGCACGAGGAACACAGTCGAAGGCCTTCTGCATGTCTAGAAACAAACAGTGCAGAGGCGTGTTCTTCGACCTGTATTGCACTCTTGCCGGATCCGAGAGTCTATAATCCTCTCGAAGATCTTCATGGTGTGGGACATCATAATACCGCGGTAGCTCCTGCACTCCTGCACTGACCTTTGAAGAATGGAGTAATAATACTCAGTCTCCATTGGTTTGGGATCTGCCCGCTGAGGAGTATGCGGTTAAAAAGGTTTACTAAGATGCCCACACCGAGAGGACCCATCGCCTTCCAGGCTTCGAAGGGGACTCCATCGGGTCCGACAGCTTTCCGATTCTTCATGCGGCGAAGCGCAGTCAGGACTTCTCCAGGCGTTACCGGTGGCACTAGTCCCTGATTCGGAGGGAGGTCCGGAGGCTGCACCTCTTTGTGCTGTTTATTAAGCAGCTCATGGAAGTACGAGCGCCATCTCTCCTTTACCGCGAGGTCTTCGCTTAACAGGTTGCCCTCAGGATCTTTTACACAGCGACACTTGGATATATCCTGTGCCGCTTTGACCCTGGAGCGCGCCAGCTTATAGATGAGCTTCTGCCCCTCAGACGATTCCAGCTTATCATACAGAGGTTGTAAGTGGTCACGTCTGGCTCTGGCTACAGCTCTCTTTGTGGCCCGCTTGGCAGCCCTGTACGCGTCGCGGTCTTCAGGAGATCCGGTCGCTTGCCACTTTTTAAAGAGGGCTTTCTTCTCCCTAGTCTCCCTCTGGACTGCGTCGTTCCACCACCAAGTTTCCTTGTCACATTTGCGTCCACCCTTAGACTCACCGAGCACCACCTTCGCCGCTCCAAGGATGGCCGCCTGAACTTTGTCCCAGTAATCTTGAACTGGTTCGCCTTCAGTGTCGGTGCACTTGTCACCGACAGCTGAGATGAACTCCTGGGACCTAGTTTCATCAAGCAGCCACCATCTGATGCGGCGCTGGCACCGCTCGATGCGTTTGCCTTTGGGCTTCACGCAGAGGTCCATGACAAGGAGACGGTGTTGTGCAGTAAGACTCTCACCGGGTATGACCTTGCAGTTGGCCACCTTGCCTTGCGTGTCGCCTAGTGAGTAGGAAATCGATCTGAGTTGTACGCCTCCCGCTCTTGTAGGTGATGAGATGTTCGGATTTATTTTTGAAATACGTGTTCACAATGGCCAGATCGGCAGCCGCACACGTTCTGAGGATAGTTTCTCCTTCAGCGTTGCGGGTGCCGTATCCAAAACCACCATGAACACGCTCAAACTCCTCACACCTCTCACCCACATGACCGTTTAGGTCGCCGCCCAAAACGATTCCCTGTGACAACGGAATGCTCCGAAGCACTCCCTCGAGTTGACCCCAAAACGACATCTTATCGGCGTCGCTACAACCGGCCTGTGGCGCGTAGGCACTTATCAGGTGGGTAATAATCCCATCGATAAGAACCCTCACGATCATAAGCCGGTCGCTACAGCGTTTCACCTCCAAGATGCCACTCTGCAGCCCCTCGGAGAGCACAACGGCCACCTCGTTCTCCCCACCAGGCGCACCCGTGTAATACAGCTTGTAGCCGTTCTGCAAGGGCCGGGCTCTGTTGCCCTTCCACCGAGTCTCCTGCAGAAACGCCACGTCCACCCTCCGCCTGGAGAGTACCTCGGCCAACTCTACCGCACGCCCAGTCAGCGTGCCAATGTTCCAAGATGCGAAGCGGATTCGGGTTGGGGTCTAACTTCTTTAACCCGTGCTGGCCCGACACACGGCAGCCCTAGCCCACTTGCCACAGGAGTCGGGCGGGGCTCCTGCGCGCCGTTTTGCGGCGGCGCCCTATCCCTAGCAGCTTTCCTATTATACTTTACCATTTTGTTTCGGCGGGTGGCTTTTATGGGAGCGACGCCCTCAGACCTCTCAACCCCAGAGGGGAAAGCCAGCACCAGAGCCTCGTCCGTTAATCAGCAGGTGCACGCACTAGCACGGGAGGTTGACTTGGGCCCCGAAGATCTTGGTGGGGCCCCTTACACCCGGATTGTGAATTTTATATTATGTCAAAAAATATAAAAGGCATAAGTAGGTCGAGGTTTTAAGCAAAATTTTTTTCGTTTTCTTTTAGGTTGGTCTTTTGATGGACCTTCATGGAGGATTTCTGAGTGTATGTGGTGGTTCTATCCTGAACCAATGGAGGGTGCTGACAGCTGCTCATTGCTGGACCGACGGACAAAGCAGTGCATGGCGGATGACCATCGTAGCCGGTTCCATTCAGCTGTTCCACGGTGGCCAGAGACCGCAAACTGACAATGTCGTTGTGCACCCCACATGGTACCCCAGCCAGATCCGCGACGATGTAGCAATCGTACGCTTACCATGGGCTCTTGGATTTTCAAGTAATTTTATTTGTACTAGATGACGCCCCCCGGCTTCGCCCGTGACGAATTTCGAACTCCCGTCGCACCTATTTAATCCCATCGCTTATAAATTCTACAATAATGCATAAAAATTTGCCTGATTTGTCGACATTTATGACTACTGCTCCACTTTCCAGGGTAGTAGCGTGATAGTATAGCCTATAGCCTTCCTCGATAAATATCCAAAAAATTAAAACAATCTTGTTTTATATGTGAGTGGGGATTTCTTAGACATAAAACTTACAAAAGTTGTGTTAAATGACAGTGATTATATACAATATGTTAAGAAAACCATGTCCGACCCGAAAGGGGCACATAGGCACTTCAATAACATAACCAAAAAAAATAAAAGTCAAATTATTTTTTATAAGTATAAAATAGTTATATTTTTTTTAAATGCGTGTTTTTTTTGTATTAGTATTAGTCAAATTTCCTTACAATATCGCAAATTTTCACAAACTGACAACCCCGTTGTTGGCATGCGGCGACGAGTGTATGTGATATCAAAAGAAGCCGCCGGCAGGTTTAAGCTGACCTTTTGACCTTGCATTTCCGAATAGCCCTTTCCCTGTGATGCCATGTAAGCTACCACATTATATTTATTTTCAATAAATTTTATTTGGGGAAAATTTTTGGGGTAAATTGTTTGGGGTAATTTTTTGGGGTAATTTCTAAAAAGGATTACACGAATAGAATCACATCTCGATACCGACCAATACCTTCACGGATCGGACAGGGGTAAAATCTACTGGGGTGAGACTTACTTTGACTAAGACGTAGACAGACGTTTTAGATAATAAGAAGAATTGGCTAAAAGGTGTTAACAGCCAGGCCATAAAATAATTTATAAAGTGTCCCACAATATTTATTATTATAATTTATTTATTATTTATTGATTGTCTTTTACTGTTCACAGCAATTGTTGGTTCTATTGCTCTGCCCTCTGGTCACCAAGAACACTTGTCCTACGTTGGCTACACTGCGACTGCTTCCGGATTTGGTGGTACTGGTGATGGTAAGAACATTTTATTCTAGATGACCCCCACAGCTTGCCCGTGGAATATTTCGACCTCCCGTCGCACCTATTTAATCCCGTCGCTTATAAATTTATACATTTTATTAAATTTATACGGCCCTTTAGAGCCACCCCAGTTCAGTTCAGCGGAAGGCACGTTAAGCCGTTGGTCCCGGTTGCCAATAAAATGGCAGTCGTTAATTCAAGTTGAAGGACTTATGGGCGGCTTAAAAACTTACAACAGCAGGTCACCAAAGCCTGCGCCTGTCCATTTCACGGCAATGGGCTCACCACCTATTACGTGGGACAGGAATACACATGGTGAAAAGTGGGCATACAATATGTATGCCTCTGCCACCCCTTCGGGGATAAGGCGTGATAGATAAATAAATAATAAATTCTACAATGATACATAAAAATTTGCCCGATTTGTCCACATTTATGACTACTGCTCTGCTCCCCAGTGTAGTAGCGTAATAATATTGTAGCCTATAGCCTTCTTTAATGAATGGGCTATCTAACACAAAAAGATTTTTTCAAATCCGACCAGTAGTTCCTGAGATTAGCGCGTTCAACCAAAGAAACAAACAATACTTATTTAACACTTTTACTTTTATTTCGTCTGTAGATACACATTATAAACACCTTAATTATAATAATTATAATTGTGCATAACACAATTGCATAATGTCACTATATTTCTATTTCTATTACAATATGTGATGCTTAACTCTATGGTTGCCGGAACAAGAAGGCCGAACCAGGCTCGTGCGACACCTTTTATAACATTATAGTCGGGTTATTATGTTGCCAGCCTGAGTTCGATTTAAAGCATGGGTGTAGATAAAGCATATTACCTAACTTATGTTGAACAGGCCCCGGTGGTGGTATCACCAACGATCAGCGCCTCAGCTGGGTCAATATGCCTGTGATGTCAAACGAAGAGTGCTCCAGAGTATACGGTATTATCTTTCCGAGCACCCTTTGTGCAAGCGGCGCTGGAGGCAGAAGTACTTGTGGAGGGGACTCTGGCGGTCCTCTTACCGTCGTTAACAGTGGTCAACGGATTCAGGTACGATTTTGTTATTCATTTTTTTTATTCAATTCTACTAATGGCTAGACAACCTACGATATTTTTTTTACGTGCGTAATCCTCATGGACTTCGCATCGCCGTGAGCTAACGGCGAAGTGAGTATGTCGGACTCCTGCCTCGAAGACTCGGGTATTCCCGTGGAGGATATCCCCAGGAGACAACTTATGACCTAGAAAACTTTACTTTATAAAAAATCCAGCTGTAAACTGCATATATATATATCGTCCATGGAGCACCATGGAGTTTCTTGCCAGATTCTTTTTAATAGAGGGTAGACTGCCTTTGGAACTGGCAACTAGAATCGATTCTACGCGGGAAAATAAAAAGACAGGACGCTTGCTGTATATTATTAATATGCAACATATCATATTCCTTCACTCATGCATATTATCGAACTATTATGTTTAAGAATATACCATTAATGAACACAAAATCACTGATATACACTATTTTTGGAAAATAATATAGGTATGACAACCTTGCGTCATATTCGATATTGGCGCCAAACTCCTGGCAATTTTGAATGTGATCTTGATATTGTATTAAATAAATAAAAAAAAATATCTTGACATAGACAGCTGACAGTACGCTCGCTCGCTAATAATCTGCAATACCTACATTTTAATAAAAGATCGTCCATGGAGCACCATGGAGTTTCTTGCCAGATTCTTTTTAATAAAGGGTAGACTGCCTTTGGAACTGGCAACTAGAATCGATTCTACGCGGGAAAATGAAACGAGCGGACGCTTGCTGTTTATTATTTTCTAAAACTAGTGCATTTATCTTGTTTTATGTGCGGTAGTGGTGGTATCATGGACATAAAAGTTGTGTTAACGTGCTATAGAAAAAAAAACTAATGTAATTATTGGTGATTAGAAAAGATTAGCCATGAGTTTCATTGGCAGGTTCTTCCTCAGGCTCTATACCTACTGCTTTGTGAATCTGGCAGTACATAAATGTAAATTTAAAAGCAATAATCTTGACGTTCATAAAAAATTCTCAACACTTGCACTTATAATAAGAACTATATAGGGATTTTATCAGAAAAAGGTGCTCTATCTAATTCAGTTTTTTTGTTTAATAGGTTGGTGTTGTCTCGTTCGGTGCTGCTTCCGGTTGTCAGATTGGCTTGCCCGCTGGCTTTGCTCGAGTTACTGCTTTCCTTTCCTGGATCCGACCCCTTTTGTAAACTAGTACTAGACTGCGCTAAGAAAGTGTTAAGATTACTATTTAAGGCCGGCAGAGCCAATTCCACATCTCTGGCGTTGCAAACGTCCATGGCTACGTTGATGACCACTTTCCATCAGGTGAGCCGTATGCTTGTCTGCCACCTCAGTGGTATAAATAAATATGTATAATTTTTACACTATTTGTTTTATTTCTTTTATTACACTACCTCACTCTATAGGTACCTCCTCGTCACCTGGAGAACTTCGGAATTCATATGTGTGGAATGGACTCGGGTGAGGCTCTTAAGTCGATTCCGGTTCCCGATAGATATTTTATTATACAGATTCATACATACATACATATTGTCACGCCTTTATCTCCGAAGCAGCAGAGGCAGAGGCATACTATACGCCCACATTTCACCGTATACATTTTTATCCCACGTAACAGGTGGTGAGCCCATTGCCGTGTTGAAATGGACAGGTGCAGGATGTGGCGACTTGCTGTTAAAATTTTTCAAGCCGCCTCATAAAGCCTTTAACTGAGCTTAACGACCAACGGCTTAACGTGCCTTCCTAAGCGCGGAAACGCTCGCAAATGTAAATGCCACAAAGTGGTCACCCATCCGTGACCAGCCATAGCAAAACATCCTTACCGTAGTGATCGTTTACAGAACACTGAGTCCACGGGACCACGTGCGCTTCACTCTATTGTACAACTAACTTACTTAAAAAGCATTTGACTTTTAAGTGCATGTCTTGCCTTTCTGTTGTAGATAATATTATAACTTACTTTGCTCACTTTATGTAATGTAAATGTATCGATATACGAGTATGTGAGGACTTGAATTAAAATAAACTACTTGACCGGTTTCACCTTACGGCAAGGTTGACACAGATTTTATGTATACCTGGTGTCATTCTTTACAATTTATATACCTACTAGATGACCCGCACGGCTTCGCCCGTGAAATAGTTGAAACTCCCGTCGCATCTATTTAAACCCGTCGCTTATAAATTCTACAATGATGCATAATAATTTGCCCGATATGTCGACATTTATGACTACTGCTCCGCTCCCCAGTGTAGTAGCGTAATGATATATAGCCGATAGCCTTCATCGATAAATGGGCTATCTAACACAAAAAAAATATTTATAATACAACCTATAGTTCCTGAGATTAGCCCGTTCAACCAAACAAACAAACTCTTCAGCTTTATGATTTTAAGTAATGATACATAACATGACCGGTGTCACCTTACGGCATTTTCAAAAGTTGACACAGATTTTATGATTATCTGGTGTCATTCGTTAGAATTTATATACCTATAGTGTTAAAATACTGTAACTTGCCTTGTTGCCTCGTACTTTAGTCAGTTGGTGCACCGCTAGGAGGCGAGGTTGTGCGGACCCCTTACTCGCAACCATCAAAGTTACCATTTAGAAAATGAAAAACCTCAATAATCTCGAAATCATTTTATTTTACAATAAATTATTATAACACTGTAATAAAATATTTAGGTACATAACCTTAAATAGATATGAAAAATTTTGGCTTTTTTCTTTATTTTCTTAGGTATGAATGTGACCACTGATTAGAGTCTTTGAACATTTGCAGCCCTTGTAAGGGCTTTGTCAGTTGTTACGAGTTTAAAACCGTCGTAATTACATTACGACCGCTCACCACGAACTCTTCGCGCCAGCTGTACATCCTTGGGCATGATAGTCACCCTTCTGGCATGAATAGCACACAGATTCGTATCTTCAAACAAACTCACTAAATATGATTCAGCCGCTTCTTGCAGCGCCAATACAGCGCTGCTTTGAAACCGCAAATCCGATTTAAAATCTTGAGCAATCTCTCTGACTAACCGTTGAAATGGTAGTTTTCTTATCAATAATTCTGTACTTTTTTGATATTTTCTTATTTCTCGTAATGCTACCGTGCCTGGCCTAAATCTATGGGGCTTTTTGACCCCTCCTGTGGCTGGGGCACTCTTTCTCGCAGCTTTTGTTGCTAACTGTTTTCTTGGAGCCTTGCCTCCTGTTGACTTACGGGCAGTTTGTTTAGTTCGCGCCATTTTGCTTTCGTGAGCTTCTAACTTCACTGAAAATAACAAGTTTGCAGTTTATATATGTAGTCGTAGGTGATGATAGAATTAATTGGAGGGTATTTCGATAATTTAATGCCTACGATTTTTGGTAGTGTTATTTGGAAATATTTTAAGATACCTGCAATCAGTTAAAAAATAAATAAAGTTTTTATGGGCTGTTTATCGTGGTTCCACCGTTACGCCCCACCAGTGGGGTCCAGAGCAGAGTAGTCCCAAACAATGCAGTGGGGCTACGGGGAAAAATACTCCCCGTGGACCCACTAGTAGGACACAACGGTGGGACCACGGATAACACCTCGATTTTTTGATTTTACTAGGCGATAATTATAAATTGTACTTTACAAGCAGCTTATCAGATACAATACCACAGATCTATTAGAATGGGCAAACTGGTAGGGATAGGGATCGACTTCGGCGTACGAATGTCAATCAAATCAATGACCTTTTGGAAAAAGGACAGGTCAAGGGTACTCCTTAACCGGAGAGCGTGTATGAAAACACTCATTTAAGCAGAGGAAGCGAATCTTGTATGTATGTCATGTCAGGATCGTGGCAAGTGGAAAGCCATAGTCTCTGCCTGCCCCGATGGCGGACAAACTTGATAATATGTGTGTATGTATGAGAATCTATGTCACACCGTGGCCCCATACTTACACGTGATATGCTACATCAGAATTTGGTTTATTAACCTTTTTTTCTAAACTAACATAATAAAGAGGAAAGATTTGTAAGTTTGTAATGAATAGCCTCAGAAACTACTGGGCCGATTTTGAGAATTCTTTCTCAATTGGAAAGCTTCTTCGTGTGTAACGTTCGGCTATATTAGATTTTTTTTTAAAGTTTAGGGTTCCGTACGAAATCTCGAATGGGAACTTCATTCATGCTGCGGGCATCAGCTAGTTACCACAGCACATAGGGCCATTTTTACGCTTTTTTTGAGCAAGTTTACTCCACGACGCGCAAAAGAAGTCTGACATGATGCGTATGCGATTTTCGCCTACTTTTGACTACTTTCTACTTTGACGTGAATTGGCACGCGGTATTATTAATAGACTATCTGTGGTTTTGATTGAAAGATTTGATTTTGTGGTTTAAATTAAAAAAAAAAAATATCCATCACGCCTTATCCCCGAAGGGGTGGCAGAGGCATATTATATGCCCACTTTTCACAGTGTGGATTCCTGTACCATGTAATAGGTGGTGAGCCCATTGCCGTGTTGAAATAGACAGACGCAGGTTGTGGCTACCTGCTGTTGAAATTTTTTAAGCCGCCTATAAGGCCTTCAACCAGGCTTAACGACTGCCATTTTACTGGCAACCGGGACCAACGGCTTAACGTGCCTTCCGAAGCACGGAAACGCTCGCAAATGTAAATGCCACAAAGTGGTCACCCATCCGACGACCAGCCATAGTGAAAGTTGCTTAACTCAGTGATCGTTTACCGAACACTGAGACCGCGGGGCCACGAGCGCTTCCTAAATAAAGGTTGGTTTAATTAACTAAAATCGAGATATCTTGGAAACTATAAAAGCTAGGCGAAAATTTTTAAAACTACTTAAAACAGTATACAGTTAATACATATAGCTATAATTATTTTGAATTTTAACCCAAATTTGCCATAACAAAAACGTAGCTACACTTTCATGCGCGGATTAATTCCAGTAAACTGACACTTTTTTTTCTGTTCAGTCTAGTTCAGTTGACAGAACTATTAAACTACGTAGCGCTTGTGGCCCCGCCGACTCAGTGTTCTGTAAACGATCACAGCTGTAAACAACATTCGCTATATGTGGACCTTGGATGGGTGACCACTTAGTGTAATTTACACTTGCGAGCTTTTCCGCGGTTGCCAGTAAAATGGCAGTCGTTAAGCCTGGTTGAAGACCTTATGGGGCATGAAAAATTTCAACAGCAGGTCGCCAGAGCCTGCGCCTGTCCACTTCAACACGGCAATGGGCTCACCACCTGTTACGTGGGACTAAAATGCATACGGTGAAATGAGGGCGTATAGTATGCCTCTCCCTTCCCCTTCGGGGATAAAAGCGTGACAATATATATGTATGTATTTAACTTCACGCTTGCCGGGGTAGTCAAAGACAGATCGCTAAGCTTCGCGATCCATGCATACTTCTTTCGCTTCCTGCAGATTCATTAATCGTTTCATACATGCACGTCTGGGTATTAAAGTACTTTACCCTATCCGTTTTTGAGCATCCGTGTCACGTGGTGTGTGTATGTAAGTCTTTTTCTACCCTGACTTCTGCCCTCTCCTTACCTACCTACATATATTCTACTATAATAAACTTTAACTAAAAATAAGTATGACTTGTCTGTTCCATAGAAACATAAAAAATGCGGCCCTAAAAAGGGCCCTTGTCAAAATAAAATCAAACAATCTAATACTTCCTTATTTTTTTTATATATTAAAATATATTTGTATCCTAAATTTAACCGCCAAAGCCGTATAACGTTCGCCCTTGCCTTTTCAACGCATAGACAATATCCATGGCTGTCACTGTTTTTCTTTTTGCGTGTTCCGTATAAGTGACAGCATCCTTGATAACACCTTCTAAAAATATTTTAAGTACGCCTCTTGTTTCTTCATAAATCAATCCTGATATTCTTTTTACTCCACCTCTTCTTGCTAATCTTCTAATTGCGGGCTTGGTTATACCTTGAATATTGTCTCTTAATACTTTTCTGTGACGTTTAGCACCTCCTTTTCCTAAACCTTTGCCGCCTTTTCCGCGGCCAGTCATGACGGTTTTTTTTTAACTCCAATGATCGCAACTAGAATACACTCCTTGTAATATTCGTCTGGCTTATATAGTGTCTGTGATTAATATATTGTTAGCGGAGGGTAGAATGATAATATTTTGTTTGAACTTTGAAACGTTTTTAAAAATGTGTAAAAATAGAATTTTCTGATTAGACATTTTTGAGATTTCCTGTTTTCAATAATGGGCAACCATTTCGCTCAAATGCGTATGCGTATTTCTCTATAATCAGTGTCTAAATCCTAATACCAACAGTGTGTAGGCAGTATTGTAGTAAGCGTTTACTCCCGCTACCCCCCACAACTTGTATGACATCAGAAATCAATAATAACAGTAACATAATCATTAAAAAATAAAATTGACGTTGTTACTTTTAACAAAAATTTACCAACTCAAAAAAGAAAATGGCGCCCGTCAAAGGACCAAAGAGAGCAGTAAAAAGTATGGAAAAAGTTATAGAAAAACCAATTACAAAATCCAAGAAACACAAAAAGAAGAATTACATGGGCTTTGCTGTTTATATATATAAGTTACTAAAAACAGTTGCTAAAGAACCTATGCGGATATCACGAACATCCATGATTATAATGAATGGTTTTGTTAATGACACATTGGAAAAAATTGCCGTTGAAGCTGGAAGACTAGTTGCACACAGTAGTAAAACGACATTAAGCAGCAGGGAAATCCAATCCGCCATAAAACTCCTAATCCCCGGTGAGCTGGCAACACACGCCAACATTGAAGCCACAAAAGCCATTAACATGTATTACAAGAGTAAAGAAAAAAGCGCGCCAACGAAAATTTGAATCAATTTGAGGTTATGTAGGTGTATTATAATTGTTATTATAATTTATTGTAAATAAATGATTTCGAGATATTTTTAAGTTGTTTCATTTACTGTGGAAATTATAACTTTGATGGTGGCGCCAGCGAAAATTTGAAGCCATTTGAGGTTATGTAGGTTTATTATTAGTGTTATAATAATTTATTGTAAATAAATGATTTCGAGATTTGTAAGTTGTTTCATTTACTGTGGAAATGGTAATTTTGATGGTAAGGTGCCCTACAAACAAAGATCTCCGGAGCCCAAGCCACCTGCTATCGGTGCACCAGACTGACTATCGGGAAAGGCAACAACGTAGGCGGTGTTTTAAGCATTACGGGGTTGGGGGTCAGACTGCATTCGCTCCCAACTACAAGTCAAGCGATAGCCGCTCCAAGTCAAAAGCCTGGGGATTTTTTTTAATTGTTTTAGAAGGGTGTGGTAAATATAATCTGAGCTAAGTCGGGCTAAAGGATGCTCTCGGACTTATCTCAGTGTTAGTATGCGGTGGTGGTGTCGGAGGTGTATGTGGTAGGAGTAAGGTGTAATATGAGTGGGGTGGTGGAGATTAGAAAGAGTGTAGGGAGTCGTAATGTGTGTAGCATGAGAGTGTGTGATTGTATTATGTTGTAACTATTTACAGTCTTGGTTACATTATAACATTATGCATTTGAAAATAGTACGAAAATAGAGACAGGCTTAGAAAGCCTGGGGTCCACTTATATCACTATAAAAGTAGACCCCAGGATTTTGACAGGGTAGGTTTTGAAAGCAACTGGGCAAACACTTTAGACATGGGCGTAGACAGGGAGAGGGTTTTAGGGGTTCAAACCCACCTCCAAAATGTTAACGATAGTAACAATCATCATCATCTGAGCGTCTATCTTAATTGTATTCCCGGCAGCCGGAGTCTGCTTTTCTACTTCTTACGGGACAGATTTATGCGTCAGGTACAGGGTTTTGTCTCGAATTTTCCTTTTCTTCCGTATGACCTCGTCCGTTAGTCAGCAGGTGCACCACTCGCAGGTGAAGCTGGCTGCGAGTGGTGCACCTGTATGTATCTGCAAGATGTAGGTCCCTACCTACATCTTGCAGATACATACAGGTGCACCCAAAATCTGCTTTAGAATGCTTAAATAAGTGCGGTCTATCTAAACATTTACACATTATTACTTGTAATAATGTGTTAATAAATAAACAAATAAATATTGTGGGACATTTTTTTTACACACCGCCGTCTAACCCAAAGTAAACTAATATAAGCTTGTGTTATGGGATCTAGACGACTGATAAACATACTTATATATTTCTAAATACATACATATTATACATAGGAAACACCTAAAATAATAAAATAAAATAAAAATATCTTTATTTTGCATAGACCATTTTAACGGCGCTTACAAAATGTCAGCCACTATTTAAAATATTTAAAGTGACCACACCTAAACTCCGAAACAAACATTTGTGGATCACACAAATATTTTTTCCGACCTGGGAATCGAACCCGGGGCCTTAGCCGCGGCAGTCATACACTACCACTGAGCCAGCCAAATGTACCTAATACTTGAATTGGAAAACCTGCCCCAAAACGAAATCCTGGCCACGCCCGTGACTTCAAATGATGAAGAAGATACTGTACATACATACTTACATACATACTTACATTTATACAATATAGTGACACCTTTATTCCCGAAGGGGTAGGCAAAGGAATACTCATAGAAATCTTAAAAACAAATCTCAAAATAGTATTAGATGGTGAGCCCATTGCCGTATTGAAATGCACAGGTGCAGGTTGTGGAGACCTAACTGTAGACATTTTTCAAGCCACCTATTAGGCCTTCAATTTGGCTTAACGACTAACAGTTACTTGCAACCGGGACCAAAGGCTTTACGTGCCTTCTAGAGTAACGAAACGCTGAACAATTAAAATACCGCAAGAGTGCTTCTTCTTTCTTGATTGTATAACTTTTTTTCATTCTTGAAATATAAATTTTAAAATTATTGAAGCGCTCGTGGCCTAGCGGTCTCAGTGTTCTGTAAACGATCACTGAGTTACGCAACTTTCACTATGGCTGGTCCTCGGATGGGTGACCACTTTGTGGCATTTACATTTGCGAGCGTTTCCGTGCTTCGGAAGGCACGTTAAGCCGTTGGTCCCGGTTGCCAGTAAAATGGCAGTCGTTAAGCCTGGTTGAAGGCCTTATGGGCGGCTTGAAAACTTCAGCAGCAGGTAGCCACAACTTGCGTCTGTCTATTTCAACACGGCAATGGGCTCATCACCTATTACGTGGGACAGGAATCCACACGGTGAAAAGTGGGCATATAATATGCCTCTGCCACCCCTTCGGGGATAAGGCGTGATGGATATTTATTTAATTTTAAAATTATATAAATTGTAGGTACTCGAATGAGCGTATCATAGTATTTTGATTTGATTGCCTGCCCCTTTTGGAACTAAAGCGTAACTGTATGTTCCATACGTTTTTGTGTATAAAAACTGACGGGATCCAAATAGATATTGTTGAAAAACGGAATAAACGTTTATAAACTTATAATGTTCCTAGAATGGTTTTTTTATGATTTTAAACTTACATTGTCATTACTATTCAAATTACCACAATTAACGGGTTATTTACCAGGTTTTATTTTATTGTTAAGTTTCCGATATTTATTTAGGCAACCAGTCCCTTGTAAAGGTTCGGAGTACTATAAGGCTTGGAAAGGCACCCGTGTGGCGGCGGGCAAACCACAAAACGATAGCATTCCCAAGGAGGGTTGTTGTCAGGCTGGTGGCCGACCATAAAAACCAAGCTAAAACATTATGCAGTATGGAATTTAGACATACTGCGCCGACCCTAAGTAAAATGGGACAAGAGCAAGAGGATGATGATGTTGAGTTTCCGATATTTCGACACTGTTGCAAGCGCCATGATCATGACCAGTACATCTGTGATTATGGCGCTTGCAACAGTGCCGAAATATCGGAAACTCAACAATACAATAAATATCCTGTAAATTGTAGTAATTTGTATAGTTTTTTTATAGGAATCCATAAAATAATTAGTGGTGTTAATCGATATGTTGAGGGTAGATTGAAATTTTACAATCAAATAGGTAATTTTCATCATCACCTCTGCTTGAGAAGTGTGATTGTGAAACACATAGGCATATTACTTATTCTGTGACATAGGCTACACAAGTTACTGTGGGGAACGGGAACGGTAAAACTTCACGCGTGCGGAGACGCGGGCGTCAACTGGTAATAGTTTTAGTAGATTACCTAGTTGTGGACTAATCGCAATAGAAACGCTATAGAATATAACTAGAACAGCTTTCTATTGGACAATAGTAGACTCGGCCACTCGGCCCCCTTGTAATCCACATACTATTATACCCACATCACTAGTTACAAAAAATACTCAGTCATGGGGATTGTCTACAGAAAGGACAGTAGCATGTCGATGACACAAATTGATAAGATTTTATCCATCTAAAAAGCCTATGTGTATGTCTAAAAGCAAGTCTAAAAGTAAGCGGCTGACTCGGAGGTCTCTGGTTTGATTCCTGGGTCAGAACATATATTTGTGTGATCCGCAAATGTTTGTTCCTGAGTTTAGGTGTTTTGGGTATGATTATGTATTTCGATCAAAGCGAAGACCTTTTAACATTTAAAAAAAGGCCAGGTAAAGGCCAAAAGTATCCTTAACCGGCGAACGTGTATGAAAACACGTAAGTAGAATTACGAAGCGAAATTTCTTATTTATAGATCTATCACGCCTTATCCCCGAAGGGGTGGCAGAAACATATTATATGCCCACTTTTCACCATGTGTATTCCTGTCCCACGTAATAGGTGGTGAGCCCATTGCCGTGTTGAAATAGAGACGCAGGTTGTGGCTACCTGCTGTTAAAATATTTCAAGCCGCCCATTAGGCCTTCAACTTCCCTTACAGACTGCTATGTTACTAGCAACCGGGACCAACGGCTTAACGTGCTTTCCGAAGCGCGGAAACGCTCGCAAATGTAAATGCCACAAAGTGGTCACCCATCCGTGACCAGCCATAGCGAAAGTTGCTTAACGCAGTGATCGTTTATTACAGAGCACTGAGTCCGCGGGACCACGAGCGCTTCGAACGAAAGTTATTATTTGACTTAACTATTCAGAAACATGGCGACACAATGCAGTCCTGAAAAGGACTTTGTCAAAACTCCAGCCAATTCGGCCAGCCCCTTACTCATTACCTTTATCCATCATTTTTGACAGTCTTCTTTGGTAGCAGTATCGGATTTATAGATGGCAACACACCCCCTTGTGATATCGTCACTCCTGAAAGCATTTTGTTCAATTCTTCATCATTTCTGATCGCGAAAAGTATATGCCTCGGAATCACTCTACTTTTTTTGTTATCAGAAGCCGCTTCTGCTGCTAATTCTAGGATCTCTGCTGCCAAATATTCCAATGCTGCTGCCAAATATATCGGTGCTCCACTGCCGATTCTGGGTGCGAAGTTGCCTTTCTTCAAAATCTTGTGAATCCTTCCGACAGGGAATTGGAGGCCGGCTCTGGTGGAGCGTGATTTATTTTTTGGTTTTGTTATTTTCGAAGACATTTTTTTTTGTGTAATTTTATCTTGTTTTTGTTGACGAAATCGATGTGTTAATAAGTTACTTTAGCGGTATATATTAATGTCATTATTGTAACTACGGTTTAATATCCATTCGGAAAGTTATACAACAAGTGGGTGATACAACGAGTTGAAATAATTTAGTGTCACGATATATCGATAACGTTATTTAAAGCTACTATAATTTTAAAAGTTGTATTGTAACTAACTAACTGTCTTCAAGCTGTATCCCTGACGGGGTAGTTAGACACGACAAATATCCAGGTTTCGCGATACTGCATACTTCTTTTGCTTCTTGCAGATTAGTTAATCCTTTCATACATGCACGTTCGAATAACATAGAAGGTAAAAATACTAAGCTAACTAAAAATAAACAATAATATTTAAACATGTGTAATAAAAAAATAAAATAAGTAAAGTAAAGAGTAAAAAAAACTAACTACTGTAAAAGAAAAATATTCACCTTCAAAAAGCAACTACGTTGAAGAATTGTCTTCAACTATTTCTAAATTAAAATTCTAAAGTAGAAACAATTTTTCAGTCACGCCTTTATCCCCGAAGGGGTAGGCAGAGGCATACTATAAGCCGAAACCAATATTGAATTTGATTCAAAAAAAAAATAAGGCATCGAGTTGCCGCGTAATTCAATATTGGTATCGTTGGACGTAGATAGTTTGTTTACAAACGTTCCTTATAAGGAATGCTTAAAAATCATAAAAAATATGTTGCAAATTAAAAGATTACATCCAGAACAAATTAATGGTATTTTACGCTTAACGGAGCTTTGTATGAAGCAAAATTACTTTCAATTTAACTATGAATATTATTTACAAAAAGAAGGTCTAGCAATGGGCTCGCCTTTAAGCCCCCTAATGGCAGACATATTTATGGACTATTTTGGAAATATAAATATAATCAATAACAGTCATATTTCATATTAATATTTGTTTATTTGTTCTTGGAGAAAGCTTACGGACTAATTTATAATTAGTGGTAGTATTAATGTATAATTATATATCCAATTACAAGCTCCCAATGATAGTAACAATTTAGTAAATACGGTTGTGACAAGCAAATACGTTATAGCTTTAACTTATAATTAAGCTTAATTAATTTAATAACCATCATCATCCTCTTGCCCTTGTCCCAATTTACTTGGGGTCGGCCCATTATGTCTAAATTCCATACTGCAAAATGTTTTGGCTAGGATTTTATGGTCGGCCGCCAGCCTGACACCAAACCTCCTTGTAATAATTAAGTTATTAATAACAAATAAGTTAATAACCACTTACTTTATATAACTAATACAATACTATATATACTACTACAATATTTAAATCTATTACGCTACAGTTTGAGTACCTCACACATCATATTTCCAAAGAATTGTTTGGTCAAGCGTTGCCTTACAATATTAGCCTTTGTGCAAAATAAATCTATGTTCAACGAGAGAGGAAGCTCATTGAAATTACGTGCACTTCTGAAAAGAGTTACCCCTGTAGTTTGTTGATGTAAACGGAATTTCGAGCACCGGTCGTTGCCGTAGTCTTTTCTGATTAACCCTCAAACTTATCTTACCCAATAGTTCCGCAATGTCAATTTTACCATTTACGATATTATTTAGGTAACAAACATCACTGACATAACGCCTATATTCAAGTGGTAAAAAGAGATGATTGTAATCCTGCGAGCGTTGCCGAGTTTTAAAATCTAAATAACGGAGGAATTTTCTTTGAATACTCTCGATACGCGATGTATATACTTCATATTGAGGATTCCATACAGGTGAACTATACTCTAAGTGGCTGCGTACAAATGAACAATATAAGACTTTTACTGGCTTAATTGATTTAAAGGAAGCCGTTGTTTTTTTTTTCAATAATTATTTAATGGCCTGGTTTCTAAGACCTTTTAGCCAAATCTTATTTTTTATATCATATTTCTTCAATCTTATCTTCTAATTAGTCCTGTCCAGTCGATGTCATGTCCTCAGGCTACTTCCTGGTCCTTGCCCTCAGTATAATGGTGATTCTTATACTAAGGTTGTCAGTGGACGTTTCGCGGCAAGAGAGAAAATAGCATTTCACTGCGTATATATAATTGTCTTTCACTATAGCACGTTAACACAACTTTTATGTCCAAGAAACCACCACTCCCGCAAATAAAACAAGATAAATGCACTAGTTTTAGAAAATAATATAAAGCAAGCGTCGGCACTTGTCACTCTTCCCGCCAAATGTCGAAGCCGTTGTTCTTATTATAAAGCCAAGTGCTTTGGATGCCTTGGTTACAATATGGTCAATTGATCGTACATTAATTTACTATCTTGTATGATACCAAGATCTCTGACGCTATTTACTTTGCCGATAGTTTGGTGGTGTAGGTAATATCCTAAGCCTATTGTTGACATTAGGCGCGTAAAAGTTAACTGATAGCATTTTGAAATATTAAGCTCAAGTTTGTTCTTATTACAGTACGTTGCAAATCTATTAAGATCAGCTAGTAGCTCTTGTGTATCGGATATGCTCTTTACCACTTTGTGTATTTTCAAGCCATCCGCGTATAAAAGAATATAAGAGTGTTTAAAACATTTCTTAATATCTCCCATGAATAATACAAACAAAAGTGGCCCTAATATCGAGCCCTGCTGGGAGCCCCTGGGACTCCAGAAGGGATAAAACTCCAACCCGATACGTATGCTTGAAGAACTACAGCCTGAGTCCTATTTTTCACGTAGGATGAAAACCACCTATCCAGATCACCATGAATTTTGGAATGTAACAATATTGTTCTTAAACTATTTATAGAGACTTTCGAAACGCTTCCTGTGCTGTTAATGGCAACAAACCCAACTTTTGAGTGTGTATATTAGAGCTAGAGATGTATCAATAATAACTTTTCACTTAAGTGAAGCCGGGGAAAATGCTGGTATAACTCAAATCGTTGAGCAATCTTGCTGTAGCAAAGTACCGCAAAGTCACTGCTAACTTCTCTCTCACATTTATAGAAATTCTCAAATGATTATCTTGTTTGGTAACGTATTGTGGGACATTTTTTTTACACACCGCCGTCTAGCCTAACGTAAGCTAATATAAGCTTGAGTTCTGGGATCTAGACGACTGATAAACATACTTATTTCTAAATACATATTAGTCCGGTCAATTTAGACATTCGAAGTTACATAAAGTCCCAACAAGCTGAATTTCTATGAAGTTGTTTAAAACAAAGCGGACCCCGGGTGTCGCGAGACGCAACTGGGACAGACGCTCGGATGATGATGATATATATATATGTATATATATATATCATCATATATATATATACATATATATATATATATATATATATATATATATATATATATATATATATATATATATATATATATATATATATATATATATGAACTCTAGATGTAGACAACTCTAGATGTATATACGTGGCGTACTCATGCATATTATGACGATAACAACTTTTATAATTTTTTGAATCGTTATATCTCAGAAACGGTGGCTCGTAAGAAAAAAAGTATTGATGCATTTTTAATAGATAATTTTATGATCTACAATTTTTGTCTGACGTACTTTTAGATAAAACTTACCGTTTTGCTGAAAATCGCGAAAAACTCATTTTTTTGACCTTTGACCTTGAATAAATTTTTTTCCTTAAACGGGAATGATGGGGAACTTGGAGACATTGTTTATAATTATGTTTTAAACAACTACACAGAAATTCAGCTTGTTGGGACTTTATGTAACTTCGAATGTCTAAATTGACCGGACTAATATGTATTTAGAAATAAGTATGTTTATCAGTCGTCTAGATCCCAGAACTAAAGCTTATATTAGCTTACGTTAGGCTAGACGGCGGTGTGTAAAAAAAAATGTCCCACAATACGTTACCAAACAAGATAATCATTTGAGAATTTCTATAAATGTGAGAGAGAAGTTAGCAGTGACTTTGCGGTACTTTGCTACAGCAAGATTGCTCAACGATTTGAGTTATACCAGCATTTTCCCCGGCTTCACTTAAGTGAAAAGTTATTATTGATACATCTCTAGCTCTAATATACACACTCAAAAGTTGGATTTGTTGCCATTAACAGCTCAGGAAGCGTTTCGAAAGTCTCTATAAATAGTTTAAGAACAATATTGTTACATTCCGCTTCTGACTCGTCCATTGAACCAAGCGAAGCCACCCAATCCTCAATTAATGCATCGTCTGACATGTTCACGGTGCGCAGGTCGGGCGGGTACTGACTAGTGATGCGTCGTTCCGGACATAAATAGGTCCGGGAACTATGTCCTCTACTGGAACGATTTCGGTGCAATCCACAATGTCAATCAAAGTCGGTCCGCATGTCCGCGGTAATCGGTGCGAGTGCGAGCGAGTTAGGTAATAGTCTAAAGGAACTCTGTGTCGCATCACACACCGACCGTACCGAACCGACCGACGGCGATAGCCGATGACTCACGAACCGAACCGACCGCTCTCTCTTTATCCTATTAGGCTCTTGCTATTTTGGAATAATGTGACTTATTCTATACGACTTAAAGTCGATTATATAATAATATGTAGTAAAATACACACTTGTTAGATGCAACAGCGTAACCCACGGCACGTATATGTATAAATATTTTTTAAACTATGTCTGTAAATACCTGTGTAATTTGTTAATATTTTTGAATGATGTAAATAATCAGTTGATTTATAAATACGCCAATCAAGTGCAAAAGTTCTTGTTTAGTAATATGTGACGTGTTTTTTACAACGTAAATGTATCATATCATGTGCCAACTAAATATTTCATCTAGCTCTTGGTTGACAATCCTAAGCCTGAAAAGTATGAAGGTAAATCAACTGAACGTTTTGGTACCTAATAAAAGTTTTAAACTATAACGTCCATTCTTCATTTATTTTAGTCAACGAGACCTTATAAAGCCGTCTTTCATTCAATTTTCTTTCAGAAACAAAATCAAAATAATAATGTAAAAAATTGTACAATCATAATATTATGACATCTCCAATCACACGGACATGAAATCAAGAACCGAAAGGCCATATTTGAATCGGTGGAACTAAATAGTTCCGCGAACATGTTTCCTGAACATGGTTCCGAGAAGGAAAGGAATCGTTCCATGTCCGATCCTCTGTAGGACATGATTTGCGCACCTCTAGTACTGACAGTATCGCGATCCACGAGCGCTCACATATTCAATAAATATTGACTATTATTGATGGATCACAAAAAATTCAGATTTTTTGTCAATATCGTCAATAAAGTTTCAGATTCCGTTTACACATCAATAAATATCGCGAGATCGCGAGTATCGCGATATTTATTGACTGTCTAATCCTTGCCAGTATACTTCTAGTCTCCCATACCTACTCTTGTAAAATAAAATAATGTTTTCTCGGCCTATAGACCTCAAAATACCTTAAAAACATTATGTAATGGTAAAGATAGGATTACTAATAGCAAAAAATCCGGTATTTATAAGTTGAAATGTGATGGTTGTAGCAATGTTTATATAGTTCATTTGATACCAGATATAAGGAACACTTATCACTCCGAGGAGCATTCCGAAACGGTCACACAGATAAATCACATTTCGCGAAGCATTTGCTGGACACCGGGCATATTTTGTATGTAATGCAATTTTGTATATAACAGCAGTTTTGAAATTTTACATTTATGTAAAAAGGGGAAAAAGGCTCCAAAAATGTTCGTACCTATAAGCTAAGCAGTTAGAAATAATAAAACGGGACGGGTGTACTTTGCTGAACGAAGAAACAGACTTCTACACTTCGGTTTTGCTTAGTTTATTCAAAAATAGACAAAACAACTAGAAGTCTACATCGCGCTATCGTTTGATTGCGTTCGAACTACAAAAGGTTGAGGTGAACGCGTAGGAACTTTTACTGCCAAACAGTCTTGATAATGCCTCGTGTGTAGGCGAAACACGTGTCGACATCGTACATTCTAAAAAAGCATATTATTGCAAAAATAACATTTAAAAACAAAATAATTATAGTTTTTTAAAATGGATTTACGCCTCAATTAGATATATTATTATTAAATATTATTTAACAGGTGCACGCTTGCTGCTATCTTTACAGTAGCCCGCATTTGTTTGTTGCTATCCTTATGGCACGCATGAAGATAACAGCGTTCGTTGGTATATCGTGTTATATATGTGTATGCGTCACTGCGGCCGCGGGGCATGGAAGCATGACGCAATAGCGGCCTTGGGTATATATAATATAAATTGTTTTTTTTTAATAATTATTTAATGGCCTGGTTTCTAAGACCTTTTAGCCAAATCTTATTTTTTATATCATATTTCTTCAATCTTATCTTCTAATTAGTCCTGTCCACTCGATGTCGTGTCCTCATTGTCCGTCCTGGTCCTTGCCCTCAGTATAATGGTGATTCTTATACTAAGGTTGTCAGTGGACGTTTCGCGGCAAGAGAGAAAATAGCATTTCACTGCATATATATCATTGTCTTTCACTATAGCACGTTAACACAACTTTTATGTCCAAGAAACCACCACTCCCGCACATAAAACAAGATAAATGCACTAGTTTTAGAAAATAATATAAAGCAAGCGTCCGCACTTGTCACTCTTCCCGCCAAATGTCTTATATATAATATAAATACTGCTCAGGCATCTAGAGATGTTATACTAGGGTGAAATTTTCATATTCATAATACTGAATATATTCATTAAGTCATATTATAATACCATACCTATTACTGGTATTAGTCAAAAATAATTGGGTAGCCATTATATATTCGCTATCTACCTATTCGTGTACGAAGTTCGTATTTTAATCCATGAATCGACGTAGCTGTAACTAATACTGCCATCTATTGATTATTTTAGGTATTTATTAAGCTGTGTCTAGAGGTGTTATATAAGGGTGAAATTTTCATAATCCTATTACTGAATATATTCATTAGGTCATTTTATAATACCATACCTAATCTAGTCAAATAATAGGGTAGCTTTTTTAATCGCTATTATTAACATTGTTGTACGAAGTACGTATTTTAATCGATGTATTGTTGTAACTATTACCACAGAATAAATAATAGTACTATTACCACAGCTTTAAGAGAGAAATCATTATTAACGTGACGCCTTTGCAATCCAATACGGCCGCTGCGCAGTTTCTATAAATTTTCTTGTTGGGTATCGTATAAGGGGTTTTTTGGTATGCTGAGTATGAATTTCGTGTTAATTTTGCAATCCAATATAGCCGCCGCGCCGAGGTTGTAAAGTTTAATGTTGGGTATCGTATAATGACTTTTTTGGTATGCTGAGTATGAATTCCGTGTTAATTTTGCAATCCAATATGGCCACCGGGCCGCTGTGATAAATTTTCATGTTGGGTATCGTATAACTGGTTTTTTGGTATGCTAAGTACAAATATCGTGTTAATTTTGCAATCCAATATGGCCGACGGGCTGATTATTATCCCACATTTTTTATTCATAATACTCTTATGCGATAAAACTCTAAACCAACATAAAAATTTATACCAACGGCTCAGCGGCCATATTGTATTGCAAAATTAACACGATATTCGTAACATATATTCGATAATATTCATGTGTATCACAGGTAATAAACGTAACATATATTCGATATTATTCATGTATATCACAGGTAATTCCAAATACATCATAATAGTAATAGAAACTAATAACCGCATAATTCATATTAGTGTAAATAAAAATATTCGATAATATTTATGTATATCACAGGTAATTCCAAATACATTACAGAATCAAACGCTTTATGAAACACGAATCGTATTGTTGTCTTTTTCACTCAAGTGGCCTCCACATGTTGCTATGCAACAAACTAATATCTGGTAACCTATTAAATGAAATTCGTTTACCTATTATGAATATATGTGGCTTGTATTATAATATTTATACCTATTAAGAATATATTCGTTACATCGCTACTGGCATCCGAAACTCAGAGCAGTTCACACGACTATCTGTGGCGCTTGGTCGTCACGTACACTTTACGTTATACTTCCATTTTGTTTTCGGTATAGTGCAATCGCAAGTGTGCAAGCTCATGGAATCGAATACCGAATTGAATAGTGATCCATCGAGTAAACTGCTAGCGACGCGGTTGATTTTCAGGAGAAATAGAATGAACAAACTGGAAGAACGTGAAGATGAGTGGGTTCTGGAAGAGATTAACAGTGAGGGTAAAGAAGAATTGGTAAATGTTGATACTACTCCTCAAGAAAGTAGCATATTAGTAGTGCCCTTCAAGACGCAGCGTTACGTTGAAGCAATTGCGGATGAAAATTCTGTAACAAACATCTGTACAGTAGAAGAGACACAAGTTTTGAAGCAGAGCGTCGCTATTGAGAAAGCTCACAAGCCCAAAGCCATGTCTTCCGATAAGTCGGGAGGCAAGAAAAACCGGCAGTGTAAGAAGCAGCGTAAGCCGCAGCAGCCAAAGCCAGAGTTGCCTAAATGGTTTTTGTCATCAAACATGCATATGAACCGCCCTGTAAACTGGATCAAATCATCAAACAAAAATGTGACATTGTCGGAGAGCAGCAAGATGCTGCAAGATATTTTTAACTTTGTTCTTTACACAAGAACAAAGTTATTTACTGCAGAAATTGTTCCAGCCAATGTTTCGGAAGATATCTCTCATTTCGAAAAACCGCAATAGTCTCATGAAAACACACAGTTGCAGACGCTGCACGTTCTTGATAACACATCAATGCTTGCCCATCGATTCCTTCCTATCTATTCCGTTCGGCACTCAGCCTTACTTGGGATTATACAACCGTGGTACCGACTTCAGTTGCCCCAAATGCCGTATCAAATTCTCTCTGAACAATACAGCAGAAGACCCCTGCTGCGCTCTGAACCACTGGGACGATATCACCGGTGATAATCGTAAATCGTTCTACAAAGTTATTCAAAGCTTTCAGCACAATCCAGAAGTATCCTTGCGTGAGTTTTATGCTTGCAGTAAGGGTTGCTGCCCAATGTATCATCGTTGCCCTGAAATAATGGCGCCATTGTATTGGTCGAATGGGTCCGCATGCAGGGTGCGGAAGATTTCTGGAACGCGTGCCACAGGGCCCGCATGCGGGGAATCGTTTTCATTAGTCGATAGGGTCCGCATGCGGGGTGTACCTAGTACGTCCATGTTTGTCGCCAGTTATTTACAAGTGTGGCACTGAAACAGACGTCCTTGCAAGGGATCAACAATTAATGTTATGTGGAGCAATTTTGACTGTCTGTCAAACAAACAAAGAAGAAACTATTAGCCACATTGAAGAAAAAGAAAAAGTATTTGATTCACGATCGATATCACGGTCGGTATAAAGCATGCGGTGAATCCCGAACACGTGTCGACTTGTTAAACTTTCATTGGTTGTTATCTCGCCTACGGGGAATCCCCGTAGACTGTAAAACGAACGAGTAAACGACCAATGAAATTGCGGCTTAAAGGGTGAGGTTCGCAAAATGACCTTCACATCAGACGGTTGACTACAATCATGCAATCCGCCGCTGAGCTGAGAGTACGAGCGCAATTGGAGGCGCTGAAACCGACTTAGCACATCGCAACTTTCCGTTTCACCGTCCAAGAATATTTATCTTGGAACTAGACATCAAAGCAAATTGCTCGGAGCAAATATTGTTTTGAAAAACAATTTGCTCCCTCATGACAATGTTTACAGGAATCCATGCATATTCATTAGCCTTTATCGCAATGGTTTATATATTATGTATTCTATATATTATATGAATATCATTTATTTTATTTTAATTACACATAAACATTTATAAGTTCATTAAGCTTGTTTTCCTGATCCACTCTGGTATTGGACTTATCGAGAATAGCAAAGTAGAGGAAAATGTAACCGGTTAAGAAACGTCTCGAACATTTCGTTTCAATTTATCCTGCCTTGAGTTCATAGTAACTAGAAAAGTGACTACCTTAGTTTGCTGATCACGTATTTGAGTAATACGTCCACTACCATAAGTTTTAAATTTGGATATTTCCTCATCATACACTTATCAGTGTATACTATGACTTTTTTTTACAATTTAAATATGAATACATAGTATTCTAGAATTATAAAAACGTTTTATTTATTTATTTTTATTTTCTATAGAAGTTGTAACTGTGTGCAGAGTTTTGCACCGACAACCTACAGGTTGTAGACTCGTAGTACGAGCTGTTGGAATTATAGTGTTGCACTACCAATTTACAGTGTTGGTAGAAGCAAGACAGCTACGACGTATACCATACTGAATTCTTGGTAACGACCGAGTCAACACTTGTCAATTTGGCTCGGTTCCATTTCGTTCAAGGGGTATTTTCCAACTCACGCTAATACTAATGCCGAGCTGTTCAGAGAACGGCGGAATGTATTCGAGCGCAACATCGGTTTCCATATGATTCTTCAAGCCCTGCTGAACGCGTGCAAGCCGCACGACGAGAGAAACGTCTCCAAACAAGTTGCATGGTGCTCTTAAGACATAAACAATACCCCAGCACGCTGTTGTTTCCATTTGGAACTCGGCAGTTCCATGCCACGTGTGCGAGCCGCGCCGTCCATGACGAACGCGACGTCTCCCGTCGAACTCACGTTAACCTCGAGCTGTGAACTTCTCAACAGCTTCAAATTAACATTCGGTCAATCTAATGAATGTTTGCACACTTCTTCCCAACATCATTTGTAGACACGTTGCTTCCAAATGCATGTGCACAATGTGCAAATGCACAAGTGCGCACGATGAATGACGTTCGAATATTCCTCATGGTCTATCGAACCTCCGCATGATGACGTGCCAGGTTGGCTACACGAATCTTCACCGTTTCATGAAGAACACAAAGTTGCATCACCAGTTCAACGGTGCACTGCAATTGCTACTACCTCCCAACAATTGAGCACATATGGGACGAGCTCAAAAGGAAAGTTAGAGCGAGGAATCCAGCTCCGACAAACATCAATGAGCTTAAGACTGCGTTGGTAGAAGAGTGGGGTCGAATACCACAGTCATCAATTAAAAAGTTGATAAGGTCGATGAAGAATCGCATGAGAGCAGTAATCAGGGCTAGAGGAGGGAATACCAAATATTGACATAAATATTTTTTTTATCTTACGCACATTTTGTTTCATTTATACATATACTGTGAAATTGTATGAATATTCAACATTTTTTACAATATCATTGACATTCACATTTTTTACTAAACTACAGAATCGATTTTCATGCAACTTACATCATTTTAAAGCTTAATTACTAGGCTTTAATTATGTATACATTATATAGAGGTAAAATAACTATTTTTTTAGTTATATCACTTTTTATGCGCACTTGAGGCTTGAGTCGATTTGCTTGCACGCGATGTAGTTGACGCCCGCGGCTTTGCCCGCGTAGAGAAGTTTTCCCGTTCCCGTTTCCCACAGGAACTTGTTTCCGGGATAATAAGTAGCCTATGTGTTATTCTGATGTATAAGCTATATTATTGTAAAGTTTCATTAAAATCCATTCAGTAGTTTTTACGTGAAAAAGTAACAAACATCCATACAAACTTACGCATTTATAATATTATTAAGATTAAGATATTATTTCGTCATCGGAACTGTTATCGCACGAAATTACGATTGAAAATGTTGACATAATATTGAGACATTTGAACGTAATGATAGGTAATGATCACGTATTCATTAACGTAATGCACAATCATTTCGCCATAAGTTAACGAATTAATAGCTTTTGTAACCTGTTGAAAATTAAAGAAAAACTGTTAAATATTAATTAATTGAAAAACCTTCAATGACCAACACGAATCTGAGCAAATCGAGTAAATCATCTGAGCATCACGTATAAACTAAGTATGCGCTCTAGCAACCCCAGCGGAGAAAGTCTACTACTCGTAATTCAATCGAGTCAGAAGAGAATAGAAATCGTCGCTCATTACTATTTCCTTACTATTTCTGTTACTGAGAACCAATAAGCACTTACCTGGTCATCATCAGACCTTCAGAATGTACCATGTAGTGGCACCAGTGCTCAATTAGATAAATTTTGAAAGCTAGGTCATCCTAACTATTTCCGTTACTGAGAACCAATAAGCACTTACCTGGTCATCATCAGACCTTCATTATGTATCATTTATTAGAATGAAAGCTATGTCAGCAGGCATATTGCATCGTGTAGTTAAAAATAAATTATGATGTAGACAAATAAATATAAAATATAAACTATGATAGACTAGAAAAAGACAAGACTACAAAAACCAGAGGAACAAAATTTATTAGACCTCTCAGAGAGCAAATGAAATAGGCAAAAACGATGACAACTCTGCGACACATCTGTGTTCTTGTATAATCTTCAGTTCGTTTTTTTTGTAGTACGGTCGTTGGTCGGTAGGTGGCGCCAAAAAACAAATACTAGTACAGGGATCAAATCTTCAAGGTCAACGGGCAAAGTAATGGCCTTAATGAAAGTAGGTAACACCAAAGTACATAAATAAGTATAAGTACATATGTATATATATTTTTTTTTGTTGTTTTCGCCCTTCATGGGCAGGCAATGGAAACATAGTCCATACAGCCTAGTCTTCAGTATTTATTTTCTTATTATTTTGTTTTAGTCCTGTCTAGTCGTTTGTAGATGTCAAGTCCTCAGTCCTAGGTCCTAGTCCGTACCCCAATTAGGCAGTGGATATTGCGGCGATCTATGGAAATTTGGCACTAACACAAACAACACCGCTATTCTTTGCAATATATCACTTTCGTTCACTAATGCACTTTTCCGAACTCTTTATGTAAAATATTCCACCATTATTAAACACAAAAACACGAATTTTACACTAGTTTTTAAAAATAATATACGACAAACGTGCGTCACCGCTCGCGTTGGCGCCAAAAGTGACCAGTACATATATAATGTACTGTGGTAATACCATACTAGAATTATATTATATTGCCTATGACCATACCTAGTAATAATAGTATTAAAATTATTATGTGATAGTAATTAATATGATACATACATACATACATACATATTGTCACGCCTTTATCCCCGAAGGGGTAGGCAGAGGCATAATAATATGATATCGAATAAAAGTGATAAAAAGAAATGGAACACAATTTTCTTGTTACTTTATAAACTCCACTGGAAGCTACAGTAATACTATAAGAATTATATTATATTATCTGTGGTAATACATATACCTACAACTTTAGATTTTTTTTTTTGGCGGGAAGAGTGACAAGTACAGACGCTTGCTTTATATTATTTTCTAAAACTAGTGCATTTATCTTATTTATGTGCGGGAGTGGTGGTTTCTTGGACATAAAAGTTGTGTTAACGTGCTGTAGTGAAAGACAATGATTTATATGCAGTGAAATGCTATTTTCTCTCTTGCCGCGAAACGTCCACTGACAACCTTAGTATAAGAATCACCATTATACTGAGGGCAAGGACCAGGACGTAGCCTGAGGACACGACATCGACTGGACAGGACTAATTAGAAGATAAGATTGAAGAAATTTGATATAAAAAATAAGATTTGGCTAAACGGTCTTAGAAACCAGGCCATTCAATACTTATTAACACTTTGACATAAGTTATATTAGACATTAGGTATATTAGACAGTCTAGACACCCCTAGCCGCTCACTCCGGTGCTTAATAAGCTACTTGTATATTGTGCGATAGTAGAAAGTAGATTAGGTACTCATAGCGCATATTGTTAAAAACGGCAAGGTCGTAATTACTTGAATACCCAGACGTGTATGTTTAAAGCGATTTGACCTCTCTGACTACCCGGTCAGGGATACATCGCATCGTGAAGATACTTAATACGAGACTACTCTTTAGAAAGGTATATAATACACAATCTGTTTTTATAACTGGATCTCTCACAATCTTCTAACCACTACTCCTGAATAACTCCACATATATAGTCTTCAATTCTAGCTGAACGCCTATCTTGAACTGAACAAACCTTAGAATAGAACCAGAATCGCTGTTTGTAGCTGTCAAAATGTTAGTAAAATGTAAAAATGCAACTGACTAGCGGCCACTGGCGCGGTACGTGTTAGTAAAATTCTATCGGCCGACCGATAGATTCTATTAAAGTCCGATTGTTATAGTAGACTACGAAAAACTGTCAAAATTGTACTAAACTAAACTGTCTTCACGCTGTATCCCTGGCGGGGTAGTCAGAGAGGACAGATCGCCAGGCTTCGCGATCCATGCATACTTCTTTCGCTTCTTCAAGATTCATCAATCGCTTCATACACGCACGTCTGGGTATCCCAGTACTTTTGACTTATCCGTTTGTGAGCAATCTGCTCACGAGATCTTTATATGTAAGTCTCGGCCTACCCTGACTCCTTTTACCCTCTACTTTCGCACAATATATTTCTTCGTCAATCGTTCCTCACTCATTCGTTGGACGTGTCCAAACCAACGGAGCACGCCTAAACGCCGAACCTGCCATATTGCGTATCACTTCGTTACGTATTCGGTCGGCCAAAGTTACGCCGCACAATTTTCGAAATGATCGCATCTCCACAGCATTCAATTTACTTTCATGCATCTGCTGACATACCCAGGTTTCGCTACCGTAAAGCAAAGTTGGCACTAGCAATGCGTTATGAATCGCCAGTCATGCTTCTTTTACGATGCTTTGTCTCTTTACTAATTGGGACAAAGCACCGTTGACTTACTAACTTTTTAACTACATTAACTTGTTAACTACTTAGCAAAATTGTACCGGTGGATTTCGATTCTGTTTCGACACGATTGAAGTAGCAGACTCGGCCCCCTGAGGGCTGTTCAAGTTACGCAGACGGAGGCTGTGTGTTGTGATGCTACCGGGACTACTCTAATATAGGTTTACGTCATAATTATCGTAAATGTTGAAGGTCATAGCCATTGATTTTGGCGGGGGATCGAAACGTCAATATGATGCGGGAAGGGGGCGCCAGCGCAAACGCTGTCAGACGTCGTCAACTATTGATTTACTTGCGTCTTCGTTCAATGCAGGGTCCTGTAAATTGCGTAGTAACCCGTAATTGGTTTTATTTTTCGTAATTGCAATTGGAGTTTTCAGATTACATCTCATCACTTACAACAAATATAATTGCAGTTTTTTTTTATATATTGGCTGCCTCCGTGGCGCAGTGGTAAATTAAAAACATTGTTCGACATATTTTTTACACATCGCCATCTAGCCCAAAGTAAGCTAATACAAGCTTGTGTTATGAGATCTAGACGACTGATAAACATACATATATATTTCTAAATATATACATATTATACATAGGAAACACCCAAACTCCGATATCAATATTTGTGGATGTCATAAATATTTCTTCCGACCCGGGAATCGAACCCTGGACCTCAGTCGCGGAAGTCGCATACACTACAACTGCGCCACCGAGGCAGTCTATTACCATGTATTTCTTTATGCGTCCACTTTCAATGTAGGGTCCTCTGATTGCGTAGGATAGTAAACTGTAAATTGGTTTAGTGAACTGATTTAAAGTAAAAAGTTTTATGATTGCATATTGAATCTCACTTAGAATTGCATATTTTTTTTATATTCAAAGACATGTTTACAACACTATTGACAGTGCCCCTCAAGTTGTTTCAGTGATTCAAGGTGGTTCAGGATGAAAGAAGGGTTCCAGGTTTCTTAACGCTCCGCTTGAAGAATCCTGGAAGAAATAGAAGAAAGAAGAAGCATTATAATAAGTATTAGTCCTACACTCTCACATTCCACCATATTTTATCGCATGTATTAGGCGATGAGCCTATTGCAAGGAGGTTAGATTTGTTGTTTTAGTTAGACGTTTTTGATTAAAAATTAAAAAAAATCTATTCTTTTTTCAACCCTGCTACAATTGCTTTTACTAAAACCTAGGACGATTTAACCACTGGACCCGTAATGGACTCAATAAATCATGACATCACTTTCAACCACCTTTCGTGCGGGGGGAAACTACACTCAATGCTAAATTTTATCTTCATAGTGCGTCTATTGGTTAAATCGTCCTAGACTAAAACCTGCATAAGGTTCAACACCCCTGGCCGCAGCTGCGTGTGCGCCGCTCGTGTAGTCAGCTGCCATCGACCGTTACACTCGAGCACGTGCTAAAGTGGGTATTATTATTACAAGGTGAGTAGAAAATGGGTAAGCAGGGGTCGATTATAGCAGAGTAGCACTAGCTATCTATGAATGGTTTTACGTAGTTTTGAGATGTTTTAACAAGAGTTTTTTTTGTATTCATTCGCTTTCTTATACTTGTAACTAGCAGTCCCCCGTGGCTTCGCACATGAAATACTTGATTTCCGTGGTCACCTATTTATTGCCGTTTTTTAATAATTTTACAATAATAAGTATATGAAAATTTGCCGATTTGTTGACATTTATGATTACTGCTCCACTCTCCTTGATAATAGCATGATGATATATAGCCTATAGCCTTCTTCAATAAATGGGCTATTTAACTTAAAAATATTTTCTCTATTTGGACCAGTACCTACTAGGTAGTTCCTGAGATTCGCGCGTTTAACCAAACATTCAAACAAACAAACTGTTCAGCTTATTATAATATTATAGATGTTTATCAGTTGTCTAGATCTCATAACACAAGCTTATATTAGCTTACTTTGGGCTAGATAACGCGGTGTGAAAAAAAGTTTCTCACAATAGGTATATTCTTCTTTGATAACACAATTTGTCTGATAGGTACGAGTATGTTTAATAGTTATTGATCAATCGAGTTCTATCATTGGATGTAGACTTTTCCGATTATTGACTGTAACTCACCATCATGTACCTTCCAGGGTCCAGCCCACGCTGCAACCTTCTCCAGGTCTTAGATCTATCTAGCTGGGGTACGTTAAACTTCAATTTTATCAAAATATATTTTACATATTTATCCGTTAAAATATTGTACAGTGCGAAAACACGGTTAAACCGGACTTTTATTCTAAAGGACCCTAACAGCCGAACCCCCTGTGGTACGACCTTTTAGAAGAGAATATTCATTCAACAATTACATCACAGTATGTATGAATTAGTCTCAATATAAACCGTGATTTTGATCTTTATCACAAATGAACAAAGTCTAATTTGCCATACCAGCGTTACTGGATAAAAGAAATTATATTATAATTAAAAGTCATTCGATTTTAAATCATATTTTAAGTGCAGTATGTTCCAATTTCAAAAGTAACATTTTTTAATTTTGTAGTCGTTCAGCGCGTGCCTGTTTGCAGGGGTGCGCAAACGCCGTGTCCGACCTATCAGTTTTTTTAAAAAAGGAATTTTATTTGCAGTTGACGGTTGAACTTCTAACTAGATAGACGTGTGTATATTCAAATAAATTAATAATTTAGATTTATATTTATGTGTGTTTCTACTTTTTAGTGAATATAAATGCTGAAAATTACTGTAACAATTTCAAATTGTGTTTGTGTTAAGTGTTTAAAGAAATTGATCAATATAAAATACTTATTTTTAAAATATTATCAGGTGGAAAAGACAAGCTAAAGTTTATTTTTAAGTAATACATAAGTTCCTGATATACTTTAGTTCAATAGTTCTTTTGTAAATAAGAAACCTAGTCTTGAGTTAAGAAAACCAGGAGACCGTAACGGTTCCGGTAATAGCACACCCCTTTTCTTAAGAAAGGAACTATGCATTAATGCTCTTTGGGGAAAAAATACGCTTCAAACATGGATTCACCAAAAATTGTGTACAAATATTACTCTAACCCAGCTTTTTGCTCACAAAGCGAGGTTGTTTTTGCTCAAAAATCATGCGTCACGAAGCTTGTTTCACCAGACCGCCAGAGAATGCCACCTCTAGGCGCAAATTCTCCCAGAAAATATGAAATTAACAACAGAATCGTTAGAACAGATATATCAGACAATCCATTAAGAATGTCGCCAGCTGGAGCTCCGAAAAATAAAGATGAACCACCAGAATTGCCTCCAAAGCCTCTAAAATTTCAGCCAAGACACTTTCAAAGACAATCGTCAATGATATACAAGCCAACTCGAGCAGTTAGATGTAGAACACGCAGCGAAGACCTAGAAATGGCTCAGTTAAAACAACAGAGACAAATTAGATACGATAGACATAATTATAGTGACAATGATGGGTTAGAAGACCGTATCAAACACAGATACGAAGTTATCGAAGACTTTGATGAAGGTATGGATTATTCTCCAACAAAGAAACGCATCGTTCAAGCTAAAGAAGATGAAATAGACGAATATAACGTTGATGGACCAGATGAAAATGAAATGAAAGAAATTCCGACAGAGATTATCAAAACTGTTAACGGTAAAACTCATAGATATGCGATAATACCTTCGGATGATGATGAACCAAAAGCTGTTACGTTTACTTCACCGATAATGCCGAAGAAGCATCTAATAGCAACTCAGAAACTACATGAATTGTTATCAACTCCTAGGAAAAGTCAATTAAAAAGTTATGCCAGTCAGCCATCAGTACGAATGACACCAAATAAATCAATCGAATCTAAATACATTGAAAGTCCAAGAAAGTTTATATCCAGTACACCTACTCAAGGAGTGACTCCTTCAAAGTCCTGTGCTAACTTGACTATGTCCAGAAATAGTACAACTACTTCTCCTATTTCTCCTAAAGCTCAGCAGAAGTTGAATTACGGAATTCCAGAAGCTGTACCAGAGTTTAATAGACATGATGTATTCGTAACCAGTTTTCGAGATAAAAGTAGAGATAAAAGTTTTGATGTGGAAAGGGAGACTAGTAGAGAAAAAAGGGACTACGAGAGAAGAAGAGAGAGCCAGAGGAAGGATAAAAATACTGCTGTTATTGTTCCAAGGTACCTATATATGTTTTATAATTTTTTAACGGTTTTCACCGGTCGACCGGGATATGCTAAAAACCGTAAATAAAATTGAAGTGTCGTTTGTAAGTTTTCACTAGCAGCTTTTCTCGTAGATAGTTTTTGTTGTTCGACAATTTGTTGAATGAAAAAGGACGTCTGACATTTAAATACCGCGGCGCAAGCGAGGGCTGCGCCTGACAAGTATTAGTTTTCCCCGCACGATATGGGTTAGGTCGTGTCAGAAAAGGCTGGACCGATTTTAACGGGAGTTTGACTAGCAGATAGATGATGTTATAAGGAGTAACTTAGGCTACATTTTATCTCGGTATTGCCACGGGAACGGCAACTATGACTGTGAAACTGCGGAGATTCCGCTAATATCCTACTAATATTATAAACGCGAAAGTTTGTAAGTATGGGTGGATGTTTGTTACTCTTTCACGCAAAATCTACTTAATGGATTTTGATGAAACTGTACAATAATATAGCTTACACATAAGAATAACACATAGGCTACTTTTTATCCCGAGAACCAGTTCCTGTGGGAAACGGAAACGGGAAAACTTCACTAATGCACGCGTGTTTGAAAAAACCATTTTGAATAATGCACACGCGCAGCCGTACATGCAGGTGTACAATACTATGTAGTGACAGGTGTATGGTAACCACCAAACCTAACTTGTCCTTAATTGTTTTATAAGTTAACTTACATTGAACCTAGCATGTAGGATATATTTTTACACAGCGCCATCTAACCCAAAGTAAGCTAAGATAAGCTTGTGGTATGTGGATGTAGACCACTGATATTATATACTTTTATATTTCTAAAGACATCAGACAAAATCGTTCCGCGACTTTTTTTAAGGATTTTTCGATATTTACCACGTGAGCAGATTGCTCAAAAACGGAAAAGTCAAAACTACTCGGATAACCAGTCATCCATATATGAAGCGATTAATGAATCTGCAATATGCTAAAAAGTATGACAGTTAGTTTTAGTTATCTATACTAATATTATAAAGCTGAAGAGTTTGTTGGTTTGGTTGAACGCGCTAATCTCAGGAACCACTAGTCGGATTCGAAAAAATCTTTTTGTGTTAGATAGCCCATTTATCGAGGAAGGCTATAGGCTATATATCATCACGCTACTACTCTGGGAAGCAGAGCAGTAGTCATAAATGTCGACAAATCGGGCAAATTATTATGCAATATTGTAGAATTTATAAGCGACGGGATTAAATAGGTTCCCTATGCCACGGGCGAAGCTGTGGTTGTGTGTGGTCATCTAGTATATTAATAAAGATATAGAAATATATATAATATTTTCTTTCTAATCAGGCGTCTTTACTGTTCCAGGGTTGCACCTCCCCCTTCAGTATACTCCGAAGACACGTACAAATCTTTCTCCAGTTGGAAGACCATAAGTGCCGCTACCGCCTCCCTGAGGATAGCTGCCGTGATGCTTACCATGTGCGGTGGATTGACCACAGGACTTAGCTTCTATATGATGTATGCTGTAAGTCAGCCCCAATTTAACTGGTGTAATTTGAGGTTTGAATGCCTCGGTGGCGCAGTGGTAGTGTATACGACTGCCGCGCTGAGGTCCCTTGTTCGATTCCCGGGTCGGAAAAACTATTTGTATAATCCACAAATGTTTGTTTCGGATTTTGGGTGTTTCCTATTTATAATATATATATATTTAGAAATATATAAGTATGTATATCGGTTGTCTAGATCCCATAACATAATCTACATACACAGCTAAATAAACACTAGATATAAAAACAATCGTCCACCACGGACTGAAAGATTATTTTTATATCTAGTGTTAATATTATGTTTATCACAGAGTTTAGAAAACTGTGATAGATATTTCTGGACATCCATCGCGGGGCAGCCGCTAGTCAACATTTTTTTTTTCATAGTGGCGTCGCTAGCCTGATGGTAAGCAAAGACGACGACCCGTAATTTGGGCCGCTATCTCAACCCGCAGGGCATGCCTTTTTACGCTTCTCTTAAAGGACCCAGGATTGTAAGAGTAGGGAAACAAGTGCGCTGGCAGAGAGTTCCATGCTTTTATGCTGCGACAAATGAAAGATCTAGGGAATCTTTCGGTTCTGTACGATGGTGTCCACAGTGTAAGGATGACATCTCTGCCCCGCCCGTGTTGTTCGGGACCGGAATGAAGTATTTTTTTAAAGTTTTTTTAAGGTTTTCGAAGCGCTCGTGGCCCCGCTGACTTAGTGTTCTGTAAACGATCACTGCGTGAAGCAACTTTTGCTATAGGTGATTCCGATGGGTGACCACTTTGTGGTATTTACATTTACGAACGTTTCCGTGTTTCGGAAGGCACGTTAAGCCGTTGGTCCCGATTGCTAGTAAAATAGTAGTCGTTAGCAGCCTGTTTGAAATATTTATTGGCTTGGCGGCTTGAAAATTTCAACAGCAGGTCGCCACAGCTTGCGCCTGTCTATTTCAACACGGCAATGGGCTCGCCACTTGTTAAATGGGACAAAAATGCATACGGTGAAATGTGGGCGTACAGTATGCCTCTACCTACCCCTTCGGGGATAAAAGGCGTGACAGAATGTATGTATGTATGGTTAAAACTTCTTCATTGTCATGTTCCAGTTTGGTAGACACTACTACTTGGACTTTGGGGTGCTCTCGGGGTTCACATGCTTCCTGCTGGGGTTGCTCGGCTTCAGATTTAGAAGACAACAGCTTCTGCCAAACAGAAATTACATCTCAGGTAAGTTCCTTTTTAGAGTTGTGTACCCAAAAATAAATGAATGGAGTCCCGTTTTTGGACCCTATTCATTTATTTACTAGGTGACCCCAGCTTTGCCCGTGACATACTTCGAACTCCCGTCGCACCTATTTAATCCCGTCGCTTATTAATTCTACAATTATTCAAAAAAAATTGCCCGGTATGACGACATTTATGACTACTGCTCCGCTCTCCAGGGTAGTAGCGTTATATATAGCTTATAGCCTTCCTCGATAAATGGGCTCTCTAACACATAAAATAGTCCGAGACTACCAGGACTTTAATTGGTCGTGCTAATTAGTGTCTAGCACATAAGACCTTTTAGCCTTTTTGTTACCACCTCACTAAAAAGGGCAACGGGTTCAAAATTCCAAATTTAACATCTAAAATAAACACATTTTATTAAATTTATTCGGCCCTTTTGACCCACCCCAGGTTCGTGCTTCGGAAGGCACGTTAAGCCGTTGGTCCCGGTTGCCAATAAAATGGCAGTCGTTAAGCCAAGTTGAAGGCCTAATGGGCGGCTTAAACATTTCAACATCAGGTCGCGGCAGCCTGCGCCTGTCCATTTCAACACGGCAATGGGCTCACCACCTGTTACGTGGGACTAAAATGCATACGGTGAAATGTGAGTGTTTTATATGCCTCTGCCTACCCCTTCGGGGATAAAGGCGTGACAAAATGTATGTATGTATGTACTAACACATAAAAATTTTTTTCAAATCCGACCAATAGTTACTGAGATTATCGCGTTCATCCAAACAAACAATCTTTTCAGCTATATAATAATAGTATATATTATTATTATACATTAGTAGCGCATAAAGTGAAATGTGGGCGTATAGTACCTATGCCTCTGCCAACCCCCTTTTTTTTTAACGTGTGATAATCCCCTCGGATGTCATGCCAGACTCGAACCGGCTAAAACCACACAGTCCCCGCCTATCTGTCTATTGTATATGTCCTATACTCCTATCCTAGATGTCCCAGAGCTCCCGGCAGACTTTGGCTACCACCGCGGCCTCACCTAGGGTTCGGATGTTATCCCGCTTCTTTGGGGGGTTGGTTCGGGTAATATCCCGCTTCTTGGGGCATGAGGCGTGCGTGACATTTTCACGTCATGCCGACGTCTTGGGCCTGCTTCTGTAAGGACGGCGAGCAGCCCACCCGCCGTCCTTAGGCCCCCGGTCATTCGGGGATAAAGGCGTGACCATATGTATGCATGTATTATTATTAAATATTTTATTTACAACAAACAATCAAAAAAGATTTCAATGAGTGACAATATTAAAAAAAATCTAGATGAATAAGCATGATTTGTTTAGTGACAATCAAAAATCGATCAAATCAAATGAAAGAAATTCCAGAGAATTATTATTTTTACTGTATTTAAATAAAATCTAAAAAACCTAAAAAAAGGACTAAGCTCTCTTCACGCTGTATCCCTGACGGGGTAGTCAGAGACGACAGATCGCCAGGCTTCGCGATCCATGCATACTTTTGCTTCTTCAAGATTCATATTTCATTCATCAAATTAATAGAATCTTGAAGAAGTAAAAGAACATTATGCTGAGCTGTAACCTTTTAGGCACGTTTAATAATTCTTTTTTTTTTGTTTATTTATATTACTTATAAGGGTTTTTTATTTATCTTGTTCTTATTTTTATTGTTGTTATTGTATGTGCCTAATAAATGTGTATCTTTCATTCTTTCTTTTTTTAAAAACGATTATTAATTTATTTCTTTGTTTACAGGTTACATAGTACTGTCGACATTCTCCCTGCTCAGTGCGTTCGGTCTACTCACTTTACTGTGCGTCAAACCAAGCCCTGGAACCCCTTTAAATGACGTCACATCAGGAGCCATATGTGGATTCAGCATACTTTCACTCAGCCTCGCCACAATTGGAGTATTAGCTTCGTATTGCTGCGTAAAAGACCCGCCAGATAATCGTGTAGGAACCACTCGTTGGTATTAAAGAGGATTTCTTATGGTTAAGCTTTATATCTGAATAGCTTAAGCGTCGGCGTCGGCGTGTGTTGAAAACAATAGACAATTTACTAGGTAGCGCCATCTAGAATTGAGAATCTATAACTACAAATAAAGGCGGGAATTTGCACGGGATCTTTACGAATTGCAGACGCATACTGTATTTCATTTTACAAAACATGATTTAATTGTGTTTAAAAATGGTAGTTTCCTAGACATAAAAGTTGTGTAAACGACCTAAAGTGAAAGACAGTGATATATCGCAGTGAAATGCTATTTTACATCTTACCGCGCAAATTCCACCGAAATCGTCATTAAAGCTTCTACCACGTTAATGGGAACTTTGAACAAACCTATACATGCATACGCTGCTATCTACAAGAATAGTTTACTTCTTTGAAATGAAGAAGATTCATAATATAATCTACCAACTTAAAAATGGTTACTTTGTAGAAAAATGTAATACATATGGAAGATCAATAAATTTTGTTGTTGGTAATCGCGTTACCGTGCGTAGCCAGAATTAAATAAAAAAATAATGGAGGCGAAAACGTAAAAAGACACGGACGCTCGGGCAGTAGCGCCGGTCTTTTTTCCTTTTCGTGTTGTGTAATTTCATAACTTAGAGTATTTTGTAAAATTGATGGATTATAAACCATAAAAGATTTTATAACGTAAAAAAAATGAAAGGATTTATGAATATAGAATCCAAATATAATTTATTTGAAATGCTGGCCGTTTCTTCATTAGTAACCCGTCGTAGCTTGGTTAAGATGTGGTGCTGATGGCTTCGTAACTTGTGGCCTCATGAAAGATTCGTTTTATTTAAAAAAAAAAATAAAAGAAGTCAATATTATAAATAGGAAAAAATTTACATTCTCGAGCTGGACTCAATCCAGCTTTGCTTTTCAAAATTGTTTCTAATGTTTAGGCAGGTGTCGTCACAAATCGAATGATTATAGATGCAATTCTGTACATTCGTACCGTGCAACTTTGCTATTCGTTTCGAGCAAGTCACGGTTGTGTAGTTGATAGTGACTGAAAAAAAATTCCACTTTATGATTTATATTTAAAAAAAGTTAGCACACTTATTGCTTTTCAAAATTGTTTCAAACAAATTCATTTACAAAGTAATTTAGATTATTTTTGAAATTAATTTTTGGTGCCGACAAAGATATACAATATGTTAAGAAAACCCTGTCCAATCCGTGAAGGTATTGGTAGGTATCGGGATGTGATTTTATTCGTGTAATCCTTTTTAGTAATTACCCCATAAAATACCCCAAAAATTTTACTTGAATAAAGTTAATCAAAAATTAATATAATGTGGTAGCTTACATGGCAACACAGGGAAAGGGCTATTCGGAAATGCAAGGTCAAAACATCAGCTTACACCTGCCCGCGGCTTCTTTTGATATCAAATACACTCGTCGAAATTGGACTAATTCTGATACTAAAAACACGCATTTAAAAAAAAGATTTTATACTTATAAATAATATGATTTTTAATTTTTTTTTGGTTATGTTATTGAAGTGCCTATGAGCCCCTTTCGGGTCGGACAAGGTTTTCTAAACACATTGTATATTTATATTACTCGTATTTCCCAGAACTTGTGTATGGTGGATTCTTAGACATAAGGCGTCCGAAAATGTGCATGAGCTATGGAACGTTTTATGTTAGAATCAAGTCTCCCGAGAAAGCTTCAATAAAGTTGACCACTTTACTGGGTCAATTATAAAACAGCTCCGCCTCTGTCCGTCTGTACGCATCTATTTCTCAAGAACCATAAGAGATAGAGACAAACGGATGGCGGCATTTATTCAATACGTGCATAGGCGATTTTGAAGTTTCTGCCAATTCCGGTCTTGAGGTTTTGAAACTAGTTTCGGTTTAGAAGTCGTCTGTTTCCTTAACTACGATAGTGAAGGGCACGTTACTTGTTTCAAGGAATTTGATGTGAGTCTTATAACATTTGTATCATAGGGTGTATAAATTACAAAAAGCGGCCAAGTGCGAGTAGGAGTCGCCCATGAATTTACGATTACGATTTATGACGTATTTAAAAGAAACTACTTACTAGATCTCGTTCAAACCAATTTTCGGTGAAAGTTTGCATGGTAATGTACATCATATTTTTTTAGTTTCAACATTTTCTTTTGAAGTTACAGGGGAGGGGGGGGGCACATTTTACCACTTTGAAAGTGTCCCTCGCGCAAATTATATAGTTTAGAAAAAAAAATTAATACTTCAATATCATTTTTGAAGATCTATCCATTGATGACGTATGTGTTTGATGAAAAGAAATATCCATGACCGATAAAAGTGATGATAATCATTTGTCCGCTATCTGCTGTCTACATGAATTGAAACTTGTAAGGTATGGGGTAATGGATTCCAATCGTATAGCAGACTTATGATCATAAGAGCTTATTTAATTATATTCTATGTAGTAGGTATTATGCCAAAGGAGAAAAATATGTAATTGTTAATAAATTCAAAATTAAATTATAAACATTATGTTATTTTATTCAATAATCCTCTGAAAATCCTTTACGAAACATATTTCCTCGTTTTTGAAGTGAAACTTCTTTATCATAAGTGAAACTGCTTTATCGACGTATGAGAGAATTTTTATAGCTGTACTAAAATATCGAGAAGTTTTATTTCTTATTTTACTATATCACCTTTTTCGTCAAAACATGCCCGGGGCCTCAGGACGGTGGATTGACTGCTCGCCGTTCTTACAAAAGCAGACCCTAGACGGTGGATGACGTGAGAGCTACACGCACCTCCTTATCCGGGGGATAACACCACCCGAACCCCCCTGAATAGAAGCTACGATAGCGGACAAAGTCTGTCGAGAGCATTGAGGTTATTCTTCCAATGGCTCATCCGAAACTTCTGGCCATAGACTGATGGAAGTAGGAGTACTGTCCATGAGATTTTTTAAATCGGAAACAATTAACTAGAAATATCTTTAATTTTACTTTGACGCGCTCGTGGCCCCGTGGACTCAGTTTCTGTAAACGATCACTGAGTAACGCAACTTTCACTATGGCTGGTCCTCGGATGGGTGACCCCGTTGTGGCATTTACATTTGCGAGCGTTAAAGGCCGTTGAAGGCCTTATTGAAAAATTTCAACAGCAGGTAGCCACAACCTTTGTCTGTTTATTTTAACACGGCAATGGGCTCACCACCTATTGTGGACGTGTACGTGGGACAGGAAAACACATGGTGAAAAGTGGGCATATAATATCTCTGCCACCCCTTCGGGGATAAGGCGTGATAAATAAATAAATAAATCTCTACTTTTCTTTTTAGGTACCAACTAAGGATACAAAGTTGTGTCATTGGTACCTTCAATGTTACGGGGGTATACAGGGTCATTTGTAAACGTTGTAGCTTATGAGTTTATGACCTTAGCAGGTTACTGGTGTATTACAAGTGACCCTGTATATACTTATTTACATTTCTATAAAGGTATTAATGATTCAAAGCTGTGTCACTTGTACCAGCAATAGTACTAGTCAATGGCACAACTGACATATTAACTTCAAAAAATCCACTTTAGCCAGACGGGCTGGTACAGGATTTTGCTTAGAACTTTTCTTTACTTTATCATAACTTCCTCCGTAAGTCAGCACGTTATAGGGGCTATCTATGCAGCAGGAGCTCATTTTTTTTAATTGGGACTAAGCCCACCCGCATTCCCATTACTGTGACTCCTGTAAACCAGGATCTACAGCAATGACCAACACCAGAATAGTTACACCAAACTCTTGGTGAAGTCCCAGGAGAAGTCCCACAATATTTATTAATTTACTTTTATAGCAGTTCGCCGAAACCTGCGCCTGTCCATTTCAACACGGCAATAAGCTCACCACCTGTTATAGAAAGCATACGGTGGTGCGTATGTTTGCCCTCTGTCAACCCCTTTGGAGATAAGCGTGACTAATAAGTATTTAAAAAAGTGAGGCGCTCTTAATGCCGCTTAAGCCTGCTGCAAACATACTACCTTTCTATTTTACCTACTAGATATCAATCGTGGATGACAAAATAGAATCAAACATGTTAAGTACGCTGATCATATTTCGCTCGCCACCAATAGCTACCAATCTTCAAGAAAATTAATAGCTAAATGTGATCTGCATGGTTGCATTATTAATTGAAGGCTCACAATAAAATAAAAAATTAAAATAAATAAATATCCATCACGCCTTATCCCCGAAGGGGTGGCAGAGGCATATTATATGCCCACTTTTCACCGTGTGGATTCCTGTCCCACGTAATAGGTGGTGAGCCCATTGCCGTGTTGAAATAGACAGACGCAGGTTGTGGCTACCTGCTGTTGAATTTTTTTAAGCCGCCTATAAGGCCTTCAACCAGGCTTAACGACCGCCATTTTACTGGCAACCAAGACCAACAAAAAAAAAAAAATTAACATACTTGTTTTTATTGTGGAGTAGTTTTTATGCAATGCCATCTAGCCCCAACGAGATAAAAGTGACCCAAGTGACCTCACGCGCTTTCAGTGCACCTGCTGAAGTGCTGACTGTGTACGTAGTACATATTCTAATCTATGGCTGACTGACTAATGATGAAAATCATCGTTCTGGTAAAATCAGGGAACCCAAATGAATTTCTCTCTTTAACGCCATCTATTGACGATTGCAGTGGTATAGTAAAATGATGTAAGGGCGATCTACGCAGCAACACAAATAACTCTATCATTTCTTATTTCAAATTAATAACTATAGATCTAAGAGAAACAATTGTTGTATTCTAACTTTACAACGCTTTACAAGTTGGATGTTATAAAAAATATTATTAAGTGCCTTGGCGATTAACTTTAATAACTTAAACCTAAATCATTTTCGCAATAACAGAACGGAACGTTTTTATTTCTGTCAAGCTATGCGTCACACCCACAATGATAATGAATGACGGGACTTTTGGCGCGAGATGAGCAGTGACGCACGTTTGTCGTATATCATTTTCAAAAACTAGTGTAAAATTCGTGTTTTTGTGTTTTATAATGGTGGAATATTATACATAAAGAGTTCGGAAGTGCATTCGTTGTGCATTAGTTAAAGAAAGTGATATATTGCAATGAATAGCGGTGTTGTTTGTGTTAGTGCCAAATTTCCATAGAGAGCTGCAATAAGGGATCCACTGCCTTATTGGAGCATGGACTAGGACCTAGGACTGAGGACTTGACATCGACAAACGACTGTTTTTTTTTTTAATTTTACATTGATTGGTACAAAGTAACGCGATTTTATACGTCCGACAATGTGCCTTCAATGGTTTTGGGTTGTGTTATTATGGGTAGATGATGTGTAAGGATATTGTGAGTTGTTTTGGGGTTTAAGGAATTTATATTTTATATTGTATCCTAGGCTATAATATCGCGACAAACGACTAGACAGGACTAAAACAAGAAAATAATAAATACTGAAGACTAGGCTGTATGGCCTAAGTTTCCTTTGCCTGCCCAAGATTGGCGAAGACAATAAAAAAAAAGACAATGAATGACGTTTCACGCAAATTTAAATAGATTATAATTTGAGCTTGCTTATCTTTGCATCTTTGTTTCACTTATTTGCATTGTAATAGCTTTGTAATAGCCTATCTTTTTCTTGCTGAACAATTGTTTAACGTGTCTGTATGACATCTGTCTTCTGTCCGACTGCAGTAAACTCTCGACTGAAAATAAAAAGTATGCATTAAGTGTGGACCGACTTACTAAACCCCTACCAAATCCACACTGAGTTATTGGCGGAGCAATAGTATCGCCACAAGAACAAAAAAAAAAAAAAAAGTATGCATTGTTTTAATTTGATAACAAATGAACTGTTTGATAACAATTTCTAAATAATTGTTCTAACGAAATGTAACATAGATTGCAGTTATTTGAAAGACTTGCATTTAATTTAACACCCAGCGAGATATGCATTTCATAACATAAGTTTTAAAAGTGTTAAAGTGAAGTGTTTTAATAATGTAAGTGTACAATTCTTTGTTATTATACCGTTTTGTATAGGCTAAATTTGATGCTGTCTGAGCCTAAATACATTGTTTTTTAAATACATAGAGTGTTTTAAGTTATATCAAGTAGTATAAAATCGGAAGGTTGATATTATCTACTTAATACTAGGTCCCAAATATTGTCTTGTGAGTCCACATCTAATTGCACATTAGTCATTGATGTTTTTCTTCAAAGCTGATCCGAATTAGTCATAGATATTATTTAATTGGTAGTTCTATTGTTAACAAAACAATGGGTATTGAATGTTTCAATATTTTTCAGAGGGTGTTATGTTATAATCTAGCCAAAAACAACTCAAAACACAATCATTGCAAATTTTAAGGTACAGATATTTTATCTTGTATCACCTACTTGCACACTGACCTATGACCTTTGTCTTATCTGTTGCTACATGACTGCCAAAAAAAATTAATTGCATTATACAATTTGTGCATATTATTAAAGATAAACATGAGTTTTGGTGTTAACAAAGAGAGTGAATAAGTAACATAAAAGGTATGAACAACACATTTAAGTGTAGAGTAGTCATAAAAACAGTAGTACAGTTCTCGAAAATGGTTGTGTCACAATATACTGGGTTCGATTTATTATCACAGAAAGGACTGTTGTCGCCAACAAGCCTGACATAGTCATAATAGATTGATTAGAATGCTGTACCAAAATTATTGACATCACCATCCCCCACAATGAAAACCTCATGAAAACTGATATGGACAAGCAGAAGAAGTATTTGGAGTTAGCTCATGAGTTTGTTGACATGTGGGATGCAGATTCAGCAATCATTGTTCTGATAGTTATATCTGTCCATGGACTTATCCTTGAGCCTTGATCAACATTTACAAAGGCTCTCGTTGAACAGCTGGGTCAAGGGCCTGATACAGAAAGCAGTTCTTTTCGACACAGCACATATTGTTAGAAAATTCCTTTGTCTAGAGCCCTAACCGCCGACAGCGTGATCCCTGTGTCTGATGTCGTGTGATGTTGGTGTGACACTTTTATATTTTTTATATTGCACGCGTCATAAGCGAAGCGTTGAGATTCTACTGTCACTTCATGCAAAACATCTGATTTTTCAAACTTAAAATTATAATAACTATTTATCATATATTGCACTTGTAAAATAATATATACACACACATATCAAGAAAAAACACTATTTTTAACACTCATAATATTTTGATATTGATGCCATTTTTGTTATTTAATCTAGTTAAAAAACTGTTTAAAAAAGTTTTGTCTTGTACTTCCATATGTCTGTATGTGCGTATGTTAACACGATAACGACCGAAATACTTTACTAATCGAGTCTTTTTTTTCTATTATAATAAATAAATATCCATCACGCCTTATCCCCGAAGGGGTGGCAGAGGCATATTATATGCCCACTTTTCACCGTGTGGATTCCTGTCCCACGTAATAGGTGGTGATCCCATTGCTGTGTTGAAATAGACAGACGCAGGTTGTGGCTACATGCTGTTGAAATTTTCAAGCCGCCCATAAGGCCTTCAACCAGGGTTAACAACTGCCATTTTACTGGCAACCGGGACCAACGGCTTAATGTGCCTTCGGAAGCACGGAAACGCTCGAAATTTTAATACCTCAAAGTGGTCACCCATCCGAGGACCAGCCATAGTGAAAGTTGTGTAACTCAGTGATCGTCTACAGAACACTGAGACCGCGGGGCCACGAGCGTTTCAATTCAATTTTTTTTTCTTTTATGCTTCAGTATAATTAGGAATAGAACCCTTTGGTTTAATTGTTATTATCTTTACTTATTTCATAACCCCTACGCGATAATTCATAGCAAAGTTTGTCAGCTGTAATATATGAAATTCTATTCATGTGAGGCGTGCACTTTTGGATGTTCTAAATTTTTTTAAATTTATTCTATTTTAAGTTTATATTTAAAAATATAATTTATATGTTATATATATGACTCATCATCCTCTAGCCCTTGTCCCAATTTACTTGGGGTTGGCGCAGTATGTCAAAATCCATACCGCAAAGTGTTTTGGCTTAGTTTTTATGGTCGGCCGCCAGCCTGACACCAAACTTCCTTGGGAATGCTATCGTTTGGTGGTTTGCCCGCCACCACATGGGTGCCTTTCCTAGCCTTTCAGTAATCCGAACCTTTACAAAGGGCAGGTTGCTTTTTCACAGGGGGAGGTTTAGTATTACTAGTCCTTGTATATAATACAGCATATCCCTGTCGTGTACCATACGGGCTACTTGTGCAGCCCGCGCTCCTTATAGTCCATCGTGCTAGGTTCTTCTTCCATATATATTTACGGCTACTGTAGTATCTAATGCTTTAAGAAACTGCCTCTGACCATCTCTAGTAAATCTGATCTCCCAAACTTGGGTGTTTTGAGCAAGGTGACAATCCACTTTGATGGATTATTTCTTAACTAGACGTAAGAATATCTAATTTGTTAAAGGCATTTGTTATTGTATATTTTTCTTTATATATATGTTAGTTATAGATATGACTAAAGAGAATAATAATAATAATAAAGCCTTTATTGAATTCCTAACCATTTACAAGACATCTTTGTATTAGTGTGGTTAGTAGTACAATATAGTAATAATAATCTAATAAATAAAATTTGCTAGTATAAATAGTCAGTTATTTTATTTTTCTGGGTATGGATCCTGTTCTTGGGTATAGGCCTCCTCTAGCCGTTTCCAATCTTCTCTGTTCTGACCCCTTATCATCCATTCTTTTCCAGCAACATGGACATGTCATCGGCCCAACGTTTTTTAAGTCTACCAACTCTCGTTTTTCCCCTCGGGCCTAGCCATTTAGTAGCTGTAAATGTCTATCTATTGTCTTTCAGGCAAAAAATATGTCCCGCCTATTGCCATTTTAGTTTTAGGGCATGCTTTAAGGCATCTGTAAGTCTAGTTCTTTTTCTTAGTTTTTCGTGTCTGACTTTATGTATCTTTTTCAGTTTCAGCATATTTGCTCCATTGCTCTGCCCGAGTTTGGTATATATTATGTTAGGCATGGAAGTAGACCAGTGTCCATTTAGTCCGTTCAATCTTTTATATTCTGAACTATAGTTTCCTTTCAAGATCTTTTGCGCCCAATACTTGTTCCAAGTTATGCTCATTCTTCTGTGAATCTCTTTCTCATTATTAGTAGTGTCAAATAATACCTGCTTGCCTAGATACATATAGAATTTACATATTCAAACTTTTATAGGTTTGTGTAAGCTTTTTAACATGATGTTAGTTTTGTTTGGGTTTATACTCTGACCCACTTTTTTACTTTCCACATCTAAGATTTGTAGCATTCTTTTCAGAGCTGGTGCAGTTTCACTGAGAACAGCTATATAATCCGCAAACCTCAAATGTTTCAGGTGCTGATTTCCTAACGGTATGCCCCTGTTTCCCCAATCTATATTTTGAAAGACACCTTCTGGGGCAGCTATAGTTTCGGGAAAAAACTCTGCCCCTTTTGTTTCTAGTTTTATTCTACTTGTGCTTTTAGGTCTTTAATGATTTGTATGTATCTGTCTTTCACTTTATTTTTTTCTAATGTGTGCTAGATGTGTGTGTTATGCTGTCGAAGCATTTGGAGTAATCCACAAAAGCTATATAGAACGGTCTATTAAATTCTTTATATTTTGCTATGAGTTGTTCCAAAACATGGATGTGGTCAGATTATTTATACTGTTGATTGATGGCGCTTGGTGGAACTTGCTACATATATTAAATAACACCACTTGTACTGTTCCACAACGACTCAACCTCTCGTCTCAACTCAAGTCGTCATATTGTGTACCTTTGAGAATGCCGTGAGGCGAAACCGGTCAGGTTTACAAAGTAAATGTTGTGGAACAGTACAAGTGGTGTTATTTAATATGGATGTGGTCGACCGTTATAACCCCGCACGGATTCCTGTATGTTCTATTGACTGGTTGTTGTCGATTGTTGTAGTTATTCGACTAAGTACAACTGATGAGAATAACTTATAGATAGTAGGTATCAAACTTATTGGTCTAAAGTTACTGACCGTCAGTCGAAAAACCGTTCTGCCGTTCACAGAGCAGGGGGCCGAGTCTGCTATTTCAATCGTGTCGAATTATAGAATCGAAATAGTTGCTCAATAGAAAACCACCGGTACAATTTTGACAGTTTTTCGTATATAAAATATCAATAGAATTCTACTAGCACGTAACACGCTAGTAGAATTCTATTCAATTTTTGATAGTCTACTAACATTTTGACAGATTAAAACAGCGATTCTGGTTCTATTCTACGGCTTGTCAATAGTATACTCGGCCTCCATGTTGTGTTCAGAAATAATTAGAAAGAGTAGCTCTTAGAATCGGAAATGTTAGAAACAGTCCATACATCTCAAGATTAACTCTAACTACGAGTACTTCCTTTGTGAGCCTGTCTGTATAATGTTATGATGAGGTATATTTCTGTCGATAAGATATTAATAAGCCACATGGCTGATTGTACACGGCACAAATTGTACTTCAGTGAACAATGTATAAGAATGAATAATAATGATAAAGGTTGTTGCCCTTAACATATTAAATTATATCAGATTGGTTGGACAACTGTGACCAAGCTATTATTATTATTTTTCGGTGGGGAAGCAGGCACAAACGGGCGGACAATGCTACTTCGTTTTTTTGCGAAAAATTCAAAATAATCTTTATTCATGTACCTAGGTCACAAACTAATACTTATGTACGTCAAGATTATTGCTTTTACATTTACTGCCAGATTCGCAAATCAATAATTAGTATCTGTAAGAAAAAAAACATGGCATTAAAAACTCATGGCCACTCTTTTTTAATCGCCAATCTAGAGACAGGAGTGTCTCTGCCACCAAGCACACTTTCAACAAGCAAACTAAATATCTTCAAGCTGTATCCCTAACGGGGTAGTCAGAGAGGACAGATCGTCAGGCATCGCGATCCATGCATACTTCTTTCGCTTCCTGCAGATTTACCGAAAACGCAACGTTGGCACGCCTCGCGATTCATAACGCAGGAAGTTATGAATCGCGAGGCGTGCTTCATTTGCCTACGATGCTTCGTCGCTTTACTTTTTTTTGAAGCGCTCGTAGTCCCGCGGACTCAGTGTTCTGTAAAGGATCACTGAGTTACGCAACTTTCACTGTGGCTGGTCCTCGGATGGGTGACCACTTTGTGGCATTTACATTTGCGGGCGTTTCCGTGCTTAGCGTGCCTTCCGAAGCACGGAAACGCTCGCAAATGTAAATGCCACAAGTTGGTTACCCATCCGAGGACCAGCCATAGTGACAGTTGCGTAACTCAGTGATCGTTTACAGAACACTGAGACCGCGGGGCCACGAGTAACATACAAACTTCCATTTTATCACATCAAATTATAATTATAAGTAATCATTTGTTTGTGAAATCATTAACTAATGTTTACATTAGACTCTCAAAGGGTCTTAAACGTAACGGGGTCCTTAGTGGGTCCTTGACTGTGGTACTGAGTGGTCGTTTCGTAATGCTTGTAGATAGAAGGATGTCGGATCCCCACATCAGGGAGGCTGCGGAGTCCCTCCTCAGCAGCGTCAGCCCTCACCAACGGACTTTGAGTAAGTTTTTTTATTTTAAACTAGTTGATGCCCTCGGCTCTGCATACGTGGTGAAGTTTTCCCGTTCCCATTTACCATAGGAACTTATTCCTGGGATAAAAAGTAGCCTATGTGTTATTCTGATGTATAAGCTAAATTATTGTTGAGTTTCATCAAAATCCATTCAGTAGATTTTGCGTGAAAGAGTAACAAACATCCATTCTCACAATTCGCGTTTATAATATTAGTAGGATTACAGGCTTTCTACGTCTGTAATCTACTATTATCTTACTAAATATAATAAAGCTGAAGACTTTGTTTGTTTGGTTGAACGCGCTAATCTTAGGAACTACTAAATTATTTTTGTGTTGGATAGCCAATTTATTGAGAATATAGGCTATAGGCTATATAAAATCACGATACTACCCTTAAGAGCGGAGCAGTAACCATAAATGTCAACAAATCGGGCAAATGAACGTACATTTTTGTTATTTTATAAAAGATAGGATTAAATAGGTGCCACGGGCAAAACCGCGGCGCTCAGCTAGTGTTTTTAATATGATTATTAATTTTTCATTACCTAAGCCGTTTTTAAACCAATGTTTATAAAAACGTTGTCATGTTTAGAATAATATGGATACGCCTTGCTTGGAATTTGATAAAACCTTACATTATTGATACCTTGCTTTATGTAAGGTCCAAACAAAATAGGGCAACATAGTGAATTCTCGGGGGTCATGTTTGGTGTTATAAATGACTAGCTAATAGCCACGGCGCTACCCGTGTAGTGCAGCTTCAATATCCGTTTTCCACAAGAACTCATCATCATCCGAGCGTCTGTCCCAGTTGCGTCTCGCGACGCCCGGGGTCCGCTTTCCTACATTTTCTCCTCCACTTCGCACGGTCGTCGGCATCCCCTGTGGTGAGACCATTGGCACGCATGTCATCCCTTACGACGTCAAGCCAGCACTTCTTGGGTCTTCCCCTCTTACCGGGACCCGGCGGGGCTGACATGGCCAGACATTTGTTACCTACGTAGCCCGGCGGTTGCCGCAAGACGTGACCATACCAACGAAGGCGACACTCTTGCAACTTGTCTGCAATGTCACGGACGTGAAGGCTGCCGCGGATGCGAGAGTTCCTCACGCGGTCCATCCGCGTGACTCCACACATCCACCGCAGCATCTTCATTTCCGTGACACGCAGCTCCTGCTTGTGTCGCTCCAATATCGGCCACGTCTCACTGCCATGTAAAAGGACAGGTCTAATAATGGTTTTGTAGACCTGTCCCTTCAACCGGATCGGCATTTTAGGGTCACAAATGACACCGGTCATCTCCCGCCATTTGGCCCACGCGGCAGCAATTCGTGACTTGACATCGCAATCGATGTCACTGGACGTGTGAAAAACAGATCCCAAGTATTTAACCTGGTCAATGCGCTCGACCAAATCACCGCCTATGCGGACGGATGTGGGATCTGTCGAGTTTAGTGCCAAGTACTCGGTCTTCGCCACATTTAGTTTCAGACCGCCGTACTCAAGCGTCTCCTTCCACGCCTTTACACGTCGCACCAATCTGCCCCTGTCCGCGTCTGCCAGCGCAATATCGTCAGCATACCAATGGAGGCTGCTCATGCGGGTTTCTGATGCTGTCCGACAATTCGTCTAATATTACACTGAACAGAAGCGGACTAAGGACAGAACCCTGGTGTACCCCGACGGTGATTGGGAAGGGTTTCGTGTCGCCAACAGCAGTCCGAACCATTGAGTCGGAGTCACAGTACATGTCCCGGATAGTGTCAATATAGACCTCTGGAACCCCTTTGGACCGCAGTGCCCACCAGATCATCGCACGAGGAACACAGTCGAAGGCCTTCTGCATATCTAGAAACAAACAGTGCAGAGGCGTGTTCTTCGACCTGTATTTCTCTGCGACAACCCTCAGGGCAAAAACAGGGTCCGTGGTCCCATGACCAGGGCGAAACCCATATTGACACTCCGAGAGAGTACACTCCTGCCGGATCCGAGAGTCTATAATCCTCTCGAAGATCTTCATGGTGTGGGACATCACCTTAATACCGCGGTAGCTCCCGCACTCCTGCACTGACCCCTTACCTTTGAAGACTGGAGTAATAATACTCAGTCTCCATTGGTTTGGGATCTGCCCGCTGAGGAGTATGCGGTTAAAAAGGTTTACTAAGATGCCCACACCGCGAGGACCCATCGCCTTCCAGGCTTCGATGGGGACTCCATCGGGTCCGACAGCTTTCCGATTCTTCATGCGGCGAAGCGCAGTCAGGACTTCTCCAGGCGTTACCGGTGGCACTAGTCCCTGATTCGGAGGGAGGTCCGGAGGCTGCACCTCTTTATGCTGCTTATTAAGCAGCTCGTGGAAGTACGAGCGCCATCTCTCCTTTACCGCGAGGTCTTCGCTTAACAGGTTGCCCTCAGGGTCTTTTACACAGCGACACTTGGATATATCCTGTGCCGCTTTGACCCTGGAGCGCGCCAGCTTATAGATGAGCTTCTGCCCCTCAGACGATTCCAGCTTATCATACAAAGGTTGTAAGTGGTCTCGTCTGGCTCTGGCTACAGCTCTCTTTGTGGCGCGCTTGGCAGCCCTGTACGCGTCGCGGTCTTCGGGAGATCCGGTCGCTTGCCACTTTTTAAAGAGGGCTTTCTTCTCCCTGGTCTCCCTCAGGACTGCGTCGTTCCACCACCAAGTTTCCTTGTCACATTTGCGTCCACCCTTAGACTCACCGAGCACCACCTTCGCCGCTCCAAGGATGGCCGCCTGAACTTTGTCCCAGTAATCTTGAACTGGTTCGCCTTCAGTGTCGGTGCACTTGTCACCGACAACTGAGACGAACTCCTGGGACCTAGTATCATCAAGCAGCCACCATCTGATGCGGCGCTGGCACCGCTCGATGCGTTTGCCTTTAGGCTTCACGCAGAGGTCCATGACAAGGAGACGGTGTTGTGCAGTAAGACTCTCACCGGGTATGACCTTGCAGTTGGCCACCTTGCCGATGCTGTGTCGCCTAGTGAGTAGGAAATCGATCTGAGTTGTACGCCTCCCGCTCTTGTAGGTGATGAGATGTTCGGATTTCTTTTTGAAATACGTGTTCACAATGGCCAGATCGGCAGCCGCACACGTTCTGAGGATAGTTTCTCCTTCAGTGTTGCGGGTGCCGTATCCAAAACCACCATGAACACGTTCAAACTCCTCACACCTCTCACCCACATGACCGTTTAGGTCGCCGCCCAAAACGATTCCCTGTGACAACGGAATGCTCCGAAGCACTCCCTCGAGTTGGCCCCAAAACGACATCTTATCGGCGTCGCTACAACCGGCCTGTGGCGCGTAGGCACTTATCAGGTGGGTAATAATCCCATCGATAAGCACCCTCACGATCATAAGCCGGTCGCTACAGCGTTTCACCTCCAAGATGCCGCTCTGCAGCCCTTCGGAGAGCACCACGGCCACCCCGTTCTCCCCACCAGGCGCACCCGTGTAGTACAGCTTGTAGCCTTTCTGCAAAGGCCGGGCTCTGTTGCCCTTCCACCGAGTCTCCTGCAGGAAAGCCACGTCCACCCTCCGCCTGGAGAGTACTTCGGCCATACCTCTTTTCATTTTTGTTTCGGCGGGTGGCTTTTATGGGAGCGACGCCCTCAGACCTCCCAACCCCAGAGGGGAAAGCCAGCGCCCAGAGCCTCGTCCGTTAATCAGCAGGTGCACGCACTGGCACGGGAGGTTGACTTGGGCCCCGAAGATCTTGGTGGGGCCCCTTACACCCACAAGAACTGTTCGTTGCAAAAAATATTTATACATGCATACATACATACATATTGTCACGCCTTTATCCCCGAAGGGGTAGGCAGAGGTATATTAAACGCCCACATTTCACCGTATGCATTTTTGTCCTACGTAACAGGTGGTGAGCCCATTGCCGTGTTGAAATGGAAAGGAGCAAAAATATTTATGTGCTCCGCAAATGTTTTTTTCGAAGATTGGGTGTATTTAGAAATATATAAGTATGTTTATCAGTTGTCTAGATTCTATAGCACAAACTTTAAAGCTTAGTTTAAGCTAGATAGCACTGTGTGAAAAGTTTCCCACAATATTTATTTATGCCTTTTCTATATCCCACTTTGCATCTTTTTTATTTAAATTTATGATTTCCAACTTCACAATTTCTGCCATATTTTGATGCGAGTTATAAAAGTCATGATATTTGATATACTTGTATACTAGCTTACACACGTGCATGTAAATGTGTGTACGTTGGAGTGTGTTTGTTTGTGTTAAGGCATGGGTGTATAAAATATCATAACATGTATAATATTGAATATTCTATACGTTTCAAAATTTTATAAACGATTGAAGAAGAATATATATTGTGCGAAAGTAGAGGGTAGTAGGAGTCAGGGTAGGCCTAGAATTACATATGAAGATCACGTGAGCAGATTGCTCAAAAACGGAAAAGTCAAAAGTACTCTGATACCTCGACGTGCATGTATCAAGCAATTGATGAATCTTCAAGAAGCGAAAGAAGTATGCATGGATCGTAGGAGTCAGGGTAGGCCTAGAATTACATATGAAGATCACGTGAGCAGATTGCTCAAAAACAGAAAAGTCAAAAGTACTCGGATACCCCGACGTGCATGTATCAAGCGATTGATGAATCTTCAAGAAGCGAAAGAAGTATGCATGGATCGCGAAGCCTGGCGATCGGTCCTCTATGACTACCCCGTCAAGGATACAGCGTGATGATAGTTAGTTAATTAGTTACTTGAAATTTTCAACAGCATTTTCGACAACTTCTGCTAAACGGATTCTTATGAAACTTTGCAGACACCTCCGCTCGTATGATATAAATAAAACAACTTAACTTATTAACTATTTTTATAAATGTACTTGTTAGTCATGTCCATATTATGCTGCACACTCTCAAAATTCTACTATGAAAACAATCTTGATACTTTTGTGTATGTTACTAGCTAAGCACTCTAGATATTATGTGAAGTTACACACAATACAAGGGCTCCTTGTTCAATAAAAGTATCGTTTAAAACTTGTGACGCAATCGATTAGAACATTCCTTCCTGAGAGGTCTGCGCACAGAGCAAGAAATTAATGTCAATCGCTCTTTCTCTACTAGAGATGCATAACTCCATACACATACATACATATTGTCACGCATTTATCCCCGAAGGGGTAGGCAGAGGCATCCTATACGCCCACATTTCACTGTATGCATCTTTTGTTCACGTGTTTTTTGTCATTTGGTGGTGAGCCCATTGTCGTGTGGAAAATGGACCTGTGGCGACCTGCTGTTGAAATTTTCAAGCCGCCCATAACTCCTTCAACCAGGCTCAACGACTGCCATTTTACTGGGACCAACGGCTTAACGTGCCTTCCGAAGCACGGAAACGCTCGCAAATGTAAATTCCACAAAGTGGTCACCCATCTACGGACCACCTATAGCGAATGTTGCTTAACGCAGTGCTCGTTTGCAGAACACTGAGTCAGCGGGGCCACGAGCTCTTCATTACTCTATACCTATACTAATACGAGTATATATAAAGCTGAAGAGTTTGTTTGGTTTAACGCGCTAATCTTAGGAACTACTGACTACACCGTTTTGAATAAAAACTAATATATGTCTTGTCATCTCTTTCCAGCACACTCACACTCAATAAACCTGGTGTCAGATGACCTGGTGGCCGGGCATCGACCTCAAGGCAAGATGTCGACTGTAAGGCGGTTCTTCTGCCTTTTCGTCACGTTTGACCTGCTGTTCACGAGTTTAATGTGGCTTATATGTGTTATGGTAAGTCATCTTAGCGCTTTACTGGTTTCTTTTCCATCATTTTTATTTTTTCTTTTTACGTGAGGAAATCCTCATGGATGCTATGCCGGACTCTTACCGACTAAAACCACACGGTGCCCTTCCATTTGTCTATGGCCAGGAGTCCCGGGTAAGCCCTCGAGAGGATAGCCCCAGGGCTCCCAGCAGTTGTTTCCTATCACTAATATTATAAACGGGAAAGCTTGTAAGAATGAATGTTTGTTTCTCTTTCACGCAAAATCTACAGAATTGAATTTGATGAAACTTTACAATAAAATAGCTTACACATCAGAATAACACATAGGCTACTTTTTATCCCGGAAACAAGTTCCTATGTGAAACTGGAACGGGAAAACTTCACCACGCGTGCGAAGCCGCTTGTGTCAACTAGTGTATAATATGTATGTATTTAGAAGTATTTATGTATGTTTATCAGTTGTCAATATTGGGGTCTGAATTGATTGGTACTTGTTTATCAAATAAAAGGTCTTGCTGAGATTTATTCCGTTTAGCGTATTTAAAAAAAAAATTCATTACGCCATATCCCCGAAGCGTTGGCAGAGGCATATTATATTCCCACTTTTCACCGCATGTATACCCGTCCCACGTAATAGGTGGTGAGCCAGACGCAGGCTGTGGCTACCTGTTGTTGAAATTTTTCAAGCCACCCATAAGGCCTTCAACATGACTTAACGACTGCCATGTTACTGGCAACCGGGACCAACGGCTTAACGTGCCTTCCGAAGCAGGCAAACGCTCGCAAATGCCAAAAAGTGGTCACCCATCCGTGACCAGCCATAGCGAAAGTTGCTAAACGCAGTGATCGTTTACAGAAAACTGAGTCAGCGGAACCACGAGTGCTTCAAATAAAAATGATTTTTAAAAAGACATCAATTAATTTAAGATTTTACAAAAGGGGAAATTTTGTTTTAAAACAAGTAACGCTCCCTTCACTATTGTATCGAAGGAATCAGACGACTTTTGAACCGAAACCAGTTTCAAAACTGCAAGTGGTAGAAACTGCAAAATCGCCAATGCACGTATTCATGGTGTCCTGAATCGAATACCGCAAACCGTTTCTCTCTGTCTCTTATTGTGGGACATTTTTCCATTATACAGCGCCATCTAGCCCTAAGTAAACTAATATAAGCTTGTGTCATGGGATCTAGATGACTGATAAACATACTTATATATTTCTAAGTACATACATATTATACATAGGAGACACCCAAACTCCGAAACGAACATTTGTGGATCACACAAATATTTCATCCGACCCGGGAGCTACCACTGCGCCACCGAGGCAGGCAGTCTTATGGTTCCTGAGAAATAGATGCGTGCAGACGGACGGACAGTCTAAGTCGTTTTATAAGACTTTTCTAAACTTTACAAGTCTAAAAAGCACCAAAAAATTAATTTAGATTTTTTCTTAATATTTTAGATAAGAGGAGTGAATTTAGAAGAGATATTTAAGTCTGAAATAATCAACTATAATATTAAGAGTTCGTTATTTGACATTGTGATGGTGGCAGTGAGCAGATTCGTAGTCCTACTTCTGTTCTACGCTCTGCTGTATATCAATAACTGGAGCATTATTGCGGTAAGTAAACGATAAAAGGGGAAAAAAAGGGGGAAAATAACCCGCTTAGCAAAGGAAGGAAGTAAATTTCTATTTCCATCATCATCATCATCATCCGAGCGTCTGTCCCAGTTGCGTCTCGCGACGCCCGGGGTCCGCTTTCCTACATTTTCTCCTCCACTTCGCACGGTCGTCGGCATCCCCTGTGGTGAGACCATTGGCACGCATGTCATCCCTTACGACGTCAAGCCAGCACTTCTTGGGTCTTCCCCTCTTACCGGGACCCGGCGGGGCTGACATGGCCAGACATTTGTTACCTACGTAGCCCGGCGGTTGCCGCAAGACGTGACCATACCAACGAAGGCGACACTCTTGCAACTTGTCTGCAATGTCACGGACGTGAAGGCTGCCGCGGATGCGAGAGTTCCTCACGCGGTCCATCCGCGTGACTCCACACATCCACCGCAGCATCTTCATTTCCGTGACACGCAGCTCCTGCTTGTGTCGCTCCAATATCGGCCACGTCTCACTGCCATGTAAAAGGACAGGTCTAATAATGGTTTTGTAGACCTGTCCCTTCAACCGGATCGGCATTTTAGGGTCACAAATGACACCGGTCATCTCCCGCCATTTGGCCCACGCGGCAGCAATGCGTGACTTGACATCGCAATCGATGTCACTGGACGTGTGAAAAACAGATCCCAAGTATTTAACCTGGTCCGTGCGCTCGACCAAATCACCGCCTATGCGGACGGATGTGGGATCTGTCGAGTTTAGTGCCAAGTACTCGGTCTTCGCCACATTTAGTTTCAGACCGCCGTTCTCAAGCGTCTCCTTCCACGCCTTTACACGTCGCACCAATCTGCCCCTGTCCGCGTCTGCCAGCGCAATATCGTCAGCATACATGAGCAACCATGGAGGCTGCTCATGCGGGTTTCTGATGCTGTCCGACAATTCGTCTAATATTACACTGAACAGAAGCGGACTAAGGACAGAACCCTGGTGTACCCCGACGGTGATGGGGAAGGGTTTCGTGTCGCCAACAGCAGTCCGAACCATTGAGTCGGAGTCACAGTACATGTCCCGGATAGTGTCAATATAGACCTCTGGAACCCCTTTGGACCGCAGTGCCCACCAGATCATCGCACGAGGAACACAGTCGAAGGCCTTCTGCATATCTAGAAACAAACAGTGCAGAGGCGTGTTCTTCGACCTGTATTTCTCTGCGACAACCCTCAGGGCAAAAACAGGGTCCGTGGTCCCATGACCAGGGCGAAACCCATATTGACACTCCGAGAGAGTACACTCCTGCCGGATCCGAGAGTCTATAATCCTCTCGAAGATCTTCATGGTGTGGGACATCACCTTAATACCGCGGTAGCTCCCGCACTCCTGCACTGACCCCTTACCTTTGAAGACTGGAGTAATAATACTTAGTCTCCATTGGTTTGGGATCTGCCCGCTGAGGAGTATGCGGTTAAAAAGGTTTACTAAGATGCCCACACCGCGAGGACCCATCGCCTTCCAGGCTTCGATGGGGACTCCATCGGATCCGACAGCTTTCCGATTCTTCATGCGGCGAAGCGCAGTCAGGACTTCTCCAGGCGTTACCGGTGGCACTACTCCTTGATTCGGAGGGAGGTCCGGAGGCTGCACCTCTTTATGCTGCTTATTAAGCAGCTCGTGGAAGTACGAGCGCCATCTCTCCTTTACCGCGAGGTCTTCGCTTAACAGGTTGCCCTCAGGGTCTTTTACACAGCGACACTTGGATATATCCTGTGCCGCTTTGACCCTGGAGCGCGCCAGCTTATAGATGAGCTTCTGCCCCTCAGACGATTCCAGCTTATCATACAAAGGTTGTAAGTGGTCTCGTCTGGCTCTGGCTACAGCTCTCTTTGTGGCGCGCTTGGCAGCCCTGTACGCGTCGCGGTCTTCGGAAGATCCGGTCGCTTGCCACTTTTTAAAGAGGGCTTTCTTCTCCCTGGTCTCCCTCAGGACTGCGTCGTTCCACCACCAAGTTTCCTTGTCACATTTGCGTCCACCCTTAGACTCACCGAGCACCACCTTCGCCGCTCCAAGGATGGCCGCCTGAACTTTGTCCCAGTAATCTTGAACTGGTTCGCCTTCAGTGTCGGTGCACTTGTCACCGACAGCTGAGACGAACTCCTGGGACCTAGTTTCATCAAGCAGCCACCATCTGATGCGGCGCTGGCACCGCTCGATGCGTTTGCCTTTAGGCTTCACGCAGAGATCCATGACAAGGAGACGGTGTTGTGCAGTAAGACTCTCACCGGGTATGACCTTGCAGTTGGCCACCTTGCCGATGCTGTGTCGCCTAGTGAGTAGGAAATCGATCTGAGTTGTACACCTCCCGCTCTTGTAGGTGATGAGATGTTCGGATTTCTTTTTGAAATACGTGTTCACAATGGCCAGATCGGCAGCCGCACACGTTCTGAGGATAGTTTCTCCTTCAGTGTTGCGGGTGCCGTATCCAAAACCACCATGAACACGTTCAAACTCCTTACACCTCTCACCCACATGACCGTTTAGGTCGCCGCCCAAAACGATTCCCTGTGACAACGGAATGCTCCGAAGCACTCCCTCGAGTTGGCCCCAAAACGACATCTTATCGGCGTCGCTACAACCGGCCTGTGGCGCGTAGGCACTTATCAGGTGGGTAATAATCCCATCGATAAGCACCCTCACGATCATAAGCCGGTCGCTACAGCGTTTCACCTCCAAGATGCCGCTCTGCAGCCCTTCGGAGAGCACCACGGCCACCCCGTTCTCCCCACCAGGCGCACCCGTGTAGTACAGCTTGTAGCCTTTCTGCAAGGGCCGGGCTCTGTTGCCCTTCCACCGAGTCTCCTGCAGGAACGCCACGTCCACCCTCCGCCTGGAGAGTACTTCGGCCAACTCTACCGCACGCCCAGTCAGCGTGCCAATGTTCCAAGATGCGAAGCGGATTCGGGTTGGGGCTAACTTCTTTAAGTAAATTTCTATTTCCAACTCCCTCAAATTATCTTCTGACTAGGTGACCCCTTTAAACTCCCATCGCACCTATTTAATCCCGTCGCTTATAAATTCTACAAAAATGCTAAAAAAAATCCCGATTTGTCAACATTTATGATTACTGTTCCGCTCTCCAGGGTAGTAGCGCGATGATATATAGCCTATAGCCTTCCGCGATAAATGGGCTATCCAACACAAAAAGAATTTTTCAAATCCGACCTATAGTTCCCGAGATTAGCGCGTTCAACCAAACAAACAAACAAACTCTTCAGCTTTATAATATTAATATAGATTTATTTCGATACGGGTTCCAAGACATGCTAACTTCTCCCGGGACTTCACCGAGATCGAGCTCGGTGTAACTTCTCTGGTGTTGGTCATTGCTGTAGATCCTGGTTTACAGGAGTCACGGTAATGGGAATGAGGGTGGGATAAGTTTTAAACACAACATTTATTTTGTTTTTTTTGTTTTGTATAAATTCATTTTACACACAACATTGATTTTGTTTTGTATAAATTCATTACTATATAATTGGTCAAACATCATGTAACTCAAACTAATGTAATTACTGGCGGTTAGAAAAGTGTGGCCATGAGTTTTATTGCCAGGTTCTTCCTCAGACTCTACCTATTGCTTTGCGAATCTGGCAGTAAATGTAAATGTAGAAGCATTAATCTTGACGTTCATAAGTGTTACTTTGTGACCTACATGAATAAAGATTTTTCATTTCATTTAATTTCCCAAAAATAGGCAAAAATGCACATGGTGAAATGTAGGCGTATAATTAGCCTCTGCCACCTCTTCGGGGTTTAAGGCGTAACTGATGAAAAAAAGAGAAGTCTGCGAAGTTGCTTTTTCTTCTAAAAGCTGGAGTTTATCAATCACCCCTTTATCCCCGAAGGGGTGGCAGAGGCATATTATACAACCTCGTCACGTAATCGTCGTTCACGTAACACTTGGTGACACCATTGCCGTGTTGAAATGGACAGGCGCATTATTATAAAAAAGAGTGGCAAAGAGTGGCCATGAGTTTTATTGCCAGGTTCTTCCTCAGGGTCTACCTATTGCTTTGCGAATCTGGTTGTAAATGTAAATGTAGAAGCAGTAATCTTGACGTTCATAAGTATTAAAAAAAAAAGAAATTCACCCAACCTTTTTTAATAATAATGATAAGTAGATATTGACTACCTCTGTGTGAACATAATGAAAAGTGTGTGTGTACATAAGTACACACACACTTTTCATTTTTATTCGCTCGAAGTCATGTTTTAATTATTTTATTGTTTCAGTTGTCAACTGGGTGTACCTGCGTGTTTTTAATAGCCAAAGTGTTCGTTTATGACGTAAGTATATAGTATGTTTTTTAAAGGCGTTTATATACCACTGAGGTGGCAGACAAGCATACGGCCCACCTGATGGAAAGTGGTCACCTTAGCCTATGGACGTTTGCAACACCAGAGGTGCAGCACTTGCTTGTTTTAAGTGCGGGAGTGGTGGTTTCTTGGACATAAAAGTTGTGTTAACGTGCTATAGTGATGGACAAACAGTGTTGACAATGATATATATGCAGTGAAATGCTATTTTCTATATTGCCGCGTAAAATCCGCTGATGCCTCAGTATAAGAACCACCGTTATACTGAGGGCAAGGACCAGGACCTAGGACTGATGACTCGACATCGACAAAGATTGGACAGGACTAAATTAGAAGATAAGATTGAAGAAATATGATATAAAAAATAAGATTTGGCTAAAAGGTCTTTGTAACCAGGCCATAAAATAATTATTTATAAATAATTAATGCCTTCGAGTGACATTATTTTAAAGTGTGAGATGCACATTAGTGTGCGAATTAATATTTGTATATTACTCGTATGTAGTAGTGTAGACAGTAGCGAAACAGGTTAGCATAGTAAACACTGCGTTCGCTATATCTCTTTAGATAAGATATCTATCGCACCCATTTAATTCCGTCCTTTATTACTTTTACAATTATGTATGTAAATTTGCCCGATTTGTGAACATTTATGATTACTGCTCTGCTTTCATAGGTAGAAGCGTGATGTTATATAGCGTATAACCTTCCTCAATGAATGGACTATCCAACACAAAAAAATATTTTTCAATTTGGAGCTGTAGTTCCTGAGATTAGCGAGATTAGAGATTAGCAAATAAAGGAACTCTTTAGTTTTATACATTAACTAGATGAGCACAGCTTCGCCCGTGGAATATTTCGACCTCCCGTCGCACCTATTTAATACCACCGCTTATAATATATTTATGACTACTGCTCTGCTCCCCAGTGTAGTAGCGTAATAATATATAGCCTATAGCCTTCCTCGATAAATGGGCTATCTAACACAAAAAGAAATTTTCTAATCCGACCAGTAGTTCCTGAGATTAGCGCGTTTAACCAAACAAACAAACAAACTCTCCAGCTTTATAATATGAGTATAGATATGGATTTACTAAAATAATATAAAATATAAAGTCGTCGAAGGGTCGGATTTTATTCTACCAGTAGTTTCTGAGATTAACGCGTTCAACCAAACAAATAAACTCTTCAGCTTTATATATTACTAGGCACAGACATTAAACATAGAAACTTAAAATTGGGTGAAAGTATTCTTTAGGTACCTTAGATGAGCACCAATAAAGGAATTCCCGGTATTCCCACGAGAATGTAATCCTATCATAGAAATCCTACTATTATTATAAATGTGACAGTTTGTGAAGATTTTTATATGTTTTGATCACAAATATCTGTGCCTCGGAAGGCACGTTAAGCTGTTCACCGGTTCACCTGACCAACCGGTTCACCGGTTGCCAATAAAATGCAGGCTTTAAGCTCGGCTAGAAAATTTTCAACAGCAGGTTGCCACAGCTTGTACCTGTCTATTTCAACACGGCAATGGGCTCACCACCTGTAACGTAAAACAACGGTGAAATGTGTGTGCTTACCCCATCGGAGATAAAGGCGTGACTATAGGTGTAAGTATGTATGATAATTATTAAACCCACAGTGGCCTCATGCAGCAGAACCAGTGTACCAAGTGTTCCTCATCCTAACGTCGTTCACCCTCGCGTGGGGGGAAGCCTGGTTCCTGGACTTCCGGGTACTGCCTCAGGAGCTTCAAGCAAAACAGATTTTAGAATCTATAGGTAAGGAGATAACTAACTAACTATCTGACTACTATTTGTCTGAACCTGTGGCGCGGTGGGAGTGCATCCGACTGCTACGCAAGAGGTCGTGGGTTCGATTCCCACCCAGGATAAAACTTTGTGTGATGAGCACGATGGTTTATTCTGTGTCTGGGTGTTATTTATCTATAATATGTATGCATTTAGAAATATATAAGGATGTTTATCAGTTATCTAGATCCCATAACACAAGCTAATATTAGCGTACTTTGGGCTAGATGGCGCTGTGTGAAAAGTGTCCTACAATATTTATTTATTATTATATTATTTTGCCTAGATGGCGCTGTATTAAAAAATCATGTGCATTATACCGGACGATCGAAGTAAAACATCTTTAACTCTATCTTTTGGGTATGAAAGAAAGAGACAAAGAAAATGTGTGTTCGCACCTCTCTTTCTTGCCCCTACAGTAACATACGAAACGAACTATCGTTTTATCTTCATTAAAATAATATCTCCCTCTCAACTTTCTTTCGCCTCGCCCGATCACACTTTTCGTAACGCATTTACCAGCTTACTCCCTTTTTTTTGTATACCACTGAGGTGGCAGACAAGTTTACGGCCTACGTGGTGGAAAGTGGTCACCGTAGACTATGGACGTTTGCAACACCAGAGGTGCAGCACTCGCGCTGCCGACCCTTTATAAACCTTCTACGACCCCTTTTGAAGAAACCCATACTGTAGACGTTCGGGAAAACCCAGGCAGGGAGTTCATTCCATAATCTAAGCGTATGTCTCTATCAGACCCAACCGTGTGCTCACGCTCCGGACCCAAAGTGTGAGGGTGATCACCCTGTCTATGCTCCCTAAATCAAGCGTGTCGTAAACAAGTTTCATCTATCATGCCTTTATCCCTGAAGGGGTGGCAGAGGCATTGTATACGCCCACATTACACTGTGTGCATTCCTATCCCACGTAATGTGGTGAGCCCATTGATGTGTTGAAATATACAGAGGTTGTGGCGACTTGCTGTAGAAAATTTTTAGGCCTTCAACTTGACTTAACGACAGCCATTTTACTGGCAACCGGGACCAACGGCCAAACAAAACGAACGAAAATACTACCAAGCGTTCACCCTTACGTTACCAGCCATAGTGAAAGTTGCTTAACGCAGTGATCGTTTACAGAACAGTGTCAGCAAGGCCACGAGCGAAAGAAAAAGTTTTATTTCAAACATACAGATTGTCACGCCTTTATCCCCGATGGGGTAGGCAGAGGCATACTATACGCCCAGATTTCACCGTATGCATTTTTGTCCCACGTAGCAGGTGGTTAGCCCATTGCCGTGTTGAAATGGACAGGCGCAGGCAGGGGCGACATGCTGTTGAATTTTTTTTAAGCCGCCCATAAGGCCTTCTACCAGGCTTAGCGACTGCCATTTTACTGGCAACCGGGACCAACGGCTTAACGTGCCTTCCGAAGCATGGAAACGCTCTCAAATCCAAATTCCACAGTGTGTTCACCCATCCAAGGACCACTAATAGCGAATGCTGCTTAACGCAGTGATAGTTTACAGAACTCTGGTGCCACGAGCGCTTCTGTTTTTCTTATTATTTTATTTCAAAAAATGCCATATATTCTAAACGTGAATAGTTTCCATAGTACCTCATGGAGCTGCGGTGTCCGAACGGACCCCTCTTCTGCACCCCGGACATACTTCCGGGGTCCGACATTCGAACTATGCCGAGTCGACCGTGAAGTGGTTCTCCCCGGTGGAAACCCCGGAGTCAAGTCCACGGCCGAGACGACCTGGAGAGCAGGTCATATTGACCACGGAACAGGTAAGTCTTTTGGATTTATTGTTTAAGGGACATCGCAATTTAAATATTTTTGACTGTCTCGGTGGCGCAGTGGTACGGTATGCGACTGCCGCGCTGAGGTCCCGGGTTCGATTCCCGGGTCGGTACAAATATTTGTGTGATTCACAAATGTTGGTTTCGGAGTTTGGGTGTTTCCTATGTATAACATGTATGTTTTTAGAAATATATAAGTATGTATATCAGTTGTCTAGGTCCCATAGTACAAGCTTATAGCTTAGTTTGGGCTAGATTGCGCTGTGTGAAGAGTCCAACGATTTTTTTAAATTTATTCTGTGCTTCGAAAGGCACGTTAAGCTGTTGGTCCCGGTTGCCAGTAACATGGCAGACGTAAAGCAAAGTTGAAAGTCTCATGGACGGCTTGAAAATTTTCAACAGCTAGTCGCCTTAATCTGCGTCTCGCTATTTATAATAGTACCGAATCTAAAAATATCAAAGTTTAAAACAACAAAAAAACCATGTAATAACTAGTTGACGCCTGCGGCTTCGCACGCGCATTGAAGTTTTACCCGTTCCCATTTCGAACTGAAACTTGTGCCCGGGATAAAAAGTAGCCTATGTGTTATTCTGATGTGTAAGCTATATTATTGTAAAGTTTCATCCAAATCCATTCAGTAGATTTTGCGTGAAAGTGACAAAAGCCATCTATAATTACAAACTTTCGCGTTATAGTATTAGTAGGATAAATATATACGTTGAATTTATAGTCGTTGTGGAGCGAAATATTTTGATTTCGAGATCAATAAAATAATCGATTTATTTACTAAATTCATTTACTTTGGAAAATAAAAATGTTAGAAGTTGGAAAATCGTAAAATAATAATTTTCACTCGTTAAATTGTAAACATTGTCAATTTTTTTTTCACTCTTTTATCGATGCAAGACATAATATTTAAATAAAATAAGATTAATCCCACAGACATACAAGAGTAAGCAGACCAAACATTCACCTTTTGCCTATGGAGCAATACTTCATCCTTTACACTCTTGTCATTTGTTGTATAAAGCTATCTTTGTTATTCCTGTGTAGCTACATCTAACTCACATATTGACAAAGAACAGCGCGTAGCCAATTTTTCTACTACTAATTCTCTACAAACTTGTAATGACAACCGTCGCTGTCATCTTTAATTCAAAAATTTGTGTCAAGGTGATAATATTACATAAAATTATTGTAAAATGTTACAAAAGTAGACAAAAAATATACAAAAAGGTGTTGTGCATAGAGTGGTGATGTTTCAATATCAAGATACTGCCTCTGTGGCGCGGTGGGAGTGTATCCGACTGCTACGCAAGAGGTTGTGGGTTCGATTCCCACCCAGGATAAAACTTTGTGTGATGAGCACGATGGTTTATTCTGTGTCTGGGTGTTATTTATCTATAATATGTATGTATTTAGAAATATATAAGTATGTTTATCAGTTATCTGGTTACCATAGTACAAGCTCTGCTTAGTTTGGAATCAGACGGCGTTGTGTGAGTTGTCCCAACGATATTTATTTATATTTATATTACCAGAAATAACTAAGCTAACCTACCTGTCTATGTGTGTGTAATAGGCTACGCTATTTTTTGCTAACGTTGGGTCTGCTTACCGTCTTATATGTCTGTGATTAATCCATTCTATTATTGATATTGAATTCCAAATCTTTAGCCCCAGAACGACTACGAGTATAAATTCAACGTGTATAGGACACAAACATGTGCAACAGAAAATTTTAAGGACCTCGTTCGACCAAGATGGGCAAAGACAAATAACAGGCAATGAAAAAATTTGGTTTAGTTTGTTAGCTACTTTTAGCGTTCCTAAAAGCGACTTCTGTAAACCGAAATCAACAGCAAGGCGGCAAAATAGCTGAGAGTCGCTGTCAGCCATTTTGCCGCCTAAAATCTTGCTGTTGATTTCTTTATTGTAGCTTTCTGTATATTATTTTGGAAAACTAGTGCATTTATCTTGTTTTAAACAAACGAAGAAACTTAAAATACACGTGACATAAAAGTTGTTTTAACGTGCTATAGGAAAAGATAGTGATATATATGCAGTGAAATACGCTTTTCCATCTAGCCGCGTAAAATACAATGAAAACCTCAGTATGACAACCACTACTATACTGGGGTGAGACTGACCTTGACTTAAGACTAGACTTGACTAAGACGTAGAAGACTGGACATTTTAGATAAAAGAAATAAGCTTTAAGATTTGGCAAAAAGGTCTTAGTAACCAGGCCATACAATTATTACAAAAAAAAACGATCTAAACACGAAGAGGTCACGGTAAAGTGGTTATGTTAGACTACCACTGTGTTGCTCAATTTCTTACGGGACACGGTAACTTTAGGAGCAAATTACATTCGTTTAAGCTGGTTGAGTCACCGTTCTGTCAGTGTTCAACTGCTGACGCCAAATATGATCAGACCGCCCATCATATACTTTGGAAGTGTAGCATTTAGCAAAATGAGCGATATAATATGCTTAATTGTTTACAAGTAACGTCGGGAGTAGTTTACTATGCGGATCTCGTGGCATCGAGGGTGAATTTTCGTGCTTTTAAACGTTTCTGCCATACATATTACTGGAATCAAACATAGCTAACATAGGACCCGTAATATACTATTACCGTGGTGCTTCCCTATTTCTATAGGATTTACACCTAGTTGCTTTCCAGGTCTCCCGCTTTGCAAAGGAGCGAAGAGGCATTACGTTCTTTTCTTACTTCCTCACATTATCTTCTGATTAATTTCGTTGCGGATTCCAAGACATGCTAACTTCTCCTGGGACATCACCGAGATTTGAGCTCGGTGTAACTTTTCTGGTGTTTTAGTCATTGCTGTAGATCCTGGTTTACAGGAATCACAGTAATGGGAATGTGGGTGGGATTAGTCCCAATATTAAAAAAAAGACACCACTTTGAACTCTTTATTCAAAAATTGCCTATAACTTACGAGAAGAATGCCTCGTAAAGTACGAAGCTTCTATGAAATAGGGAATTTTTTTTACGCTATCTTGAGAAGCGCTCGTGGCCCCTCGGTCTCAGTGTTCTGTAAACGATCACTGAGTTACGCAATTTTCACTATGGTTGGTCCTCTGATGGGTGACCACTTTGTGGCATTTACATTTGCGAGCGTTTCCGTGCTTCGGAAGGCACGTTAAGGCGTTGGTACCGGTTGCCAGTAACATGGCAGTTGTTAATTCAAGTTGAACGCTTATTCAACAGCAGGTAGCCACAACCTGCGTCTATCTATTTCAACACTATACAACTATAGCAATGGGCTAACCACCTATTACGTGGGACAAGAATACACATGGTGAAAAGTGGGCATATAATATGCCTCCGCCACCCCTTCGGGGATAAGGCGTAATAGATAAAAAATCTTGCAATAGTTGTAATGACTTTAGCCCTACGCCACTTTTACACTTTCTGAACCCTAAAGTTTATAAAAGTCTCATAAAAAGGCTCAGTCTGTCCGTCCGTCTCTACGCATCTATTTCTCAGGAACCATAAGAGAGAAAGATAAATGGTTTGCGGCATTCGATTCAGGACACCATGAACACGTGCATAGGCGATTGTGAAGTTTTATTAGTTCGTACGTCGCGTCGCTCTGGGGTTATATTTCCAAGGGCTCACCCGGTACTCCCAGCTATAGGCAGATGAAAATGAAATGAAATAAAGTTAAAAAATGAAAAAAAAAATATTCCAAAGAAAAAATTTACACATATCTTAATCTTAATAATATTATAAACGCGAAAGTTTGTATGGATCTTTGTTACTCTTTAACGTAAACACTGCAGAATGGATGTTAATGAAACTTTACAATAATATAGCTTATACATCAGAATAACACATAGGCTACTTTTTATCCCGGGAACAAGTTCCTGTGGAAATCGGGAACGGGAAAACTTCTCTACGCGGGCGATGCCCAGGGCGACAACTAGTAAATCATACTTCTGCCAAACTGTATTACAGTTTGTTGAAGTTTGGAAGGGCGCCATGTGGTTTTATCGGTAAAAGTTAATAAGTATTTCCATGCCGTGACATTGAGGGTTTAGCTGAGGGTGAATTTAGGGTAATTTACGCATAGTGATGAAGGAAAGATGCATTTGCATCTGCATGAGCATTTATTAAGCTAATTAAATATTACATACATACATACATATTGTCACGCCTTTATCCCGTGGGTTTATAGGCAGAGGCACACTATACGCCCACATTTCACCGTATTTAAATATTATACAAAGCAATGAAAAATAGGTAAGAATTTTGGAATTAAGTATGCTTAAAATATAATAGACTAGCTGACTTGCCCGGCTTCGTCCGTGACATACTTCTAACCCCGTAGCTCCCACTTAATCCCGTCGCTTATTACTTTTTCAAAAATGTATGAAAGTTTTCCCGATTTGTTGACATTTATGATTACTGCTCCGCTCTCCTGTGTAGTGGCGTGATGATATATAGCTAATAACCTTCCTCAATAAATGGGCTATCCAATACAAAAAGAATTTTTCATATCGGTCCTGCCGGTCACGCGTGATGGTGTGCTCAAGGGAAATAGGGTTTCATTTATATATATTTAAAATATATAGAAGAGGGGTGGGTTCGGTAGGCGAGATCGTTTAGACCGTGTCCCGAGATACAGTGGGAGATGTCATCTTGTCGACCAGCTGCAGCAGATGACGTCACAACACGTAAAAAAATTGTTCCTATGTTTAAATTTTGTAAGAAAGTTCGGGGAAATATTCGTAAAGGCTTGAAAAACCACCGAGTAATGAGTGAAAAAAATTGTCTCTGTGCATAATTATACAGTTAATTTAATATGTAATATATACCCAGACGTGCGTGTATGAAGCGATTGATGAATCTCGACGAAGCGAAAGAAGTATGCATGGATCGCGAAGCCTGGCGATCTGTCCTCTCTGACTACCCCGTCAGGGATACAGCGTGAAGATAGTTAGTTAGTTTTTTTTTATATTGTCAAAAACAATACAACATTGTATCGGCACCATTTAGCTATTAATTTGGGGTTACAGGTCGATTCGGGTCCAAAGATCTTCATAACTAACCCGAGGTCGCATCTATCAGCCATTTGTCGAAAGACAATTAGTGTCAATTGATCGCTGGTCGCAAATTTTGCTCGCATTAATGCTTTATTAATGTGGATTAGTGCTACCGAAGATGGACTACCGCACTACCGGCCACTGCACTTATGGCCAACCACAAGCAGACCTTGCAAATTAAATGAATATCATAGGAGATAGGGCAAAATCAAAATAATGCACAAAAAGATATTAATTTCGTGTAACCATAATTCGACCGGGCCGTGCTTCTTGTAGGTACTGGAGAGAGGAAAAGTAATCAACTAATTTGGAAAATGTTCGTACATTATTGTGAAATTAATAAACGAAGGGATTAAATAGGTGCCACGGGGTTCGAAGTATGTCACGGGCGAAGCCGGGCGGGTCGTTCAATTTACTTTCATTCATCTTCTGACATACCCAGGTTTGACCACCAAAAGCAACAGTGGCACTAGCATTGCGTTGCGAATCGCGAGGGTTTTACCTAACAAAAGTATGATTATTGTTATTCTATATAAGCTCTCGACCTGTCTTCATATTTGAACAATAGAATACAGAGGGTCGATATTAATGGTACACGTTCTGTAGGATCCATGGTTACTATGGGTATGCCGCAAGGCTCGATACTTGGGCCATTCTTGTTCCCCATGTATATTAATGATTTACCATTTTATGTAGGGGACAGGAATAGGATTGTTTTGTTTGCAGATGACACCTCATTAATTTTTAAAATTAAAAGACAATTAGATAACTATGACGATGTAAACAATGCAATTGCAAGAGTAGTTCATTGGTTCAGCTCAAATAATCTTTGCCTTAATGAAAATAAAACTAAATGTATAAAATTTACTCTACCAAATGTAAAACAAGTTGCGGCCAATGTTCAACTGAATGGACAAGTGTTTGTAGAAGAGTTTGTAGAATCAACTGTGTTCCTCGGTATAACTATTGATGCCAATTTGCATTGGGGCCCACACATAGAAAAGACAGCCTCTAGGTTAAGTTCGGCTGCATACGCTGTAAAAAAGATCAGGACTCTAACAGATGTGGATACGGCTAGAATGGTTTATTTCAGCTATTTTCATAGAATTATGTCTTACGGTATTCTCCTTTGGGGGAGTGCTGCAGATTTAAATATTATTTTTGTTCTACAAAAGCGGGCTGTACGCGCTATTTATAATTTGGGCCCCAGAGTTTCTCTCCGAGAAAAATTCAAAGAAGTAAATATTCTAACCGTACCATCACAATACATTTTTGCCAATCTTATGTATGTCCAGAAAAATCTATCACAATTTTCTAAACTCTGTGATAAACATAATATAAACACTAGAAATAAAAATAATCTTTCAGTCCACCACAGTCGACTACATAAGATTGGCGATTCTTTCCAGGGTAACTGTATACTCTATTCAAGACTATTTACAGGACAGGGATGCCTGGAAATGATCTGCTGGCAAATAAAATATTATAGTCATAATATATTAAATTGTAAATAGGCCATCAAAAAAAAAGCCTTCCTAAGTTTCTTGCCGGTTCTTCTCAGGTGGGCCGCGTTCCGAACCGGTGGTCGCTTTAAATTTTAAATAGTGTATGACATTTTGTAAGCGCCGTTAAAATGGTCTATGCAAAATAAAGCTATATATATATATATTTATATCTAGCTAATACTCGCGGATCCGATCGCGTGGTTAAGTGTTCTCTTACCCATTTCTAACATTAATAAATAAAAAAGGTTAAAGCCTATGTGTGAATCCAGGTATGTTAGCTATTTGTATATCAAATTTCAGTCAAATTGGTCCAGGGCGTGATTGCGTAGCAAACATCCAAAAATCTTCACAAATATTCACATTTATAATATTACTAGCGGGCGCCTTGCGGTTTCACCCGCGTAGTACCCGTTTCCATGAGAATACGGTGATAAATGTAGCTTAAGTTTTTCCTTATAACATCAGCTATCGGCCAGTGAAAGTCTCGTCGGTCCAATCGTTTCAGAGATTAACCGGAACAGACTGACAGAGAAAAATAAGTTTTTTTTTATGTATTTCGAATGTAGTAAAAAGCTATTAATTGGAAATTACTAACAGACAATTTTATTTATTTGCATTGATATATATATGAATTAAATTCAAGAACGCGTACCTATATATTGGTCGGCAGTGTACGCTAATTAACTGTCACCTTACCTATTAAATCCTTATTGACGTTTTTCCCCTCAGTCACAATCTAGCTGTACTGTCGAAACAAACGCTCGGTAATTCAATATGCGTTACGCAACGCTCAAGAAATCGTGTGCAATCTATATACGTGTAGTGATATACCACCTTTAAGAAATAGGACGAACGGATGAACAGTTAAAGTTTATGTGGAAAAGAAGTGCACACAAGCATTTTTTTTAATTTGTTCGTATTTCGACCAATTGGCGAATCTTGTACAAAAAAATAAAAAAATAAACAACACGATCTTTAAATTTAAACAAACTAAATCAAATCCACGGTGTAAAATTGGGCGTATAATATGCCTCTGCCACCCCTAAGGCCTAAGGCGTGATTCATACACACACACACACACACACACACACACACACACACACATTCTTAAACTATGTAGGCATTCTAAATTCAAATCCAATTTAATTATCGGATTAAAAATGATCATTACACGTGTATAGAGTTTTAATCTATTTTTATGACCCATTTATTTAGTGTCTACGTTTACTAAATAATATGAACATTGTGGAATTAAATTTAATCAAACTAATTCTTAATCCATGTAGGCATTCTAAATTGAAATCCAAATTATTTATCGGAATAACAGTTTATAACACGTGTATAGAATTTTAATCTATTTTTTATGACCAATTTTCAATCTTTGTGGAATTCAATTTAAAGAAACGAATTCTCAATTTATGTAGGCATTCTAAATTCAAATCTAATTAATTATCGGATTAAAAAATGGTCATTACACTTGTGTGGATTACAACTTTTTTTTTGTGATGACCTATTTATTTCGTTTCAAAGTGTTTTAAATAATATGATCATTGTCGAAATATATTTAAACAAATTCTTAATCTATGTATAAATTCTAAATTCAAATCAAAGCTAGACACCTATACTTTCATTATCGGATTAAAAATGTTTATCAAATTACGTTTTGATTACCTATTTGTTTACTATCAAAATGTATTCAATAATATTATCTTTTAAGAATTAAATTAACAAACGAATTTATAATTCAATAGTTGACACCCGAGGATTGGCACTCGTGGTGAAGTTTTCCTGTTCCCGTTTCGAACAGAAACTTGTTCCCGGGATAAAAAGTAGCCTATGTCTTATTCTGCTGTGTAAGCTATATTATTGTAAAGTTTCATCAAAATCGATTTTGCGTGAAAGAGTAACAAACATCCATCCATACTTACAAACTCTCGAGTTTATAATATTAGTAGGATAATTTTAACTTAATGTTTATGCTGTGTATGTGCGGATTTAATGCCTTACGCATTGTGTATTTGTGAAGTCAGCCATTAGGTATTGCGTGCTACCTGGCAAGAGTGTCGGTCTTGCTTCATTTTGGTAACTTTATTTTCAACTAATTCATTAATTACATTACCGGCGTGAATTAGGTGTCGAAATTAACGGAAATTATTATAGCTCATACCCGCAGCTTCGCCCGCGTGGTGAAGTTTTACTATTCGAGATTTCGTAGGGAACGCTAAATTTTATGAAAATCCAATATAGCCTAACGTTACTCACGAATAATGTAGCTTTCATATGGTAAAAGAATTTTTAAAATCGCCCTGTAGTTGCTAAACCTATTCATTACAAACAACTTAGAAATCTTTTCCTCTTTATAAAATTAGTATAGATAGACTAACTGGCGCCCTGCGGTTTCACGTAGTATCTGTAAATTAAAAGCTAACGATAGCTGCTTATAAAGTTAGCATAACATACCAGTAACACAGCCGAAAGACATACAGTCGGTCGACGAAGCTGTCTAGACAGAGCAATCGTGCGGGAGACAAGGGACGAGACGCGGGAGGGTTTGTCCCGAGCTGCGAACAAAATATTGTTAGTAGCTCGGGACAGTCTTTCAGGGCTGACGCATTCACGACCGCTTGCTATGATTTTTGAATTTTTGTATAGATTTCTTTAATACATGGGGTTTTTAATATTCTAAATACAAATTTCGTGTTCATTTTGCAATCCGATATGGCCGCCGCGCCGTGGATATAAAATTTCATTTTGGGTATCGTATAAAGGGTTTCTTGGTATGCTGAGTACGAATTTCATGTTAATATTGCAATCCAATATGGCTGCTGCGCCGTGGTTATAAAATTTAATGTTGGGTATCGTATAAGGGGTTTTTTGGAATGCTGAGTACGAATTTCGTGTTAATTTTGCAATCCAATATGACCGCCGCGCCATCTGTTATAAATTTCATGTTGGGTATCGCATAAGAGTATTATGGTATGCGGACCCACACATGTGCGATTATAACTATTTAGCGTAACCAATATTTTTTGTTGAAAACAATAGTAGCATTAATACCCAACATGAAATTTTATAAGAATAGTTCGGCGGCCATATTGATTGCTGGAAACCCCATAATTTTATATCTACTACGCAGCAGCCACTTCGAAAACGCTTTCTCATAAAAAAAAATATCGATTCGACATGAAATGAACCTTATTTACTTCCGTGTGCGGCATGAAATGAAATCTCAGATCCTTTTTTTAAACCGGTATTTATATTATTGATTTATTATATATACATTCTAGCTGACGCCCGCGGCTTCGCCCGCGTAGAGAAGTTTTCCCGTTCCCGTTTCCCATAAGAACTTGTTCCCGGGATAAAAAGTATATGTGTTATTCCGATGTATAAGCTATATTATTGTAGAGTTTCATTAAAATCTATTCAGTAGTTTTTACGAGAAAGAGTAACAAACATCTCTACAAACTTTCACATTTATAATATTATTAAGATTAAGATATTATATTATAATGTTGATAGTTGATTGCGAGTACGAGTTAATAAATAACATCAGCCTTGTATACTTGTGACAACCCTACAAGCATCACTGTCTGGACGTTGTCGACATTTTTGTCAACTTCAAAGGCGTAACGCTACTGATAGGTTTACTCTTTATACTGTGCTAGTAACATAGAAGTCTTTAAGTCGATAAATTTTAGCAGCATCAACTGACAACCTGCGTCTGTCTATTTCCATGTGCTTACCACCTATTACGTGGGACAGGAATGCATACGGTGAAATGTGGACATATAGTATGCCTCTGCCTACCCCTTCGGGGATAAAGGCGTGATAATGACAATATGTATTTACGTATATAACCTTCATCGATAATTTAACTATCCAACACAGAAAGATTTTTTTTAATTCCAACTGCGATCTCAACCTTAGAATAGAATAAACTTTATTGCACACAAATATAAAACACTCACATAAAGAGATTACAGTTTCATAAATGTACAAAGGGCAGCCTTATCGCTAAAGAGCAATCTCTTACCTCAACCTTCATAGTGATTAGTCGTTTAAGTATGGACCACACGTGTGTACGTTATCAAGAATATTTTGAGGACAATAAAATAAAGTACACGAGATATTAAGACTGAAGTACAGTCGAGGACAAACTGTGTTGTTGTCTTGAGGCAATGCGGTATAGGGGACCTAAAAAATACGAATAAAAACCGAACGGTCTTAGTTTTTGGTATTTTTTTAAATAATAATAATAATTTAATTGTTTTAAATAATAATAATATTTTTATTCAGCCAGTATTAAAACGGTATAAATCGATCGAATAAAACCTCACACATACAAACATATTATAACACACAAACATGCCAAACTTCTGTTTTGTACTCATACAATACAAAATACGAACAAAGAGTTAATTATTATTTGTATAATTATATTGTAATATTCACACTAGTCAGAGGGAACAGATAGCCAGGATTCGTGATCATACTTCTTTATATTATAGTAGTTGACACCCACGGCTCTGCCTGCGTGGTAAAAGATTTCTCGTTCCCGTTTCCCACAGTAACTTGTTCCCGGGTATAGTTTAATCAAAATCCATTTAGTCATTTTTGCGTGAAAACGAACATATATCCATACATTTTTACAAACTTTCGCATAATAAGATAGACAGATACAAAGATCTTAAAATATATAGTCATAAGTACTAATAATCACGTGCCATACTGTGTAATAGTGACACACTTAACATTTCAAGAATATACATTTGCTCTACTACTTATCTAGCAGTAGCTCCCTGCTGCACTCGTGTGACATACTGATCCTGTTTTGACGTATTTGCCTGTTTAAACGTGATAAACTCGATAACTACTAAACGAATTTTCATACTATCAAATCAGCGTACTTACACAGTTGGACGAGGTGAGTCCCATTTCTTTTGCCGTATTACATGGCCCTTCAATACCTTCATGTTCCGGATACGGTTTTCATTGATTCAATATCATGTGTCATTTTGGCTGGGGGGCGTCCACTTCAGAACTCGAATACTCTACCGGCCATTGGTTCTTTGATAAATATGACCAGCCCATTGTCACTTCAAAGCATAGTATATTAAAAGAAAGCTGTGTGAAAAAGGTTATTACGCTGTTAAAGACTATTTACAGGACAGGGACGCCTGGAAATGATCTGCTGGCTAAGTGTAATAATATTAATAATCATAAAATATATAATTATAATATTAAATTGTAAATAGTCCATCAAAAAAAGCCTTACACAGTTTCTTCTCAGGTGGGCCGCGACACACTGCACTCACTACGGCAGTTTTATTTGGCATAGGTTTTTTACGTTCAAGTATCTTTATCACCGTATTCAAGTCGATGTTATGTAAGTAGTTATTATTTCGCGTGAAGTCCCGAATAGTAAGTAAAGTATGTCGCTAAAAATGTCTTTTAATCATCATAAAACCTATGTCACTGTTTTTCCAACACCATTCCGAAAGTAGACAGGTCATCGGACTTAAGAATTGACATGTCCGCACCTCTTTCTTCGCCACCTTACACAGCCACAAATATATTGTTGTTATTAGACTGTCTACCTTAAAGTAAAGCTCAAACCAACCATATAGTGCTTTTTTATATTTAGGCAGGGTCTGTCGTTTACGGTATTCATTAAGTACTGTAATGATGCGTGGTACTGTAATGAACGATCATTCACAAATCTCGGATCCAAATCCTCTACTGCGCAAATGTCATCGATATTCATAGAACTCGAATATCGATGACATTTGCCCAGTAGAGGATTTTGATCCGAGATGTGTGAATTGCGAGGCAGAAGAAGTACTAATATAACCGATCAACGTTAAACATCTTAAAATTGCTTTGTAGAATTACAAAAAATAAACCTTTTTTTTTTTAAAGCAATCATCATGTTAGCTTTTTTTCGAATTTACTTCGGGTTGGGGGACAGGTTTTGAACGAGTGACCTTTTCCGTCCCAAATCAAGTTGTCTTTTTTCAGCTTCATAAAAAAATTAATGCAAATATTCCGATAAAAAAGACGAAAATAAACAAAGAGCTTATCGACGCGAGTGTACGTCACACGTAAGATAATACAATGTTAGTAGGACAGTATAGTGCGGTATTTTATCGCGAACTCACGTGTACACATAATATCGCTGCCCGTAAGTGTAAAAAAAAAAGTGAATACATTACGATACCCATTCAACAGTGTAAAATACACCCGGTCAGTTGTTATATTGATAAAAAAAAGTGTTAAATTATAAGTTAAATTGTTAAAATTATGCGCTAAATGTGTTGTTAACCAACTTTGAATACGAAGAGCTATTTTATTTAAAAGTCACTTACTACATTCTACAAAGACGACCTCGATTGGTATTATGACCTACTAGCTAACCCCCGAAACTTTGCCCGTGACATATTTTGAACCCCCGTTTCATCTATTTAATCCCGTCGCTTTTACTTTTACAAAAAAGGTATGAACATTTGTCAGACATTCATTCATTTGTTGACATTTTTGATTACTGCTCCGCTCTCTGGGTAGTAGCGTAATGATATAGTCTTCCTCGATATATATGTATAGGCAATACATATTAATCTATGCTTAATATTATAAAGCTGAAGAATTTGTTTGTTTGTTTGGTTGAACTTGCTAATCTCAGGAACTATTGGTCGGATTTGAAAAAATATTTTTGTGTTTGATAGTCCATTTATCGAGGAAGGCTATAGGCTATATATCATTACGCTACTGCACTAGGGAGCAGAGCAGTAGTTATAAATGTCGTAATCGTGCAAATTTTTATGCATCATTGTAGAATTTATAAGCGATGGTATTAAATAGGTGCGACGGGAGGTCGAAATATTCCACAGGCGAAGTTGTGGCGTTATTATGTGTGGTAATTGTAAATGAAAATAAATAAAAAAATAAATAAAATATTAATTGATGATAGTTCAAGTCCATCATCGTATTTCTTGAATAAGACCAATAAGCTATAAAAATGAAACACTTATTATGATAATCTTTACGTCAATCAATCAATTTGTCAATCAAGTCAGCGTATTACGATCCACTAGACTACTCTACTTGGCCTTTCCCAGTTTTCGCTGTAACACTCATCCTACTAATATTATAAACGCGAAAATTTGTAAGTATGGATGGATGTTTGTTACTCTTTCACACAAAATGTACCGAATGGATTTACAATAATATAGCTTACACATCAGAATAACAGAGGCTACTTTTTAAAACGAAACGGGAACGGAAAAACTTCACCAGGCGTGCGGGAGCCGCGGTCGTCAACTAGTTAAATATATATTATAATAAGCTTGCCATAAGTAAGTTGTAATTTCTATAAACGTTAGTTATCTGGTTGTTCCGGGGTACGATCTCCTGTGTTGATCTGGTACGGAAACATTTCATCGCGCAGACATTATAACCAACACACAATATTCTTAGACCACACAATTTACACACCAATAGGTGTACACAAACAACACAAAATAAAAAGAAAGTGAAATATAAACCAAATGATAAAAGTGCATATATAAACAATACAAAGATCAAATAAAAACAATAAGTGAAAGAAGAAAACAAAATGGCTACCGCTCTACCTTCAACTGCAAACGAGAGCGAAGTGGAGAAACATGTAGAAGAATTAAAAGATGTACAAAGCGCTGCCGAATACGAGACTAAACTCTCCAAGATCGGATATACAATGGCGAATTGGATGAAACTTGTCTTCAATTTTTATTCTGTGGACGAAGATTTTCATGCAGAATGGCTTACGGTGAGTTTGTAGAATACAGAGTAATAGGAGTGTCATCTTTCTTCACAACAACACGCGAAATTGTAAATTTTTAACCCTCGTAGCTCCACTAAATCAGTGTTCTATAAACAATCACTACGTTAATCATTTTTCGGTTTGGCTGATCTTCAAACTGGCGATTGCTGTGAAGAGCGTTTGCGTGCTTCGCCACGAAAAGCTATTGGTTCCAGTTGTCAGTAACATGGCAGTCGTCAAGCCAAGTTAAAGACCTTATGAGCAGCTTAAATTTTTTTTATAGCTGGTCCCACAAACTGCGCCTGTCCATTTCACCGCGATAATAGGCTCACCATCTGTAACATGACACAAAGAAAGTAGAAGCGTGGCCGTATAGTATGCCTCCGCCTATACCTTCGGGGATAAAGGTCTGACCATATATGATAAAGGTCTGACCATATATCCTAAGACGGCGGCGTGATGTGAGAATTTCACGCACGCCTCACGCCCTAGAAGTAGGATAACAAACAAACCCTTAGGCGAGGTCACAGTTGTAGCCAAGGTCTGCCGGGAATCCTGGAATGGTTCCAGAGGAGTTACCCGAAGTGGCAGCGCTATATAAATAGGTAGGGACTATGTTGCTTTAGTTGGATCGAGTCCGGCAATTATGTACGTTAAAAAACATAGGTACATATTATACCGTATCAGCCGAGATAAACGTATATCGGCATTAAAAGATAACTTACCAAGTAACTAATACTAATTAATTAGTCCATGTAAACTTATTAAAATCTGTAAGTTAAGATAAAAAAAAGGATTAGTATATCAGCTATCACAGTCACCCATGCAGGAATTAAACAATTTATAGAATTTTCAATGAGCCACTTTTATGCTTACTTTACCACATCTACAGCTATTTAGCATCGATAATGAGACCATTGATGCACATTTAACCATCGTCTACTAACGTCCATCAAATATCATCTCTGGACGACAGCGGCCACCAGTTCATACCTCGGGGAAAACTTTTAAATATTCTTTGGCCTCAAACTTAGTTCGTAGTCCCTAGACCTTCTGCCCAGGGGCTATCCTCCCGAGGGTTTACCCGGGACTCCTGGACCAGAGACAAATGGAAGGGCACCGTGTGGTTTTAATCGGTAAGAGTCCGGCATAGCATCCATGAGGATTTCAACACGTAAAATAAAGTCCCTAGACCTGCAGGAAATACATTCCTGTCGTGTGGATTCTAAAAACTACTGCTTTCCTGCACCCATACCTTGCTTAAGCAGATGGTTGTAAACTCTCCCCACACTACGAAGACCCATGGACTACCAGATTTCGAATGGTAATCCGGTACTCCTACAGTTATCCTGTCAAACATGCAATAAAAAGCGTCCAGAACTTCTCTACGCGTTACTACTGGTAAGCACCATTAGTCCAGTGTTTGATAGGAAAGATACAATACTGCTCGTGAAGTACATTTACGTATCTTTCACAGTACCTTGAAAACACATTGGCTGTTAGGCAGTGACATTTGGAATCGTCGCTTCGTACGCCTTTTTTTTCCCTAGAGCACGCTAACTTATGAGAATAGTTGGCGAGCTCTATCATATTCCATATTGTTCTAACATAAAAATAACATAAATAAATATCAGTAACCATAGCAGATATAAGTGATCGCCACACAGCCCTTTAATTGGTGCTAATCCCACCCGCATTCCCATTACTGTGACTCCGGTAAACCAGGATCAACAGCAATGACCAAGATAAAAGTTCAACGAGTTCGATCACGGTGAAGACCCAGGAGAATTTAAAGTGCCTTAGAACCCTCATCGAAATTAATCAGAAGCTAATTTGAAGGAGTTGTAAAAAGAAATTAACGCCTCTTCTCTACTTAGCAAAGCGGGAGACCGAAAGGCAACTAGGTGTACATCCAATAGAAAAAGGTGAGCATCAGGGTAATAGTACATTACGGGTCCTGTGTGAGTGCAGGCTACAAAATATGTTACTGCGCCCTCGATGCTCTGCAGCGACGAGCTATTCGCGTTATAGATTATTCTGAGGTAACTAGAAGTCTTAAACAGCTAGCGCAGTGAAGAATAATGGCCTCCTTGACTGCATTTTACCTAATCTACCACAGCGAGTGTTCTGAAGAGCTTCCCACTCTCTCTTATTTCGATCCCAAACAATAGCGTGTGGGACAGAGTGCCACTCATAGTGGAGCATTTTTTTACCAGCGCACTTCTTTCCTTTTACCTTCCTACTTTAGGGGCACTGTCAATAGCCTTCTGAACTGATAGAGTGGCCCTCAATTCGCTAGATTTAGGGCCGTATTCCAGAACGTTTATCAATACTCAATCGAAGCTTGAGAGTAGATTTTATAAGGCGAAAACTAGCCTCGAACGTTGATTTAATATTGAGAAACGTTCTGGAATACGGACCTTAGTTTCCATCAGACTGGTGGTATAAATTTTACGAGCTAACTATGAAAAAGAAAACTTACCAGCCACAGTACTCTTGGTAGCACGTCAAGGTCTTCGAAAGATACTTCTGGAAGAAGATAACCGGCCAGTCTTCTTGTTCACAGATAGATGAATACAAAGCCCAGGCGGAGGAGAGTATGATGAACGCGTGGCGTATTGTGAACCTACCTAACTGGTCTGTGGAGAAGAAAGGATCGCAGAAGGGTGATATCGTGGAATCAAAGAAGACTGAGCAGTTTGGCAAGGTGTATAGGTTTACTGTGAGTATGATTTTTTTTTATACTTCTGTTTTCTGAATTAAAGTTTTGACAGACCGGCTGAACATCCTACAACCAGGTTTTATAGATTCTGCATTGCTACTGCAGCCCCCTCATTCTATGCCATGATCCCTGCCTGTCGCAAGAAGTACTCTATACCTATTTGTGGTCACGAGTTCGATTTACCTTAATATTTTTTTGTTCCCTCTATATACCACGCGATGGACCCGGCATGTCGCAAGGAGTACTCCTTAAACTTACTTGTGCGTCGCAAGCCCGATTCACCGACAATCGTTTGTGTTCGCTATATCTACCACGCGATGGACCCGGCCCATCACAAGAAGTACTCCTTAAACTTAGTTGCGAAAGTTTCAGTTACTTTCTACTGTTATTATAAGAGTGAATGTATCTAAGGCTAAACAAAAATTGATTTTTTTAATCTTCTGATTTACTTTCTATATTACTTATGACTTTATTCTAACATTTTACAGGGTGTAGTGGACTGCCCACCAAAGTTCCTGTACGATGAGTTCAGGGACAATATCACAAAGTTACCAGAGTGGAATCCCACCATTTTGAAGAGTGAACTAATTAAGGTACGTGGATTGATATGACTTGTTTTTTTTTCATTTGACGAAAGAGGACAGTGTCGTCTGGCTTCGCGATCCATGCATACTTCTTTCGCTTCCTGCAGATTAATTAATCGTTTCATACATGTTTTATACGTATCATAAAGATTCATACTGGTTATCCGAGTACTTTGACTAACTAAACAACTAACTGTCTATCTTCACGCTATATCACTGGCGGGGTAGTCAGAGAGGACGGATCGCCTGGCTTCACGATCCATGCATACTTCTTTCGCTTCCTGCAGATTAATTAATCGTTTCATACATGTACGTCTGGGTATCCGAGTACTTTTGACTTTTCCGTTTTTGAGCAATTTTGTTCACGTGGTCTTCATATGTAAGTCTCAGCCTACCCTGACTCTTTCTATCCTCTACTTTCTGAAAAAAAAAAGGATGGTCATTTCGAACACCTACTAAATTAAATTAAATGCACGGAAAAAAAGGAATTGTCAAATTAAAGCAAATTGCTTTAATTCAACGCAAATCGTGTTTTCCATACGAGGAAGACTATATTTACTTAAACATACAATATGATATTGATAAGAAAATTGTATTCACTCAATAAAACGATATTGCTAGATTAAAAAAAAATGTTTTGTTGTTGTAACAATAATAGTTTGCTTGTGCCATGCATTCTTATTGATTTGAAGTGATACTTTAGTTTATTTAGATAAACAAATCTAAAATTTTATTTCAACACACTATATTCTGTTGTTTTAAAAATATGTATATTGTAAAATAAAATAAATAAATATCCATCACGCCTTATCCCCGAAGGGGTGGCAGAGGCATATTATATGCCCACTTTTCACCGTGTGGATTCCTGTCCCACGTAATAGGTGGTGAGCCCATTGCCGTGTTGAAATAGACAGACGCAGGTTGTGGCTACCTGCTGTTGAAATTTTCAAGCCGCCCATAAGGCCTTCAACCAGGCTTAACGACTGCCATTTTACTGGCAACCGGGACCAACGGCTTAACGTGCCTTCCGAAGCACGGAAACGCTCGCAAATGTAAATACCACAAAGTGGTCACCCATCCGAGGACCAGCCATAGTGAAAGTTGCGTAACTCAGTGATCGTTTACAGAACACTGAGACCGCGGGGCCACGAGCGCTTCCTTTTATATTGTCTTTAAAATAATATACATTAGATTGTTTGGACAATATAGATTTTTGTACACCAACAAAATATTGTTTCAACTTGATACCAGTGGTTTACTTATTGGAACAATATCGATATTGTTTTTCTAACAACACGAATTACATTAGCTTGAAAATTATGCTTTAGTTAGTTTGAGTGTAATCATATTATTCGTATAACAGTAGATGTTTACTTGCTTCAACAATATACATATTTTGTTGCGGCAGCTAGTTTGAGAATACCTGATTATTGTTTCAAGACTTAAGATTTACTTGGTTCTACAAAACAGATTTTTGTTATCATACGCATGGTTTACTGTTTCAAGAATATTTATTCTCTTTAGGAGAATACACTTAGCTTGTTTTAAAATTATGATTTATTTGAACCAAAAACAGATATTTCCGTTCAAACCTTTTGTTTTACTTGTTTCAGTAATTTTTATTGTCTGTATAAGAATACACGACATGTTGTTTGAACAATATAGTTCAATTAGACCTACAATAATAATAAATTTCGTTTTGAAACTAAAGTTGTGTTAATCTAACAATATATTTACTTCAATTAAAACTCCGGTTGTTGCATTTAAAAATATATATTTATTCCTTTAAAAATTACATTATTACTTCAAAACAGTATTATTGTCCTGTTAATGAAACATAGCTTGAAATAACAAAATTGAATTGCCAGTAATTTAAGAATAATTTATTTGAACCGACAATATATTAGACTTAGCAAAAAAATGCTAATTGCGCCATAAATGCCAACATAGAGCTTGCTGTGGGCATATTTTCGTTTCGTCCCTAAAGGAAAAGCGCACACAAGAGGCGGGAAATCCTTTCAAATAGATTTTTTGTCATTGTAGCCAAGCCGGGTAATTATTGTAATAGTTTGATATAATAGCGGAGGTCAATCAATGATTATAATTCAAAAAAGAAAAATATTTAATATTAATTATTAAACGTTAAATATTTTTCTTTTTTTCTTTTTCATAATATTAATATTAAATACTAAATCAATTGTCAAACAATTATTATTCATTAAAATAAAATGTCTACTTCATAATGTGAAGAATTAAATAATGATCATACACCCCCACCATTATTGAGATCTTTTGATCATCATTATTGAGAGTTATAGCGTAGCTATAACGACAAAGAACTGTTTAAACTGAAATTGGAATTTCCAGCCATTCGTAAGCGCTTCCCGTAAGATAACTAAGATTGATAAAGCTGTAGGTTTAAATAAATTCTTAATTTCTTACAATTCAATACTTATTTATATGTCTAGCTATATTTCATTTACTGGATTATATATATATATCTCTTAAAAATAACAATTCTTAAGACGAGTGGACCGACCCTTGGCATTATTGGGAAATAGATTCACCTGATAATGGAATAATGAGACTCAAATAGTCAAAAACAATGCTTGCAAGAATTTGGCGCAATGAGTCAGACCCTCGGCTTTAACAAAAACATTACTACAAAACTTACGACTTTAACAACAACATGGGCAACTGCAGCTTTGTTTGAATTTGTATCAGAAAATTCAGTACTAATACCTACTAGGTAATACAAGTAAATGTACTTTTAGGTTTTTGTTCCCCTAAAGGATGCTGTAAGATAATATTTTAAGAAATGAGCAGTATGATAAATTGAACACATGAATAGAGATATTATGAAGAACTTCAATATGGAATACATATTATTTGAATTCAGAAAAAAAAATACCACATTCAGTACAATTAAGTTCCATCGTTTCAATTTTATATTTAACTATAGTTATAGATTTAGGTACGATTCGTCACATCAACAATGTATGGAATCACTTTATCGTGCTGTGTTGTGATTCCATAAATTGAATGTTGAATTAACTAATACAAGTATTCATAAGACACTGGGTACCTACGTGTGATACAATTTGAACAAAGCGTCAAAAGTTTTGCCTGTAGATGTGAAAGAATATCTAAGTTTATCCACAACTATGAAAGTGCTTAATTTATTTATATATTGTCTAATGTTGAACCCTGTACGAGAACATAATGTTAAACTGTTTGTGTTTTCTTGAGTGCCTTTTTTTGCTGAGAGGTAATAGCGTCTTCTATTTCGCTCGGCTTCTGTGAACAAATAATAATGGAAATTTGAAAGAAACTTAGAGTTTTATTAAGAGTATGTGTCTTTAATAACTTGATAATGTGGTATCAGCAAGCCATCAATGGCTTCAGCTGTTGAAAGCTTTCATTTATTTCCAATACATCCTGTCCTTTTGGCGGGATTAAGTGCCCCAAGTGTGTCCTTAGTATGGACTACTTGCAGTCTGAAAAAAAATTGAAGGATAAAAAATATGTTGACTGCTACCAAAATCTTACAATATAAATAAGGTTCTGTCCCGGTTACCACTACAATTTTCACCACCATCAACCAGTAACAATAGGAGACTAATCTTTTCAGCACTAGCCACATATAAGTGGATAAAGTGAAGGACAACAATCATAATTTTTTATGATTCTATGGTAGACAGAAATAATCAAGAGAAACTTACCAATGCACTCCTTAAGTCATTTAGTACTGGCCATTTAGCTAGAAACTCTCAGGTTGTCTTGCGCGCAAAATATTCTTTCATCATTAGTGTTCATCCATTTCTGCATTACAACATCCCATGGTTCATGATTATTTTTCAGCCAAACAATATCTTCATTAACACCTGGAATTTACATAATTATTAATATATTTATTTATATATGAATAAATAATAAGCTACATTTAAAAATTCTTACTTAGTTGATTGATTTTTATTTTATAAAGTTATTGTCTGGGCGCGTGAGTCATCAAACGGCATTTGCCATTTAGAATGCAATTCCAGAATGGCTTTCTGATCAACATATTCTTTTGCATCAAGATGTCGATCGCCGGCACCGGCGTCCACATTTATATTTTAGATTAGCCCAGCCTACATGAGAATAAAAGAAGAACTTATTGAAAATAAAGTTACCTAGCTAACATATATCTAGATCTAGTTTAATAAAACCTATAACTCACCAATATAATGCTTGCAAACACACAACATAAACTCGTTTTATCCCATCCGCACCGCGCACCGCACCACACGTGCACTGCTAATAGGCTAGTCGTGTCAGTGTTGCCGGCTGTCAAACAGTTAAAGTCCAAAATCGAATCACAAGAAATTACCCGTTTAATAAAAGTACTTTTTCTTTATATTAATTAATATGAAGAGGTTAGAATAGTGCTTGAATTGAAGTTATTATCTTTCGTAAGTGCCTGTTTGGGGTTCATGTAAAAAACATTTTTTTAATTAATATACCTATAGGTAAATTAAATATTTCTTTTTAATTTGACTATTTCCGTTTATGGGTGATATTCACCATGACTGTGATTCAAGCCCAAAAAAAAAGCCTTCTAGCTGTATGTTTCCCCAACAGGGGTTTAATTCAAAACTAAACTAAAAAAACTAACTATCTTCACGCTGTATCACTGACGCGTAGTCAGTGAGGACAGATCGCCAGGCTTCTCGATCCATGCATACTTCTTTCGCTTCTTGCAGATTCATCAATCGCTTCATACATGCACGTCTGGGTACCCGAGTACTTTTGACTTTTCAATCTGCTCACGTGGTCTTCATATGTAAGTCTCGGCCTACCTTGACCCCTTCTACCCTCTACTTTTTTCGCAAAAAATATATTCTTCGTCAATCGTTCCTCACACATTCGTTGGACGTGTCCAAATCAACGGAGCAAGCCCTTTTCTAGCTTCACGCTGACTTATCTTTAATTATAACAAAGATAAATATATAAAAAATATTGTAGGAAAATAAACACATTATACATAGAAAACACCCTATCTCCGTAAACCCAAATACTTTTCAAGTTACAATACCAACTATTTACCTACTTTTTGTCGATTAATACTTTTGTTTTGTACAAATAACTATTAGTTTGATTTCATTTTCTACATTAGCCGACTCACCTTGCCATTTCACGAGCTTAATTATTTTACGCTTAGGAAATGATATATTTTCGTATCTAATGGTGTATAAAAATGAAGGTAAAGGGATCACGAAGTTATTTCCATACTTTGGTGCCATACGCACTTGAGCGTTTGGAAAAAGGGATCTAAATGTCATTCAAGGTTATGAGCTAATATCCACCTGTTTTACATTAAAATCTATTTTTTATTGCTTGCTTTGACCTCCCCAACTCATCTTGAGCGCGGAGACATGCAACGACATTTTTGTATCGTTGTTGCTGTTCTTGAGGCGATGTTGTTGAAACAAAGCCTATATTAATAATAGTGTAGTGTTAAATCCGCTAAAGTTTATCGGACTACTTGCAGAAACACCAAAGAAGCATGATAAGTAGTGATGTATTGCCTCAAAATAACGCTAATGCGCTTATATTCAATGTACAGACGCGGCCTCGTTACTGTTTAATTATAGGTATAGGTATAAAAATTTAATTAATACTTAAAAAAGTTCCCAGAATTATGGGAAAATACCCGAAAATGCAAACACTGAAGGGTCTTGGGATATTTCTGTGAATCTATGGACGCGTCGGTGAAATCAACAATATTATTTATTGAATCAACAAACATCATGTTTTCTTGTGAATCAACTATCTTTTCGTTGAAAATAAAATATTGTTGATTGAATATTCAAAATTTTAACGGAAGAACTTACAGTATTGTCGGGAATAATATTAATAGATATTTAACCGTACTTTACATGTCTCAACTTGTCGAGTTCAGGCACAAAATCCTACCAATATTATAAACGCGAAAGTTTGTAAGAATGGATGTTTGTTACTCTTTCACGCAAAAACTACTGAATGGATTTTAATGAAACTTTACAATAATATATATCAGGTTATACATCAGAATAACACATAGGCTACTTTTAATCCCGGGAACAAGTTCCAGTGGGAAACGGGAACGGGAAAAGATTTTCCTTTTTTTTTCGCGCAGGACTTTTTAATATAAAACGGATAGTTTAGATCCTGAATTAGCTACTTATATGATACCTACTCCTGGATCCTTTCCTCCTTTACTGTTTACTTTATACATTTTATCCCAGATAATCCTGGAATATTGGATCCACGCGGGTGAAACCGCGGGGCACAGCTATTTATATAACAATAATATATATAATAGGAATGTGTGAAAAACCTATTACAAAGTATAAACATTTTGGCTGAAATATTGAAATTGTTATACTAAGAAATAATCGATCTTCTATCAAAACTACTTGTTGTTCCTAATAACCATTTGACACATTCTCGCATTGAAAATATTTAATCTTCATCTAATATTTTGTCGCGCTGTTTATATAATATTCTTGTTTTGAAACAAGTATATGTAAAAACCTACTACAAAATATTTAACATTTTGGCTGAACAATTGATATTGTTGTTCTAAGAAATAATCGATCTTCTATCAAAACCACTTGTTGTTCCTAATAACCATTTGATACATTTTCGCATTAAAAATATTTAATCTTCATCTAATAATTTGTCGCGCTGTTTATATAATATTCTTGTTTTGAAACAAGTATATGTAAAAAACCTACTACAAAATATTTAACATTTAGGCTGAACAATTGATATTGTTGTTCAAAGAAATAATCGATCTTCTATCAAAACCACTTGTTGTTCCTAATAACCATTTGACACATTCTCGCAATTAAAATATTTAATCTTCATCTAATAATTTGTCGCGCTGTTTATATAATATTCTTGTTTTGAAACAAGTATATGTAAAAACCTACTACAAAATATTTAACATTTTGGCTGAACAATTGATATTGTTGTTCTAAGAAATAATCGATCATCTATCAAACCAACTTGTTGTTCCTAATAACCATTTGACACATTCTCGCATTAACAATATTTAATCTTCATCTAATAATTTGTCGCGCTGTTTATATAATATTCTTGTTTCGAAACAAGTATATGTAATAATCTATTACAAAATAAAAAACATTGTAGCTGAACAATTGATATTGTTGTTCTAAGAAATAATCGATCTTGTATTAAAATCACTTGTTGTTCCTAATAACCATTTAACACATTCTCATATTGAAAATTTTTAATCTTCATCTGATAATTTGTCGCGCTGTTATTTAATATACTTGTTTTAAAACAAGTATATGTAAAAATCTATTACAAAATATAAAACATTTTGACTGAACAATTGATATTGTTGTTCTAAGAAATAATCGATCTTCTATCAAAAGCACTTGTTATTCCTAATAACCATTTTACAGATTCTCGCATTGAAAATGTTGTATTTTCATCAAATAATTTGTCGCAATATTTTATAATATTCTTGTTTTAAAACAAGTATATGTAAAAACTTATTTGAAAATTAGATAAATTTTGACTGAACAATTGATATTGTTGTTCTAAGAAATAATCGATCTTCAATCAAAACCACTTGTTATTCCTAATAACAATTGAACATATTCTCGCATTGAAAATGTTTAATCTTCGTCTGAGAAGTTGTCAGATATCTTATGAAAAAGTCCATGTTTTAATATGAGCAATTGTGAAATATTGATCGAATCATTTGTAGTGTTTCGGAAGAACAACGACATTGTTACTTTGACAATTAATTTATCTTAATGTTACAAAGTTCACTATTTTCTCGATAGGACAATGTAAATCGTCAATTTAACAATATAATAGCGTCCGGATAACAAATCTAGCATTATTAATACTAGATTAATCGTTATCTTATACTTAAAGTTTCAAAATGTTTACCTGACAATATTTACTTGATTTGAGACAGCAAATCAACAATATTTTTTTGTATTTTGAAGGAAATGGAAATTGTCAAAGTAACTATATATTGGTAAATTAAGTAAATATTATCTTGGTATTGCTAACAATATTTTTTTTGTTGATGGGACAATTCCTTTTTTACCGTGTGATATGAAAAACGATGACTTTCATTCATTTTAGATATCATGTTTCATAGTAATATTTACTGCTTAAGAGCTACACAATCGATATACAATTAAAAATTATGCTAGTTTTATTTTTCGGTATTTAGATTTCGGCAAAATCGGTGACATGGTTTTTTAGAAAAGATCTTTCCATGTCTTATAGTTTCAGAGGTGCCCATACTGACAGTTTAAAAAGGTTATATGTATATTCTTCATCAATTGTTCCTCACTTCAACTTGGGTGTAAATAAATAAATATCGTTGAATAAATATTGTTGGGACAACTCACACAACGCCATCTCATTCGAAACTAAGCAGAGCTTGTACTATGCTAACCAGATAACTGATAAACATACTTATATATTTCTAAATACATACATATTATAAATAAACAACACCCAGACACAGAATAAACCATCGTGCTCATCACACAGAGTTTTATCCTGGGTGGGAATCGAACCCACGACCTCTTGCGTAGCAGTCGGATACACTCCCACCGCGCCACAGAGGCAGTCAATGGCTTCATCAAGATCTCTAAAGCCCAAGCGACCTTATCTGCTAGCGGTGCTGACTATCAGACGAAACACGAAGTCAGTCGGCAGTCGTTTCCATACCATAAGCTAAACGATAACTACTCCTAGCAGCTAAATAAAAGAGAACCCTGGGATCCAAATCTTTGCTTTGATGCAACTGGAATTACATTTATATGATGAAAAAGAATTGTTCCTCACTCATTTTTGAAGAAAAAAATATGTGTGTGTACCAGAGTACACAGGAAAGAATTTAAACTTCTTTACGACATTTTTTTACAGCTAAAGAATTCCTCTCAACGTCGATAAAGAAGTTTCACTTTAGCAAACTGATTTTTAATTTAAACTGATTTATATTTCACGATTTTCGATAACGCGCCATGTTGTTTTAAAGTGAAACTTCTTTATCGACGCATGACAGAAATTTTATAGCTGTAAAAAAAATGTCGTAAAGTATTTTCACTTCTAACCTGTGTACTCCTGTAATCCTACAGCAATGTAAATCTACAGCAATGACCAACACTAGAGAAGTTACTACCAACAGTAGAGAGCTCAATCTCGGTGAAGTCCCAGGAGAAGTTAGTGTCTTGGAATCCGCAACGAAATTAATCAGAAGATAATTTGAGGAAGTTGGAAAAAGAAAAAAAATACGGGTTGCACTCCAGAAGTGAAAACTAAATTAAAGTAAAAAATATGCGAACCGCGCTAAAAGAAGTTTTCACTTCCAAAATTGACCTGGATCGACGATATCTGCTTTATTATCGTTATTGATGTACTTAATTTTTTTTTTTTTTTCAGGAAATAGGCCCAGGTATAGATTTATCGTACCAAGTGACGGCAGGTGGTGGTCGAGGCATCATCGCACCTCGCGACTTCGTCATACTTCGTCGTTGCGCCGGCCTCACTAAAGATGGCGCTGTTGTCGACCAAAACCCTTACAGCTTTATTAGTTCTGGTGTTAGTGTCACCGTGCCTGGGTACCCGCCACATAGAGACCTTGTAAGGTAAGGAAAAATACTTAACTATCTTCACGCTGTATCCCTGACGGGGTAGACAGATAGGACAGGTCGCCAGGCTTGGATCACGTCCATGCATACTTCTTTCGCTTATTGCAGATTCAACAAATAAGTTCTTCTTTTTTTTATCAATCTCGCCTTTTCTCCTAAGGGGTGGCAGGGGCATCTAATAGTGGGTGGCAATGGGCTGTCCCACGTAATAGGTTATGAGCACATTGCTGTGTTAAAATGGACAGAAGCCGTTTGTGGCTACCTGCTGTTGTGAAATTTTTCAAGCCGCCCTAAGGCCTTCAACTTGGCTTAACGAGTGACATGTTACTGGCAACCGGGACCAACGGTTAAACGTTGAAAAGAGTGGCCGTAAGTTTATTGCCAGGTTCTTCCTCAGGCTGTTTACTTTGCGAATGTGGCAGTAAATCGCAGACTAAATAATAAATCAATAAATATAGAAGCAATACTCTTGACGTTCATAAGTGCTACTTTGTGACCTACATGAATAAAAGATATTTTCATTTTCACCTATTTTTTTTGTTTCAGGGGTCAAAACAAAGTGGGCTGTTGGCATTTGACCCCACGGTCCATTCAGACCCCGGGGGGCAAAATTGTGACGTACACCACCTTCCAGTGGCTTATGTGTTGTGATCTTAAAGGTAAAGTTATTCATATTTTACTCACTGCTTACCCCTCTAGAATAACTGACTGCCTCAGTGGCCGTCTTTATGCAAATTCTGCGGTGTGGTCTCGGGTTCGATTCCCAAGTTGGAACAAATATTTGTGTGATCGGCAAATGTTTGTTTCGGAGTTTGGGTGTTTACTATGTATATTATGTATGTATTTAGAAATATATATATATATATAAATATGTTAATCAGTTGTCTAGATCCCATAACACAAGCTTAAATTAGCTGGCTTTGAACTAGACAGCGTTGTGTGAGAACACCCAATATATTTATTTAAATTTAATTCACTATCGTAACGAAGGAATCAGACGACTCCTAAACCGAATCCCGTTTTTTACCGAGTTTCTACAACTTGCGGTAAGTTGTAGAAACTTCAAAATCACCGATGCACATACTCATGGTGTCCTGAATGGAATGCCGCTAACCGTTTGTCTATATCTCTTATGGTTCCTGAGAAATAGATGCGTACAGACGGAGCCGTTTAAAAAGACTTTTCTAAACTTTAGGATTTTGAAGTCTTAAGGTGCGGCTGAGGTGGATTAATTCGTCAGTTTCGAGTAGGTCTCGGTGGTGTAGTTGGTAAACGCGTCTGGTGCGTTGAACCAGATGGCGCTGGTTCGAGTCCGGCTCGAGACTAAATTTTTTTTCCACTTTAAAAGAAAGATAGTATAAGTTAGCATACTAATTGCTTATCAAAATTGTTTTTAGTCTAAAAAATGAAGAAAATATTACATAAACTTATGAGAAATAATTCAAATTACAGGTAAAATACCCCAGTTCATGCTTGACGCAGCTTTTGCAACAGTTATGTTGGAGTACATCGTACATGTAAGAAAATACGTAGCCGAAGCCAGAGCTAAAGGACTTTTCTGAACCACCTATATCCGGGGTTAAACCACATCAAGGGGTCACAGACCAGGGGACAGATGAGGGGTCAAATTTAACATATACGGGGTCATTTGTAAAACACCTGCAACATGCCAGGAGTAGATAGCTAAGGTCATAACCAAGGGGTCACGGGGTCGCTGACCAGGGGACAATATGAGGGGTCAAATTTAATATATACGGGGTCATTTATAAAACACCAGCAACCTACTAGAAGTAGATAGCTAAGGTTACCAACAACGTTTGTTCTATCATTTTTGACAATTAGTTACAAAGCGAGTGCTATCACACATTGAACCGTCGTGCTGCGTCATAGGTTTTCGCTCTTGGATTCGCTCCTGGGTCTCTATTTCGTCATCTACTGCATGCCTCGATGAACGATGGAATATATTCGCTTGAAAAAGGTCAAGGTCAAAGGACACCGGCCCCATGCCCTGTGACTTTCACAAGTTGCGTAGTACTATAATTCAAGCAGTACATTAAAATAAAGTAAAATTTAAAAAAAAATATCGGTTTAAAATAACCCCGGGATTGCCGACAGAAGTGAAAACTGATTTTGTCGCGTTAGACATTTTTTAGATGGGGTACTAGGGTAAAACTCAATTACTATAAAAGTACTAAAAAGGGTTAAAAGGCACTATAGTTATTTGTAATTTGACTGTGTTTAAATACATAAAAAGAGTTTTTTCGAGCCGGATTTGAACCAGCTATCTATGGATTCCAATTTATAACCATCTACAGTCCACCGCTCTACCGACTGTGCTATCGAAGGTTGATAACTGAGTTCGAAATTATCAACCTAATACTTCAAAACCTTTTATATGCACACACTATAGCTGAGTTTCGGTAACGGTGTCGCGAGTCGAGAGATTTTATCTCATCTAGAAATATGCGTACCGCGCTATAAGATTTCTCTTTAATAAATTTAGAAAAAAAATTTTGAACAATAATAATGGAACCTCTTTTTATAATATTAGCTATCTAGTCCTAGCAAGATTCTGATGTTTTACAAATGAATTTATGTATAATATAGTAAAGTAAAGACTAATCTGATATTAAGAAAGAGTGATTGAAATTATATAAAAATGAAATGTTACATTATATTGTTAGTTTAAACGTATATGGTCCAAACCCCCTGTTCGTTATAGGACATATAGGCTTAACGGTAGAAGTACATTGAAATGTAATCTTTATGCTGTATCCCTGACGGGGTAGTCAGGGAGGACAAATCGCCAGGCATCCCGATCCGTGCATACTTCTTTCGCTTCTTGCAGATTCATTAATCGTTTCATACATGCACGTCTGGGTATCCGAGTACTTTTGACCCTTTCATGTTTGAGCAATCTGCTCACGTGGTCTTCATATGTAAGTCATGGACTACCCTGACTCTTTCTACCGACTACTTTATTTAGACGCCGAAACAAAATCTATTGCCATTGTATTACAAGTAGTATTGGTGGTGGTATGGTGGTTCATTAACCCTACCACCACCAATACTACTTGTAAAACAGAATAATGATTTGTTCATAAAATATGTATTAAAGGTAAACACACAAATAATAAACATATGAGAAACAGTAAAAAAACAAATGAACATCTATGATAACAATGAAACATATCTAAGTAAAGACAAATGAAGATCGGTAAAAACAAAAGAACATCAAAAACAAAAATATTTTTATTCATGTAAACCACTTTAGGCACTTATGAATAGTCATGACAATAATTGAAAAGAGAACGATTCTAGTTGCCAGTTCCAAGGGCAGCCTATCCTTAATGGAGGAGAATCTGGCAAGCAACTACATAGATCCTTTTAAAATGTAGGTATGGCTTACAATAATTAATTTACATTGTTCTTTGGAACTATATGAAAACAGTCGACTAAACTTAGTTTGCCTTAAATTAAATGTACGAAACACTTACGAATACACCGAAATATACTTTAACTAAGACAAATAAAATCGGTAAAAACAAAAGAACACGATTGTAGGAAAATAATTGTACACAAATACAGGTCGGAAAGTAAAAGAACATCTACAAAAACAATTAATAAAAACAACTGTATAACTTTTACCGTAACGCGAATCTGTCGTAAAGCGAACAAGGCGTCCAGACAACCAGACGAGACGACTGGATGTGGAAGGGGTTGAACCATGTGTTGTGACGTGAATTGGGAGAGGTCTAACAACGCAGACCAGGGGCCGAGTCTGCTGCAATCGTATCGGAATAGAATCGAAATCATCGCTCAATAGAAAGCCACCGCTACAACTTTGACAGTTTTTCGTAGTATACTATTACAATAGACTTTTATAGGTCGGCAGATAGAATTCTACTAACTAGTGGCCGCTAGTCAGTTGCATTTTTGATAGTCTACTAAGATTTTGACAGCTAAAAACAGCGATTCTGGTTCTATTCTAGGGCTTGTCAATAGTAGACTCGGCCCCTAGCTTGTTTTAGCATCGGCGACCAGGCAATTTAAGTCTGAATCGATACTGCGTCGCGTTTTGGTGAGTCTAGTCGTCCAGGCAACATTGAAATCGTCCGTTTTGGCGCGACTGGTTCAATGCTTTCGCGATTTCTGGGGGATGAGTCTGAGGGCCGTATTCCAGAACGTTTATCAATACTCAAAAAACACTTGAGAGTAGTATTTATAAGGCAAAAACTAGCCTCAAGCGTCGATTGAGTATTGAGAAACGTTCTGGAATACGGCCCTGAGTCTCTGAGACTATTATCCGCGAAGCCCCGCGGTCTCAGTGTTCTGTAAAACGATCACTGAGTTACGCAACTTTAACTATGGCTGGTCCTCGGATGGGTGACCACTTTGTGGCATTTACATTTGCGAGCGTTTCCGTGCTTCGGAAGGCACGTTAAGCCGTTGGTCCCGGTTGCCAGTAAAATGGCAGTCGTTAAGCCTGGTTGAATGCCTTATGGGCGGCATGAAAAATTTCAACAGCAGGTAGCCACAACCTGCGTCTGTCTATTTCAACACGGCAATGGGCTCACCACCTATTACGTGGGACAGGAATCCACACGGTGAAAAGTGGGCATATAATATGCCTCTGCCACCCCTTCGGGGATAAGGCGTGATGGATTATCCAATAGAAAACCATTATAGTTCTATTTTATAGCGGTTCTATTGCAATTAGTTCAAAACTAGGCAGGCTACTAAAATTATTATATATTTCACAATCACACTTCTCAAGCTGCAGAATAGAGACAAAGTAGCTGTTATTAACTATCAAAATATTAATATAGACTACCAAAAATGCAAATTAAGAGCTACTTACAGGCGCTACGCGTGTTAATAACATTCTATCATCCGGCTGACAGAATTATATTGGAGCGCAATTGTAATAGTCGACTACGAAAACTGTCAATTTTTCCTAGCGGCTCTCTTTGAGCGACGATTTCTATTCTCTTCTGACGCGATTGAATTAGTAGACCCCTGAAACTCAGTATCAGTCGCGCGTTTTAGCGACACAGTCGCTGCGTCTGGCGTTTTAGCTGTGTGTTGTGAAGCGCTCGATCGCTGCATTTAGCATCTAAACAGCTATTAAATCGCCGATCGTTGACGCTTAAAGAAGGTACACTGCCGTATCCCTTTGATAAGTATCTGCGTTTCCATGCTAGTAGCGAGAGAAATAATGTTGATAGCGTTGTCCTTTACTTACCTAAGTGAAGTTTATACTATCTCTTTCTTTCCTGCACTTCTTCCTCGCTTCTTGTTGTGGTCAGACAATATTTGTTCGTGACGTAGCCGTTTATTTGGTTGTCTGGTCTAAAGTTTAATTTGTAAATAACTATTTTTCCTGAGTGTACATATAAAAGTGATTGTTCAAAACGAGATTATAAAATACAAAAGCATGCTGTCATACAAAGTGTCTTTTTTTGTTTACATTTGATGCTAATGTAATTATAATGCATAAAAATGGACGTCATATTAAATTTAAAAGGACTATATTTAGTAACTAGATGACCCCCACAGCTTCGCCCGTGGAATATTTCGACCTCCTGTCGCACCTATTTAATCCCGTCGCTTATAAATTCTACTATGATGCATAAAAATTTGCCCTATTTGTCGACATTTATGACTACTGCTCTGCTCCCCAGTGTAGTAGCGTAATGATATATAGCCTATAGCCTTCCTCGATAAATAGGCTATCTAACACAAAAAGAATTTCAAAATCCGACCAGTAGTTCCTGAGATTAGCGCGTTCAACCAAACAAACAGACTTTTTAGCTTTATAATATTAGTAAAGTTTAATTCTCATAAACCCAATATTGGCGCCTATATTCTCGATTGGCCAGGCTGAAAAGATTGACCCTACACTTAATTTTAACAAAATGAATCGTTTGACACTTTAATCAACTCGCTAAGCCCTTGCAACACAAAGGTCCTGTCTCAAATGAAGTTGTCTTGTACTATAATATAAAATTTATAATATGTAAAATATATAGGTTACATTTATTATAATTAAGAAATAAACATTTTTATATTGCATTCTGAGTATTTTTTAATTTATAATATTTACAAACAGACCCCCCCCCGGCTTCGCCCGTGACGTGACATACTTCGAACTCCCGTCGCACCTATTTAATCTCGTCGTTTTTAAATTCTACAATTCTTATATATAGAACTAGTTGACGCCCGCGGCTCCGCCCACGTGATGAAGTTTTCCCGCTCCCACAGGAACTTGTTCCCGGGATAAAAAGTAGCCTATTTGTTATTCCGATGTGTAAGCAATATTATTGTAAAGGTTCCTTAAAATCCATTCCGTATTGTTTACGTGAAACAGTAACAAACATCCATTATTATAAACTTTCGCATTTATGATATTAGAAGGATTCTACTGTACGTGTGTATGTCACTGAACTCATCCTAAACAGCTGGACCGATATGAATATTTTTTTTGTAAGCATTGGCTGGCGCCCTAAACGGTTAAGAAAGATTCACAAATTAAAGAAAAAAAAGGCGCTGGTGTCGTTATACTGCAGGACAACGTCTGTCGGGCCGCTAGTAATATATACAAAATTACCCTATTATTAATACATGATGTCACGCCTTTATTACCGAAGGAGTAGGCAGAGGCATACTATACGCCCACATTTCACCTTTTGCATATTTGTCCCACGTAACAGGTGGTGAGCCCATTGCCGTGTTGAAATGGACAAGCGCAGGCTGCGGCGACCTGCTGCCTTCAATTACGCTCAACGACTGCCATTTTACTGACAACCTTTCTTTCTTTTTTTACTAATAACTAGTTGACGCCCTCGGCTCCGCACGCGTGGTGAATTTCCGGTTTCCCACAGGAACTTGTTCCCGGGATAAAAAGTAGCCTATGTGTTATTCTGATGTGTAAGCTATATTATTGTTAAGTTTTATCAAAACCTTCACGCTGTATCCCTAACGTAAGTCAGAATCCATTCAGTAGATTATGCGTGAAAAAGTAACAAACATCCATTCTTACAAAATTTCTCGTTTATAATATTAGTAGATAGGATATTAAAAAAATATAGATACAGGCTGGATTTTTGAGACGGAGCAGTAAGGAGAGATTCGGAGTAGCCTAGAGGACACATTCCCAGGTGGCGGATACAGGAGTGCTCGATGGCAGTGTCAAACCTCCATAGGAGAGAAATGATATACGTCCCACTAAGCACAAGGTCTGAGATGGACCCCCCTTTATTAAACCCCATACTCAGGTTTTGGGTCGGAACAAATATTTGTATGATTCCCCAAATGGTTGTTTCAGAGTTTGGGCATTTGTATAATATGTATGTATCTATAAATATTTAAGTAGATATGTTTATCAGTTGTCTAAATCCCATAGCAGTATAAGAAAATGAAAATTTCTGTACTTATTCATGTAGGTCGCAAAGTAACACTTATGAACATCAAGATTATTGCTTCTATATTTACATTTACTGCCAGATTCGCAAAGCAATAGGTAGACCCCGAGGAAGAACCTGGCAATAAAACTCATGGCCACTCTTTTTAAATCGGTCCTAGATGGTAGATATTTGGGCTAGATACCTCTATGTAAAAAAAATTCCAAAAATTTGTACATGGTACCTCTCCAGCTGGTGTACTAAGTGGGTGGTAGCGAATAAACTTCTAGCGGACCAACAGTGGCTTCCAAGCCTCATAGAGGGCTACAGACTTTACGTCAGGTGGCAACCGGTCTTCAAAATCAATCTTCTAGCCATCGACGAACCAGGACCGAGCGTCCTGGCGAAGACTAACTACGAATACTATAAAAATCGTAATAACTGAATTTAAAACCTTCGTAAGCCATGGATAATTGGAGCGAAGCGAACTAAGTGAGCGTAGCTCCATTCTTCCCGATTCAGATTTTTGCTTTGTCCTCGAACTCCTCCCAAATCACTCAATACTGTTTCTTCAAATGTGACCCATAATACGAAATCTGGCCGTAGATGGTTTAGAAAAAATAAAATCGGACATACCTACTATGGAAAAATAATCAACGAAAGGGAAATGGACATCGACAAAAGAACTCTGAAATCGCAAAACGCTTCGCTCCATTTCGACTTTCCGGGGACGGCAAGTGCAACTAGTATCTATGGTACGCGATTCCAGGACTATTGAAGGTAGGATATATATATATCCTATTATTTGATATATCCCTGATTGAAAATGAAAATGAAAAATCTTTATTCATGTAGGTAGGTCACAAAGTAACACTTATGACCGTCAAGAATATTGCTTCTACATTTACATTTACTGCCAGATTCGCAAAGCAATAGGTAGAGCCTGAGGAAGAACCTGGCAATAAAGCTCATGGCCACTCTTTTCTAACCGCCAGTAATTACATTAGTTTGATTAACATGTTATTTGACTAATCATTTAGTAATGAATTTATACAAAAACAAACAATCGATTCTAGTTGCCAGCTCTAAGGGCAGCAGCGCACCCTTGAAGAAGAAGAATTTGGCAAGAAAGAATTGTTGAGCAAGCTTCGGGGATAAGGCGTGATGGATATTTATTTATATAGTAATAATGTGTCATTGATAAAATAATGATGTATTAAGTAAACATGTAAAGATGTATTATGCCTACTCCGAGAATAAGGCGTGAACAAGTGTCTTTCGTGATAATAAAGATCTATAAACCTATATACCTAGTCAGGTCATAAATTTTGTCACATGTTTAATATAAAATAATTGAAGCAAGTTTATTCATTATGTAACCATTTATATACCAAAATGAACTTAACAAAACATAGATTCTTATGACAATAAAGTTTATTCAAAATGTCCTCCGTGATTTTTAATACAGGCCTTCAATCTGCGCGGCCAGTCGTCTATCGCAGCACGAACGAGGTCCATGTCAATATCGGCGGCTGCCTTAATCAAGGATGTCTTGAGTGACTCCAAATTGGGATGAGGCTTTGAGCACGCCTTTTCCTCCAAGTGTTGCCATATCTTGTAATCTAACGGACTCAAATCTGGACTGGAGGAGGGCCAGTCTTCGTGCCGGATGAAGTCGATTTCACGCGCCGCCAGCCAGTCTTGTGTGCTCTTCGCTCTATGAGCTGGCGCCGAATCTTGTTGGAATACCCAGTGCCTGTTATGGAAAATGGTATGAGAAACAGGTTTCACAAGGTTCGTCAGAACTGTATTTTGATACACAACTGCATTCGTTTTTACACCTTTCTCTCAAGAATGTACCTCTGTTAAGCCTCAATAAGAAACTCCCAACCATACCATGAGCGAGGGTGGAAAATGACCTCGTTGGACACGCGGAATACGGTTGCTCGCTTCTTCACTACTGTGTGCGTACACCTTATCATTTTGTTTGTTGTAGCTCTCTTCTACGGTTAAAATTTTTCATCCGAAAAAAGAATTTCCCGATATTTTTTTCCCGCGTACCGCTTCAACAAAGCGCAGTCTCAGGTCCATTAGACGAGCATTTAAACGATGTCCTGTTTTTCTTCGATATGACCGAAGCCCTAAGTCTTCATTTAACACCCTTTTCACCGTGGTTCTGCTTAACCCCATCTGAAGGTCTAACAGTTTCTGCTTACGTTTGGGATTTCTTTGAATTCGCGCCTTCACAGCTTTTATCACTGCTGGAGTCCTAACAGACCGTGGGCGACCACTTCTTGACTTGTCATATAGACTAGAGTCTTCATTGTATCGTTTGATGGTACGATAAACGAATTGTTTGGTTATATTAAAATTTTTCAGTATGTCAAAAATTTGAATTTGCGCGTAACCGCAACGATGCAACGCAATAACTGCAACTCGGTCTTCTTTAAGCGTCCACTCCATATTTAAAAATGAGTAAAATTCTTAAAAGTATACATTTTTATTTTCATGAACAATTCGAAATTCAATAAACTTTTTTGTGGCCAGCATTCTAAAAGAATAGTTTTTACTCTGTGACAATACTTATGACCTGACTAGGTATATTCGAAGAGAAGCGCTCGTGGCCCCGCGGACTCAGTGTTCTGTAAACGATCACTGAGTTACGCAACTGTCATTATGGCTGGTCCTCGGATGGGTGACCACTTTGTGGCATTGTATGCCTCTGCCAGCCCTTCGGGGATAAGGCGTGATAGATAAATAAAAAAAATTGTAAGTGAGAGGTCTTACTAATATCTCTGGGACTCAAACGACCTCTCACCTCATAGCGGTGCACCTGGTGACTAACGGAGAAGGTAACGACGCAGGTACCCCATGGGATTGGGAGGTCAGACCACAGACGTACAAGAGTAAGCAGACCGATCATATTCCTTTGCTTATTGAACAATACTTCATCCTTTTCACTCTTGCCATTTGTTGTATAAAGCTATCTTTGTTATTCCTATATACAGTACGCGCCACGAGTCATGAAAGTGCGCAAACGACGATAAATAGGTGTCAGTTGAGGTAGGGGTGAGGGGCGGGACGAGTAACCATGGCAACGAGCGACGTGCAGTGATTCCTTGCCTCTCTCCACCCGCGCACGCACTGGGCTCGCCTTGGGTACCAGCGATAACACAAGTGTCACGTAATTTCATTAATGGAACAATACTTATTATAAATTATTTGTTTAGAACGACAATTTTATGTGTTTATTTTAAAAATAATTAAAAAGTATTGTAAGTGTACATAGTGTTAGATATATTTGATCTTAGTGTTTTTGTAAACAGTGTTGAAAAGAGGTTATATATAATAGTGTTTTTAGTGTTATTTTGAAAGAAGTGATTTTTTTTAGTATCTACAATGTCTCCGCCAACGAGTAAAAAATATAAACGTACTCTTAATAGACAAGCCAGAAAAATGGTGTATGACGTTTACTGCTTTATGAAAAATAAATTCAGTGGACTGAATTACGTTCAGTTGATGGCACAGGTAGCTGAAGCCACAAAAGTTTCTACATCTACTATATATAGGATAGTAAAGCAAGCTAACCAATCAGATTTACTAACGGTTTTTAGAACTCCCGGGAAAAAACGAAGTCGGGCATTTCCCATAACAGGTGTAGATAATTTTGACCAAGGGGTGATAAAACGAGCTATTCATAATTTTCACGTAACAAATAATGAGATTCCCACAGTTAAAAAACTTTTATCTAAATTAGAAGATGACATAAATTTTCGAGGATCGGAGACAAGTCTCCGTCGCATAATTAAAAATATAGGTTTTAGTTGGAAAGCCACTGAAAACAACAGAAAATTCCTTATTGAAAAATCCAAGATAAGATTGTTACGTATAAATTATCTAGAAAAAATAAGAAAGTATAGATAAGAAAATAGACCTATAATATACACGGATGAATCATGCGTCCATTCCTCTCACGCTACAGCAAAATCCTGGTCTGATGGGTCAACAAAAGATTTAAAAAAAACCATTTAAAGGGTCAACGTGTGGTTATTGTGCATGCAGGGTCTGAGGCTGGTTTTGTACCAAACGGTCTATTCGTTTTTAAGTCCGGTACAAAAACTGGCGACTACCACGATGATATGAATTATGAAAATTATGAAAAGTGGTTAAAAACACAACTAATACCTAACCTCCCACAAAGGTCCGTCGTGGTAGTTGACAGTGCCTCCTACCATAATAAAGAATTCGATTCTGCACCAAATTCCAATAGCAGGAAGTCAGAAATGCAAGCTTGGCTGACAAGCAAAGGCATATCATTTAGGCCTGAAATGTATAAGCCTCAGTTGTATGAACTAGTAAAATTAAATAAAGAGACACACAAAAAATTTAGTATTGATAGAATACTAGGAAAACATAACCACGACGTTCTCCGCTTGCCAATGTACCATCCTGATCTCAATCCTATTGAGATGGCTTTGGCCGCAATTAAGGGTTACGTTAGTAGTAAAAACGTAGAGTGGAATATCAAACGCGTAACAGATTTGATAAAAGAAAAGGTAGAGGCAATGGGGGCTTATGATTGACAGAACCTCTGCAATAAAGTAAAGTCGATTGAAGAAGAATATATCAAAAGCGACCATATAGTCGACCACATGACGGACGAATTAATTATACGGGTGGGACAAGACTCAGATAGCGACGACAATTTCTGATCAGGAAGATGTTGTCGAAGAGGATGAGTTGTTCCCAGGCCTAAGTTCTGGAGAGCCATCCGATCCAGCTCAAGCTGTTGGCCCAAGCAAACTGCAGTTTCCACCAATGGCAGGTGTAATGCCGTTGAGTGACAGTGACACCGATTAACTTTTTATTTCAAGTGTATGTGTAGTTATGTACCAAATAAACATAACAACAATTTTTTATTGTTATAATCATTTCTATCCTATACACAGTTAATTTATATTAAATTTCGTTTACTACACGCGCACGATAAGTTGAGACCTGCGCGAAATGTTGTTCCCCGATTATTATAATAATTAGTCTACAAATTAGAACATTTAATAATACGAGTATAAGATTAATTATTATAATATAGAATAATACAAATAAGTATACATTATTATTGCATCTGTAACAACTTATTACTGTGAGGTCACAGAGGTCAAACCTCAACTTATCGTATTTATAGTACACTTTTCTTTTCGAATATACATGCGCAGTCGACGCCATTTTCTTTCATGATTCGTGGCGCGTACTGTACCTACATCTAACTTACCCTTGACAGCGAACAGCGCGTAGCCAATTTTTCTACTACAACTAACTTGTAATAACAACCGCCGCTGTCATCTTTAAAAAAATAATGTAAAATGTTACAAAAGTAGACAAAAAATTTACAAAAAGGTGTTGTGCATAGAGTGATGAAGTTTCATTATCAAGAAATCAGTGTGTAATAAGCTACACTATTTTTCACTAACATTGGGTCTGCTTACTGTCTTATGTCTGTGGGTCATACGGCAGTCGCTTCCAATAATGCCGGAAATTAAAAGCCAATATAAGTGGGAAAACTCTTAAGTTGAAATATTATCATTCGAAATCTTGTCCCAGTTACATCTCGCGGCGCCCGGGGTCTGCCTTCCTACTTTTCCTCCTCCACTTCGCAAGGTCGTCGGCATCCCCTGTAGTGAGACCATTGGTCATTCCTTAAGACGTCAAGCCAGCACTTCTTGGGTCTTCACCTCTTAAGATGAAGCATATATATGTAAATCTTAAATATACAAAGTAAAATCAAAACTGAACATGTATTTTTATTTGTACAAACTTATTTACAATCTAAATTATTTTAAGATTAACAATGATATTAATAAAATTAATAATTTACATTATTCCCCTACATTTCAAATCAACCTGACCTGTAGAAGTAATTAAGATTCTTTCAATTACCTGAACAAACATTCTCTCCTTTTTAAAGGACCAAAAATCAACAAAATCGGTTTATCTGTTTAGTCATTATGAAGATAGAACACTATGAAAGACCTTAGAAGTGACATCGAACAACAGAATAAGTTATTCCACTCATTAATTTCATGTTATACTTAGGAATAATAGTAATAAAAGGTTATTATTTAAGGCGTGTTGTTTTAAGTTTGTTTGTTACCAAAACACTGCTGCAATTGCTGAGACGTTTAGTAGAAAGAAAGTTATGACAGTAAGAACTCCTGCTATCTGAAGTTGATTCTATCTTCATATTATGTCTTCTGTGCGTTACTCTAAATCACTTTAAGACAAAAAAAATTAACAAATCAATCATTGGCCGTTAAAGCCAGTCGGCCGTCGGGAATTTAAAAAAGAATCAGTTTTTTTTACAAGAAGGTTTTACCTAAGCTTTTGCCTTGGGTTTCATTTTTGGCGGTTTTATTATCGAACCAATGCTTTTCCTTTTCATCTTGGCCGCCATCTTTTTGACGGGAGTTGGCACTTGTTTTGCTATTTTCGTTTTCTTTATTTTTCCTACATCCTTATCTTCACCAGCATTTATCTTCTTTGTAACTTTTTCTTTAGACACATCTTTCATCTTTTTTGATTTTTTAAAGTTTTCCTCTGATTCTGTTTCTTTTTCTTTGTTTTTTTTGACAACTTTTATTTCTATCACTTTTTTCGAATTCTTTTTTGATTCTTTTGGATTTTTAACACTATTCGAATTCTGTTTACTTACTTTTTCGTCTTCTTTCTTCTTAGGTTTTTCTTTTTTCTTTTTCTCCTTTACAGGGATAAGTTTAAAAGACCCTGAGGCGCCGATACCTTTTAATTGTGTGATCGTACCATCTTCGACGGCTTTTTTAATGTATTTTTTAATGTGATAGTTTATTTTATCAGTATCTACGCTGTATTTTTCTGTTAAATATTTCTTTATGGCGTATATCGATACACCTTTTCTGTTATGCAAGTCGGTAAGTGCTTGATGGATCATTTCTTTAGTGGTAAACTTTTTTGAATCTTGATTTTCAATGGTATCTGTTTTAGTTTTCTTTGGTTTTTTCATCAATAGTTCTTCAGTGGGGCTTGTAGGCACTTTTGGATTCAGTTTTTTTGGCAACGCTGAAGGCATCTCGATATCCGAATCGTCAGAAGACATTTTTTTCTTTTTTGCACTAATATATTGAGTAATAACAACGTTTTACAAAATTACTAGTCTTAAATATGTTACAGATCTCTAGTTTAGATTGTAACAATATTCGTAGTATGTAGTAGTATTACGATGTACAAAATTAAAGTGGGTAGTCGTAATTATTACATACGATTAAAAATAGACATTCAAAATTATAAAAAAAACCGAGATGTTTGTTGTGAATGAAGGTAAGTATTTACTAAGTATTTTTAACCTACTTCAAGAAATGATGTTTAGTATTCGACTTGTATGTTTTTGTACTTATAACCTATTGTTGACACCAAACTATAAAACATGTATTTTACAAATTTCATGCAATGTTTTAATTTTTTGTTCTCACTCTAGAACTTGTTGTATACAAAACTTGTTGAATAAGGTCATTCACCTGAAAGAAACAATGTTTTTAACAATTGCAATACATGTATAGAACAAATAATTCTACAAGTTTGGTCTTTAACAAGTATTCTACAAGCTTTGTATAACACTAGCAGAATTCTTGTTTCTCGGTGTAAAAGGGGTGTCATATTAACGACATAACTGATGACTAAAATATTTAGCAATGTTTATCTTAATAATATTATAAATGCGAAAGTTTGTGTGGATGTTTGTTACTCTTTCACGTAAAAACTACTGAATAGATTTTAATAAAACTTTACAATAAACAGGAAAAAAAAGTAGATTATGTGTTATTCTGATGTATAAGCTATACATCAGAATAACACATAATCTACTTTTTTTTCCCGGGAACAAGTTCCTGTGGGAAACGGGAACGGGAAATCTTCTCTACGCGGACGTCAACTAGTGTGAATATATTTGTGTGCTCCACAAATGTGGGACAAAAATGCATAGGTACGGTGAAAAGTGGGAGTGTAATGTGCCTCTGCCACGCCTTCGGGGATAAGGCGTGATAGATAAAATAAAAACAATAAACAGTGTTCTGTAAACGATCACTGCGTTTAGCAACATTCGCTATAGATGGTCCTTGGATGGGTGATCACTTTGTGGAATTAACATTTGCGAGCGTTTCCGCGCTTCGGAAGGCACGTTAGGCCATTGGTCCCGGCTGCCAGTAAAATGGCAGTCAACTTGGTTGAAAGCCTCATGGGCGGCTTGAAAATTTTCAACAGCAGGTCGTCACAGCCTGCGCCTGTCCAATTCAACACGGCAATGGTTCAACTCACCACCTGTTACGTGAGCATACGGTAAAATGTGAAGAGTATGCCTCTACCTACACCTTAGGGGATAAAGGCGTGATAATATGTATGTATGTATGTAGATAAATAATTATATATCCACAAATGTTTCTTTCGTAGTTTGTGTGTTTAATATGTAGGTACCTACATGTAATTATTTAGAAATATATATGTTTATCAGTTGTCTAGATCCTTTAGTACAAGCTTATAGCTTAGTTTGGGCTAGATGGCGCTGTGTAAAAAGTGTCCCACAATACCTTTATTGTTAGGATAGGTAGCCCATTTATCGAAAACCATTATAGGCTATAATTATATAAGTATATCATCGCGCTACTATACTAAAGACCGGAGCAATAATAATAAATGTCAATAAATCTGGAAATTATTAATTCCTTTTTTGGAATTTTTAAACGACAGGTTTAAATAGGTGTTTTTTATACCACTGCGGCGGCAGACAAGCGTACGGCCCACCTGATGGACAGTGGTCACCGTAGCCTATGGACTTTTGCAACACTAGAGGTGCAGCACTCGCGCTGCCGACCCTTTAATAACCTTCTAAGACCACTTTTTTGGTGTGATGGGATTTCGACGTATGTCACGGGCAAAGCCGTGGGGGTCACCTACTAATTAATAAATGTAAAATATTTGAAGCGCTTCTAGCCCCGCAAATACAATGTTCTGTTTCGATCACTGCAGTGCCAGCTGCAGTTAGTTACAACATGCGCCTGTTCGTTACAACACGGCAATAAGCATATTATCAATTACTTGTGACACAAAATACAAGTGGAGAAATGTAGGCGTATAGTATGCTACATACATACATACATATTATCACGCCTGTTTCCCATCCGGGTAGGCAGAGACTATGGCTTTCCACATGCTACGATCCTGACATACAGCTTTCGCTTCTTCTACTTTCATGAGTGTTTTCATACACGCTTGCCGGTTAAGGGTACTCTTGACCTGGCCTTTTTCCTAAAGATCGTCGATTTAATTGACATACGTGCGCCGAGGTCGACCCCTACCAGTTTGCCCATTCACTCTCGCCACATATGTCTGCTTCGTCAGTCTATTTTCATCCATCCTCTTCACGTGTCCGAACCAAAAAAAAATAAAAAAATTATGTGCCTGAAAGGCCACAGCTCAGCATAATGCTGCGGAGTACCACAGCGCTGATTTTCAGCTGAAACCCGTAGAACACACTAATCTTAGAAACTACAGGTCGGATTTGAAAAAATATTTTTGTGTTAGATATTTATATTTATATATTTATATTTAAGTGTCCCACAATATTTATTTATCGAGAAAAGCTATAGGCTATATACCATCACGCTACTCCCTGGAGAGTGGAGCAGTAGTCATAAATGTCGACCTAAGTTAGATTTTGTTTTCTTAAAAGTCGCAAAACGCTAAAAATTTTCCGAAAATCTTTCCCTTGAAAATACGGGGATAAAATGTAGCCTAAGTTACTCCTTTTAACATCAGGTACTAAACGTCCCGTTAAAATCGGCCCAGCGGGTTCACAAAGAGAAACAAACAAACAGACAGAGACAAAAAATGTTAATAGATTTTTAACACGCTTTTATTAGTTTCACATGTATGTTTGTTTGTTTGTATGTATGTAACTGACTCGTTTGGACTCGATTTTGTCCAACTTTAAGCGATCAGATTTACTTTAAACGTTGTAGACTTATCATCAATCGACGATAATACAATATTTTGATAAGCTTATCTCATTATCCTAATTAGGATTGCCAGGATTAATGATTTTAATACAGGTCCTCTGCGTGAGAGCAAAAGAGATAGATATCCTTGAATATGTTTTCTATCGAGATACAACGTCTGTACATATTAAAAACGGTTTTATAGCAAATCGAACTAATAAATGAAAAATAAAATATAGTTACAAAAACTAAAAAAACACGCTTTAATAGCAAATCGAACTAAAAATCAGAAAATAACTTTTAATTTATATTTAATTCAGCTGTTAAAGTTATGAAAAGAAAATTAATTTCAGTTTTATTTGCTATTTGCTATTAAAGCGTGTTTTATTTTTAGTTTATTTAAACTATATTTTTATGTAAGTAGCAGCAGTCGGCGTATCGCGCCTGGATGGGCATCGGGTGATCCGAATTTGGCCAACCTCAGATCCACATACACCAAAGCGTCGAAGGCCAGCAAGAACGCCTTCATAAGAGCGGATATTCGCCCAGCGCATAGCGCGGCTTGACCAGGAACTTACCTTATCCAACTTCTGCCAACCTTCGCTGCCACCGCTGCGGTAACCTGACGGATCGCTGGCTCACAACGCTCGAGAGAAGGCGGACTTGTTAGCCAACTTCTTTGCGGCCCATTCCCGGTTCGACGACCGCGGCTGCTTGCCACTTGATGGCTTGCTTGTGGTGACTATGGGAGGCTTCCCATAGTCATCAATTGTGGCGTCGCAATGCCGAATATAACTATCAGGCAGTGCGACGTTCGGAAGGTGCTGCGGTCTCTGTGGCCCCGATGGTATTCCGGCGGTGGTTCTTAAGAGGTCTGCAGCGAAGTTAACTTCAGTGCTTACACGCCTGTATCACCTGTCCTACACTAGATGCGTGGAAGGAGGCCAACGTGCAACCTATCCCCAAGAAAGGGGATAGTTCAGACTCGGACAACTACTGCACCATAGCCTTCACCTCAATAATTTATAAAGTTTTTGAGCTACTAATCATTAACAAGCAGCTCATGCGTTACCTGGAAGATCACTACTTATTAAGCGACCGGCAATATAGTATTAGGCCGAAACGGTCAATGGGTGATCTTCTGGCATACGTCACACACCTTTGGTGTGAAGCTGTAGACAAGCATGGTGAATCCTTGGCGGAGTCCTTATCAGGGTAAGGCGGTTTTTCACGCCGGCCGGAACAGAGATGCTTATTATTATATAAGTGTCAGATTCATCCGTGCGTGAAATACTGCTCTTATCTCTGGGATGGCTCCGTCGTGCCATCCGTATTATTGATTGCCCAGAAGTCAATGGCGGCCTTTAACTCTTGAAAAGGGATTGTTCTAAAGAACTCTTCTACTTCCCCCCTCTCCTCTCCGTTCCCGAACAACACGGGCTGGGCATCATCCTCATAACGTGGACACAATTGTGTCCAGAACCGAAAGATACTGCAGGTCTTTCTTGTGTCCAGAACCGAAAGATACTTCAGGTCTTTCTTGTGTCGCACCATAAAAGCATGGAACTCTCTGCCAGCGCACGTGTTTCCCTCCTCTTACAATCCTGATCCTTTAAGAGAAGCGTGAAAAAGTATATTTCTAGGCCTTCAACCTGAGGGTCGCTATCGGGGCCCTACCGGCTGGGATAGCGGCCCTCAATCACGGATCGTCATCTCTGCTTTCCATAGGCGAGCGGCGATATTTTGACGAATCGCCCGAGCCCTGCTATGCAATTCACAAATCTCGGATCCAAATCCGCTACTGCGCAAATGTCATTGATATTCGAGTTCTATAAATATCGATCGACGCTGCTACTTACATAAAAAATCTATTTAGGTACATTTTTTTTCTCTGTCTGTATGATTGTTTCTCTTTGTGAACCCGCTGGGCCGATTTTAACGGGACTTTTAGTACCTGATGTTAAAAGGAGTAACTTAGGCTACATTTTATCCCCGTATATTCACGGAAAAAAATTTCGCTAAATTTAAGCGTTTTGCGACATTTAAGATAACAAATTCTACCTTAGGCCAGATTTGTGACAAGAATATTTTTGGATTTTGCACCCCAATATGGCGCTTTCATAAGTCCATCATTTTGAACAAATTTTCTACCAAAATATCATTATATAGCCTACATCTTTCTTTTTCTTAAACCAAATCACCACTTGTGGCACCGCAGACTATCTACTTTTACTATTGATCCGGTGATTTTGACTGTATTACATAATTTACTTAGGTTTAGTTTAGTCTAGTTATTCTAAAAACACGAAATCGCCGTGCGTTACTAAAAGTAAAAGTCGGTGGTGGCCCTTAGTGGGGACCCGTTTTTATTGAGTAGAAGTCGAAGAAGCAGGAACTGCGAAATCAATTCCGAAAAAAATATTACAAGAGCCCGATTGATAATGTCATTAAGATAAGCATGACGTGACCTGCGACCTGCGCTCCTGCTGCATGAGAGACCGTGATGCCCAAGGCTGTCGACTGCTTCACCACATTGACAGCAATGCGGAGAAACGCAGGAAGCACCTTGTGGAGGAACGGGTGGAGATGTTCCTCCGACACAAAGGGAGGATCCTCTGACCAGGCAAGGTGATCACGCCTGGTGGGCCGCGGCCCAACGGTTGATGTTGGGCTGTTGTATATATCATTCTTCAGTGTGAGAACTCTCATAGCGCGATGTAGGATTCTTAGTATCGATGTAGTTCGATAGCTTTACGCTAGGTGGCGCTGGATGCCACATCACTCCCCTCCGAGACCGTAGGTCAATTGTGAGTATGAGTCGGGTGTCTTCGTCTGTTGTGATTTGCGCCAGTGCCAGATTGTGTAGTCCCAGTGAGTCGGAACTGTATGCCGCTGATCCCAGTGAGTCGGAATCGTATGCCGCTGAATCCAGTGAGTCGGAATCGAATGCGGCTAGTCCCAGTGAGTCGGGGCTGAGTGCAGTGCTGCGGTGCGCGGTGAGGTAACCCCAGTGAGTCGGGGTGGTTGCTGCGTAGTGGCTGTCTGCTGCGTAGGCGGGAGAGATGTGCTCTTCTTACATTGACCGTAGTTGCAGTGTGCTGTGCCTAGACGCTGGTGTGGCCGATGAGGTAACCAGGCTGGAGCGGTCGCATCTAGCTAGTGGTATCCCTGATGAGGCCGGAGATGCTGGCTGACTGAGACTAATTACCGTCATACTGGAGTGCTGTGATGGTGGCGATGATGCTGCTGATCTGCTCCGTGAAGGCTGCTTCCAATCACGTCGGGGTCACCACTGTGGAGGAACGGGTGGAGATGTTCCTCCGATACAAAGGGAGGATCCTCTGACCAGGCAAGGTGATCACGCCTAGCGGGCCGCGGCCCAACGGTTGATGTTGGGCTGTTGTATATATCATTCTTCAGCTAGAGAACTCTCATAGCGCGATGTAGGATTCTTAGTATCGATGTAGTTCGATAGCTTTACGCTAGGTGGCGCCGGACGCCACACACCTAAACGAAGACCGACAACAATTCTGAATACATAGTACTTATGTTGGACGATGGAAGAGCCTGTAGCTTAAACTTGATTCCCACTCTCACACAGTCAATAGGCGAGCACGTTCTGCAACATTCGAACACGTGTTCAATAAATGTTTTCTAACCTCGTTGCAGAGCGGCTTATCCCACTGCCTCTGGGACCATGGGTTGGTGGGCAAAACAGTTTTTGGGTAAGTAAGTTTGAAAGCATTTATGGTTTCAATCTGGCATGGTACTTGCGAATTTACCAGTGTAGGAAAAGAAAATCATGGTCAATTCGTCGGTGCCATGTATATTGAAGACAAAAATGCTGGTAAACTTACTATATCAGAAATGTTTCGAACACCGAGGTCGTCCCAGCGTAGATATTAGAGCCACGCTCAGTTGTCCAAATCTGCATTCAAAATTTTGCAAAGTGTGGTATGAATAATTTTGTCCATCGTTTTCAAAAGGGTCGGATATTTAAAAATTTGAGATGAGCGAAGGGCATGAGTTAATTTTGGGACGAATAGACCATACCGAATAATTGTAAAGGCCGAGTGTACCTACCTATATCTATATTTCATTTGAAGGAGTCGGTCCGAAACTTCACAAACAATTTTTATTTTTTAATGTTAGTCTGTTTTAAAATAAAAACATCTTAATTGTATGGCGCAAAAAAGACAATACGAAAGTCAAGATTATCGCTTCTACATTTACATTTACCACTTGCTTTTTGTGGTTCAATTGGATATCTGATCGATGGGACGACGAAAAAAACATTTATACGTGATCCCGTTGGCTAATGGAACCACGGAAAAGTCTCACTTGGAAATTAAAGACTGCATCAAGCAACTTGTGTCACTGACAAAATATCTTTCTTCTATCATTTTTTATACTATTTACTACTTTTTTTTATTGTGGGACACCCCTTATACACTGTGCCATCTAGCCCAAACTAAGCTACAAGCTTGTACTATGGGATCTAGACCTCTGATATACATACTTAATATTACTAAATACATACATATTATATATACAGGAAACACCCAAACTCAGAAACCAAAATTTGTGAATCACACAATATTTGTTCCGACCCGGGAATCGAACACGGGACCTCGCATACACTACCACTGCGCCACCGAGGCGACAAACAAGTATACAAGACCCATATAGTACATGTGGTAAAAGCTACGGACATTTGCAATACCAGAGATGCTGCTTTTTGTTACCGCCTCACTAAAAAGGGCAACGGGTTCAAAATTTCTTCCAAATTTAACATCTAAAATAGAAACATTTTATTACATTTATTCGGTCCTTTAGACCCACCCCAGGTCCGTGCTTCGGAAGGCACGTTAAGCCGTTGGTCCCGGTTGCCAATAAAATGGCAGTCGTTAAGCCAAGTTGAAGGCCTTATGGGCGGCTTAAAAAATTTCAACAGTAGGTCGCCACACCCTGCGCCTGTCCATTTCAACACATCTCACCACCTGTTACGTGGGACTAAAATGCATACGGTGATATGTGGGCGTTTTATATGCCTTTGCCTACCCCATCGGGGAAAAAGGCGTGACAATATGTATGTATGTTCATCGAAACTCTTTTTCAATTTAACATCTTATTTTTCGTAAGTATGCGTAAGAAGCAATGTACCAGTGCGCCACCCCGAGGCAGTCAATCAATCACACAATCCCTTGAAGTAGTGAAAAAATCAAACCTCTAAGTTAAAATAAATAAATAATATTTTTATTTGTTAATAGAGGGTTTGATTATACAAATCATGCCATCCTCATTATGCCAACATAGGGTGAACATAAAATTAATGTAATGTATTTCTAAGCTTAAAGTAAGTACGAGCCTGTACAGCATCCTTGCAGATTATGAAATAAGAAAAGCATAAAAAAAGATGACATATACGGTTGTATATGTCGCAAAAAGAACTATAGGCTTAGATTATATAAACACCGTGTTTATATAATCTAAGACATCTGGTGCATCTGAATAGGTACATGTTTTGTTCAATTTTATCACATAAAATGAATTTTAGTGACATCAGATACAAATTATACCTATCCTTGTTTACTACAAGTACCTATATAGGAATAGGAATTTTTTTTTAAAGTATAGAAGTATTTATAATAAATATCCATCACGCCTTATCCCCGAAGGGGTGGCAGAGGCATATTATATGCCCACTTTTCACCGTGTGGATTCCTGTCCCACGTAATAGGTGGTGAGCCCATTGCCGTGTTGAAATAGACAGACGCAGGTTGTGGCTGCCTGCTGTTGACATTTTTCATGCCGCCCATAAGGCATTCAACCAGCCTTAACGACTGCCATTTTACTGGCGACCGGGACCAACGGCTTAACGTGCCTTCCGAAGCACGGAAACGCTCGCAAATGTAAATGCCACAAAGTGGTCACCAATCTGAGGACCAGCCATAGTAAAAGTTGCGTAACTCAGAGATCGTTTACAGAACACTGAGACCGCGGGGCCACGAGCGCTTCAACGCGCTATTTATTTATAATAAATTGAAAAATATATACCTTATAGAAGCGCTTTTGGCCCTGCTGACTCAGTGTTCTGTAAACGATCACTGAGTTAAGCAACTTTCGTTAAGCTGATATCAGATGGTTCAATTTTCGTTAATGACTTTCATTCGGCACCTTTCACTCGTAACGAAACGTCTGAACCAGTGGCGGACTAAACCCGGGGCGGAAATACTGAATGAGGACTCCAGCATTTAAAAAAACAAGAAGTTTACAAGCTTTATTCATTTGGCTTGTGTGTATCATGTGTGAATGAATGAAATTCATGTAGGTCACAAAGTAACACTTATGAACGTCAAGATTATTGCTTCTACATTTACATTTACTGCCAGATTCGCAAAGCAATAGGTAGAGCCTGAGGAAGAACCTGGCAATAAAACTCATGGCCACTCTTTTTTAACCGCCAGTAATTACATTAGTTTGATGATGACAGTTTGACCAATAATTTAGTAATGAATTTATACAAAACAAAAACAAAATCAATGTTATGTTAATTAAAATTATATCAAAATTAGAGCTATTCTATTTGTCAGTTCTAAGGGCAGCCTACACTTTAAGAAGAATCCAGCAAGAAAGTCAATAGATGATCTTTTAAAATGTAGGTGTGGCTTACAACATTAAAATTACACTTACATTGTTCCTTTGGATTTATGTGAGAACAGTCGACTAAACTTAGTTTGCCTTAAATTTAATTAATATTATTTGTAATAATTGCTATTACAGCTATGAGCTGACCAGTCCCAACAGACGGCACCCGTTCACGGGTATGACGTATATATCAGCCATCGCCCTACTCAACCGTATTATAGGGAATAAGGTGACCCGATACATACGCCACCACTGCCAGGACACTTAGGCGAGCATGACATACCCAAAAACTGCACAGCAACTATCATGTCAATTTCAAAATAATAAATAAGTCTACTTGGTGCTCACACAATAACAAATTCAAATTACATATTTGTATATTAGTTATTACCGGAACTAAACGCAGCCAATTTAGAAGCCTCTAGTTGTCTGACGTTTCAAATTATTCACAATGTAGAAATGTAAAAATACAACATATACATATGCAGATTCAAGACAAGTACAAAATAACACAAGATTCAGTAGAATCCTAAATAGTTCGAGCGAAGAGCAAGAAACTCATTTCCATTTATTTTTATCATTTAAATAATCATTAATTCTGTAATAAGCCCTTTTCTAGAGGTGCGTCTTAATTTCCGCCTTAAATTTATGTAACGGCAGGTTCATAATGTCTAAAGGAATTGTATTATATAGGCGTACGCCAATTCCTGCAATAGAGTCATGAACCTTTTGTAAACGATGATGCGTTCCAATTAGTTTATGCTTATTTCTAGTATTTATCGAATGTATGTCACTGTGTCTATCGTATAAATGTATGTTCTGTTTAACTAACATGATATTTGCAAATATATACTGTGATGCAACCGTTAAAATGCCAATTTCTTTAAATTTCTCTCTAAGAGACACTCTAGCACTCAATTTATATATTGCACGTATAGCTCTCTTCTGGAGTACAAAAATTACTTGTATATCAGCTGCTTTGCTCCACAGCAAAATGCCGTAAGACATGACACTATGAAAATAACTAAAGTATACTAGCCTGGCAGTTTCTACATCAGTGAGCTGCCTGACTTTTCCCACGGCAAAGGCTGCCGAGCTGAGTTTACCTGCAAGACACGTTATTTGGGCGTTCCACTGCAGTTTGCTATCTAAAGTCTTCCCAAAAATATAGTTGATTCTACAAGATTAAGGATATCACCGTTCAATGTTATATTTGTACCGCAATTCCTGACATTAGGCATGCTGAATCTGATACATTTTGTCTTCTTAGGGTTTAGTAGCAAATTATTGGTCGTAAACCAATCTACAACTTGGGCTAGTGAACTATTTACGCCGTTAAAATCAGAAAGCGTGCTATCAACTTTAAAAATAAGTGACGTATCATCCGCAAATAGAACAATGTCGTACAAGTTCTGTATATAGAATGGCAGATCGTTAATATAATATAAAAATAGAAACGGACCTAGAATTGATCCCTGCGGTACGCCCATAGCTACAGATGCTCCAGAGGAGCTAATTGCATTGACATCAACATGTTGTATTCGATCGTTTAGGTAGGAGGCAACAAGGTCCAGTGCAGAGTCTTTAATACCATAATAAAATAGTTTTCGCAATAGTGTTTTATGGTCAACGCAATCAAATGCTTTGGAGAGATCGCAGAAAACACCAATAGCATCTTGTCTATTCTCCCAGGCGCTGTATATATGATTTAGAAGTGTCACACCTGCATGAAAGGTAGAACAGCCCCTTGTGAACCCATACTGCTCTTTATGTAATACTCGTAGCATATTTGAATTAAAATGAGATTGTAATTGTTGCAACATAATTTTTTCAAAAATTTTGCTAATTGCAGGTAATATTGAAATTGGTCTGAAATTACCAGGGTCGGTTTTGGATCCAGATTTAAATAGAGGTATTACTTTACTGTTTCATTAAATCCGGAAACACTCCTTTGTCAACACACTTATTAAATATTTCAGCTAGATGTGTTGATACGAGTATATTAACAATAATAGACTGTATCAATTTTACAGAAATACCCCACAAGTCAGCTGCTTTTTTTGAGTTAAGTGACTTGAATACTTTAATGATATCGTTGGGGTTTACATATTTAAAGCTAAATAAGACACTACACTGATCCACGCTGCCCCCAAGCATACGTTGAGCTTTTATTGGACAAGAATTTAAGGCGCTAGTTGTTTTCGCGGGTATATCTATAAAATAGTTGTTAAAAGTTTGTGCTACATCTAATTTATTATTAATCATTTTGTTATTCATATTTAACTCAATGTCATTATCACGAGGTAGTGATCGACCGGTTTCAGTTTTGATTACATTCCAGTCATTTTTATCTTATTTTTTGACTCTTTAATTTTATTACTTATATGTAACGACTTGGCAGCAGCACAGGCCTTTTTGAAGGTTTTAGAATAAATTTTAACATATTGAATAAAGGCAGGATCAAAATTAAATTGCTTCATACCATATATTGTTTGTACAAGTTAGCCCTACTTTTATAAATTCCTGTAGTTGCCCACTCACAAAATTGCAAGCTTTTGTTTTTATAAAACGTTTTTTATTTAAATATGTTATTGTACTCAGCTTTAATTGTATTAAATAAGGAGTCATATAAACCGTTTGGATCTTCCTGATAAAAGTCAATATTAATGACTTTTGCTGAAACATTAACATTAAATTGTTTAAGTCGATACGCACTCATTGGCCTACATACAATTTTATTCCCTTTAGAAGTGACATTAATAGGAAATGCTGCTTTTTGACCAAGATGATCTGATGGAAAGTTACTTAGTATCTCCCTTGTTGTTGATGCACAGTTGCAGAATATATTATCTATACATTTTCCAGAATGTGAGGTGATTCTAGTTGGCTCACAAAATAAATTTTGTAAGCCAAAATATTTAAACAAATTTAAAAATCTTATACATTTCGAAGACTGCACAAGTATGTCAACATTAAAATCCCCACACACCACAACATGTTTTCTACTAGTGAACAAACGCTTCAATGCATTTTCCATAACAGTTTCTAATAAATTATAATCCCTATCTGGAGGATTGTAGACACAGAGGACAATGAGTTGCTCAAGCTCAATACAGGAAAATTCTGCAGTACGCTAAATAGAAAGGGCCACAATATCTTTACGTTCTTTACATTTTAAATTATTAGAAACGAATATAAGAGAGCCACCACGAATAGCTTTCTTTCTTGAGAACGCACTGCAAAGTGAATAAAATTCATTGTTGAACAATAGTTCAGGACTTTTTAACCAATGTTCTGCAAAACAAACATGTGAACATTGTGTTCCTTTATATAAAGTTCTATTTGTAGTAGTTTTTCAGATATGCCTTCAATATTTTGGTGAACCAAGTTAACCCAGACACTCCCTGTCTACCAACGTCTATCGTATGGGGTTCTACAAAGTTTGTCTTAAAAGGTTATTTAAAGAGTCTGCAGCACGAGTTTTGTTCGGCATCCGTCTTTGGGCTAGACGACGCTGTGTAGAATAAAATGTCTCACAATATTTATTTATGAAAAAACAATATTGTTTGAAAATCGAGTAATCTGTCATGTTTTACTCTTTTTCATAAACCATTACTTTCGTCTTATTTACATTCACTTTCATTCCTTTGCCTTTCAGCGCATCATGCATAATATTAACCATCAACTGCAACTCGTCCGCTGATGATGCAAGTATTACCTGATCATCAGCGTAAAGAAGACAGCATTTTACAGCACATTATTTACAAATGTTGTAAAGAAATTTCACTTCTTACCTGTGTACTCTGGTATACTCAAATTTTTTATCTTCTATTTGAGCAGGTTTTGTAGGTGAAGATTTGCTGACGAGGTAGTCTTGAGCATGCCTCATGAAGACTAAGCACGTGTCTCGCATTGTCGTGATGGAGGATGATGCGGCGGTTGCAGTTCTCTTTACGGAGTTCAGAAACGACCTGTGGCAAACAAATGCTAGCATACCATTCTGCATTAACCGTTCATTGTCCCTCAAGAGGAATAGTCGCAACATGGCCGGTTTTGGAGACAAACGCGGCCACAATTTATTTAGTCGCAACACTCCGTGAACGAACAATTTTTGTCGGCTTTAACTCATTTTCGAACACCCAACTGACTGGTTTTTTGTTTCGGGTTCGTACGCGTATATCCAGGATTCGTCACCTGATACGGTAACGCGAGCCGCTTTTTGCTCTTCACAGAGCGAATGCGGTATCCATCGGGAAAACAACTTTTTACACTTAATTGTTCATGCAAGATTATTTGTATTCGACTCATGCCAATGTCTAAAGTTGCCTGAATTTCGCAGTATGTCGATCTTCCTCAATCAGCTTACGCACATCATAAACGTTTTCTTGGGTGACTGCAGTTTTTGGACGACCTTGACGGGGATCATCACTGAGCTTGACACGTCCACATTGAAATTCAGCAAACCAGCGAACAATTGTGGTTTTGGATGGGGCTTCATCACCAAATGCAGAAATCATCCGGTCAATACACTGTTTATGTGTTAAACCACTTCGAAAGTCATAATAAATCATTGCTCTTGAATTTTCTCGAGTCAATTCCATTTTCTCAAAGACTAAACAAGTTTGACAAAACCTTGTGACAAGACCGAGAATCTTTTTTTTATATAAATAAATGGTATTCGATTTTTAAAAGCAAGGAGTTTCCAATTAAAAAGATTTTAATATGACAGGAATAGTGGAAATGTTCCATTCCCGATACTTTTAGTGCAGCCCTCGTATAGACGTGGGCAAAGTCGCATCAGCGAGGCCCCTTTGCTATCGTTCCCAAATTCTACCCTTTCTTTTCTTTATAAATGCATGTTAGGAAAATATTGAAAAGCATATTTTAGTTACGAAATAAGGTTATATTTTGTAACTAAGAAGTCAGGGTAGACCGAGACTTACATAATTATGAAGACCACGTGAGCAGATTGCTCAAAAACGGAAAGGTCAAAAGTACACGGATACTCAGACGTGCGTGTATGAAGCGATTGATGAATCTTGAAGAAGCGAAAGAAGTATGCATGGATCGCGAAGCCTGGCGATCTGTCCTCTCTGACTACCCCGTCAGGGATACAGCGTGAAGATAGTTAGTTTAGTTATTTTGTAACTTTGGTGATAAATTATTTACAAAAGTTATTTTCTTAGGCGTTTTGGTTTACCGAATAAATTACCTGGTATTTGTAATTAATTTTTGCAGCTAAACCTGCTTCGATTAAGATGCTTAGTAGCAGTCGCTTCTGCTTCATATCTTCAATAAATTTTAATAATTTTTAACTTAGAAAAACTTCTTTTGCGGCGCCACTGCCCACAACTATTGCGCTCTAGGATTGACGAGTCGAAGATGTGTGGTGGTTTCCTCCACCCCCTCGCCTTCTATGAATTTTCACCACGTAATGATTACCTAATATATCCCCGAAAGGGTGGCAGAAGCATAGGCATTGTACTTCTACGTTTCACCGTGTGCATTCCTGTCCGATGCTTAACGCAGTGATCGTTTACAGAACACTGAGTCCGCGGGGCCACGAGCGCTTCTTAGTATTAAGTGTTTAAAATCTAATTAATGAAATTAATCATTAATTTCCGTGCTTCGCAAGGGAAGCTTAGCCGTTGTCCGCGTTGCCAGCTAGTAACATGGCAGTCGTTAAGTCAAGTTAAAGGCCTTATGGACTGCTTGAAAATTTTCAACAGTAGGGCGCCAAAGCCTGCGCCTGTCCATTTCAACACGGCACTGGGCTCACCACCTGTTACGTGGGACAGAATTGCATACGGTGAAATGTGTGCATATAGTATGCCTCTGCCTATCCCTTCGGGGATAAAGGCGAGACAATATGTCTACGTCTAATACTCAGAAACTTGGAACACTCAGTCAGAGCACGTGTTTACCTCTAACAACTCCTGGCAGGCGCGGATCAACTATAGTGGGCACGATGGGCATGCCCACAACCTAAATTTGACCTAAGACATACTTTGACGGTCTATTCACATCGATTGACTGATGATATTCCTATATCCAATTTTTACGTACTTTTTTAAGTTTAGACTGCCTCTGTGGCGCGTCGATTCCCGGGTCGGAACAAATATTTGTGTGATCCACAAATGTGTTTCGGAGTTTGGGTGTTTCCTATGTATAATATGCATGTATTTAGAAATATATAAGTATGTTTATCAGTTATCTAGATCCCCTAACACAAGCTAATTTTAGCTTACTTTGGGCTAGATGGCGCTGTGTGAAAAGTGTCCCACAATATTTATTTATTTTTTAAATAATTAAAATAAGTCAAACCGGGGATAACTATGACCAGACACTTTTAAGAAACCCAAAAGATTGTTTACACTGTTGATTGATGGCACTTGGTGGAACTTGCTACACATCTTGAACTAAAACACTTGTACTGTTGCACTTATTTAAACTTCCACTTATTTAAATAAGTGGAACAGTAGGTACAGGTGTTTTTGTTCAAGAAACGCAAAAGAAATTGAATGAAATGAAAATTATACTCGAAATGGTAATTTTTTGTGTAAGCAACCAAACCAATCCGATGGGCTAAACATCCCTTCAGACACTTCTAAAGAAAGGTTCGCTATGCCTATGAGCGCAAAGTAAAAATCCGCTTCAGCAAAAGACAAATATTATCAGAATTATTTATTGTCCTATTCTTACAGTCTGTTCTCCCGTTCTTCTCCATTTTAATGTAAGTATACCTGGCCGCTTCCAAACCCTACCAAGATTAGGAACTTGCATACATACATACATGTTATCACGCCTGTTTCCCATCGGGGTAGGCATAGACTATGGCTTTCCACTTGCTACGATCCTGACATACAGCTTTCGCTTCTTCTACTTTTATGAGTGTTTTCATACACGCTCGCCGGTTATGGGTACTCTTGACCTGGCCTTTTTCCAAAAGATCGTCAATTTGATTGACATACGTACGCCGAGGTCGACCCCTACCAGTTTGCCCATTCACTCTCGCCACATATAACTGCTTCATCAGTCTATTTTCATCCATCCTCTCCACCTGCGGTGCGGTGCATTTTTATTTGCTTGCTAGGGGCAGATATTGGTATACCTACTTTTGATTTTCTTTTAGTGCAACTGTCGTGCTTGCAACTCTGTCGCTGCCACGACCGTTGGTTAGCTGACGCACCGCTAGTAGATGAGATCCTTGGGCCCCAGAGATCTTTGTGGGCCCCTTACACCCAATCGTCAGTCTATTAATCCTCTGTACTACTCTTTATGTGTGTGGGTGTTTGCAAAGCTCCCAAAAAAATCACCTTTTGACCCGGATTAACCCACGCAAAACCTTAAATTGTCAGGTTTAGTCAATCAGACATCTTTGTCAGGCTGTCACATATTATGAACATATCTAAATACCTTTGTTGTCTAGTCAAAAAGTGCTTTAAAGGTCGATTTTTTTCTTAAGTACCAATAATTATATCTACTTAATCCTCTATATTCAGGAAATTTCTTTCGCTTTTGTACCTAATCTATTTTCAAACTTTAAATATCTCAAATTCTGAAAAATTGTACTCGCATGACCAGCCTCCATGATTGCTCATGTATGCTGACAAAATCGCGCTGGTGGGCTCAGATAGGGGTAGGTTGGTGCGACGTGTGAAGGCGTGGAAGGAGACACTTGTCTCATCTGAGACCCGAAAATGCTGTGTGGAGTCACGCGAACTCTTTCATCTGCGGTGACTTTCGCGTCCCTGCAATTGCAGACAATGTGCAAGAGGATGTTGCCATGTCGGTTCCGCCCCGAGTTGCAGAGGCGAAGACCCAAGAAGTGCTGGCTTGACGTCGTAAGAAATGACATGCGTGCCAGTGGCCTCACCACCGGGTTGCCGGTGACCATGCGAAGTGGAGGAAAAGTAAAGGAAATCAGACCCCGGCTGTCGCGAGATGCAACTGGGACAGACGGTCGGATGATGATGACTTTTCAGGGTATTGCAAAAAAACTGCACTCCCTTTTTTGTTTTTGTATATTTAGTTGTTTATAATTTTTGCAATTTATGCTAGTGGTAATTTAATTAAGTATTTAAAAAAACATGTAAGTAGGTACATGCTATTCCGAATCGAATGACACAACAATCATAATTTTTGAAGATGGAGAAAAGAGGTTTTTAACCTTAGAGGGGTGTTATAAGTTTGACGTCGATGTCTGTATGACTGTCTGTGGTATGGTAGCTCACAAACGGATGGATTGATTTCTCTCTTCGGACTCTTCGAAAGCTCATACTTTTTAAGGGTCGTTCCTTAAACTATAGGTACGTATTTTGATACAGGGGGATTTAGAAATTATAAATTTATTGTTGACTATTGTATACCTATATATTGTGCGAAAGTAGAGGGTAGAAGGAATCAGGGTAGGCCGTGACTTACATATGAAGACCACGTGAGCAGATTGCTCAAAAACGGAAAAGTCAAAAGTATTCGGATACCCAGACGTGCGTGTATGAAGCGCGATGAATCTCGAAGAAGCGAAAGAAGTAGGTATGCATGGATCGCGAAGTCTGGCAATCTGTCCTCTCTGACTACCCCGTCAGGGATACAGCGTGAAGATAGTTTAGTTTACTTTTTTATTGTAGTAATGTCTCTAACAATCGATTAGCAGTTGAGTGATTTTTGGGTGAATGTGCCTACAACCTTTTTTGAGGGTTGGATCCGCGCCTGAGTCCTGGTTCTTCAAACGAAGCGTGAAGAGGCACATCATAGGGCGAACGGACTATGAGAATGATCCTAAATTCGCTAGATGTCGCCATGGCTTTCCATCAGGCGAGCAAAGACATTTAAAAAAAAAAACTCCATATGACTATTATTATTTTTATGTGTATCGTATTTATTTACATCGTTATTATGTACTCGGCAAACTGGTAATTGTATTGACATTTATTATCAATTACGAATTTCGAATTTCGTCATTCTCTTTACCGTCGGAAAACTACCAAAGCAATTTACTTTAATATTATTTCATATTAATATACGTACAAACTAGCAATGTGACACGCTGTACATATTTAAACGAAGCATTAATTACTTAAACTATAAATAAAAATGCCTGGTCAAACTAACAGGAACTTACGAGTCAGCAAATAGGCCCAAATTGTATGAATAATGCATCATATCGGCCATACTAAGAACACACAGGCATACAGAAGGAAAATCTTCAATAGCAAATTTCAACCTTACTAGTATAAGATAAAGTACATAATTAATGTCAAGATGATTATAAAAGTCATCAACTATCGTCTATCCGTTTAAATCGGAAAAAATACATTCAGTCTCTCTTTTTTACAAGCTAAGAATTATTGTTCGTAAGACAGAGATAGATGTATGTTTCTTGCCCCCTTTCGACCTGCCATGATATTGGGGTCATGGAACGTGTTTGAATTTCGAAACACGTCCCGTCCAATGCGGTGGCTTGTTATTCAGAGTTTTATCATTGGTTGCGCGAGCTCTGTACCAAAATTTGTTCGGAGCAACAAAATCGATAGTTCTTTGTATGGGGTTGTCGCTTTTCTATCGCTATGGAAGTGTCGCAGAGGATTTTATGGTAGCAGTGCGATACGGTGTGGTTGTAACTTGTATGTTATTCGCGCAGCCATTACGTTTCGAAAGATGTCCGGAGTGACTTTAGTCGTGACGTTTTAATACGTTTTCTATAGTTTTTTGACGTTTATGAAGATACTATTGTCAAGGACCTGCCAAGGTAAGTCAGTGCAATTTTAATTTTATATGATTTTTAAATAAAATTGCCGTTTAGTGTGTGTTTTAGGCGGGAAACATCAAATTTATTCATTTTATTCCACGTATTGAGTTGTAACACTGAAATAACTTTGAATTTCGACCAAGACGTCACGGTTATTTGAAAATTGAATTCCATTATCAATGCCTGTTACATTTGGTAGTTTTTTTTTTAAATCGTGTTTGTTTTTTTTATTGATTTTATGTGACAGCTGTGAAAATGGTTTCTCTTTAGTTTCGATTGCATTAAATTTGTTTTATAAATACATATTTTAATGTAAATTGTAATAAAGCATCGCGTGACAATTTACAGTGACATTATTCTTGCAATACATTCTTATTCCTACAAGTTAGAGACTAAAATGCTGGCACAGCTTTATTTTGTTTTGATGCGCTCTTCTGTCTCACTCTATCTATTTTTATCTGACATAAGGATGTCTCTGTCTGTTGCATTGAACTTATTTATAGTGTTCTCGGCGGGGTATAGCATTCCCCCGTGGCGCCCTACATTTTGCGTTAGTGTTGACATTCCGACAGTAAAGTATCGATATCGATGAATGTAGTTTATCGATATAATTTTGCTGCAGAAATAAAAACAATAATAATGGAAAACTGGCTTTTTAAAATAATAACTTTAAATTCTAACTCACCCTTTTACGTTTAAGAGAATTTGTTAGGCCCATACACGTTGCATGTATAGTCCTTTTAGAGCGATTGATTTTGAATTTCATATTAATAATATGATCGATTAAAATTATTAATTAGAAAAAATAGTTATATTATATTTATTAATTTGGATTGGAAAATAAAATTACTTAAATTTTTATTGTTTGAATTCGAATGCGTGAAAAACAATAATTAAAAGTAAAAAAAAAAAAAAAAGCGTTAAGCTGGAAAAAGGCGTGCTCCGTTGGTTTGGACACGTCCAACGAATGAGTGAGGAACGATTGACGAAGAATATATATTGTTCAAAAGTAGAGGGTAGAAGGAGTCAGGGAAGGCCGAGACTTACATATGAAGACCACGTGAGCAGATTGCTCAAAAACGGAAAGGTCAAAAGTACTCGGATACCCAGACGTGCGTGTATGAAGCGATTGATGAATCTCGAAGAAGCGAAAGAAGTATGCATGGATCGCGAAGCCTGGCGATCTGTCCTCTCTGACTACCCCGTCAGGGATACAGCGTGAAGATAATTAAAAGTAATAATTAGAATTTATATAATGTAGACTACCAAAGGAGAAGCAAAATAATTTTGACAATTTACAACACATTATCTAATTGTGTGAACCCGTAGTGTTTATATATTTATATTTTTAACAAATGTAACCTATGAATAAGCTATATTCTGAATCGCGTCGACAACATAAATAGGTTGCGGAATAAAATAAATGTTATCATTGATTACATGCATTTTTAGAAGGAAACACCAAAAAACAAACCTAACAGTAACAAAAAATAGAAGAGTGTACGTTCAGACTAATTTGTTGACTAGCATGAAATAAATTGTATTCATGACTGCCTGTGGCGTAAGTGGTAGTATATATAATCGCCACACCGAGGACTCGGGTTGAAATCCTGAGTTTTGTATGTAAATATTTGTATGATCCACGCAAATATTTACATACAAAACTCACTTTAATATCAGTCTCACTTTAATCAGATGCAATGGTACACGAAGATTTATGGGGTCCAAGCTGGAATTACCAGGAGATAAGTTAGCTGATGCCTTTTAGTACAGGGTGACGACGTGGGATGGCCTAAATTCATTACGAAAAGGTCAAAAGTACTCGGATATAGACGTGCATGTATGAATGTATGGATCGCAAAGTCTGGCGATATGTCCTCTCTGATACCGCATAAAGATAATTTATTATAGATCGATTAGGTCAATATATTTTAGAAAGTATTTTGGTCAAGTTTATTCTATTACTTTCTTTTACTATAAAAGAATAAGTTGTTTGGTTCCTGAAATCACTCTTTCCGAATCGGGATAATACTAATTGTATTATCTCTGACAGTAATCCCGATTCTGTCAAGTATCCTCTATACTTGACAGAATCGGGATTACTGTCTCTTGACTTCTTGCTGTGCAGACCTCAGACAGTTCTGGATCCTAGCGCTACACGTACACTTCTCAAAGGGTTCTAGATAGAAGTTCTAAGTAGAAGGCCTACATGCACACTACTAAAGTCTCATGGATTCAAGACAATGCATGGATTTTTATTAAAAAAAGTCTTAATGTGGTACCCATTATCACAATAAGTTAGGTCATTTTGATTGATATACCCTTGATAGAGGATGCTGAAACTAAAAAAATCAATGAATGGGAGTGAGTTAAAGTTCTTATGCCGCATTTTCTTGAATCCTTCCATTTATTTGAAAGTTAGCAAACAAATTGCTTTAAAAAATTATCCACTGAAGATTAAAATTCTAATGAATATTACTTACGCGTGTTTGAGCACGCATTATGAGTCACATGATTGGTAACAGGATATTATTTCAATAATTATGAAATAATAATAGAAGGTGACTGAGTCGAAGGACAGATCGATTTCGATTTGGTCAAATTATTTTAAAGCGAGACACATACTAAGGAATGATAGGAAATTGGGTATTTTTATACTACTAGAACTATTCATATTTTGAATAGCTACATGTAGAATTTGTTTATTGAAGAAACGATACAAATTAATTTAGTAATTTTAAATGGTTGTACCTTTTTACGTTTTGATATTTTTACGTTTTTTTATTTATACCACTGAGGTGGTCACCGTAGCCTATGGGCGTTTGCAACACCAGCACTCGCGCTGCCGACCCTTTGTACGTTTTGGCACCTTCTTTACTACGACTACTATTATTTACTACCGCTTCTTTTATTAATGAAGTTAGTTAAAGTTAGTAGCCAGTATAAAAAATAATTCTTGACAAGTCTCAATCGTATTTATCGTGCACCGCGTTAAAACGGCAGTTGCTCCCATCAATGCTGAAAATGAAATGCCTGCTCCTAGCTGCTAAATAAAAGTGGTACCGAGGCTTAAAAACACGGGTTTAGAAGCAACTGGAGAAACACGACGATGAAGAAGAAGGGGACTAGTAGGGAAAATGTATTTTATTTAATGTTTGTCTGTTTAACTCCGATCCGTCATAAATTCATCCTTTACTACGTACAGTAAGGTACAGATGTTGTACTTACACCTTTATCAAGGAAAATGAAATAATTTTTATCAAAGAATTAGTAGAGATAAATTAAAATATATAAGTTTATATGCATACCATTTCAAAAAAAGGAAATCTCATAATTGGAAATGGAACTAAAGCAGCCAATAGTTCAGTAAAATTCTTGCTACATTACAATAGTGGTTCCAGAAGTAATAAAAAATAATTTTATACTCTCGCAATCATAGTGAAAAGTTGTAAAGCTCATTATAACTAGGTTTCTATATACTCTTGATTTTTTTAAGTTATACTTCTTTTGGCGCGTTAAGGAAAATTATGAGAGTAAATTTTTACGATGCGCGCGCAGGCCATCACTAAAAACCGACACCATAAGTGTTTTCATGAGATCTTATAAACACTGAAGTTAGCTGATACTACATTCAAAGTAGTTATCATAATTTTTTTTTCTTACAAATATATCATTCTTGTTGTTTTTATTTATTTATTTAACCACCTTATATTAACATACGTATAAGTTACAAAGGAATGAAAGTGAATGTAAACAAGTCGAAAGTAATGGTTTTTGAATGAGTGGTAAGTACGACAGAATGCCCAATTCTTGTGGAAGGAGAAATTAAAAAAAAAGAGTAGAACAAGTGAAAGAGTTTGTAAATCTGGGCACACAATTTACGAGAGATGGAAAGTGTGACTATGACATTGAGCGAAGAGTTTTGGCAGGAAATAAAGTAAATGGAGCCATGTACACTTTTATGAGCAGTCAGAACGTGTCTAAGAAGGCAAGACTGGCTGTACATAGAGGAGTGCTGGTCCCCACACTTATGTATGGCAGTGAAAGTTGGGTATGGCAGAAGACGCATAAAAGTAAAATAAATGCTGTGGAAATGAGAAGTCTGCGAAGTATAGCTGGAGTGAAGTTGATGGATAAAGAAAGGAACAGCGTGATAAGGGAACATTCCGGTATGACAGAAGATGTAGTGACTAAGATAGAAAAAAGGGATGCTTAGATGGTTCGGACACTTGGAGAGGGTGGATGAAAATAGACTGACGAAGCAGATATATGTGCCGAGAGTGAATGGGCAAACTGGTAGGGGTCGACCTCGGCGTACCTATGTCAATCAAATCGACGATCTTTTGGAAAAAGGCCAGGTCAAGAGTACTCTTAACCGGCGAGCGTGTATGAAAACACTCATGAAAGTTGAAGAAGCGAATGCTGTATCTCAGGATCGTAGCAAGTGGAAAGCCATAGTCTCTGCCTACCCCGATGGGAAACAGGCGTGACAATATGTATGTATGTATGTATAAGTTATAAGCCACATACATTATTATTGTTATACTTTACTAATTTATTTATTCATTATCCTAGTAATATGCATTATAATTATACAGAAGCGCTCGTGGCCCCGCGGTCTCAGTGTTCTGTAAACGATCACTGAGTTACGCAACTTTCACTATGGTTGGTCCTCGGATGGGTGACCACTTTGTGGCATTTACATTTGCGAGCGTTTCCGTGCTTCGGAAGGCACGTTAAGCCGTTGGTCCCGGTTGCCAGTAAAATGGCAGTCGTTAAGCCTGGTTGAATGCCTTATGGGCGGCTTGAAAAATTTCAACAGCAGGTAGCCACAACCTGCGTCTGTCTATTTCAACACGGCAATGGGCTCACCACCTATTACGTAAGACAGGAATCCACACGGTGAAAAGTGGGCATATAATATGCCTCTGCCACCCCTTCGGGGATAAGGCGTGATGGATATTTATTTATTTTATTTATAATTATACAATTTTAAAAATACAGATGTCAAAAAAATAAAAATAAAATTGATCTAGAATAACAATAATAATTTGCTAAACAATTAAAATTTCGGATAAACAATCTATTAGAAGTAAAAAGAACTAAAAAAATATTAAATAGCAATTTTAAAAATTACTATCGACCTTGACCACAGCACTAGTACGAACAAAAAAATAATAAAATGTCTGCCGTGCTCAACGAGAGATTATTATTACCATCAACCCTTATATACTAAAAGAAACCATATGTATTTGTGTTAGAGTCCATATTCTATTGGTGAAAGGAAATAGCCTTTGTCTCGAACAAAAAATAGCTCGCCATGGGATTTTAAACTTTCCAAGTCGGTCTTAAGTTTCATAATCAGTCTTTATAATACCAAGACCAAACACATTATTTTTTTTAAATCCGTTGATTTATGAAGACCCAAAGATGGTGGTTGGGAGAAATGTTAGTTTGATGTTTTTATTCGAGTTTTGATGCCTTTCTCAGAAACTGCTAGGCTATAGTCGACGACGTTTTGGATGTTATCATAGCCTTGTTTTATTTGTAATTAAATATTGTAGCAATGTAGTATACTTATCTTTTTAATAAAAAAAAACTAATTATAACATTTTAAGTGCTTATTTTTATCTATTTATGCAATGAATTTTAAATAGTTTTATTTCAAATTTTGTACTTTTAAAGTTTTAATTTTTTTAAAAATTGCCTTAATCCTCAGAATTTTAAGTAAAATTTTAATAAAACAAAATGTTCAGTAGTTTAAAGTAGATTAAAGTTTTTTTTTCATCAGCCTTATTTTGACTATAGGCACTTTTAGGCTAATTTTATTCCGCCTACATCTAACCCTTTCTAGCCATTATTTTTTATGTATTCATAAAAAAACAACCCTCTTGTAATAATTTTTACTGTGTTCGTTCCCCTTCATAAATTTCACTCCTTATTTGTAGGGTGTGTAGAAACACATTGCTACATAAAAAAAAAATACTAATTTGATTAGTGACTTCTATACTATTTCCTTCAACATTAAATTCTTAGGTGTAATTCTTAAAACATTTTTTTTACCACTGAGGTAGCAGACAAGCATACGGCCCACCTGATGGAAAGTGGTTACTTTAGTCTATGGACGATTGCAACACCAAATGTTGGCAGCACTGGCGCTGCCAACCTTTTTTTACATTATAGCAACCGGTATACATTCGGCTGCTTTCAGATCAGAAAAAAGAACTATCCATTGAGAATCGTTCAACTTTGCCTACCAAACCGAATATTTTAGCAATACCTAAGTTACTAGAATTAATATTAATAATAAGTTTTCCGTGGATTTTCGTACACATAGTTATTGTGACGTGAAAGCATCTTTAAGAAATTGTCAGATTTGACATCTGTCAGTTTCATACATTCTGTCTCTCTCATTTCCTTTTCTCTTCCTCTCTTTTTCTTCGTTGTATTGCACGTGAGTGAGAAGGATCGGGATAGTACAAGAGAGAAGCCATGCTCCATGGCTCCCGATGAGACGATGATGCCAGTGTTTGATTGTGCAATATCATGCAATAGACTATTATTCAACTAGTTGACGCCCGTGGCTTCACACGCGTAAAGATGTTTATATATATATAGATAAAAAGTAGCCTATGTGTTATTCAGATGTATAAGCTATATTATTGTAGTTTCAATAAAATACATTCAGTAGTTTTTAAGTAAAAGAGTAACAAACATCCATAATTAAAAAACTTTTTTCTATATATATTAATTTTATTCTATTTTTTGCTAAATCTTGACCAATTATCGCCATATCTTAGCAGATTGACAAAAATACCTGTCTTTTTTTTTTAATGTTGTGGGACGTAGGTACTTGTTGTATGTATGGAGGTCAGTGTGTGGGACGCATTTTACACAGAGCCATCTAGCCCAAATCAAACTATAAACTTGTACTATAGGATCTTGACAACTGATTACATACTTTCTAAATACATACATCTTATACATAGGAAACCCTCAACTACGAAACCACCATTTGTGGATCACAAAAAGATTTGTTCCGTTCCGGGAATCGAAGCCGGGTCCTCAGCGCGGCAGTCGCATACACTACCACTGCGCCACCGAGGCAGTCCTAACTTATTGACTTGAACTTTCTCAATGGGCAAGAAAACTGTCAAATAGTTCATTGTAGAGGGCGCCAATGTTTGTTACAAAGCCACTTTCAATCTTCATACTATTTCGTTATAAGAAATACGCATTATTAATTTTTTATTGAAGAATGGGTCGTTGTCTGGCTTTTAAATGTAGCCTATTTTTCTTATTTTAATTAATTAATTTCCTCATTTAATTCATCGATTCACCAGGTAGAATACATGTTGTAAAGCTTTATTCCGCAACAAAAAAGAAACTTAGAGCAAAAACAAAACGCCAGACGAAGCAGACTATAGGTTTTGCTATGAAACATAACGTTTTCTGTGTAACAAACACACAGCACCCTCTACATATAAGTTTCAAGTAATTACCCGTAAGAAGAGAACATAGTAAAATCGTTATTTTTAATATCTATTTCAGATGCAGCAACCCTTGAGTCAACAGCCTGATCAGATAGGGTAAGTGTAAAGAACAGAATTAATTCTCTCTAATCGATATACATACATACAAATATATTGTCACGCCTTTATCCCCGAAGGGGTGGGGTAGGCAGAGGCATATTTTACGCCCACATTTCACGACTTGGGCTTAATGACCGCCATTTTACTGGGAACCGGGACTATCAGCTTAACGTGCCTTCGGAAGCACGGAAACACTCGCAAATGTATAAGCCACAAAGCGGTCACCCATCCTAGGACACCTATAGCGAAAGTTCACAATTTGCGTAGTATCTACTGTAATTCAATCAAAGATAAATTCGAAAAATAAAAATTTAAAAATCATTATAAACAAATATTATTATTTAAAAAAAAGTAGAATGTGTTTTTATTACAAATGACCTATATATTATGAATGAATATACCTATATTATCATGCTGCTACCCAAGAGAGCGGAGCAGCCATCATAAATGTCAACAAATCGGACAAACTTTCGTACAGTAGGTATTGTAAAATTAATGACACAAGACGGAGTGACGAAATTAAATGGGTGCCACACGGCTTTCGAAGTACGTCACAACCGAAGCCGCAGGGATCAGCTAGCTTATATAATATTAAGATTACGTAAAGCAGACCAAGGCGGTTGATAGCGATTATGTACTCCAACAATAATCTGTAAGTACATTGTGTTTTCATTTTACAGACCCCCACAAACCCTTGGGCAGCAAATGGTGCTGTGTCCAGTCCGCCTAGTGTATGAGACTCAGATATTAGTTCAACCTGGTGAGTAAATTCTTATTGCTGTTTATGAATTAGATACGTTAAAACCACAGAGCAAGGATTCAATGTCTCTCGCGCCGTTCTAGAGACGCCTTACTCTATATCTATACACTAATATATAAAGCTGAAGAGTTTGTTTGTTTGTTTTGTTGAACGCGCTAGTCTCAGGAAATACTGGTCAGATTTGAAAAATTCTTTTTGTGTTGGATAGCCCATTTATCGAGGAAGGCTATGGGCTATATATCATCACGCTGCTACCCTGGAGAATGGAGCAGTAATCATAAATGTCGACAAATAGTGCAAATTTTTATACATTTTGGTAAAATTTTTAAGCGACGGGATTAAACAGGTGCAACAGGAGATTGAAGTATGTCACGGGCGAAGCCGTGATGGTCACCTAGTAATTCATAAAAACCAAACGTGTCTGGGGGCGTCACAGCTCGCTCATATACGATTAAACTATTTTCTACAAATAATATAAAAGCGAAAGTTTGTAAGAATGTATGTTTCTTACTCTTTCACGCAAAATCTAGGTACTGAATGGATTTTAATGAAACTTAACTTTAATATAGCTTACACATCAGAATAACACATATGCTACTTTGTATCTCGGGAGCAAGTTCCTGTGGGAAACGGGAACGTGAAAACTTCAACACGCGTGTGGAGCCGCGGTCGTCAATTAGTATTTCATACGAATGGCAGGCAACTGACTATCTAGTTTGTCGTGTCTATCTTGTCAGAAGTCTCTCCACGCTGTGATTGTCAGGACGCGTTTGTCAATCCAGAACCATTCGGCCCCATCGGCTATCAGTTCTACAAGTAATGTGTCCACTGCCACGTAAGCCGGCCAACTTTTTCTTCCATAAAATAAGAAGCCGTCTCCAGAATTTCAGCTATCTCTGTACTGAAATTCTTGAAATTAGGGCTAAGGAGTAAAATAATCTAAATTGTCGTTACAATATTAATTAGAATATTAACTTCATGCAACGGACTTATATACATTATTTGTCTATCTCTTCCAGGTAGTCACATTCAACCAAACCAGACTTTCTTTGTCAACCCTCACAATCCTCCACCATGGATGCAGAACACTCTACAAAACACTCTTCAAAACAGTCTTCAGGCCAGACCAGCCATACAAAATCAAGTGGTCTATGTCCAACAAATGCCAAACAACATGGTATCGGCCATACAACAGCCTATGGACCAAAACCAAATGTATATGCAGCAGAATATTCAAAATTTTCAAGTCCAACAGCAAATGTTTGCACAGAATTCTCAAGAAATTCGACCAGCAGTGCAATTCACAAATGTTATGCCAAATATGGTTCAAAATATTCAAACAAATGTACCAAATGAAAGGAATGTACATAATCGACAAATGCAGAATAACCCTCAAATTATTCAAAATCAAATTGTTCATAGGCCAATTCAAAATCAAGTTATCAATCAACCTCAACAAATCCAAGGACAAGAATTTATGAGACCTCAAGTACCACAATTACTCAACATTCAAAGACCAGTCATGACTGTAAATCAAATGCAAGCCATGCAACAACAGACTTTAGCAAACTTGCAAAACGTTGGTCAAAATACTGGACAAACATTTACCTCCAATGGCAGTAGGCAGAGTCCTAACATAAATACAGTGAGGACTTCTGTTCCTAACAATATTGCAAGTATACAAGCAGCGCCAAAATTAAAAGAAATTACTCCTGCGAATGTAGAGTTACCAGGAGACCATCCCGTTGGGAGTGGTGCCTCTAATGTTAGACCGCTAGCTCCAAATTTTCATAAACCAATGCAACCTAGAAATTATCCAAACTTTAAATTAGATTACAATGAAACAGGTGTGCCTAAAGTTACCCAACATATTCCCGTACAAACAATTCAAACTATGCCAGTATATAACAACAGTCACCAAAATGTTGTAAATAATTATGCAATAAAACAAGAATTAAATAGCCCAATTAACAATAAAAGAAAAAAAAGTGAAGCTCCGGATGAAAGTAAAAACAAAATGGTTGCGACTCCTACTTTTAAACCTAATAATAGTATGCAAATTACTGCCAAACCAAATTTTAATTCTTCACGAGAAAATATGTCTAAACCAAATTTCTATAACACACAACAAAAACAAAATACTGCTATTCCTGGATCCAATTTAGTCAATGAAATAGGCACAAATACAAGTCCAGTTCATAGGATAAAAATGAATCCACAGCTCCAAATGAATAATAACCAATCTGTAACGAAAAGCAATAGTGGATCTCCAGTAAATTTTAATAACGAAATATCAAGTCTAATGGAAAAAGATAAATTAATACGCAATACAGTTTACACTCAGGCTCGAGGAAGGTTACTACAAGATAAAAGTGAGGAAGCTAAGTTACATCAAGTAGAAATAACTTCTGAAAACATCGAACAGCCTAAACATGTTGAAGAAAAAAAGATCGAACCAAAATTGCAACAAAATCACACAGAAATGACAATAACTCCTATTGAACCACAATTAAAACCTAATCCAACTGAAATAAGAATAAGTGCTATTGAACCAAAATCGAAACAAAATTCAACTGAAATGAGAATAAGTCCTATTGAACCAAAATCAAAACAAAATGCAACTGAAATGAAAATAAGTCCTATTGAACCAAAACCAAAACCAAATTCTACTGAAATGACTAAAAATCCTGCTGAAGCGCCAAAAAGTATGCCAATTATCCCTATGGATGTAGAACCAATCGTAAAAATTGAAAGACTAAATCCTGAAAATAATAAAGAGATTCAAGCACACGTACAAATAATTATTAAAAACGAAGACAAACCTGCAGAAAAAGTAGAACAGGCAAATAAAAATGATGAAGTTCAAAACGTAGTCAGCGAAGTCGAAAAAACCGACGACAATATTCAAGAAAAATCATTACCTCCTGTAAGAAGTGCAGCTAAAAGCGATATAGATATATTAACACACGTTGTTGATGGATATGTGATACAAGAATCCAATATTGCTTTTCCGGTGAGTGAAATTGGATTTTCATCAAACTTGTTTCAGAATCTTTTTCCATTTCCTTGACAGCCGTTTTTCCTGGTTGCCAAAATCACGGTTATCGTTATGTAAGCTCAAGACTTGTATTGCAATCATCAAATAGCGTTTAACATCTCGTAACGATCTAAAAACGCTAAACTTAGTTTTATTTTTGTATTTATTCTATGACCTGGTTACTAAGACTTTTTAGCCAAATCTTATTTTTATATCATATTTCTTAAATCTTATCTTCTAATTTAGTCCTGTCCAGTCCTTTGTCGATGTCAAGTCCATTCATAGGTCCTGTGTCCTTGCCCCATTAACGTGGTAGAGCGTTATTGAGGCTTTCAGTGGAATTTGCACGACAAGTTGCAAAATAGCTTTTCACTGTCTTTCACTATAGCACGTTTACACATCTTTTATGTGTAAGATACTACCATTTTTACACATAAAACAAGGTTAATACACTAGTTTTGGAAAATAATAATAAATAAATAAATATCCATCACGCCTTATCCCCGAAGGGTTGGCAGAGGCATATTATATGCCCACTTTTCACCGTGTGGATTCCTATCCCACATAATAGGTGGTGAGCCCATTGCCGTGTTGAAATAGACAGACGCAGGTTGTGGGTACCTGCTGTTGAAATTTTTCATGCATAACCAATCCATAAAAACCCCCCAAATAAGGCATTCAACCAGGCTTAACGACCTTTTTACTGGCAACCGGGACCAGCCATAGTGAAAGTTGCGTAACTCAGTGATCGTTTACAGAACACTGAGACCGCGGGGCCACGAGCGCTTCTGTTTTGGAAAACACGAGTTTTGGAAAATAATATACAGCAAGCGGCCGCTATTTAACAAGATCCCGCGCAAATCCCGCTTGACTTAGTTTTGACCTTTGAAAACTAAGCACAAGCATTTATTGAGTTTCAGAAACTTTCTGTAATAAATATCAAAGACACTTACTCAAAAAAAAAAACACCCGAGTTTGCCTATATCGTAAATTAATAAAGAATTATGCAGACTAGAATCAGAGATAATATCAAAATAATAAGAGAATGTCATGCACACTCCATAACGTTAATTAATGTTCCTACAGATAAGAAGACCGCTAAAAGAGAAACCCCTCCCCGCGAACACGAAGTCAGCAAGAAAGGAAAAGAAAGATCTTCTCAAAGAAAGTATACGAGAAGAACTTAAAAGTAATGCGAGTGAAACGGCGCCGTTACCTTTCCAATATCATATGCTGGACAGCGCGAGAGAAGAAAAGGAGAAGGCAGAATCAAAAGAAAACGAAGAAGCTAAAGAAAGAGGTGAGTTAAATTGAAATGGAGATTGTTCAATTTTTAAAATGTGTTATATATCATAAACCTTAAGGTATTCCTCGGAATGTTTTTTGATTGACCTATCTATTGACACTATTGTGTCTATAGATAGGTCAATCACTAATTATCACCTACTAAGGATGATTAGTATTTCAGTTAAAATATGAATAACCCTCATTTAACCTTCAAATTACGTAATCTTTGTCATTACGGCAGTAACACATTTGCTGAAACTATTAAAAAAAATTAATAATTCAGTAAATTTATTACTATGAATATAACAAAAACACTCAAATTAGTTTTTTAGAATGCTCTATATTTTTAAAATATAATAAAAAATAAGGAAAAAAAATTGTCCACTACTTCATTTTAGGGCGATAGCACCTGACCCCTTTCTCATAGCAAACCAAATACCTATAGTGTTTAGTTCGCTGGGAGATGATCAACTAAAATAAATTTGTCAGACAGACAACTAACTTGCTGCTGGTGTAAGCGCTTTGCAAGCTGCGTGTACACGCTTTACATTAAGTAGCTGGGTATAAGCACTTTATGTATAAAAAACTGGGTATAAGCGCTTTATGTATAAGTAACTGGGTATAAGCGCTTTACGTTTAAGTAACTGGGTATAAGTGCTTTACGTTTAAGTAACTTTATAAAAGCGCTTTACATATAAATAACTGGGTATAAGCGCTTTACGTTTAAGTAACTTTATATAAGCTCTTTACGTATAAGTAACTGGGTATAAGCGCTTTACGTTTAACTAACTGGCTATAAGCGCTTTCTGTAAAAGTAACTGGCTAAAAGAGCTTTACGTTTATGTAACCAGTTACATAAACGTAAAGCGCTTTTACCCAGTTACTAAAGTCGTTTAAAAGTTATTTTATTTAAAGCGCGTATACCCAGGTATAAGCGCTTTACGTTTAAGTAATTGGGTATAAGCGCTTCACGTTTAAGTAACTGGGTAAAAGCGCTTTATGTTTATGTAACTGGGTATTAGCGCTTTACGTTTAAGTAATTGGGTATAATCGCTTTACGTATAACTGGGTATAAGCGCTTTACGTATAAATAACTTGGTAAATACGCTTTATGTATAAGCTATTTTCAATTAACTAGACATCTTAATTGCAGATAATCCGTTCTGCAAGCTGCAGCATTCCACGGTCAAGTCTTGGACGGTATGTACTGTTACTTTATCTAGACCCTAATTCCGAGAAAATCCACGTGCCTTGTTAACCCATTAGGGCTAACAAGGTGGGTTTTGAAAAAAAAAAGGTTTTTAAAATTACCAGCCATAATTGAAACAGGGGGAGAAAACCAGGTATAGATCCTGCAAAATATAGTTCATGTACCTAATTTTGTTTTTAACATATTTGAAATCCAAGCACTTTATGGCAGTACGATCCTCATAAATCCTGTTCAGATAATGTTGGGATGAGTTACTGATAAATTCTCTTAAGGACATTTCTAAACATACGACATGTAGAAGGATTTCTTCACCATCTTAGAGATTTCAATCAAACCAAACAAAAGTACGAAAGCGTCATCTGACAGTTTAGGACTGCCCCATTTTACCGAGGTTTATTTGGTCCCGTTTGCACTTTGAATATCTTCTTTATCTTAACGTATTCCCAATTACTTCCAAACTTTACTTGGATTTGGAGCCCGGGTTCCCTTATAATTATTATTTATCTATCACGCCTAAGGGGTGGCAGATACATATTATGAGTTAGTGAGTCCATTGCCGTGTTGAAATAGACAGACGCAGGTTGTGGCTACCTGCTGTTGAAATTTTTCAAGCCGCCCATAAGACCTACAACTTGACTTAACGACTGCCATGTTATTGGCAACCGGGACCAACGGCTTAACGTGCTTCCAAAGCACGGAAACGCTCAGAAAAGTAAATGCCCCACAGTGGTCACCCATCCGTGACCAGTCATAGTGAAAGTTGCTTAACGCAGTGATCGTTTACAGAACACTCGAGTCTGCGGGACCACCACCGCTTCAATTCTTTCAACATTAATCTTCAATTACTAGCGGCACGCTATGGTGGCGGTTTTGACGTTGTGTTTTTGGATGAAACTTGGCTTAATGCTAACCATACTGTAAGCCGTTCTTGGACAGATGACACTGCAGCATCTACGTCCAAAGATCCTTTTGGAAACGGATTCACAAAAGGATTTTACATAATTAAAAACATTTTAATAAAGGATTTTACATCACTTTTGTAATATGTCAAAACGGCCATCATACAAGTAGCGTGCCGTTAGTATAGTCCGTTATAATTGACTGTTAATATACGGTTTGGATTATGTTATCTGATTTCCTCACAACCCCGTAACGGCGCCTGCGTCTTGTCCGTTAATCAGCAGGTGGAACCATTGCAGGTAAGGTCGTTTGGACCCCATAGATCTCTTTGTATGTATGTGCTAACAAAAACTTTTTTCTAGGTCGACGATCTCTCAGTCCACCTTCTCAAATATAAGTGGAAGGACACCGTGTCATTACTCCAGGACCACGAAATCGATGGTGAAAGTCTGTTCCTTGTATCGAAGCAGCAACTCCTCACTATCGGAGTGTCGGATGATCATGCTGATCTCATATGTGAATTCGTTAAGAGCTGATCTTCAATAGAAGATATGACGTTGGTTTAAAATGTTATAGAAATGTCAGATTGTATTTTAGCACTCTAGCGAGCGTTTGGTGTACTAAAAGTCGACTATTGACAAAAAAGAAAATCGTTTGTTACACTATTTATCACTCGAAATTGGGTGGCGGTCTTACTGTCCTTACTGACGAACGGATACTATTATTTGCCAAATCTAGTATAAAATTCGTGTATTAAAGAAATAAAGAATTCGAAAATGTGCTGAGTGAAGGAATGTAATATGTTGTTGAGGACGCGATTTGACTAAGCAAATCTGACAAGGCTGTATGGACTGAGGTTCCTTTGCCTGTCCAAGATTATGGCGAAGACAAGCAAAAAGAAAATGGATCTTGTCGATATACATAGAACCACATAGGCAAAGGCGAATTACACACAAGCCAATTCTGTATATACTTGGTGAATCTTGAATATAGTCGTTTAAAAGTTATTTTATTTTAACTAACCGGTTTAGCTTTGTGGTAATGTTCTCATTCACATCAGTATTTTGTTCACCCCACGTAGTAAGCAAGTCTATTGCCGTCATCGGGCACTTACACATGAGAAAGTCTATGACCATTCTGTAATCTGAACCAATATTCCGACAGCCATGTTACACATACACAAAACAATGCATTGAGTCTGAGAATAAATAATGCTTAATATGTTATTATTATGATTTAATTATTATTATCTATACAAAAATTCATGATTAATTCTGTTGACACTCATTATTAATTACCACTAATTTAGTAATAAAAATATATTCCAGTAATTTTTATAATTTGTAACACTGAAACACATAACGTTGATGTGTGACGTTTGGTCTACGTGGGAAAGTGTACAAGTGCGCACGCTTGCGGTATATTAATCTCTAGAGCATTTATCTTGTTTTATGTGAGGGAGTGGTGGCTTCTTGGACATAAAAGGTTAACGTGCTATAGGGAATGACATTGATATAAATGCAGTGAAATGTTATTTTCTATTTTGCCGCGTAAACCCCACTGAAAACCTCAGTATAACAACTACCATTATACTGGGGTGATACTGACCTTGACTTAAGACTAGACTTGACTAAGACGTAGAGGCGGGGGACATTTTTGATAATAAGAAAGAAGATTGAAGAAATATGAATTAAGTTTTCATCAGTCATCATCATCCGAGCGTCTGTCCCAGTTGCGTCTCGCGACACCCGGGGTCCGCTTTCCTACATTTTCTCCTCCACTTCGCACGGTCTTCGGCATCCCCTGTAGTGAGACCATTGGCACGCATGTCATCCCTTACGACGTCAAGCCAGCACTTCTTGGGTCTTCCCCTCTTACCGGGACCCGGCGGGGCTGACATGGCCAGACATTTGTTACCTACGTAGCCCGGCGGTTGCCGCAAGACGTGACCATACCAACGAAGGCGACACTCTTGCAACTTGTCTGCAATGTCACGGACGTGAAGGCCGCCGCGGATGCTAGAGTTTCTCACGCGGTCCATCCGCGTGACCCCACACATCCACCGCAGCATCTTCATTTCCATGACACGCAGCTCCTGCTTGTGTCGCTCCAATATCGGCCACGTCTCACTGCCATGTAAAAGGACAGGTCTAATAATGGTTTTGTAGACCTGTCCCTTCAACCGGATCGGCATTTTAGGGTCACAAATGACACCGGTCATCTCCCGCCATTTGGCCCACGCGGCAGCAATGCGTGACTTGACATCGCAATCGATGTCACTGGACGTGTGAAAAACAGATCCCAGGTATTTAACCTGGTCCGTGCGCTCGACCAAATCACCGCCTATGCGGACGGATGTGGGATCTGTCGAGTTTATTGCCAAGTACTCGGTCTTCGCCACATTTAGTTTCAGACCGCCGTTCTCAAGCGTCTCCTTCCACGCCTTTACACGTCGCACCAATCTGCCCCTGTCCGCGTCTGCCAGCGCAATATCGTCAGCATACATGAGCAACCATGGAGGCTGCTCATGTGAGTTTCTGATGCTGTCCGACAATTCGTCTAATATTACACTGAACAGAAGCGGACTAAGGACCGAACCCTGGTGTACCCCGACGGTGATGGGGAAGGGTTTCGTGTCGCCAACAGCAGTCCGAACCATTGAATCGGAGTCACAGTACATGTCCCGGATAGTGTCAATATAGACCTCTGGAACCCCTTTGGACCGCAGTGCCCACCAGATCATCGCACGAGGAACACAGTCGAAGGCCTTCTGCATGTCTAGAAACAAACAGTGCAGAGGCGTGTTCTTCGACCTGTATTTCTCTGCGACAACCCTCAGGGCAAAAACAGGGTCCGTGGTCCCATGACCAGGGCGAAACCCATATTGACACTCCGAGAGAGTACACTCCTGCCGGATCCGAGAGTCTATAATCCTCTCGAAGATCTTCATGGTGTGGGACATCACCTTAATACCGCGGTAGCTCCCGCACTCCTGCACTGACCCCTTACCTTTGAAGACTGGAGTAATAATACTCAGTCTCCATTGGTTTGGGATCTGCCCGCTGAGGAGTATGCGGTTAAAAAGGTTTATTAAGATGCCCACACCGCGAGGACCCATCGCCTTCCAGGCTTCGATGGGGACTCCAGCTTTCCGATTCTTCATGCGGCGAAGCGCAGTCAGGACTTCTTCAGGCGTTACCGGTGGCACTAGTCCCTGATTCGGAGGGAGGTCCGGAGGCTGCACCTCTTTGTGCTGTTTATTAAGCAGCTCGTGGAAGTACGAGCGCCATCTCTCCTTTACCGCGAGGTCTTCGCTTAACAGGTTGCCCTCAGGGTCTTTTACACAGCGACACTTGGATATATCCTGTGCCGCTTTGACCCTGGAGCGCGCCAGCTTATAGATGAGCTTCTGCCCCTCAGACGATTCCAGCTTATCAAACAGAGGTTGTAAGTGGTCACGTCTGGCTCTGGCTACAGCTCTCTTTGTGGCGCGCTTGGCAGCCCTGTACGCGTCGCGGTCTTCAGGAGATCCGGTCGCTTGCCACTTTTTAAAGAGGGCTTTCTTCTCCCTAGTCTCCCTCTGGACTGCGTCGTTCCACCACCAAGTTTCCTTGTCACATTTGCGTCCACCTTTAGACACACCGAGCACCACCTTCGCCGCTCCAAGGATGGCCGCCTGAACTTTGTCCCAGTAATCTTGAACTGGTTCGCCTTCAGTGTCGGTGCACTTGTCACCGACAGCTGAGACGAACTCCTGGGACCTAGTTTCATCAAGCAGCCACCATCTGATGCGACGCTGGCACCGCTCGATGCGTTTGCCTTTGGGCTTCACGCAGAGGTCCATGACAAGGAGACGGTGTTGTGCAGTAAGACTCTCACCGGGTATGACCTTGCAGTTGGCCACCTTGCTATGACGTTTGGATATCAGTGTTACAAATTAATAAATAACAGTGAACTGTAATTGCGGACTGCATAGCTTTGATATTGGTCTTCCTACATACTTTATATGTGTGTTAAACACTCTCTGGAGCAATAGACCTACACTCTTTAAGTGCTCCAATGACCAATCGCAAAAGTTCAGTTTTTAAAAATTTACCAACCACTTGAATACAGAATTGATATCTTTTGACAAAATCCGTATCTACTATACCCCCTGGAAAATTTAAACGTATTAATTAGTTTTAAGTTTTCTTAGGTTCATCTCTCAATTACCAGAGTTAATTTACCAGGGCGTTCATTCTCTGTTAAGTCTCGAAAGCCTATGCGGAATGTTGCTAGTGCTGCTTATGTTAACATCATACAAAACTACCGCCTTTTTGCCAAATCTACCTGATAACGAATAGGTAATGCTAGGTCGTAAAATATCTAGTATGTAAATTCGACTGACAACTGTGTCAAATTCAAATTTTGTACTATATGTAAATAATTGTTAATGTGTAGATAGGTTAAATATTTGATCCTTAAAAGTCACTTGCTTTAGTCCTTCGATCCATCTGAATCAGGTATGAAGGACCAATATATAGTGATCAATCTTGATGAGACCGATGTATGAAGTCTGATTTACAGTATATTTTTGGAAGCAAACCAGTATTATTGCTTAAAACTGTTGAATTTAGTAAAAAATATTCGGTTTGGCACTATAGGTTAGTGCGCGACCGAATATTAATTCTCGAATTCAAAATGACTATTTTCACTACTAATTGTACAGTTCATTGTAAATATTTTTAACAGGCAACAATTTGTAAAGTTAGCAAAATAATATTGTTGAGATATGCGAGTTGATGTTCTATTGTACCGAAGTTTGTGTTGTTGATAAAATATACAATGACTTGTATTATATATAGATTTTTTTACTCTATGTGAATATAGTAATAAAGAAAAACAACATATTTTTGAATTTTCATTTATAAATTAAACAATTGCACAACTATTACGTTTACATATTACAATATAAGGTTTTATAACAACATAAAATATAAATAAAAACTGCATAAAACACACAATGACTTAATCCAAAAGGGGACACCACTAGTTACGAAGACAAAACAAATCTACAAAAAACATCACTATTTAAACGCCTAATCATCAATAATAAAATGCAATCGCATTCAAAATTTCTAGAGCAATTTTTTTACTATGGCTACATTGATGTTCGTTATTTGAACAAAACATTTTGTTTCTGGAAACTTTGAACACGAATGTAAATTTCGGTTTTTATAAATCACCATTCATAATATAATTCATAATCATACCACAACGCTAATTTCTCTTCGTGGTTTTTCCCATAAAATTCACAACTTGAGCAAACGGAGCAAACTTACCGCGTCTATTGCGTTTTTTAATACCTAATTCTTGTAGCACATCGTCAGACTCTATTATAGACGAGTCCATATTTTTCGAAACGATATCTTCCGAATAATCTTCGCTCTCATTTTTCTCTGTATCAGAAAGATCCCTAAATTTCATAAAGTCTTTACCCCTAATTATGCTTTGATCACGGCGTTTCATAGCTTTTGGGGAGCCAAATTTTGGATGATCTGACGGTTGACACATTAAAGTATCGTAGAAGTATCTGTCTGCTCGGCCCTCGCCTTTCGGTCTCTGCTTGTCGTCGTCGGAACTTTCTCCCGAAGAGTTGAGGTTTGGGGAGCCCTGTGGTGTTTTATGTTTTCTAGAGCTGGAAATTTTATGATTCTCAAATTACATACAGGCAAAATTTTACTGTTGACAGTGTATAATTCAAAAAAAATATGGACGCAGGTGTTACAGGCGCGTAAGCGTACTAATTTCAAACCAATCTAAAAATTAGACAAGATTGTCTATTCAGTCAGCCAGTGATTGTACTGGCCATTGCTTTCTGCACCTTTAACCGTAAAATATAATAGCTAAAAAGACTTTTCACGCTTACAGCAGAATCTTTACTATTTATTGTGTAAAATAAGAATGAAAGAGACATCATAGCCTCTTGCCTCTTTGTCACGTATTTTATCTCTGATATGAGCTAATAATTCCGATAATTCCGAAATCTATGTATAATTTTTAAAAGTAACTTGGCAACTCTGTCAACAATATAATTATGTTCTTTTGGTCGAAGTCTTTTTTTTATTCATTCCACCATTTTTATTATTAGAACTGAGTAAATATAATAAAGTTGGTTTTCACATACCATCTTTTACCAGTATCACCAGCTATCATAGTGGGACGAGGTGATGTTGGTACGTAGGTCCCCGGGGCGCCGATCTCATCTCCACTCGCCACCTATAATTTCAAAACTGGTACCTATTTCCAAAACTTTAATAGCTAAATAAACCCTTGCCGTATATTGTAAGCATTGCTCGTTCGTGGCCAAACGTGGTAAAAAAGAGTGCATATCTACTTATAAATAAATAATCAATTTTGCTCTAAATTAATTGTTTTAACGTATTTTTTAATGCATGCAAATCTTTATCTTTAAATAAGTAACAGAGAAATATATCAGAGAGCACCTACACGAGACTAAAAGATATAAACGTTTCCTACTTTAGTCCTAACTACAAACATAATCATCTAGTCTCCTAACATGCTTGAAACCGCTTTAGGCTATTTGATACAGTCGCATACAATATAGGTAGATTCGTGTCTCAGAAATTATTCTGAAGAAAAATATTTGGCTTGTCTCTTACTAAAAATGGGTCTCCTGAGCCAGTTTTCAGATGGTTCGTAAATTAACCTATATACTGGAGTCTATCATTTAGAACGAACAATTTTCTATGTTCGAAATTTGTTAGAAGTACCGCCTTTATTAAACAAGGACTGACTGGTCATAAAGATCATTTTAGGGTTAAACAGATAATTGTTGATCGTAAATAATTACAAAAAATAAATACCTTATTGTTAAGATAGAAGTAACAGTGCGTAATCCGCTCAACGTCAGCCCAAGCGACGATATACCTCGCATTTGTGAGTGGTATCTTAGGAAGGAAGTTCGAATGGAATTTGCCCTGGCAGTAAATGGTGATCACATCTGTGTCTTTGATTTCGAAGATGATGCGAAATATTGTACCTGAATGGAGAAAATCAAAATATCTCATATGTGAATTAAGAAATATGTACTCGACTTCACTTTAATATATTTTTAATACATTAAACAGATACATGAAATAAAATTGAATGCTGTGGAGATGCGATCACTTCGAAAATTGTGCGGCGTTACCTTGGCCGACCGAATACGTAACGAAGTGATACGCAATATGGCAGGTTTGAATGAAAGTGTCAGCGTTAAGCTGGAAAAGGGCGTGCTCCGTTGGTTTGGACACGTCCAACGAATGAGTGAGGAACGATTGACGAAGAATATATATTGTTCAAAAGTAGATGGTAGAAGGAGTCAGGGAAGGCCGAGACTTACATATGAAGACCACGTGAGCAGATTGCTCAAAAACGGAAAGGTCAAAAGTACTCGGATACCCAGACGTGCGTGTATGAAGCGATTGATGAATCTCGACGAAGCGAAAGAAGTATGCATGGATCGCGAAGCCTGGCGATCTGTCCTCTCTGACTACCCCGTCAGGGATACAGCGTGAAGATAGATAGATAGATAGATATTTTTAATTAACAGAAAATAATATCGTGGTTCAGGACGGGGACTATATACCCATGACCTTTGTCTAACCAGTGCAATGTTCTACGCCACTGAACTACCCGAACCGTACCGTAACAAGTTGGAATTCTTCACAATACTGTAATTCACTTCTGTTCTTCACTATAATGTCATTTACCAATATGACCAGAGCCATCTAACAAGTTACTTAACAACTCTGATTAACCATTGATATCATACTGGATGGCTTTAAAAAAATATTATTTTTGATATCCTTAGAATTTAATTATACCTCGCGCCTTTTAAGCTACAAAATGAAACAGAAGTCATAAATTTCTGTCTCACCAGGCACAAACATGTTATAATTTGTGTCGTAATTGCCGCTGCCGATCCAAATACCATTCTTTCTGGACAAGGAGATGATGTTGTCTCTGTGGAAGCGCACGTCGAAGTGCAGCACCACATCTCGGGGCTCTTCGCCCTCTTGGGCGCAAAGATTCACCGACATCCTGAAAAAAGAGCTCTGATCATTATAATAGAATCTGAACCAGAGTGAAGATTCTCCCCGTATCGAGTGGAGCGATTCCACGTTCTATCTAAAGAATATAAATGATAAAATATAGAGACATTTGGCGGGAAGAGTGACAAGTGAGGACGCTTGCTTTATATTATTTTCTAGTGCATTTATCTTGTTTTATGTGCGGGAGTGGTGGTTTCTTGGACATAAAAGTGGTGTTAACGTGCTATAGTGAAAGACAATGATATATATGCAGTGAAATGCTATTTTCTCTCTTGCCGCGAAACGTCCATTGACAACCTTAGTATAAGAATCACCATTATTCTGAGGGCAAGGACCAGGACGGACAATGAGGACACGACATCGACTGGACAGGACTAATTAGAAGATAAGATTGAAGAAATATGATATAAAAAATAAGATTTGGCTAAAAGGTCTTAGAAACCAGGCCATTATAAAAAAAATGATAAAATATAGATAAGGCACAATGAAATTGTTTGGGTCCGGTAATATATGAACTCTTCAATCAATAAATGTGAATACACTGTATAATATGTTCCTCGGTGCCGTAAGTGGTGGTATATGCGACTACCGCGCTAAGGTCACGGGTTCGATTCCCGGGTCAGAACAAATATTTGTGCGACCCGCAAATGTTTGTTTTGAAGTTTGGGTGTTTCCTATGTATAATATGTATGTATTTATAAATATGTAAGTATGTTTATTAGTTGTCTAGATCCTATAGCACAAGCTTAAAACTTAGTTTGGGCTAGATGGCGCTGTATGAAATATATCCTACAATATTTACATAAATTGTTTGGAAAATGTGGGTTAAGTTGCTAACAAAAGGTTGTGCGAGTGGTTTTAAGAAACCAGATAAATAAGACGATCACAAATTAGTATACAGTTACACACACATCATTGATAAGGTCTGGTGCACTTGCGTGAATAATGCGTGAATGAATAGAATAACTATTTAAAATTCCCGGCACCCAAGCTCAGCTTAGTTGCAGATTACAGAACACTCTGTGCTTTGTATAATTCTTCTCTGGGTTTTGTATAATGAACTTTTCTCACATGGGTTCCAAGGCCTGCGGCACTTGCTACAGTAAAAAACGAAATGTCCGTGGGTCAACCAACAGCTACAGCTTCAGTAGAGGAGGGATGAATTGGTGATGTTAGTGGCACCTTAGTCATGATAGGGATATAAAAGATAATGAAGAGTTGCTTACTTCCGAGCGTTTTCCTTAATTTTACCACCGATTTCAATTTTATCTCCAACCTTGAGGATGCCAGGTATGTTCGCCGTGAAGACTGGCATTGTAGCCAAGTATTACTTAAATTACAAATATAAATATGCCCCGTAGTTCTTTCTAACTTAGGGCCAGTGATAGAACTGGTCATTTTGAACAAAAAATTTATGCATTACACTATTTTGTGAAGTGATGGTTGAATAATTCACGTTTGGTATAATTTTTGTTGTTATCTATGATTATGGAGTATTGATATGCCAATATGACGTACCAAGCTTATAAAATCTTCTTTTTAATTTCTGTTTATTATAAACAAGAAGATTTTATTTACCTCAATCTGAAGGTAAGGTTTATCGTTTGTTGTCTTGACTCTATTGAATTTCAAATAGCTAGATAATCCTTTTTTCATGACATTCGTCAAAGAGATGCTATGATATAAAATCTAAAATATATGGTAAAACAACTTTCTCTCTTTCAAATACTGCGATACCTACATTAAAATTTGGGAGAATAGGTAGATGTAGGGAAACATAGATTCGTTTATCTACAAGTTTTGCTATCATTAAGGTTTCAGTTCAACGTAACTCTTAGATACTTTCACGCCTGTTGCCTAATATCCTTAAGGACGTGCAAAACCGACTTTCTCTAGGACCAGATTCAACTAAACAAGTAAGCAAACCCAACAAGACACTTGACCGTGCAGTTTTAAAAGATTTGTTTCTTAAATTATGAAGCAAACCTAAAATTTTCCTATAAATAATGAATTTTATTCTATACCTAGCTATGCTTCTACAAAACTAACTAACTATCTTCACGCTGTATCCCTGACGGGGTAGTCAGAGAGGACAGATACAAAACTACAAACATATGTAAATTAACTACAGATATTTCCAGGATACATACATACATATATTTCTTACACATGGTAGTTAATAAGTATCTACGGGCAATATAAAAACGGAAGCAACAAATCTGCCTGTTTTTCTGGGATATTTTTATTACAGTCGTAATTTTTACCTGACAACATTCGATATGTCACTAGAATCAAATCTGAAATTTAAGTCACTAATGTCATTTGATTTTGACAGTTTATTGGCCGGTGGCTGCAGGCTGATTTGGAGTGTGATAATTCGAATAACCTCATCGCAGTTATTATTTTGCATTAAGTTATCATTTCCTTCCAGATATTCGTTTTGGTGAGTTGATAAATAGTGTTTTTATGTGATAACCTAATATTGTTAAATTATGTATAGTAATGACAGACTACATCAAAATTGGGACCCAATTCGCAAGTCTACCTATTTTACTGTAAACAAATGGTTTTTTAAAGTATTTTACATAAACTATCGCTTAGTATTAACCAAGATATAGCTTTTGACCCATCTTCTAGTACTATCAAGTAATATTTTTCATATTTTTGGCAGTGGCAGTATCATGCAAGTATACTGCAATAAATTTATCGCAATTTTTTATCTCATAGATAATAAAAGCAGAGTTTAATGACCGGATAAGTAATGTAAATTTAAATGGTGCCGACATTGTATCATAATATTGCATATTATTTTAATTTAAGATAGATAAGTAAGTATCTGATAGATATATATAGATCTGTCCTCTCTGACTACCCCGTCAGGGATACAGCGTGAAGATAGTTAGTTAGTTAGTTTTTTTAAGTAAGTATCGTTTCACAAGATTGCATGATGTCATTAGATAGCAGATGTAACCACTTAAAATCTTGTGCTGTGCTAATATTTATTTCATCTGAAATTCGTAAATGTCGTGAACAGTATTTTCATTGCTAATATTTTTTTTAATAAATATTATAGGCAATTTTTTTTACACACCTTTTTCGAGCCCAAAGTAAAATAAAATAAGCTTGTGTTATGGCATATAGGTGACTGATAAATATACTTATATATATCTAAATACATACATACAAACACCCAAACTCCGAAACAAACATTTGTGGATCACACTAACATTTTTTCCGACCTGGGAATCGAACTCGGGACCTCAGTTGTGGCAGTCGCATACACTACCACTGCACAGTCAAAGGCAATTAGCATTTTTTTGACTGCCTTATTGGTGCGGTGGGAGTGCATCTGACTGCTATGCAAGAGGTCATGGGCTCTATTCCTACCCAGGATAAAACTTTGTGTGACCATCAGCTAAATAAATGTCAATACAAGACAAAGTAGCAATACAAAGCCATTAATAAGTCTCCACAGATAGTAGCAAAATAACAGGGATACAGCGTGAAATTTAAATAAATATTGTATAAAATTCGTTTAAATGACATTATTGATGACGAATATGTTATGTCCAATGTACGTCTATGACGCAACATTCTGTTATAACTAGCACAAGACTGATACGAGAAATCATTTTGGCGATAGTTAGTGGTTGCCAAAAGAAGAGCAAACAAAGGACAGTTTCGCAAGTAATGCCTAGGCGTAATCTTACTCAGCAGATCTGGACAATCAAGGATTGATGGTTTGACAATTCGCGCTAAATACAAAATGTCGGCGAATTCCCGACGATTTTGCAATGTTAGTTATCACACAACTTGTTATAATCCAGAGAAGATGATTTAGTCCGATAATTTAAATACTTGATAAACTTTCTTTGTATGTTTTCAAATCGATCAATGTATTATTATTATTTTCTTGTTGGGGACGCCGGCACCGCCGAGCGAACGATCCGACCGCATCTTTTGCCGCCCACTTCGCTCATTTCCCCGAAAAACTTCTCCTTGCGGTTTGGATTGGGTATCCCAGCAGTCTTCACGGCGCCCCGTCGAACCTTCTTGTTTCCTTGCAGAAGCTTACTATCTGATCCACATTCAGATGTTCTATGTCTTCTTCTTCTAGTCTGTCGGTGCCCATAATTTCCCATCTTGTTAACGAATACATGGGGCACTCAGCTAGTAGGTGGAAGCTGGTTTCTTCTTCCTCCATGCATTCTGGGCATAATGGGTCATCCATTACTCCTATCACTGTTAGGTGCCTGTTGAGGCGACAGTGTCCTGTGATGATATCTATGACAAGCCTCATGTTTGCTCTGGTAAGTTTGACCAGTCGGCTTGTCCTTTTCGCATCCATTCCCCTGATGAAGATCTTCGACTGTCTCATGCCTATCGAGGACCTCCATCTGAGGTTGGTTTCTACTGTTATGCTTCTGGTAATTACTCCTTTCGTGATCATATGAGCGATCGGAAGCCATGGCTCCGGTCCGATCACGCATTCGTCAGCCCCTTCCCGGGCTAGTTTGTCCGCTAGTTCATTGCCCGGGACTCCCTCATGTCCGGGGACCCAGGCAACGTGGACTTCAGTTCTTTCCGCCAGCTTTTCGAGTGATTTTTTGCACTCCTTGACTGTTGCTGACATTGTCTCTACTTTATTTAGGGCTTTCAATGCTGCTTGACTGTCACTGTAGATAGTCACCTTTTTTATGTCTGTATGGCGATGTATAGTTTGCGCACACTCTGTGATGGCGCATATTTCCGCCTGAAAGACACTTGCGAATTTGCCTAACCGTATTGATCTATTAATCTCCGTTCCATTTGCACATTGTATGTGCACTCCGGAGCCGGAGAGCTTAGTAGATTCCTTTCTAGAGCCGTCAGTGTAGCAGATGACGCCTCCGGTGTCTTCCGTCTGCCAGCTCTCTCTTTGTCCTATATGTATTCTATACTTTTTGTCAAAAACCCTCTCCTTCTTGATTAGGTCATTGTTAGAGAGAATCATTGACAATTTGTCTTCGTATTTCTTATTGATACTAGCATGTCCGCCATCTTGAGGATTACCTCTCCACAGGCCCACGCTTTTCAATTTAAACCATTGTTCAATTGCTTTCTTTTTAATTTCTAGATCCAGAGGATGGAGTCCCAATACGATCTCTAGCGCAGCTGTGGGAGTTGTCCTCATAGCACCTGTTGTCATCAGGGCTGCCAGCCTCTGTACCTTGTCTAATTCTATTTTGTTTGTCTTGTTCGCTGCCTTGTGCCACCATACTATGGCCCCGTGCAGTATTCTGGGTAGGATAATTGATTTATATATCCATATGACTGTTGCTGGTTTCGTTCCCCAGGTTCTTCCTATTGCACTTTTACATTGCATCAACGCCATTTTGGCTTTAGTGCATGTGTTCTTTATGTGAGTCTTAAAAGTCAATTTGCTGTCCAGTGTGACTCCCAGGTATCTGATATTCTCAACCACCTCCAGGGTGTGGTTGTTTAGTCTCACCGGTCCAAAATTGTCTTTCTTCCTTTTATTCGTAAATGTCACTACCTTTGTCTTGTCGGGATTCAAGTTTAACCCTTTGCTTTTGCACCATGTTAGAGCTACCTTCAGTCCTCTATTCATGATGTCGCACATAACACTTGGCACCTTGCCGGTGACCAGTAGCACGCCGTCGTCGGAATATGCCTGTGTGTATATGTGCAAGCTGTTAATTTTCTTGATAAGTTCATCTATTAGCAGGCACCATAGTAAAGGCGATAGGCATCCTCCCTGTGGAAAGCCTCTGCTTGCCTCTACTTTTAGGGTCACGCCTGCCATCTCTGCCTGTATCAGTCGGTGCCTCAGCATTAGTTTCACCCATTCTGATATGTCTTTATCTATTCCTTCGCGGTCGAGGGTAGCTTCTATCGATTCGGGAGTGGCCATGTCGAAGGCTCCCTCGACGTCAAAGAAGCATCCTAGTGCATATTCCTTATTTTCTATCGATCTCTGCACCCTGTTCACCAGGTTGTGGAGGGCTGTATCCGTTGATCTGCCCTCCATGTACGCATGTTGATTTAGGTGCAGAGGTGATTCACTTTTATCTATTTGTTCTCTTATTATCCTGTCTAGTATTTTTTCCAATGTCTTGAGTAGGAAAGAGGAGAGACTGATACACCTAAAGGCCTTTGCCTCCTGGTAAGATGATTTACCAGGTTTCGGTATGAAGACTGCTCTGACCTCTCTCCATTTCTTTGGGATGTATCTTGACTTAATGCTGCTGTTGTACAGAGCAAGTAGGTCTTCGCTTATGTGGTTTATTACCGTCTGCAGCATCTTCGGAAGTATCCCATCTGGTCCAGCAGCCTTATAAGGCTGGAACGATTTGACACTCCATCTCAGATGTTCCTCTGTTATACAACTATCCAGCATTACGCTCTCGATGTTAACTGAGTCGACTGGCGTTGTGTTATCTGTGTGTCTCTTGCATTCGGGGAAGTGAGTTTTCAGCATGATCTCCAGAATCTTTTCGGGATCAGTCACTAATTCTTCCCCGTTCTTTATGCTGCCTAGTTTGCAGGAGTTGACCTTGGAGAGCGTTTTCATCAGTCGTGCAGCATCTGGTTGCTTTTCGACCCCCTCACAAAACGCTCTCCAACAGTTCCTACTTTCCTTTCTGCATTCTTTTTTGAACGAATTTCTTTCTTCCCTATATGCTCGCCAGCTTTCCTCATCCCCTTTTTTGAGGGCTTGTCTAAGGGCCCGGCGAGCTTTTTTCCTTTTCTTACCTAGTGTTTTTGTCCACCATGGTTGTCCTTTGCCCGGTTTGATCTCCCTTAGAGGACATGCCTTGTGATATGCCTCTCTCAGGGTTTCGTCCAGCCTATTGGCTTCCCGTTCTATATCACTGGTGCTTCTTATCGGGATTTTCTGACTAGGGTTCCAGTTTTCCTTCACATAGCTTTCGAACTTAACCCAATCAGTTTTCCTCGCGTTTCTAATCATTACATTTTCAATATTGCTCTCCAAACTGAAAGTGATTCTCCTATGGTCTGACATAGAGTCACTTTCGTCCACTTTCCAGTCACTAATGTGTCGGCTTATTCTATCAGTTGCAACAGTAATATCCAACACCTCTCGCCTCGTTCGTGTAACAAAAGTGGGTGTGTTTCCCATATTTATTATTCCTAAATCTGAGGCACTTATGAAGTCTAAAAGTAAGTCTCCCTTTTTGTTGCAGTCCGTGCTGCCCCAGGCAACATGATGTGCGTTGGCATCACAGCCTACAATAATAGGTATGCACTTACCCTGGTATTTTTCTGTTAATTCTCGAAGTTCTTGTGTTGGCGGCTCGAAGTCTCTCTCGCTTGGTAGATAGGCTGAGACTAGGAGTACCCTTTCCTTCTCCTTTCGCGTTTGTAGCGTTAATTCAACGCTCGCGAGGTCACTGTAACAATCTGCCCTTATTAGTCCTAATGTTCTCGTCCTGCTGCTGGCATAAATGCACGCTCTCGGGGTTGACTCACCATTTTCATGATATATGATGTCTCCTCCCAGAGAGCCGAGCCCAACTATACGTTTGTTTAGTACGTATGGCTCCTGCAGTAGGGCGATATCTATTGTCTCTTCCACCACATAGCGGCAAAGTTCGATGGTAGCCTCGCGGCAGTGGTGAAGGTTTAGTTGAACTACTTTTATTTTATTGTGTTTTTGTGTAGTGTTTCTGTGTGTTGACATCTGAGTGATGAGTGTGAATGTAGGCTTGCGTGAGTGTTTGTGTGTCCTCCTACTTACGATCTGCGTCTGCGGCCCGCCCCCCACACCAGTACGGCTGCAAAAGCGCCATGCTCGGCGGGGGGGTCAGGTCCATCCGCGGACTAGGAGGGGTGTGTATGGTGGTGTGTGTTGGCGTATGTTGGTTGGGTGTCGCCTGCTGTTCACTCGGTGCGTCACGATTATCAGAGGGTGATTCCTTACGGATCTCCCCCTGCATTTCGCCCACGCCATCCCGGGGTACAGCCCTACCCGTTGTGTGTTGTGGTGTACTGTGTGTTGGGATAGCACTCCGTTGACCCGGCGAACGCCCCCCAGTGGCACCTCCTGTAGAGGTTCCAGGCTGGGTGACGTCCCCGCCGCCAGCGAGCGCATTTCCCTGTGTTGTGCTCCCTATTCTTTCTGGTGGTGCCTTTGTATTGAGTGGTCGTGCGAGCACCCGTGTGGCCTGGTAATTCAGCCACACATTACCCGCCTCCACTGCCTCCTTAGGAACGCCCACCACAAGCCGCACTCCCAGGGGTAGTGTTTCTTTCCTGATGGACGTCCACTGCGAAACTTTTAGGTCCTCTTCCCTGTTGTCGTTTTGGGCCTTAATAAAGTCCAAAGGCTCTATAGTAAGGCCCTCCGCGCTTCCAGGTAGCCAGATCATCATCCTGTGACGCTCCAGCCTTTTCGCCTTGAGTGGCACTCCGTTCTGCTCGCCGAACTCGCAGCTTAGGAGCCACCTCATCGACTCCTCGGTGCCCGGTGTCACGAGATAGAACCCCTCGGCCACCAGGCCCGAGGCGACGAAGGTCAGGCTTCCACTGCGCAGTCCGGCGATGATGCCTTTTTCTATTTGCAGCGTAAGTCTGCGCCTGATTTCAGCAGCCGTCGCCTCATCCACCGAGACTCCATCCTCCCGCTGGATAATGACCGAGAGATCACTGTGACCTGCTTGTGGTCGCCTTGATCCCTCGTCCCGACCAGTCTGGTGGTGTTTGGGGCGCTTCGGTGGCTGCTGCTGCGTCTGCTCACCAGGGTCAGTTCCCTGCCTTCTTACTTTGGCAGGCCTGGAACCTGCAGGCCCCGCAATCGCATTGGCCTGGTTAGCCATTGCCACGCCGGGTCGAGCTTGGCCCTGTCCTGACTCCATTTTCCTTCTGCGGGCCTTCTTGAGGCGCTTCCATTTGGAATTGGAGACCCAAGCTTCTTCATCTCCAATCCTAACTCTAGACAGATCGTCCCCGAGAGTCTCCGAAAGAGACCTACCGGGACGCATCTGTCCGCGACTACCTTGTTCCTTTGTACTCGTTGTGTTTCGCGCAAGTTGCTCCTCCACAGATACGGAGCTGCCTGCGCCACCAGCTGCAGCACTGTTCGATACTGCTGGTGGCGCAGGGAGGGGTTCTCCGGCTCCGCCGGTACCCTCCTGTGGTAGATACGTTTGCTTTTTGGACATTGCGCATTGGTGGTTTTTTTTTTTTCCGGGGCTGCCGGTTTGTGGGGGGAGGGGTTGGGTGGATTAGGGGGAGGGAAAGGAAGGGGATGACCAGGAATGGGATGTGGGATAGTAATTTACCGTCGCGCGCGCCAGCTCGCAGGCGTTCACCTCTTCGTGTTCGCCAGTCCGCCAGCGCGCCCGCCCGGGTGGAGAGGTTGGGAGTGGAAAAGGTAGTGAAAAGGGGGGGGGGGGGTGGAGGGCGGCCAGAGGTTTTGGTTGCGTCAATTACTGATGGTAATTGACCAAGAACGGGCAGCAACCTCGAGAAGGATAGTCCTCTGGCCTTGTCTGGGGGATCTTTGCGACCTGCGCTACTCCCTAGACCGTTCGCCAAACCCAACATCGGACAGATGTTGAGAGTAGGAGGACGACCAACCACTCATTTAGTTGGTTGATCTTCCCCCCGCCCAATCGATCAATGTAACTGCTATACATAGGATTCCAAACCTGTGCTGCATATTCCAGGTGACATCGAACGTAAGTGGAATAGAGAATTTTAAATATTTTTGCTTCATGAAAATCTTTTGAGGTTCTTATAATGAACCCCAGAGCTTTAGACGCTTTATTTACTACTGTTTATTCTGTGTCTAGGTGTTATTTATCTTTAATATGTATGTATTTAGAAATATATAAGTATGTTTAATCAGTTATCTGGTTACTATAGCACAAGCTCTGCTTAGCTTGGAATCAGATGGCGTTGTGTGAGTTGTCCCAACGATATTTATTTAATTTATTTATTTATTTACTAAAATTCCAAATGTGTAATATTTCTTTATCTTAGCATCATCCTAGTTGCTTTCAAACTCTACCTGGATTCTGGCCAGAGTCTGCTTCTATTGGTTGTTAGAAGCAGCTATAATTTCACTTTGTACCTTAAGCATTTTCAGGAGTGACTGTAGTCTCATCTCAAAATCTACAAAAATTACAACAAAGGAGGTTGGAAAGGCCCACCAAATTTAATTATATATTTTTTTTATTAAATTACCTTACAATGTATTAGAATAGAATAGAAAAGACTTTATTGTACACCATAAGAAGTCTTACAAGAAATAATATTTATTATTATATTATAGTATTGTAACAATTTGTAAATACTTATTGCCAGATTCTTACTCACAAGCTCTGTTTGTTGCTTTGCAAATCAGACAATAAACTAAAATGTAGAATCATTCATATTAACATTCTTAAGTCCTAACTAACCTACCTAAATGATTAAAGATTATGGAAGTGGGCCAAAATACTGTATATTTTAGCCCACTTCTAGAGGAGATCGTAGCATGCCGCCTTTCTTCAGCTATCTGTTACTATTTACGAATATAGATTACTAGTTACGGTAGGACCTTCAAAACATATCTAGATAAAATATACGACTTACAACTCCGCATTCTAAAAACCATAACACCTAGACCTACCAAGATACGAGAGTCTGTCTGCGACGGAGGTGAAGTCAGAGGGTTATTCAAGTATTGTAAAATTTTACCTATTCACTTAAAAGTAAAACAGTGGATATTAACAGAGCAATTTCCTAACAAAAAAATACAAATATTTTTTTTTCATAAAATCGTAACGCGCAAATTAATCCATTCAAAATTAGAAACACCTAGATTCACAAATTATTATGGTAAAAGAACGAATGCGTATTTACTGCCAAGTTTCATGAATGAAATACCAGTAAATACGCAATCCAAAATAACAGATATAAATTATAAAAACAGATATAAATTATACTTTCATTCACTATTATAAATCCAAGGGTTGACTGTATTGTAATTAAGATTCTTAGATATTTTTTATACTTTTTTTTTTTGAATATAGCATGTGCATACGATCTATGTTATTGCAACATCCTGTATATCTCTGCCGGCCGCTTGCCTCAAACCGGTTATTGTCTCAGGCAGGCTAATGCAGTTTTTGAATTGTTGAGAAATAAACTTTATATTATAAGTTACAACATAATTTTTGTTAAAAAAATATTTTTGAAAAGGGAGCTAACATCACGAACTGTCTCTAATCCAATATAAGACTGAATGTATCTGTCAAAGTACGAATGGTGACAAGTTACTAATTATGGTTGCGTGCGTAGTATAAGTAAGTAGATGTTTTAGTTTTAGTTATTTGTAAGAAATCGTGTAATAAAATTGCTCAAAAGTGTCCAGACAAACCTGTTGGTTTTTGTGATGCTATTTGGAAATTATATTATGTTTTATATTTACGCAATAAAGAAAAAAAAATCTATTCTCCTCCAGAAGCTCCTATGAAAATAAAACCAGGTCTAAATATATAATTTTACTGTGAACAGAAACAAAATGGTGGTATCAGAAGAACCAGCGCCTACGTTGGAAGGTGATGCAGCATCTAGCAAGAAGGCTGCAAAAAAAGCAGCTAAGGCTGCTGAAAAACAGCAGAAGAAATCTGAACACAAGGTATATTTTATACTTTCATCTAGGGTTCACTTCGAATAGCGCTAGGTGTGAAGCAGAACAGACAAGGAAATAACAAAAATACTTTATTTCTATTCAACATTTTCAGTAAAATTATTACATCCATGAAGCGCTCGTGGCCCCGCGGACACTGTGATCACTGAGTTACGCAACTTTCACTATGGCTGGTCCTCGGATGGGTGACCACTGTGTGGCATTTACATTTGCGAAAGATTCCGTGCTTCGGAAGGCACGTTAAGCCGTTGGTCCCGGTTGCCAGTAACATGACAGTCGTTAAGTCAAGTTGAAGGTCTTATGAGCGTCTTGAAAAATGTTTAACAACAGGTCGTCACAGCCTGAGCCTGTCCATTTTAACACGGCAATGGGCTCACCACCTGTTACGTGAGACAAAAATGCATACGGTGAAATGTGGGCGTCTGCCTACCCCTTCGGGGATAAAGGCGTGACAATTTGACAATATGTATATGTAGTATTGATAAAATAATTGTTACGTTCAAGAAAATAATTTATTCCGATTTAGGATTTGAATGACTTGGGATTGGAATGGGTCCGTAACTTAATTTCAGAATCAAGTGTTTCATTAATAGTGGACTCAACGATTGTTCGAATAGAATTATTAGCGAAATAAGCTTTTGTCACCAAACTTAAGTTAACCTTTTTCAAAAGGGGTCTTAATAGGTATGGAGTTGCAAAAATTCATAGGCTATGGTGACCACTTTCCTTCTGGTGGGTCGTATGCCAGTCTGCCACCTCAGTAGTATATAAACTTTTTTCACACTTTTTCCGATATTTGTTTATCGATACTAGTACTGTCATTTCTAAGGAGTTTTCCCTTAATAAATAATGCCTTTCTGGCTTTCTGTCTTAACATATGATAAAACATTTAACAGTATTCTCCTAATTTAGCAGTTTTCTATAAAATAAAATAAACTGCGACACAATTATCAATCATAAAACAGGCGGCCAGTATTTGTACCTACTGTTCTATACATAAATTATCATTAACTAGATGACCCCCACAGCTTCGCCCGTGTAATATTTCGACCTCCCGTCGCACCTATTTAATCCTGTCGTTTATAAATTCTACAATGATGCATAAAACGTTGCCCGATTTGTCGACAGTTATGACTACTGCTCTGCTCCCCAGTGTAGTAGCGTAATGATATATAGCCTATAGCCTTCCTCGATAAATGCCTCTGCCTACCCCTTCGGCGATAAAGACGTGACAATATGTATGTATGTATGTACAATGTTATATACATACATTACATTTGTGTGCAAGAATAGGAACATAAGTAACTACAACATTGCAAATTGTTGTAGTGTGTTGCAGTTTTTAAATGTGTGCGTTTGTAATTACGTGACGATAGTGAGCCGATGTAGTACTAGCAAAACTTCACTACTAGCAAAATATTTTTGAATGCGATAGATCACGTAAGGCAAGTCCATTAGTTAGATGGTTTAAGGCTGCTGCGTATGACATCACTCGCTAGCCGCGTACATGCCGACTAACGGAGGAGACATGGCCAGCACCGTTTCGGGGTTAACAATGCCGAAAGTCAAAAGCCAAAGGGTTTGGGAAGGGAAGGGGTTAGGGAAGCAACTGGTAATATACATACATACATATTGTCTCGCCTTTATCCCCGAAGGGGTAGGCAGAGGCATACCATACGCCCACATTTCACCGTATGTACCTTTGTCCCACGTAACAGGTGGTGAGCAAATTGCCGTGTTGAAATGGACAGGCGCAGGTTGTGGCGAGCTGCTGTTGAAATTTTTTAATCCGTCCATAAGGCCTTCTGGGCTTAACGACTGACATGTTACTGAAAAAAAAAAATATTAAAAAAATGTGTGTGTGAAACTTCTTTACGACGTATACTATTTACAACTTCACAAATTGTGTAAAAAAAAAAAAAGTAAAAAAAAGTAAAAAAGTAAAAGTACTCGGATACCCAGACGTGCGTGTATGAAGCGATTGATGAATCTCGAAGAAGCGAAAGAAGTATGCATGGATCGCGAAGCCTGGCGATCTGTCCTCTCTGACTACCCCGTCAGGGATACAGCGTGAAGATAGTTAGTTAGTTAGTTACAAATTGTGTAGATAAGGCTTACGCATACGTCGATAAATAAGTTTCACATTCGTCGATAAAGAAATTTCCCTTACGTTGTTTCACTTAAGTTTCACTTCAAAACAACATAGCGCGTAAACGAAAAACGTATCGATATTTATTACAGCTATAAAATTTCTCTCAAACGTCGATACAGAAGTTTCACTTCAAAAATATCTTTGATGATTTTAACACAATTCTAACCTAAAATCCGTATACACAGGCAGGTTCTGGACAGCAACAACCCGAAGCACTTGAATCCGACATATCTGAGAGTCGCTATGGAGCGGTGAAGATGATACAGTCTTCGGGAGAGAATCGTGACCGAGTGTATACGGATATCAAAGATTTAGGAGTCAAATTGGATGGGCAGCAAGTTTGGGTCAGAGGTAAGGAACTTTTCATGACTATTCTCACCTGAGCACTCATTTCTATGAACCAGGATCTTCCACAATTACCATGATCATCATCCGAGCGTCTGTCCTAGTTGCGTCTCACAGTGCCCGAGGTCCATTTTCGTGGTTTCCCTTTGAGACCATTGGCGCGCATGTCATCCCTTACGACGTCAAGTCAACACTTCTTGGGTCTTCCCCTCTTACCGAGACCCGGCAAGGCCGATATGGCCAGACATTTGTTTCCCACATAGCCCGGCTGCTGCCGCAAGATATGATCATACCAGCGAAGCCGACACTTGCAGCTTATCTGCCATGTCACGGAGAAATAAGTATCTTATTTAGGCCTGCGATAACTAGGGACAATCCCCGCGTACTTTTTACCTTCTAAATAGATTCTTCACCTTTATACTGACTAACGTACACGGCAGATTAAAAGTACCCCGTACGAAAAGTCCCCTGAAAATCTGAGGACATCGACAGATTGGATCAGAAAAATAAAACTGACGTAGGTAGGCGCAGCAACACACACAGTGGACTTAAGTCCGCGTTATTTGCCTCAATAGCGTGCGCTTCAATAAATTTCTGTGCAACTGACCGTGTGCATTGAGTCTGCGTTAAGTACTCTGTGGATATTTTCTTCACGTTTCAGGGACTTTTTTTCCTTCGCAGACAAAAGTCCCTCTTCTGCGGAGGCCTATAAAACCCGTATCAAAATAGTTCGTTGGACAGAAAGTAACCCAACTGGTTCTTTACAAAGTTGAAAACCACAAGGCAAAAAGACGTTATTTTAGAGAAAAGGGAAGCACCACGGCAATAGGGTTTGATGTAAGGTGTGTTTAATTCCAATAATATATATGGTTGAGGATATAAAGTAGCTCCAACAGGATTTTCGTGACACAAGCCAACCTTGATTGTCTTGTACTCCTGTTGATCGAGGCTCTGTCATCTCTCTCTCTGTTGAGGAGTGAGTGTAGATCTGATAGTATCTATATTAGTAGGCTATTGAGCCTACTTAAATACCTTAATTAAACAACAATTTCTGGGCTTCAAATAAGTAGGTCTAGGAGGCAGCTGGGACAGGATGTTTACGAAAAATTCGTTAGGGGCTCCTTCCGCGCTAGTTTCATCAAACATCTACAATATGGAGTTGTGGGTGTTATTTTTGATTCTATGCGGGAAAAATGACGAGCGGACGCTAGCTTTATATTATTTCCTAAAACGTTTTATTTGCGGGAGTGGTGGTGTCTTAGACATAAAATTTGTGTTAATGTGCTATAGTGAAAGACAGTGGTATATATGCAGTGAAATGTAATTTGCTTTCTCGCCGCGTAAAATCCACTGAAAACCTCAGTATAATAACCACTATTATACTGGGGTGAGACCGACCTTGACTTAAGATTAGACTTAACTAAGACGTAAAGGACAGGGACATTTTAGATAAGAAATATGAATTTCGATTTGGCTAAAAGGTCTTAGTAACCAGGCCATAAATAATTACCTAAAAAGTGTTATTTTTGCTCTAGCTCGTCTCCAAACGACACGAGCAAAAGGTAAGCAGTGCTTCGCGGTGCTTCGTCAAAACAGCAGCACTGTCCAGCTGCTTGTCAATGTCAGCGATGAGAGGAAAGTTAGCAAGCAGATGGTCAAGTTTACTGGCAAGTAAGTACCCACTGTCTTGAGATGAAAGCATATTAAGCCACTATCTGCTCATATAGGCTTAAATCTTCTACATAATGTACATTCAATCATACTTACATCCCCAAAGTGATGGATAAAGGCGAATTACACACTGACAATTTGCCAGTACTTTTGTTGGTCCCATGTAAAAGGGGACAAGCCTATTGCCGTTACCAGGCACTACAGAAATTATTATTTGTGTTTTTAATGTTATATTGTCTGTATAAATGCTAGTTTCACAGTTTTTTCACTACAGGTTTACTCGATCACTATCTTGAAGATTATTATAAAGTTACTGTAATTTAAATCGAGATAACACTTGCACATTGTTATACTTCATATTTCTACACGGTTTTAATTGTTCGTAACCAAATAATGCACATTTATTACTAATAGGGAAAATTATATACGCAGTCAATATTCACCATGGCAAGAATCCATGTATATGTGATTTTAAAAAGACTAATGGTTTGTAAAAACACAGTTTTGACTGTAAGGTACAACTAGAAATTTGAAATATGTCACTGTATTTTAAAAACTGAATTAGAATTTTGAATGTCACTGTGTGGTAAAAACAGTATTTCGAAATAAGTCACTGTCATAGTAAAAACAGAATTTGCTGTATCGTAAAAACGGAATTTTGAAATAAGTCACTGTCATAGTAAAAACAGAATTTGCTGTATCGTAAAAACAGAATTTTGAAATAAGTCACTGTCATAGTAAAAACAGAATTTGCTGTATCGTAAAAACAGAATTTGCTGTATCGTAAAAACGGAATTTTGAAATAAGTCACTGTCATAGTAAAAACAGAATTTGCTGTATCGTAAAAACGGAATTTTGAAATAAGTCACTGTCATAGTAAAAACAGAATTAGCTGTATCGTTAAAACAGAATTTTGAAATAAGTCACTGTCATAGTAAAAACAGAATTTGCTGTATCGTAAAAACTGAATTTTCAAATAAGTCACTGTCATAGTAAAAACAAAATTTGCTGTATCGTAAAAACAAATTTTGAAAAAGTCACTGTAGTGTAAAGACTGAATTTTTACAACTGACACTAGATTGCATATGCACAATAGCGGAGCAGTAGCCATAAATGTCGACAAATCGGGTAATTATTTACGAAATATTGTAAAATTTATAAGCGATCGGATTAATTAGGTGCGACGGGAGTTCGAAGTATGTCACGGGCGAAGCCGAGGTAGTAACGAGTTTTAATTCTGACGAATTCTAGCATAACAAAAGAGTCAATTGTGGATATCTACGCGTCGGTAGTGAAGACGGCGACTCCTATTGAATCCTGTTCGGTAAGAGACGTGGAACTGTTAGCCAGCGAAGTGTGGCTAATCTCCTCTGCTAAGCCCCAGCTGCCTTTGCAGATTGAAGATGCGAGCAGACCGGAAAAGAATGACGTGAGTAATCCATTTTATAACTATCTTTTCATTCATTCATTTATTTTATAATTATGCGGCTGTCGCGACTGAAGTCCTTGCTTCGATTCCCGGGTCGGAAAATATATTTGTGTGATCCACTAATGTTTGTTTTGGAGTTTGGGTGTTTCCTATGTATAATATGTATATATTTAGAAATATACAAGTATTTTTATGTCGTATAGATCCCATAACACAAGCTTATATTAGCTTGCTTTGGGTTAGATGGCGCTGTGTAAAAAAATGTCCTAACATATTTAAAAAATATATCTTTTTAAATAAAATAAAAATCCATCACGCCTTATCCCCGAAGGGGTGGCAGAGGCATATTATATGCCCACTTTTCACCGTGTGGATTCCTGTCCCACGTAATAGGTGGTGAGCCCATTGCCGTGTTGAAATAGAAAGACGCAGGTTGTGGCTACCTGCTGTTGAAATTTTTTAAGCCGCCTATAAGGCCTTCAACCAGGCTTAACGACCGCCATTTTACTGGCAACCGGGACCAACGGCTTAACGTGCCTTCCGAAGCACGGAAACGCTCGCAAATGTAAATGCCACAAAGTGGTCACCCATCCGACGACCAGCCATAGTGAAAGTTGCGTACCTCAGTGATCGTTTACCGAACACTGAGACCGCGGGGCCACGAGCGCTTCTAATTATCTTCTAATATCTTTTTATCTATTTATATCGAATCAAGACCTAATTTTTTTTGACTTATCACTTAATGCTCAAGAATTCGTTCAATGATTGATCCGTATAAAACATAATGCCACTCTTTTTTCCTCGAAGAGGTAGGCTGAAGTATACTACGCAGTAGGTGGTGAGCTAATGGGCGTGTTGAAAGTGACAGACAGACTGACTTACCAGTCAGACTACCTGTTGTGGAAATATTTTAAGCCAAAAATAAGCAAAGCTCTCAATTTGACTTAACGACTGCCATGTTACTGTCAACCGGGTTCTGTGAACGGTCACTGCGCTAGGCAACTTTCGCTATTGCTAGGCACGTTAAGCTGCTGGTCCCGGTTGCCAGTAACATGGCATCGTAAAGCCAAGTTGAAGGTCTTATGAGCGGCCTGAAAAATTTTCAACAGCAGGTAGCCACAACCTGCGTCTGTCTATTTCAACACGGCAATGGGCTCACCACCTATTACGTGGGACAGGAATACACACGTTGGGTAAAAGCCGGCGTATAATATGCCTCTGCCACATCTTCGGGAGAATTCCGTGAGTATAGAATGTTGCGACGATTAGACGCGTACACAGCAACTACATTGAATTTCCTCTTTGAGTCTGTGTGTGCAAGAGGCCAGCACTGATCTTGTACGCCATACTTAAGAATTCTTGTCGGTTAACTAAAAATACATCATTATACATAAATGTCTGGCCATGTCAGCCCCGCCGGGTCCCGGTAACAGGGGAAGACCTAAAAAGTGCTTGCTTGACGTCGTAAGGGATGACATGCGTGCCAATGGGTTCACTACAGGGAATGCCGACGACCGTGCGAAGTGGACGAGAAAATGTAGGAAAGCGGACCCCAGGCGGCGCGAGACGCAACTGGGACAGACGCTCGGATGATGATGACATCATCTTAATAATATTATAAATGTGAAAGTTTGTATGGATGTTTGTTACTCTTTCACGTAAAAACTACTGAACGGATTTTAATGAAACTTTACAACAATGTAGCTAATACATCAGAATAACACATAGGGTACTTTTTATCCCAAGAATAAGTTCCTGTGGGAAACGGGAACGGGAAAACTTCACTACGCGGGCGAAGCCGCGGGCGTCAACTAGTTATACATATAAAACACCCACACTCAAAAACAAAATTAAAATTTGTTCCGACACGGGGTTCGAACCCATGAACGGCAGTTGCATACACTACCACTGCGACACCGAAGCCAATTAACGGATAAGTTTTTCCCTAGGACCCCGAAGCTTTAAAAATCCGGGTAAATCAAGACACCCGGCTGGATAACCGAGTACTGGATCTCCGGACTCCTGCCAACCAGGCCATATTTAGACTAGAAGCTGGAGTGTGTAGACTCTTCCGGGATATCCTGACTAAGAAAGGTATGGACAATTTTTTTAAAACAATTAATATGCTAACTTTCATATAAATTTTTATTAAAGTGAATAAGGATGGCTTTGTTCAGGACGGGTATAGATCCGTGATCTTTGCCTAACCAGGGTAATGTTTTAGCCACTGAACTACCAGAACCTGAATCCTGAACCAAGTTTCTTGTTTTATACTATACATTTGTTGCCCTTCTGCACTGTTTAGGATTTAATGGCCTAACGGGAGAGCAGTGAGAGTGCTACTCCCGGGAGTGCAGCAAATCTCAACTCTGGCTCGCCTTAATTGCCCGGTCAGAGGGAGGGAGCCAGAGCTATATGCTCGGGGGTGGATGTGTCATTTTCAGGGGCATAACTACGGGGAAGCCCGCTCCGGGCCTGGCCCGTGAAGGTCAAACCGGCGCTGCACCGCTCGACACCTCAAGCCGCTCACACCGGTGTTGCCCCCTGTCGCCTTACAGGCTTATCATGTCTGTGGTGATTGTATAGGGGGCCCATCTAGTGAATTGGCGAGTCACCGTCTGCCAGTAGTTTAATAATAATATATTAAAATGGCAGACGCCGTTTTCATCAATAGTTTAATTCATCCGATCCATTTAACCCCCAAACCAGTAGCCCATTTCATAGTTAGCACATTTTACAATAGTTTAACTCCCATTGGAGGTGATCCATTACCGTTCTTCTACATAAGGCGGGCGTGGACTATCTGCAGTGGGGGTCCCATTCCCTATTAGATTAAAATTCTCAAAGGGCCTCTGCGTTATGGACCTATGTCCCCATGTAAGCCTATCAAAAGTCCAGGTATCTTCATGAGAAAAAAAAAGAAGATACCCGTGTAAAGAAGAGACATTATAATAATAATATAAAAAAAAAAATATTTACATCCATTCTGAGACATAAATTAAATAAACATATTAATGAAAACAAAATTATGAGTACCTATCAGAATGGATGTAGAAGTGGGGCTCGAGGTACTAAGGAGCTTCTCCTCATTGATATGGCCATTAGCCAACAAGTTCGTCGTAACCATAAGGATATCTCAGCATGTTGGATAGATTATAAGAAGGCGTTTGACTCTGTACCTCACACGTGGCTCTTGAGGGTGCTAGAGTTGTACAAAGCTGATACAACTCTATGCACCCTTTTAAAGTCATGAATGAGGCAATGGAGGACCCTTCTTACCTATCCAGGATGTAGGGATGCCTGTGGTAACGGCGAACCGATTAGAATCCAGCGGGGTATCTTTCAAGGTGACAGTTTGAGTCCCCTTTGGTTTTGCTTTGCACTGAACCCTCTTAGTACACTACTAGAGAGTTCAGGGCTGGGTTATAGATTACGAAGAGGAGGTAAGGTTATATCTCATTTGCTTTACATGGATGACTTAAAGCTCTTTGCCACAAATAGTTCTCATCTGGTTGATTTACTAAAGGTAACTGAAAACTTTAGTAATTCAATCAAGATGGAATTCGGTGTGGAAAAATGTGCAGTAATGCATGTTAAGCGAGGACGGATAGTGAAATCAGAAGGTATTCAGCTTTCTGATTCCATTCATCTGACATATCTTCTCGTATCTGACACCTATAAGTACCTGGGTATGTCACAGGCGTTAGGCATTAATGAAGCTGACATGAAACAGTCGTTACGAGAGCGTTTTCTTCGTCGCTTGAGAAAAGTCTTAAATAGTCTTTTGTCAGGCGGCAATAAGGTGCGTGCTTATAATGGCTGGGTCATGCCACTTTTGATGTACTCCTTTGGCATACTCAAGTGGACTCAAACTGAGCTTGATGCCTTAGATAGGAGAGTCCGTACATTGTTGACATCATATCGAATGCATCATCCACGTTCTTCGGTTAAGAGGATGTACATCCCGCGGAAAGGTGGTGGTCGAGGCTTCTTGAATGCTAAAACCCTACATAACCGAGAAGTGTGCAACCCTTAGAGATTACTTTTTACACATGAATGTGGATATGCATCGGGATTTTGTCAAAGTGGATACTGGGCTCACCCCGCTATCCTTGGCTAAAGAGAACTGGCGCAAACCAGCTATACTTAGTGTTGGTGACCGGCAGGAGATATGGAGGAGCGAGGGGCTTCATGGTAGGTTTTATAAGGTTCTTCATGGACCTGATGTGGACCTTATAGCCTCTGTGGCCTGGCTACGATTCGGTAATCTCTTTGGAGAGACCGAGGGTTTTGTCTGTGCAATTGCAATTGCAGATGAAATTATCATGACGAACAACTACCGGAAATATATACTGAGGGACGGCACGGTTGATGTATGTCGAGCGTGTCATCTGCCAGGCGAGTCCCTTAGGCATATAATCTCTGAGGTTCCTTATTACAGGTATGTAGCTGAGTCAGTTCTTGAAAATGGTCATATCACACTACTGGGATCGATCTATTATTACAGACAGGACTGTTGTAGCCAACAAACCTGATATTGTGGTCATAGACCGATCTGAGCGGCGAGCAATGATTATTGATATCACAATCCCTCATGACGAGAATCTCGTGAAAGCTGAGAATTATAAAAATATAAAATATCTGGACTTAGCACGCGATATTGTCGACATGTGGGAAATTGATTCGGCAATCATTGTTCCTATAGTCATCTCCGTTAATGGTCTTATAGCTAAGAGCCTCGACCAATACCTAAAGAGGCTAGCGTTGGGCAGCTGGATCAAGGGCGTGATGCAAAAAGCAGTACTACTTGACACGGCTCGCATTGTGCTGAGGTTCTTATCTTTGGAGCCCTAACCACCGGTAGCTTGGTCCCTGTACCCGATGCCGGTGGGACACTATTTTTTATATTTTTAAATGTATTTTTTTAATAATATGTATATTTAAAAATGTTAATAATATGTTAGTTGTCTAAATAAAGAGAATATAATAATAATAAATAATAACTCTGTACCTCTGTTTTGCTCTTTCCTTTTGTCTATATCGCCCTTTCAGTTTTGTTTTCTCTCTTTCACTCTCTACCTTTATGATATATCTCTCTCAGTTTCGCTCTTGCTGTCTCTCTCACGCACTTTCACTTTATATCTCCCCTCAGTTTCACCTTTAATCGATCTCTCTCTTTTCTCTGTCTTTTTACTATCTTTTCTCTGGTTCATTCTCTATCTCTTTCTAATTCAATCTCTGTGTCATTCTCTTCTTCTCTCTTTTTCAGACTAAACATTTAAATAATAAATAAATAACGTTGGGACAACTCACACAACGCCATCTGATTCCAAACTAAGCAGAGCTTGTACTATGCTAACCAGATAACTGATAAACATACTTATATATTTCTAAATACATACATATTATAGATAAATAACACCCAGACACAATAAACCATCGTGCTCATCACACAAAGTTTACATGTGTTTGCCCTCTCAGTTGCACCTTTAATGGATCTCTTTTTTCTCTATCTTTTTACCATCTTTTCTCTGATTTATTCTTTTTCTCTTTCTAAGTTTCTCTTTGTGTCATTTTCTCTATAGCTCTCTTTCTGACTATACATGTGTTTTTGTTTATGTGTGCGTTTAAATATTATTGCAGGATTCGTAGAAATTCACACGCCAAAGATTATCTCAGCCGCATCAGAAGGTGGCGCTAATGTGTTCACAGTTTCCTACTTCAAGTCCTCAGCGTACCTCGCACAAAGCCCTCAGCTGTATAAACAGATGGCCATCGCTGCTGACTTCGATAAGGTATGACTATCTTCACGCTATATACCTGACGGGGTAGTCAGAGAGGACAGATCGCCAGGCTTCGCTATCCACGTAGGTAGGGCCTCGTTAACATAAACATACTTTAATACTTGGTTGAGCGGGCGAGATAAATAAATTCAAAATGGACGGTACTTGCGGGGAAAGACTAAAATGAAATTTACACGCGATTGTCGACGGGAAAAGTAATGGAAAAACAGGAGTAGGCACACTACCTTGCTGCGAGATGCTGAGGTGGAGGCTGCCGGGGGCGTCCCTGGACTTGAATTCCTGGTTTCCTTGCACGAAAACTCTATTTATCCATGGAAAATACGATTATTGCGATAGTTGGTGCGGGGTTATTGCGAAAGGTTTGATGCGGCCGCGCGCGCGGTGTTGTAGGAACAGACTGCCAGCCCTCAAACGTGGCCGCCGACGCCGACGTGAGGATAGCGGCGCGCGCGTTGGTACTTGTGCGCGTGTAAAACAGCTGTCTCGCTCCACCATTATGCGAGACAAGATAGGTGCGAAAGAGAAATGGAATAAATGGGAGCGGGGGGAGTGTCGACAACTAATTAATTAAAAACAAATGCAGATCAGCGATGCAACATAGAAAAAATAACGCAGCTATTCTTTTATCATATACCGGCGCAACCAATACTAATATATAAAACTTAAGAGTTTGTTTGTTTGGTAGAATGCGCTAATGTCAGCAACTACTGGTTCTAATTGAAAAATATTTTTGTGTCGTATAGGCCATTTATCGAGGAAGGCTATATATCATTACACTACTATCTAGGAGAGCGGAACAGTAATCATAAATATATACAAATCGGACAAATATTCATACATTTTTGTATAAGTGTTAAGCGATGGGATAAAAAGGATGCGACGGGAGTTCGAACTATGTCACGGGCAAAGCCGCGTGTATCAGCTAGTACTTAAATAAATTTAAAGTGTCTGTTTTCACCAAATACATAGTAAAGTAGGTAATACGGTACCTACTTCATAAATAAACCATTTTTATTTGTTTTTGAGTCGGTATGTCTTTTTACGACTAGACCTATTATAACGGAACGTTCACTAACATATAGCTGAAGTTATTAGCAGTAACTAAAGCAATTTATCCCCGTAAAGTGCAAGTAAAACCGCGGGCGTCTGCTAGTTCTAAATGAATGTCATTATTTTAGTGAGAATGACGTGAGTGAAAAAAATTTTGGGCCTCTTAGTCGAAACTTCAGGCAACAAAAAAGTATGAAACAAATTCGCTTTTATCTCCGTAAACATAAGTATGGAATGAAAATATTTTTCGTTCAAAATTGACATAACTAGTCAATTTTTAAACTGGTATTGATATACCAGTTTAAAATATAAGAAACAATACAATAGTCCTATTAAAATAGAACAATTCAAAATAATTTAAACTGACACAACAAACAAAATTAATATAAAACTGTCACTTATAAAATTGGTACAGAATTGTCACAACTACAAATTGGTACATAACTGTCATAGGTAAAATTTTTTTTTTTTTTCAAAATTGTAACTACTCAAAAAATTGGTACAAAACAGTCACGACATAAAAATGTTTTTCATACAGTCACAATAAAAAAATATGGTAATACCTGTCAAAACTCAAAAAAATTGGTATAAAACAGTCGCAACACAAAAAAATAGAACAAAACTGTCACAACACAAAAACAATGATACAAAACTGTCACAACTCATTAAATTTGTAGTATTTTTTGCCTTTCTTACGACGTTAGTGCTACCTGGCCCTACTAAAATGATCCTAAAACCCTTGCAGGTCTTCACAGTAGGAGCGGTATTCCGTGCCGAAGATTCCAACACACATCGTCACCTGACCGAGTTCGTAGGACTGGACCTGGAGATGTCTTTTAAGCATCATTATCATGAAGTGCTGGACACCATAGGCAATACCTTCACGGAAATGTTCAGGGGACTGAGAGATGAGTGAGTATGTTTATTACAAGCTTTTTTTGAACTTTTTTCTTAACTAATTAATATCTATAATATATAAATATGTTTATCAGTTATCTGGTTACCATAGTACAAGCTCTGCTTTGTTTGGAGTCAGATGGCTGTGTGAGTTGTCCTAATGATATTTATTTAGTTTCTTAGGTTTTTATCCAATGTAGATATCAAATGAAAGGATTTGCTGTGAATATTATTTGTTTAGATCATTTTAAACCGGTTTTTTTTTTCAAATATCTATTAATATAGTTACTAGTTGACGCCCGCGATTTCGCCCACGTAGGATTACCCGTATAGGATTTCCCGTTCCCGTTTCCCACAGGAACTTGTTCCCGGGATAAAAAGTAGCCTGTGTTATTCTGATGTATAAGCTACATTGTTGTAAAGTTTCATAAAAATCCGTTCAGTAGTTTTTACCGAAAAGAGTAACAAACATCCATACAAACTTTCACGTTTATAATATTACTAGCTGACCCGCCCGGCTTCGCTCGTGACATACGTCGAACTTCCCGTTCCCGTTTGAATATGGGAATAAAAAATAGATGTTGACCGATTCTCAGACCTACCCGATATGCACTCAAAATTTCATGAGAATCGGTCAAGCCGTTTCGGAGGAGTTTAACCACAAACACCGTGATACGAGAATTTTATATATTAGATTAAGATTAAGATGATACTGCGTATTTTGATTAGGTACGCGTCTGAGATAGCGACTGTGGGCCAACAGTTCAAGGTGGAACCTTTCAAATTCCTGGACCCCCCTCTCAGGTTGGAGTTCCCTCAAGCCATACAGATGTTGAAGGAAGCAGGTAGGTTGGGGAAATAGTATTTTCGCATATAGTATGCAGGAACTTGTAATAAATAATAGATTGTATAACTAGGGAGCAAAATGATATTTTTACGGCGAGGGCGCCCGTTTTGAATGATTCAAAGTAGAATAGAATATTCTTTATTGTACACCAATCACAATATTATAGTAAAGGATTACACAGGTATATTGATATGTACCATCGGCGGCCTTATCGCTGAAAGCAATTAGGCAACCTTTGGATGGACCATATTTAAAAAAAAAAGAACATAGTCTGAGGGAAATAGTGGATTGAGTAACAAGGGAGCATAATAATATTTTAACGGCGAGGGCGCTATTTTGAATTGTGAGCTCAATGAGGAATTCTAAGTACATTGCCTGAGGGAAAAATAATTCTGCTCTTGAGTCCTAGTCTACTTATCATCACCTTTTATGACACTCTAATAATTATTTTCACTTACAGGAGTAACATTAGGAGAGGAAGATGACCTATCGACCCCGGATGAGAAACTACTGGGCCGTTTGGTCCGCGCCAAGTATGACACCGACTTCTACATGTTGGACAAGTACCCACTTGCCGTCAGACCGTTCTACACCATGCCGGACCCCAATAACCCTGTACTTTATTATATTTCTAATTATTATTATTTACTAGGTGACCCCCTCGGCTTCGCCCGTGACATACTTTGAACTTCCGTCGCACCTATTTAATCCCGTCGCTTATAAATTCTACAAAAATGTTTAAAAAAATCCCCGATATGTCGACTTTTATGATTACTGCTCAGCTCTCCAGGGTAGTAGCGTGATAATATATAGCCTATAGCCTTCCTCGATAAATAGGGTATCAAACACAAAAATATTTTTTTAAATCCGACCAGTAGTTTTAGAGATTAGCGCGTTCAACTATACAAACAAACTCTTCAGCTTTATAATAATATAGATTATCAGGCAGGCAGTTGCTACAACTGATAAATGTCTGTATCCTATATAACTATGTTGTGTTGTCCTTTCTATTACCTAAATATATATTTCTAGTTTGTTTTTGAACTGGTTAACATTTTGTGCCGATATTACGACATCAGGGGGCCGAGTCTACTATTGACAAGCCGTAGAATAGAACCAGAATCGCTGTTTTTAGCTGTCAAAATGTTAGTAGACTATCAAAAATACAACTGACTAGCGGTCACTGGCGCGGTACGTGCTAGTAGAATTCTATCGGCCGTCCGATACAAGTCTATTGGAGTACGATTGTAATATAGTAGGCTACGAAAAATTGTCAAAATTCGCTTTCTATTGAGCGACGATACGATTCTATTTCGACACGATTGAAATAGAAGACTCGGCCCCCTGGTCTCGCGAACCGTCCGAAAAAGCGGCTGCATATTTACTACTTGCATTGATGATTGGCCGCCATTTTGTATAAAAAAAAACAAAATGGCTGATGTCTACTGTCACAAATCATCAAACCCTTTAAGTACTTAATATGTCCGTGATTTTGCTTATTTTATATCTAGATGGCGCCGTGTATAATACATACAGCCAGAGGGGTAGGCAGAAATTATGTTTATTTATCTATTTCAGCGCGTATCAAACTCATACGACATCTTTATGCGCGGTGAAGAGATCATGTCGGGCGCTCAGAGGATACACGACCCGGATTACTTGACGGAAAGGGCGAAGCATCACGGAATTGGTGAGTAACGGTATCATAACTGACTGCCTCTGTGGCGCGGTGGGAGTGTATCCGACTGATACGCAAGAGGTCGTGGGTTCGATTCCCACCCAGGATAAAACTTTGTCTGATGAGCACGATGGTTTATTCTGTGTCTGGGTGTTATTTATCTATAATATAAGTATTAATGTTCTTAAACTTTCTCGTTTGTCATTCATATTTATGATATTTCGGGTCTATTTGTTGTACCTAATAATATACGTCGCGAATATGACCGAAATATCATAAATATATAATCAGTTATTTGGTTACCATAGTATGCTTAGTTTGGAATCAGATGGCGGTGTGTGAGTTGGGGCCCTCTGAGTTCTCCGGGGCCCAAACGAACTCATCTGCTAGCGGTGCACCAAATTAAGTAAACCTGAGATACCAAATCCCGGTAAAACTTCAAAGCAATTGGGAATACGTTAAGATATTAATAATATTGTGAGACATTTTTTTTTCTTAGCGCCATTTTGCCCAAAGTTAGCTAATATAAGCTTGTATTGGATGGGATGAGAACAAATATTTGTGCGATCTGTTATATATACACCCTGTATACCATAACCCTTACGTCCCCAGATCCTTTCCTCCAGTCAGCACTTTTGATTGCTCGTTGCATTCGAGTTCAGTTGAACGTTCAGTTCGAATCTATCATCCGCGCGTGACACTTGCCCTCAAACTCGGGTCCTAAATTGTGAAATAAAAGTTCTCTAAGTTTTAATTTCTTTTTTTAAAAAGGCCTGTGGCCGAATCCTTATAACAATTTGGTGGCAGCGTGGTGGGATGCTGATGGTGAAAGCATCCCTGGTACGTCTCCGTCTGGGCCCCGAAAATAAAGTGTCAGTGCAAAAAAAAAAAAAAATTAACAAATAAAATTAAATAAGTCGAACTCAACCATTGTCTTCCAAAAGTATCCTATGGTGAATCTCCAAGTGTGAAAATCACGCGAATGTGCCTGTGAAATAATTTGATAAATCCCGAAAATCTGTGATTCGATCCTGGGAAGAATTGCATCGAAAAAAAAAAAAGATATATATTCAACTGGGTTAACCAAATACAGCAGCCTTGTTCCTGTGCCGTGTCTCGCTCTGCTCCTGTAACAAGGACTCCGGCAACTACGTGTGACTACTGAAAGGTGATCATGATCCTGTACATTTTCTTCGTGCTCCTGTAAGTTCAGTTTCAAAATACTTTTTATGTGAAAGTGCAGTAAAGTTAAATCCTTCCATATCCTAAAAGTGTGTGTGATTTCTCTAGCAAAACAATTTTTTCCTAAGCATAAGAACATTTATTTAAATTATAACTCTCGCCAACTTTATTGTTATCCGTTAAGATAGTTCTAAGAATTTTAGCTCAGTGGCTTATCGCATCCGTCGAGTGTTCGAGACTAGACGATAAGGTGTCTGTTACTCACGGCCGCCTGTTACACCGAAGCTTAATTAGAATCAACGGATTATTAACTTTCCGTTGTGTTTTATATTATTGTTTTTGCTACTTTGTGTGTGCATTTAATAGATTTATAGAAATGGCTACCGGATCACAAACTGCACAGGTAAAACAAGAGAATGCGAACAGTATCGAGATTGGCACTCTATTCAAATTCATAAAACCTTTCGATGGAACTCGAGAATTATTAAATTCGTTTCTGACAAACTGCACTAACGCAATCCAACTGGCTTCCGATACCCAAAAGTCCATCCTATTCAAATATATTTTGTCACAATTAAAGGGAAAGGCCGAAATAGCTTGTTCTATTAAAGAATTTGATTCTTGGGATCAATTGAGTACATTCTTGAAAAATCAATTTGGAGAGAAAAAACACTACGCCCACCTACTGACAGACTTGCAAGAATGCCGCCAGTTAGGTAACGAGCAAGTAAACCAATATGCTTTACGCGTTGAAACTTGTCTCTCGAAACTATTGACCGAAGTAACATTGTCAAATAAAAAGAAATCTGAATTAAGTGGCCGCACAGCCGCAATGGAAGATCTAGCACTCAACACCTTCTTACTTGGCCTTAAGCCCGAAATCTCTAACCTAGCCAGAAGCAAAAATCCTTCCACGCTCAACGAAGCGATTAATGTAGCAGTATCTGAAGAAAAAATCTTAAACCTATTTAATAAACGCAATAACACTAATCGTCAGATCCCGAAACCCAATTTTTCTTTAAGGCCATCTACTCTGAATATGAGCTCAAAGCCCTACCAACAAAAACAATTTGACCATAATATCCAGAATTTATTTTGTAGGTACTGTAAAACTCAAGGTCATACAATTGACAAGTGCCGCAAACGCGAATTTAATAATAATAGATTCAAAGTCCCTCAATCGTCCCAGTTACAACGTCCTAACCAAAACTTTTATAGGCCTCAACCCGCTCGCGTCAACTGTATTGACTATGAGAATGGAGACCTCGAGCCAGAAATGTCTACAAACGTAGAAGAATTTCAAATCAACCAAGACGGAAATAATTTAAACGCTTAGTGGGTCCGCGTAGGTGTCTCGTGGGACCCAAACCGCGATTATTTACCATACCCATATGTAAAAATGACACCTTTTCTACACCCAAGGACCACACGGGTAACCAGCCCCAAGCAAGAGTCCCTATTTCCATACCCAAGGACCACACGGGTAATCAGCCCCAAGCAAGAGTCCCTACTTCCATATCCAAGGACCACACGGGTAATCAGCCCCAAGCAAGAGTCCCTATTTCCATACCCAAGGACCACACGGGTAACCAGCCCCAAACAAGTGTCCCTATTTCCATATCCAAGGACCACACGGGTAACCAGCCCCAAGCAAGAGTCCCTATTTCCATACCCAAGGACCACTCGGGTAACCAGCCCCAAACAAGTGTCCCTACTACGATATCCAAAGACCACACGGGTAACCAGCCCCAAGCAAGCGTCCCTAATACTATACGTAAAAAGCTTATCGGTGACCAGATCCAAACAAATGATTTTCCATGCTTTAAATCAAAAATTAAAACTCCTACCCAAGATAATATGGTATACGAAGTGTCCTGTGTACCAAATAAAACATCCTTACCCAATGTTCTCGTTCAAACATCCGTTTCCAGTAAACCTCTTAAATTTCTCGTTGATACGGGTTCTTCAATATGCCTAATCCAGAATTCCTCTATCCAGTCATACTCCAACCTGAAACTTAAAGGTAACATAATTAAATTAAAAGGCATTAACAGCCGTGAAGAAACCATGTCCACTCTTGGTGATTTCGACATGGACATCATACTTGGTAGAGAATCAATATCTTTTCCATTTCACATAATAGAACAAGTACACTTACCCTACGACGGGATAATAGGAAACGATTTACTCACTCAATTTCAGTGCTCCATTGATTACAACAGACAAATCCTTAATTTAGATAAAAATAAAGTTAAAATTCGCCTGACTGACCCAATCTACCAAGTTCCTCCTCGCTCCGAGATCTTAATAGAATGCTCAGTTACCAACCCTGAACTAAAAGAAGGTCTCATTCTTGATCAAAAATTAAATAACTCCCTATTTATAGCCAACTGTTTAGTTAGTGTAAAAGACAATAAACGAGTTAATCTCACAGTCCTAAATACTTCCGAAGAACCGGTAACCTTAAGCTCCAACCTTCAACTCTCTCTCCAACCTGTCGAATACGAATCCTTTATATCCTGTTTTACGAACAAAACGTGTTTAGATAGAACCAATGAAGTCCTCAAGCTCCTTCGTGTCTCACACCTGAACTCTGAAGAAAGCGAAGCCCTATATGATCTATGTTCCAAGTACTCAGATATATTTCACCTACCTAATGATTCTCTTACCTCAACTGATGCTATCCAACATGAGATTAGAACATCATCTGATCAGCCCGTCAATGTTAAATCATATCGATTTCCCGAAGTACACAAACAAGAAGTCAACTCTCAAATTCAAAAAATGCTTGATCAAAAGATAATTCAGCCCTCTTTGTCACCATGGTCTTCTCCGATATGGATTGTTCCAAAAAAAATTGATGCTTCTGGCCAAAAAAAATGGCGCGTGGTCATAGACTATCGCAAATTAAATGATATTACCATCGGTGAAACCTATCCAATCCCAAACATCGTTGAAATTCTTGACCAATTAGGCAATTCCAAATATTTCTCAACTCTTGACCTTGCTTCAGGGTTCCATCAAATTCAAATGGCACCCCAGGATGCTTGTAAGACCGCATTTAGCGTCCCTCAAGGCCATTTTCAATTTTCTAGAATGCCATTTGGTTTGAAAAACGCTCCGTCAACATTTCAGCGCCTCATGAATAACGTCCTTACTGGTCTGCAAGGAGAGCGCTGTTTTGTGTACCTAGACGACATTGTTTCGTATTCCCATGACCTTTTTAGCCATATACAAAATCTGGCTTCCATTTTCCAACGACTCCGTTCATTCAATCTTAAATTACAACCCGACAAATGTGAGTTCCTAAGAAAGGAAGTTGGATATTTAGGGCACGTCATCACTGAAAGTGGTTTGAAACCCGATCCTAATAAAATTAAATCAGTTGAAGAATTTCCAATCCCCAAATGTCCCAAAGACATAAAATCCTTTTTGGGTCTCATCTCCTACTATAGACGTTTTATTCCAGAATTTTCAAAATTATCCAAACCCCTTACAAACCTTCTGAAAAAGGATGTTCCCTTTGTTTGGGCAAATGAACAGCAACTTGCGTTTGAATCGCTTAAAGCAAAATTAGTCACTGCCCCAGTCCTGATCTATCCTGATTTTACAAAACCTTTTAACCTTACCTGTGACGCATCCAATTATGCAATATCTGCTATCTTATCGCAAGGTCCTGTCGGAAAAGATCATCCAGTTGCTTATGCATCCAGAACTTTAAATAAATGCGAGACAAATTATAGTGTAACAGAAAAAGAGCTGTTAGCGATAGTCTGGGGTTGCAAAACCTTCAGACCATACTTGTTTGGCCGTAAATTCGTTATCATTACTGACCATCGCCCTTTGAAATGGCTTTTTAACCACACTGACCCCAGTAGCAAATTGCAACGCTGGCGTCTTCAACTCCAAGAATTCGAATACGAGATTGTATATCGCAAAGGCAAATTGAATTCAGCTGCTGACGCTCTTTCTCGCTATCCTGTAAACCCAGTATATCCTACAAACCCTACGAATTTACCAAATGATGAACTTACCGACCTCGGTCCATTAGATATTAGTCCCTTTGGTGGTGGATCAAATGACTTTAGTCCTCTAAATCTTCCAAGTCCTGAAAATTTACCTGATTCTCTTCTTCCTCCTATCTCTATGCCAGATAACCCAAATCCAACACCCCGATCCACACCTTTGTCTGACATTCTTGACCCTATCGTGGAAATGGAAAATGAAACTCAGCCTTTTATTAGTAACCAAGACCCTGTCTTACAATACCCTTTTGATGATCCGCAACCCTCTACCAGTACCCAAGAACCAATGACTTACTACCCTAATCCTGAAGTAGATCTTAATACTCCTAACTTACCTGATCCCGATGATACTTACTCGAAGTTCTTGAAAACACCTTCGACTGTAAAATATAATACGCCAATAATTGAACATAATGATCGCCTAATCAAAAGTCAAAACAAAATATTAATAATACCCACATCTCTTGATCTGGATGAGTCAAACCCATATGTTCAGGAGATTTTATCAAACTCACCCGAATCCGATTCTTTCAATAACTCAGATAGAACTCTACTATCCTTTAAATCTCTTTTACATAATGATAAAAAATACTACTTCCTTTTTACAAAAGTGCATCACTTTGACACTTGCTCATATAACGAAATTTTCCAATCACTAAGAAACATCCGAAATCACCTGATTTCTGAAAACGAGTCTATTGACAAAATTAGCATAACCGATTTTAAGAATCCTTTTGACAAGCACACGTACATAAGGATTTACAATATGCTGGCACACTTATTTCATAATACACGTATTCAAGTGCATATATATCGCGATAAAATATATTATCCTAGTCCCTCTGAAGTACAGAAGATCTTGCATGAAAATCATGATATCCCAATTGCCGGCCATCTCGGCTCCAACAGAATGTTTAATAAAATCCGCGAACAATACTATTGGAAAAATATGCGTACAGAAATAGAGAATTACGTTAAAAACTGCACGTCTTGTCAAACAAATAAAGCTCTTAGAAGAATAAACAGAGCACCAATGCAAATAACAACCACTTCCATAGCCCCCTTCGAAAGATTGTCTCTTGACATAGTTGGTCCTCTACCTGAATCTGGTCCTGCCAAAATTAAATACATCCTTACTCTTCAAGACGATCTAACCAAATTTTCTGCAGGATATCCCATCCGCAGTACTACTGCTGAAGAAACCAGTGATTGTCTCATTCATTTTATTTCCTTATTTGGTATACCGAAAACTATCCTTACCGATCAAGGAACCAATTTTACTGCCCAGATGTTTAAAGACACGTGTAAATTCCTAAAAATAAAACAGTTGTGGTCTTCTCCTTACCACCCCCAAACACAGGGTGCTTTAGAAAGAAGCCATTCAACACTAAAAGAATACTTGAAATCGTACATATCTCAAAACCAAGATGACTGGCCCAAATATATCTACACAGCTATGTTAGCATATAACACGGCCATCCACTCTACAACCAACTATACTCCTTATGAATTGGTTTTTGGTCATAAACCTATCCTTCCTAACTCAATTTACGAATCTGCTCCGAGTGCTACTTACCCTGATTACATAAGGATGTTACAACATCGTCTAAAATTCACACGTGAAAAGGCCATTGAACACATAAACAAGTCCAAAGAAGCTTCCAAAACCTACTATGACAACCATAGTCGTGTAGTAAGCTATAATATCGGTGACTACGTCTTTATAAAAAATCATCTTCGATTACGAAAAGCCTTATCTCCTATTTGGAAAGGCCCTTATAAAGTCATCAAAATAAATGGTAGAAATAGCCTAACATTATTAATAAATAGGAGACATGTAGTACATCACTTTGATGAAATAAAACTAGCTCGTAGAGCTGACACTTAATTACTTACATAAACCTTAACTTTAACTTAATAATTTCTTAAAATATATATATTTATCACTGTAAATTACAAAATATCGTAATCTTAACTATCAGTATAAATATAAGCTACTTAATCATATTAATCGAATAAACGTATAAAGTAATAATATAAATATTACTAATCATAAATATATATATTCTAATTTACATTACTAAACCCTAGTATAATGTCTACTAATATAATTATAACTTCCACGTAACATTACAAATAAATTAAATAAATATCCACTAATATTTGTATAACTTACACTAATTTCATTCAAACTTATTATAATAATAACTAATATCTATATAACTTACCTTAAAAGTTAATTATAATAGTATAACGTCAATTAACGATATTAAATCATAGTATAACACACACTAATCTAAGTACAACTTTCATTAAATAATTAAATGCCAAAATACTATCTATTAAAATAAATTAATGTTACTTAGTATGATAAAATTCTAAGTTATAAAAGCAACTTTATTGCAAATTATCATTAAAATTAGATTAACTTACTTTAATTATATTATAATAACCGGATAAAACCAACTTATAAATTACTCCTTGCAGTTCCCTGTCCTCTGCACAGGAGACCTTCATCGAAACAGCAATGAACACTTCCGGAATATACTTCGATCCAGTTGGATCACTTAAAATAGTTAACGGACATTTAAGTATTTTAATCCCAATCGATGTTTCCTACTTATTGCCACACATTAAAAACTTAAACGGTGTGATAGGCAGGTCAAAGTTCTTTTGTAAACAAAGTGAAGTGTATTCGAATGTCGAATGTGCTAACTTACACCAGCCGTTATCAATTAGATATAAGGACATAATTCGAGACTTTGATTCAATATCACATTTAATTGAATCCAGGTCGAAAAGGTCAGCCTGGTTTGGTGGAATTGGTACTGTGTTTAAACATGTTTTCGGCACCATGGACGAAGACGACGCTATTCAGTACAGTAACGCTATTGAACTCATTGAAAAAGATCAAATTACATTATCTAAGTTAGTGAAGCAAAATCTTCTTATCATAAACTCAACGATTTCAGCATTTAGAGATACTTTGAATAAAATCAACACCAACGAACAGCAGTTAAATAGCGCTATTGATACTCTGGCACAATCTCAAAGGAATCTTTCTGTCATTTCTGATAAATTAGTGTTAAGGTCAAATATATACGAAATTATTAGTATTTTAGAGAGCAGTCTCCTAACATTGTCATTCAAAATAGAAGACATTATTAATGGAATTATGTTCAGTAAATCAAATATTTTACATCCTTCTTTAATAACCCCAAAACAATTGTTTACAGAACTTGTTGAAAACTACAGATTTTTAGCTGATTATCATCAACTTCCTTTAAGTCTATCGCTCGAGAATATTTATACCTTAATGAATATTTCTGAAATTGCTAGCTACTATAATAATAACAAAATTGTATTCGTTTTAAAGGTTCCTCTTGTAAATTCGAAACTGTATTACCTTTATAGAAACATTCCTTACCCTGTTGCTTTAATTAATAATACATATTCCACCATAATTCCATCAACTAAATTTATAGCTGTAACTAGAGATAGGTCTTATTATTGTAAGTTTGATAATTTACTAAATTGTAAAACTGTTTATAATTCTAACTATATTTGTAATAACCCCTATTTATATTCTAGTTCTACCACTCCGATCTGCGAATCGGAAATAATTTCAAAAACTTTGAAATCCGTACCCAACATTTGTGATACTAGATTCCTCAGAGGCAATTTAAATATTTGGCAACCACTTTCTAATAATAGGTGGATATATGTAATCACAGAACCTTCTAAATTGTCGATAGATTGTAACTCCACAAATACCGAAATAACACTGTCACATATAGGCATATTAAACTTACCTTTGAATTGTATAGCTTATTATAAAGATTCAAGGTTAATACCAAGATATTCGAAAATAATTAAAATAAACACAATCCAACCTGATTTCAAATTAATTAACGATTCCTGTTGTAACTCAGAAACTCTTTTGAGAACTAACTCATCCATCCCTTTTCTAAATCTAACCAGTCTTAACCTTGATTCTATCTTCACTCATCAATACATTAAAGATTCAGCCCACATCATAAATGACCTTGATAAAATTATTGAAAAGCCTCATATTGTTTTATATGGAAACTACTATTCTTATACCACGATTGTCATTTCTGTTATTGTTCTAATATCATTATTAATTGTTTTTTACAAATTTGTAAAATCCGGCACCTGTCACCGCCTCGTAAATAAACATAGAGTCCAAACCAAGATTGAAACCCCAGAAGAACTTTCAGAAGTCGCTGAAACCCCCTCTTCATCAGCTGAACCCAGAATCCGTTCCTTTACATAAACTTAACCCTTTAGGGGTAAGTTTACTCTTATCCCCGGGGCTGTTATATATACACCCTGTATACCATAACCCTTACGTCCCCAGATCCTTTCCTCCAGTCAGCACTTTTGATTGCTCGTTGCATTCGAGTTCAGTTGAACGTTCAGTTCGAATCTATCATCCGCGCGTGACACTTGCCCTCAAACTCGGGTCCTAAATTGTGAAATAAAAGTTCTCTAAGTTTTAATTTCTTTTTTTAAAAAGGCCTGTGGCCGAATCCTTATAACAGATCCACAAATGTGTTTCGTATGTATTTAGAAATATATAAGTATGTGTATCAGTTGTCTAGATTCCATACTACAAACTTATACTAGCTTAGTGTAGGCTAGATAGCGCTGTAAGAATGTTTGTATATATTTATTTATCTATAATTTCAGATATCAGCAAGATAGCTGCTTATATTGAATCATTTAGACTTGGCTGTCCACCACATGCAGGTTTGTTAATATTAATTTATACATACATACATTTTTTTTTTTTTTTTTTTTTTTTTTGTGTGGGTAGTTGTGACATATACACTTGTTTTGAATCACTCTATTTTAAATAATAAATTAAAAATATATAAACAGTTAAAAGTAACTTTCATGATAATAATCATAAAATAATAGTCGTCACCTACCAGTGTGAGTGTTATCTCCTTTAAAAAATACACCAGTTATAATATATCACTCAGCAATATGGAGTCAAGCATCCAGGAGTCACTTGCAAACTTAAAATCTTTGTTCCGGGACCAAATGGCTGCTTTTGAAGTAAGGTTAACAGGTAACACTGCACCTGATAGTGCCAGTTTGGTGTCAGAGTTTGCTGCATTCAGGACATTCACTTTGTCTGCCTTGAATCTTCTTCAGCGTCAGGTGGAATATCTAGCACGCAGGGTGGATGGTTTGGAGACACATAGTCGTCGGAAAATGTTGCTCATTCATGGTGTCAAGGAGCTAGCTGCAGAAGACACAACGGGGGCTGTGGTAGATGTGGTGAAACAGCAGCTACAAATTAATAATTTTGCGTCAGCTGATGTCCAACGCTGCCATAGAATGGGACGTCCATCTGCCCTCCATAAACCCAGACCAATACTGGTTAAATTCCATAGGGTTTGTGATCGTGACAACATCTGGTTCACAAAAACTAAGCTTAAAGGTTCTGGCATTACTGTTTCCGAGTTTCTGACGAAACCCAGGCATGAGGCATTCATGGCTGCACGGGAACGGTTTGGCTTAAACAAGTGCTGGACAAGAGAGGGGCTGATCCACGTAACAGCATCTGATGGGTCGCGCTATCGGATTACTTCGCTAAAGGAGCTGGATGATATAAAAATCCCTGCTGCTGCCTCTAGGGAAGTCGAGAAGGTTGCTGCGGCTCCAAGATCAACAGGTGCCAGTGCAAAGCCCAGACGCATTGCAACGACCAAAAAATAAATAAATTGTAGTAGTTCTGTTTTTGACGGATACCAAGTAAAATGTTTAGATTATTTTGTTTTAATCTAAGGTAAAATGAAGTAATTTCGGATAACATCTCTGTTATCACTTATTGTTTGCCACTTTCACCCTCTTTTTATTGCGGTAATTTAGCACAAATACACAAATTAATCTAATTTTTTAAACACCGACAACTTAAAAAACTAATTTAATTGTTTACTTTTTAGTATGTCAAAATTGTCAAACTAAACGTCAGCTTTGTTGTTTTGTTATTGAAGAAGATAAGGAGAAGGTATTAGGTGCTTTACTACCAACTCTTGTATTATAATTATTTTAAAATATCATTAAGTCTCAGAAAAGGTTTTATGGTTTCCAATATGATTTACATGTTTTGTCTTTTTTTTTTATTTGTTTTTTTTTTTTGTTTCTTTATTATTTTGTATTTAAACTTTTTTGTTTTATCACTTTTCTCATGGCAAATATGTAGGTATATGTAATAATATTAATTACCAAATGTGAAATGTGGGCGTTCAATATGCCTCTGCCTACCCCTTCCAGGATAAATGCGTGACAATATATGTATGTATGTATATTAATTACCAATAATTATTATTTACTTTTTTTTTTGTTTTTATTATTACTATTTTTTTTTTTATGGTGAGGAGGGTGAATAGTGTGAAATTGTAAGATGGTGACTATTTGACTGCTTACTTTCTTTTGTTTCTTTTTATATTTTTTTTTTCTGTGTTTTTTTAAGGTAATGTTCTATGTTGCTTTTATTTTTATTGTTATTAACACTCTACTGGTGGGTGAACAGGACTGTGATTTACGTAACACTTATTTTTGCCGTGTTATTTACATATTGATACTTAAGTATTATATAGTATTATTACTTATATATATTTTTATATAATGTCATCCTCTGAAGTCGACGATATTTCTATTGATGATTATTTTACATGTAGCGAGAATGATAGCTTGGTGAGCACTCCTTCACTTGCAGATGCGCTTGAATCGCATTTCTCTGATGTACCCACGAACTTCAATGTTGTGCATATTAATGCCCAGAGTATTCCCGCCCATTTTCCTGATATGCTGGCTAACTTAAACGACAAACATATCCACGCAATTCTCGTGTCAGAGACTTGGTTAAAACCATATATATCCTCTCTTCCTGTCACTCTACCAGGGTACCGCTTAATAAGAAATGATCGCTCGGTTGGCCGTGGTGGCGGTGTTGCTATTTATTTAAAATCACATATTCCTTGCAATATTATACAGGTATCAGCGCAGCCACCGCCGTCAAACTCGGGGGAATACATTTTTATTGAAGTGGAGCTCCATCACATTAAAGTACTTCTTGGGGTTTACTATAGCCCTTCCCTAAGGGTTGACTATTTCTCTTCGTTTGAAAACATGCTGGAAAACTTGGTACCATCCTACCGACATACCATTATACTGGGTGACTTTAATACGTGTCTTGTGCTGAATGACTCCCGATCTGCCAAACTTTGCAATGTTTTAGAATCGTGTAATCTTTCTATTCTTCCTTTGAATACTACTCATCATTTTCCTAACTGTGTTCCATCCCTTCTTGACCTTGTTATTGTTTCGTCGGCTGATCATGTGGCCAAACACGGCCAATGCACAGCTGATATCTTTTCTTTTCACGACCTTATCTTTCTTTCTTACAAAGTTCGTCCACCCAGAGCAAAGTCTAAAGTGTTAATGCAGCGTAACTTCAGTCGGATGAATGTTGACAAACTTAGAGAAGACGCAAATAAAATTGATTGGACTTCATTGTACAATTCTGTGTCAGTTGACGATAAGGTTCGCATTCTTACTCGCGAATTGGTCAGCCTTTATGATATTCATGCACCAATCCGCGCAGTAAAAATCAAGCATACTCCTTCACCGTGGCTCACTAAAGACATCAAAGATTTAATAAATAAAAAAGGGCGGGCTAAAACAAAATTTAAATATCAACCGAACGAATACAATCGTGAGAGATATGTGAGACTGCGAAATCTCTGCAATAAGGTGTGTAGGAATGCACAACGCCAGCATATTCAAACGTCCATAGAAAACGGAAGTCCAGTAAAAATCTGGAAATTTCTAAAAACCCTGGGAGTTGGTAAGTAATCCAAAGAATATTGATCTCGACGCTTTGAATAAGCATTTCTCAACTACTTCAGGTTTTGACGACACTACCAAAACTAACACACTTAATCGTATTTCACAGGTACCAACTCCTGAATATCAATCATTTGCTTTTATTCAATTCACGGCTTGTGATGTTAAGAAGAGCATAACATCTATAGCGTCTAATGCTGTCGGCAATGACTGTATTAGCCGCAATATGATAGTTCCTGTTCTTGATGAGGTACTATCAGTTATCTGTAATATTCTGAATCAGTCTATTTCCAGTGGCATTTTCCCATCGATGTGGAAGGAAGCACAAATCATACCCTTACCTAAAAAATCTAGCCCTTCATGTTTCTCTCATTACCGTCCTATCTCTATCTTACCCTTTCTGTCTAAAGTCCTTGAACGTCTTGTTCACACCCAACTTAACTCCTTTCTCAGCAAAAACTTTCTTTTAAACTCCTATCAATCTGGTTTCCGCTTGGGGCATAGTACAGTTACAGCCCTTATTAACATTACAGATGACATCAGAATGGGCATGGAGAACGGAAAGCTTACATTACTGACGCTACTTGACTTCAGTAATGCTTTTAATACTGTAGATTTCCGTATTTTGCTTGAGATTCTACGCTCTATTAACATATCTCCACCAGTGATTGATTGGTTTCGTAGTTACCTGTCTGGTCGCCGTCAACGTATTTGCATTGATGAGTCGTTTTCTTCTTGGAGCAATATTTCGGTTGGTGTACCGCAGGGTGGCGTTCTATCTCCCTTATTGTTTGCAATATTTATTAATTCCATTACAAAGCAACTAGTTTCATCCTACCACCTTTACGCAGATGATTTACAAATATACTCACAAGCTCCACTCAATGATATACATGAGGTTTTTAGGGTAACTAATTGCGATTTGGAACGGATATGTGCATGGAGTAAAAACTATGGTTTGCAAGTAAACCCCACAAAAACTCAGATAATCCTTATAGGCAGTACCTGGATGATCTCTAGAGTTGACTGGGCTCAGTTGCCACAAATAACATTTAATGCCGTACCGATACCGGTAAGTGATACGGTTAAAAACCTAGGGATATATATCGATAAAACTATGTCCTGGGGGCCTCAATTACAAGAAGTCAATCGTAAATTATTTGCTTCGGCAGATTCGTTACGAAGATTGCGTGGCCTTCTCCCGATTCCGACGAAGATCTCGCTTGCACAATCACTACTTCTTCCAATACTAGACTATGCTGATGCCAGCTATCTTGATCTCACGGAGGAGCAACTAAATAAACTTGAGCGCCTTCAAAATTTCTGCATAAGGTTTATATTTGGTTTACGCAAATATGATCACGTTTCTGAATACCGCAACCAACTCAAGTGGCTCCCGATTCGCCTTCGACGGAATACTCATATCCTTTCCTTATTATATAATATTTTATTTAACCCACTAGCTCCCTCCTATCTCAAGGAACGCTTTGAGTTCCTAGGTGACACGCATTCGAGGTTCCTCAGGTCGTCAGAGAACTTGCGACTGCATATACCGGCACATTCAACAAAGTTTTTTGATAAGTCTTTTACTGTTGAGGCGGCGCGACTGTGGAATGCACTACCGGTCACTATCAGACGGGCTCAAACGTTACAAACGTTTAAAGTGAGGGTTAAAGAATATTATATTTCAACATAAACTACCGTACACTAATATATGTATTATATAAATGTTTGATTGTATTTAAACTTAAATAACTTAACTATCTTCACGCTGTATCCCTGACGGGGTACTCAGAGAGGACAGATCGTATTTAAGTATGTATATTTGTTTTTATATGTAGGAATATGTATATATATATGTATGTATGTGTATGTAGGTATGGTGTGTATGTTTATTTAGGTATATGTATGTATCTTTATGTGTGTATGTGTATAAATGTATGCATTGGAATCTACTGGTATTATATGTCACCAAACTTTAAGCCCTATAATAAATCTCAATACAGTCTTGTCCATCTAAAGGTTGCCTGGAAGAGATTGCCGCTTGCAATAAGGCCGCCCATTGTACTTACTATATATAATATTGGTTTCTTAGTTTTTAAATTTATTCTTGGTGTACAATAAAGCATATTATTATTATTATGTTTCTTCTTTTCACGGGTATCTTCTTTTTTTTATGAAGATACCCGGGCTTTTGGTAGGCGTACATGGGGACATACTGGTCCAACACGCAGAGGCCCTTTGAGAATTTTAATCTAAAAGGAAATGGGACCCCCACTGCAGACAGTCCACGCCCGCCTTATGTAGAAGAACGATAATGGACCACCTCCAATGGGAGTTAAACTATTGTAAAATATGCTAACTAAGAAATGGGCTATTGGGTTGGGGGTTTGATGAACTAGGTGATTATAACTATGGATGAAGGCGGCATCTGCCATTTTAATATCTGATTATCAAAAATTTGGCAGACGGTGACTCGCCAACTCACTAGATGGGCCCCCTATACAATCGCCATAGGCATGATAAGCCTGTAAGGCGACAGAGGGCAACACCGGTGTGAGCGGCTTGGGGTGTCGAGCGGTGCGGCGCCGGTTTCACCTTCGCGGGACAGGCCCGGAGCGGGCTTCCCCGCATAGGGAGGCATTCCCTGCAGGGAGCCAGAGCATATAGCTCTGGCTCCCTCCCTCTGACCGGCCAATTAAGGCAAGCCAGAGTTGAGTTTTGCTGCACTCCCGGGAGTAGCACTCTCACTGCTCTCCCGTTAGCCCATTAAATGCTAACCGGTGCAGAAGGGCAACAAAACTCTGAGGAATCGGGACCGATGTGTAGCCACGCACATTCAGCTCGCCACAAGCTGCCCTGCGGATGTGAGCTTTTCAATAACTTTCTGATACATTTTTTTGTTGATATCAGAAAGTGGATGACTCAAAAAGCTAATCTACTATGCCCTCATAGGGTTGCGTTAATCCTATAAAAGATAACGAGGTCCTCGAGGGGTTTTTTTTTTTTTTTTTTTTATTATTATTATTATTATATTGTTACGCCTTTATCCCCGAAAGGGTAGGCAGAGGCATACTATACTCTCACATTTCACCGTATGCATTTTATCCCACGTTGCCGTGTTGAAATGTAGATATATTCATTTATATTAAGGTACTAGTTGATTCCTAGAAAAAATTGACTGCCTCTGTGGTGCGGTGGGAGTGTATCCGACTGCTATGCTAGAGGTCGTGGGTTCGATTCCCACCCAGGATCAAACTTTGTGTGATGAGCACGATGGTTTATTCTGTATCTCTATAATATGTATGTATTTAGAAATACATAAGTATGTTTATCAGTTAACTGGTTACACAGTTCAAACTCTGCTTAGTTTGGAATCAGATGGCGTTGTGTGAGTTATTCCAACGATATTTTATTTTATATTTTTTAACACTTAGAAAGTACTGAATGTATGTTTGCTTTTTCTTACTCCAGGTGGCGGTATAGGTCTCGAACGAGTGGTGATGTTGTACCTAGGTCTCGATAATATCCGTAAGACCTCAATGTTCCCCAGGGACCCGAAACGAGTGACCCCTTGAAGACCGAGTACATTTGTAAATTGTATTGTGTATATTGAATTCCAATATATACTGATTTTATGTAAATGTTATTGTTTTATTTAATACCAATTATCCAAACAGCATTTTTATTTAAAATATTTATTTATTCCTTCTTCACTCCCTGAGTAGTCGGAGAGGACAGATCGCCAGGCTTCGCGATCCATGCATACTTCTTTCGCTTCCTGCAGATTCAATAATCGCTTCACACATGCACGTCTGGGTATCCAAGTACTTTGGCCTTTCCGTTGTTGAGCAATCTGCTCACGTGGTCTTCGAATGTAAGTCTTGGTCTACCCTGACACCTTCTACAGTTTATTACAATGTAGAACACATAAGGGTCTAAATATTACTGACAAATACAGCTAAAATTTGAGCGTAGCTCACGTACATTACATTACTTTTTATTTCACTACAATACATACAGTATTTCCGAAGTTATAACGGCGCGGCGTTTGGGTGCCAACGAGAGGGCGACTGTTGAATGAGCAGGGTTGTGACGTATGCGGTCACCCGCGTTATACACACTGACCGGAAATATTTCAGCCATTATTGAAATATAAAAAAGTAATAACAGTTTTTCTCGTATTTTTTTGTAGATTTATTTGGCATTTAAAGTATAAAACGTTTGTCAGACCCATTTAGCGATATTTCTCGAAATAAATCCCTTTTTAATGTCAGTGGAATTACTTTGACCGAAAACATGGGTGTAAGTAGTCCTACCTATACTCAAGCGACCCCCCCTGCTGATGACTGGCAGGGACGGAGGGGGGGGGGGCATAGACGCAGGCGCTCTAACGGAGTTGAGAGGTCAGACGGCATTCGCTTCCAACAATCTCTATTTTAAGTGCTTTTCCAAGTTGCGTTTACCCAATACAAATATCTTTTCCACACACTTGCTCAAAACCACGTTTTTAATCCACCGATTTTTGACTCATAATCTCTAATACGGGTGCCTTTTCAGTATATTATTGCACGAGTGCCTTTAGTTTACTAACCCGACCAATTTACATTTGTACCTTAGTACCAAGTTATAAATACAAAGAAACGACATAATTTAGTTGAGTTATTACTTTTTTTTGAGGTGTAACTTCTTTATCGACGTTGAGAGAAATTTTATAGCTGTAATAAAAATCTTCACTTTTTTCGGGTACACGCCATGTTGTTCTTAATAAACTGAAACTTCTTATCATAGATGAAACTTTATCGACGTATGAGAGAAATGTTATAGCTGTAAAAAAATGTCGTAAAGAAGTTTCACTTCTTAACTGTGTACTCTGGTACACACATATTTTTTTTAGCAACAACCCGTCTTTAAACGGCAAATTACAGTACATATCTACATTTATTTATTTCAATAAATTAGTAAAACCAGCTTTATTAAAAAAAAGCAGGTTAAATTCATTTTTTTTTTCTGTATTTCGCCTAAAATTTTTAATTTTATTTTTAATTTTATCTACTTACCTAGTTAAATTAGTATAACCAACTTTATTAAAAAAAATCAGGTTAAATTCATTAATTTTCTTTTCATTTTTTTGTATTTCGCGTAATTTTTTTAATTTTGGTTGTTGACCTATCTACTTACCTAGTTCGTGCCATAGCCTTGCACGCGCATAATCGGTATCGCGACAAGAGAAAACCTCGCCATTTTGCGTAAATAATTACGTAGTAGTACCTAATTACGTAAATATGGCTGTGACGAAATTTGGATTAATGTGATATTAACGAAAATGTTTAGTTTAAGTGAAGAAAATGAATAAAACCTATTATTAACTCCGACGAGGATACGTAAATAAAAAATACGCGTACGAAAGCCTTTTGTCATTACAATCGAATGAAAAGTTAGGGGATTCTGAAACTGATTCTGATTCTTATCAACTTATAAACGAAACATTCTGTCGGCGGCACATTATGCGGAGAAACATTTGTCGGAGATATATTTAAAAATGTTGAGACCTATGCAACATTTTTAAAATGAAGAGTCGTTTTTTTTCGCAAGTGTGTTGAAAAACGTTGCATGATACACGTGTGCCTGTGACCATTATATACTCGGCTTTCTTATGGCACACAATATCGCCTTGTATATAATGGTCAACTTAGCACACTTGTACCATATTGTACTATGAGTAGGTATACTTATTTTGTCTGGATTTTATATTAAATGGCAATGTACTGAGATGAGTACATAACTATCTTCACGCTATATCTCGCTATATCACGATCCTTGCACACTTCTTGCACTTGAAGAATTAAAAAATAAAAAGCATATATTAAGAATCCTTATTATATTTTATTACAATATTATATTATAGCAATTAAGTCCCAATATTATATCACACTTGTCGCATGCGACACATCACTTTTGCTTATTAACGTCAAGTGACAGCTGCTGTCAAAAATGTCTGACAGCAAGAACTGTCAGTAAAGTTTGACAGCCACTGTCATTGGCCGTACACATTAATCATGATTAGCGAACACAAAAGAAAACTAATAGTTATAAACTTACTAATTACAGAAATATGATATTTTCTTGTTGTTTTATAATTGTATTTAATCAAAATGTCTGTTTGTGAAACATTTCGAACTGTTATGCCAAAAAGAAAGTGGCTATACATGAATAAAAAAATATATATATTTACGTGGGACAGGAATACACTTGGTGAAAAGTGGGCGTATAATATGCCTCTACCACCCCTTCGGGCCTGATTGATAAACAATATATTTAACCGTGACAAAATTAAATTGATGTCAAACATTTTTTTTATAGTGAAAAATGTCTTCTCTGTTTAGGATGAGACTTGAACCGGCGACCTTTGCCTAACCAAGGCAATTGTCTAAGCTACTGAGCTACCAGAATCATACATAAGTTAAAATTCTTCTCTATCTTTGTAAGCGTAATTCAGAGTATTACGCCATTGAGAATATTAATATTAATGTTGCTAAATAGTTTCGATAGATGGCTCTGGCCTAATACTCTAAATCGCGCTTATATAAGTTATATAAATTAAAATCTACCTTTAAAAAAATGGTTTCCATCCCAGCTCCACATTATATGTCTCAAAGGCAATTTTTACGCGTATAATACTAACAAACAAACATTTTTATCGCAATTAGATGTGTTTTTACTGATATATGTAGTACTATATCTTAAATTCTTTTAAAAATACATAATCAGCCTGAAAATTGTGATAAATTCACTTAGCACATTTTTATATTAAATTAATATTTAAGTATGCACTTTTAAGTAATTCGTATTGTGTTTGTGTTTGATACAAAACTTAGTTAGACACACGAAGCAATGCAATGGACAAAAATGCTTACGGTGTGATGTGGGCTTATATATGTCTGTTGCCACCCCTTCGGGGATAAGGGCGTGACTGATAAAATATAATATGAAATTCAAAAATAATCTTTATTACAATTATTGTAAGGCAGACATTTCATTCTTTTAAACCAGAGGGATTAAATGTTCCAAGCAACTTTAGCGAGTTTTGTCTCTTTCTAGTAACACAGAGTGCGTACAATAGGGGGAAAATATAAATCAAACTTAGTCGATATAAAAAACTTTTTGAAATCGGTTGAAAATTGTGAAAGGTTTGAATTATTTTGAAATCGCTTGAATAAGTAACGCCAATGGATCAGTTTCAATGACGAAATGTATGCAACGTCATAACTCAGAGTTCTCATTTGATTTTCATAATTTTTGATACAGTATCGACATAATATGTGCAAAATTACTATGCTGTTAATTACTATGTTGTCTTATTTAAATTTTTTTCATACAAAATGGAACTTTTTATCAATAAATATTTGTATCGGACACAAAAGTTAACTACTTTACACTAAATTTTACGAATTTAGGAAAAAAATTTGAAGATGAAGAAATAGGTACATATTACAAGTTATTTTACTGAGTGGCCATACACCGTTTTATAGGACTAATCCCACCCTCATTACCATTGCTGTGACTCTTATAAACCAGGATCTACAGCAGACCAACACCAGAAAAGTTACACCGAGCTCAATCTCGTTGAAGTCCCATGAGATGTTACAAGTTAGGTAGGCGTAGAGGCAAATAAACTCCGAACAAACTGTATGGTTAATATTATTCTGACTGTTTGCACCCGTTGTGGTTTACTTTTTGAAAATAACTCCGCTTTAGTCACCTCAGAGCAAGGAATCAATGCCACACGCGCCATATAAGATGCGCCTTACTCTATACACTTCATACCATCAAGCGTGTCATAGGGCGTCACCTTATACGATTGCACTAATAGTAGGTAGCGTTAATTTTCACAAGGAATTTGATACCGACTGATATTCATAACACTAATAGTTCTTTACCAATACATTTGACATTTTGACCGTCACACAGTTCCAAGCAACTTTAGCGAGTTTTGTCTCTTTCTAGTAACACAGAGTGCGTACAATAGGGGGAAAATATAAATCAAACTTAGTCGATATAAAAAACTTTTTGAAATCGGTTGAAAATTGTGAAAGGTTTGAATTATTTTGAAATCGCTTGAATAAGTAACGCCAATGGATCAGTTTCAATGACGAAATGTATGCAACGTCATAACTCAGAGTTCTCATTTGATTTTCATAATTTTTGATACAGTATCGACATAATATGTGCAAAATTACTATGCTGTTAATTACTATGTTGTCTTATTTAAATTTTTTTCATACAAAATGGAACTTTTTATCAATAAATATTTGTATCGGACACAAAAGTTAACTACTTTACACTAAATTTTACGAATTTAGGAAAAAAATTTGAAGATGAAGAAATAGGTACATATTACAAGTTATTTTACTGAGTGGCCATACACCGTTTTATAGGACTAATCCCACCCTCATTACCATTGCTGTGACTCTTATAAACCAGGATCTACAGCAGACCAACACCAGAAAAGTTACACCGAGCTCAATCTCGTTGAAGTCCCATGAGATGTTACAAGTTAGGTAGGCGTAGAGGCAAATAAACTCCGAACAAACTGTATGGTTAATATTATTCTGACTGTTTGCACCCGTTGTGGTTTACTTTTTGAAAATAACTCCGCTTTAGTCACCTCAGAGCAAGGAATCAATGCCACACGCGCCATATAAGATGCGCCTTACTCTATACACTTCATACCATCAAGCGTGTCATAGGGCGTCACCTTATACGATTGCACTAATAGTAGGTAGCGTTAATTTTCACAAGGAATTTGATACCGACTGATATTCATAACACTAATAGTTCTTTACCAATACATTTGACATTTTGACCGTCACACAGATTTGACCGTCCGTCAGCCAGTCTGCTAGTGGTGGAACCAAAAGTTATAAATGCCAATTAAGCTAGACCTCCAAATTGTATAAACGCCCATACAATTCAAAAGTCTATGTGAGTTGGTATAAACCATGTATGTATGGGGACCTAGAATTGTCAATTTTGGTTAAAAGTGTGGTCTTACCAAGAATATCTTCAAAAAACAAAGTTGAACAGATCCTAGACAGGCCGCATATGTAAACTTCGCAAGCGGTAGTGTTATTGCTTTGTACCTTGAATTGTACATTCACTATTGTAAATACACTTTTCTGTTAAATGTTATAAAAATCCGGACAAGTGCATACTTGAAATAAAATTAAGGAAATTTTAGGTACACAACCCTAAAATTTCCACTTGCAACGTGACTTCCATTTCAAAAAAAATTATAATTAAATATTTTGACCATTAAACTAACCAGAATTTACAAGAAAGAGTGTAAACAATCAGTTAATTATCAAAGTTAACAACTTTGTTTACAGTTTTGTTATATAGAAAACATTTTGAAATTACAAAATCTACATTATTTTCAAACGGACTGTGTTATATTCACACTGAAAAAATGAAAGAGACAGAAAACACTCTCTAAGAATATGCATTAGGAACTTGTTTACAAAAGTGGAAAAATATAATATATTTAGTGTAAAATATATATATATATATATATATATATATATATATATATATATATATATATATATATATATATAGAATAAAAATAGCCTCCAACACAGTTCTTTAAATTTAGGTACACGATTTGTTTTAAATTAAGAATATTTGTATTATTAGAAAGAAGTATGCATGGGTCGCGAAGCCAGGCGATCTGTCCTCTCTGACTACCCCGTTAGGGATACAGCGTGAAGATAGTTTAGTTGTATACAGGTCAGACAGTCTACTCGTGAAAGTATACAGGTCAAACAGTCTACCCAAGAAGAGTATACACTCTTCTTGGGTAGACTGTTTGACCTGTATACTTGCATACTCTATATACAGGTCAGACAGACTGACAGAACTGTATTTTCTTCAGGAGTAGATCCTGAAGAAAATACAGTTCTGTCAGTCTACTCAAAAAGAGTATACAGGTCAGACAGTCTACTAGTGAAGAGTATACATGTCAGTCTACTCGTGAAGAGTATACATGTCAGACAGTCTACTCGTGAAGAGTATACATGTCAGACAGTCTACTAGTGAAGAGTATACATGTCAGACAGTCTACTCGTGAAGAGTATACATGTCAGACAGTCTACTCGTGAAGAGTGTGCATGTCAGACAGTCTACTCAAAAAGAGTATACTATATTCGTAAAAAGTATACAGGTCAGACAGTTTAATTTATTAAAGATTATTTAACTCTGCCGGACTCCGAAAGATACATTCTTCTTAAGATAGTGAAATTAAAAGTTGGACCTATTATATACTATGTGTATAACACAGTCTTGTAACAATTAAAGCATTATGTTATGAATTAATAGGAAGATGTTACTAAAACTGTATTATATATTTACAATGGATATTTTTTTCTGTAGTTTTGCAGTATAAATAATGTAGCAGATTGTCATACATAAATTTCAGATAAACTTGTACAATTAATAATTGGAAGTATTAAAAATAATTTTTAAACAATTAATCTAGGGAAAAAATAAATAACTATGACATAATTTTATTCAAGATCATTTGAACCATAATTTCGTTCAAAACATGTCGGTTCATATCTGACAGATAGTAAGTCGCAAAATTTACGCCACGATCCGACGGCCAATTATATTAAATTACAGTAAACTTTTCAACTGACTAAGACTGCTTTTGCGCGGCGTATAATAAGTTGCTGTTAACTGATCCCTTTTTTTATACCACATAGTTGGCAGACGAATACACCTGATGAAAAGTGGTCACCTTTGCCCATGGACGTTTGCAACACCAGAGGTGCAGCACTCGCGCTGCCGACCATTTATAAACCTTCTAAGACCCCTCTCGAAGCACCCCATACTGTAGACGTTTCAACGTACGTCCTTGGTCGTATGTAGCGTGTTAACAATGTATTTGTTGGTTTATCAAAAGCGCCTTATCCCCGAAGGTGTGACATAGGCATATTTTACGCCCACATTTCACCGTGTCTGCCGAAACAACTAAAAAGTTGTGCCATCTAGTGTCTGTCCTACATTAGTGACTCTTTTTTTTCATACCACTGAGGTGGCAGACAAGCATACGGCCCACCTGATGGAAAGTGGTCACCGTAGCCTATGGACGTTTACAACACCAGAGGTGCAGAAAAAGATATACCCAGAAGTTCTCTTAAGCGAATCTAAGAGCGAAAACCTATGATGCAGCTTGAAGGTTCAATGTATTATACTACCTGTTTTGTTGTGGCTTTCTATTGAGCGACGATTTCAATTCTATTCCGGCACGATTGAAATAGCAAACTCGGCCCCCGGAACCAACGCTTTAACGTGCTTACCAAAGCACGAAAACACTCGTAAAGAGAAATACTACAGACATCCCTAACCATCCATAGCGAAAGTTGCTTAACGCAGTGATCGTTTACAGAACACTGAGTCAGCGGGGCCACAAGCGCTTCTACGAAATGGCATTTGTATTTTGTATAATTATCATAACTAAGAAGTATTTAATGAAGTATGAAACATCTTTTCTTTCTTCAATCTTGTCGTATAGCTTCCTAAATAACAATATCTTTAGATTTAACTTTTTAAAATTTATGCATGTAGTCCGAGACTACCAGGACTTTAAATTGGTCGTGCTAATTAGTGTCTAGCACATAAGACCTTTAGCCTTTTTGTTACCACCTCACTAAAAAGGCAACGGGTTCAAAATGTCTTCCCAATTTAACATCTAAAATAGACACATTTTAATTTTTTAAATTTATTCTGCCCTTTAGACCCACCCCTGTTCCGTGCTTCGGAAGGCACGTTAATCCGTTGGTCCCGGTTGTCAATAAAATGGCAGTCGTAAAGCCAAGTTGAAGGCCTTATGGGCGGCTTAAAAAAATCTCAGGCTCACCACCTGTTACGTGGGACAAAAGTGCATACGATGAAATGTGGGCTTTTAATATGCCTCTGCCTACCCCTTCGGGGATAAAGGCGTGACAATATGTATGTATGTATGTAAAATTTATACACGACTCATTTTACGCACAAGGCTCACAATTCATGAGCGTATAGTATGCCTCTGCATATATCCCTTTAGGGACAATGTGTGACTATTATGTAGGTAGGTCTAGGACGATTAAACCAATGGACGCGCTATCTTACCGTTTGCGCCTATACCCCGCTTGCCATTTGCTAAGCATTTTTAGCTAAGTCGCTGTTCCGCGGACTCAGTCTATCTATTTATTTACAATTTTTATACTATTTTTAACTAAAACCATTAATTATTGAAACATACCAACAACTTAATTGGCCTATTTTCAATATACTTTCATTCGCTATAAATATTGTACAGAGTTACCATCTCAAATTAGCCGAATAATATTGTGTCAAATTCGTATTGCATACCTACATTTTTATTGGTTGTTAGACAGTGACTACACTTCATGCAAGATTAAGAGAACAATATGTGTGTAGTTTCCCCACCGCACGAAAGTTGGTTGAACGTGATTTCATACTTTAATGAGTACATTACGCGCCCATTGGTTAAATCGTCCTAGAGGTAGGTCCTTTAGTAGGTGAACGGTTGGCATACTATGGCCCTACATGGCAATGAAACTAAATTATTTTAGTTTATAGGTGTAACGATATTAATTTATGGGCGTTTTATTAAAAAATTATACTCTTAATGATATACCTAGTATGATACAAAGGTGTAACCTATGCTAGCACCATAAATTTCAGCGAAGCGTTAAATCAAACTAAGTATTTTCCCATAGACAACATGATTTTTGCGGATAACTTTTTTATTAGAACGAATTTTGAAATTCGGGCTTCGTCTAGACCTGCATAATTTGAATAGATTTCCGTAGCAGAAAAAAATTCCGAAAACGCATTAGAAATGGCGAAGTTCTGCCCGGTGTTACAAACGCCATTGAAGTTGCTCCATGGGTCCTTCGCTTCGCTTCGCTCAATTATAAATGCGAAAGTTTGTGTGGATGTTTGTTACTCTTTCACGTAAGAACTTGAATTTGTTGTTGAATAGATTTTAATGAAACTTTACAATAATATAGTTTATACATCAGAATAACAAATAGGCTACTTTTTATCTCGGTAACAAGTTCCTGTGGGAAACGGGAACGGGAAAATTTATATACGCGGGCAAAGCCACTTTTGTCAACTAGTAACTATATAATTAAGTAAACAATAATGTCGCGTCAAATCCGACCTGTAGTTCCTGAGATTAGCGCGTTGTACCAACCAAACGAACAAACTCTTCAGCTTTATAATACTAGTATAGATGCGTTTCAGGGGGCATCAGCCTTTTATATATACGAATCGAATGGTTACGCGTCGTATCGTTGAGGATTTGGAAAATAAGGTAATTATTGTAATTGCTAAAAATCTATTATTTTGACTTACCGACCTTTTTACAATAATTATGACACCATACCACAGCATATTTTCTGTTTTTATTTTTAAACAGCAATCGGCTCACCACCTATTACGTGGGACAGGAAAACACACGGTCAAAAGTGGGTGTATAATATGCCTCTGCCACACCTTCGGGGATACGGCGTGATAGATTAATAAATAATATTTTTAAACATGTTTACTCCAGTACGCGCAATTGGCGACTGACAGGCTGCGTATGCGATTTTCGCCTACTGCCTGACGTAAATTGTCACGCGGTAAAATTATTACTTTCGCCTATAGTAGGGGGCAGCGTATGACATACATGCCTTGCTCTGTTTTGGGACAAATGATACATTCGACGCATTTTCGGTCAAATATGAACAACTCATAAATGGTGAACTTATTTTCAATAAATTGGAAATAAGTACTATAATTATAGGTTGCACGTAAAATGGCAGTCGTTAAGCCTGGTTGAAGGCCTTATGGGCGGCTTGAAAAATTTCAACAGCAGGTAGCCACAACCTTTGTCTGTCTATTTAAACACGGCAATGGGCTCACCACTTTACGTGGGACAGGAATACACATGGTGAAAAGTGGGCATATAATATGTGTGCCTCTGCCACCCCTTGGGGGATAAGGCGTGATAGATAAATAATAGTTTTAATAATATAAACAATTATATTATATCTTTTCATTTAAAATAAAATTAAAAACAAAAAAAACAATGAAATTAATCACTAAAAGTAATTTATTTACACTATATTTTTCACATTTTACGTAAATATTATTACAATTTGAGCGCAGATTTTTTTTATAAATTGTCTATTTATAATATTCTTTCATTTTCGTCATCAAGAACAATGATCCTTGGATATTCATCCAAAGAGATTTTTCAAAATTTTACCTAAGTAGCCTCAAATTAGAACTCTATTTACATTAAACTGGTCACTAAACATATTTATTGGTATGTATGTGTTAATTTTCTCAATAACATGCATTAATTACCCATGGTTAAAAGGTAAATACTGGTGATTTTTTTTATATGACCATCATTACCGTTACTTCAATACGGCAACGGGCTCACCGCCTGATACGTGGGACAAAAGTGAAACAGTGAAATGTAGGCGTATAGTATGCCTCTGCCTACCCCTTCGGGGATAAAGGTGTGACAATATGTCTACAGTAACTTCTGAAAGCCAGGATTTACAGCAATCACCAAGACCAGAATATATACACAAGATCAAACTGTGTAAAGTTCCAGAAGTGGAAATGTCTTGGAAGTTATTTGTAACAGTCAACAGAAGAATATTCAGGGTCTTGTGAGAGCAATAAGGCAATTGGATAGTCTAACCACACTTCTATTATATATCCCTGGATTGCCAGATAGAAGGATCACTCTAACACTGCGGTAAAGTCTGGTATGATATACCTCTGCCTACCTAAAGTAGGCGTGATTGTAAGTATATTGATGCATTATTTCGTTAATATAGCACCATTAATATATAGATGCACCGGATAAGCAGATTCAACATAACTTAACCTAAAACGGCATTCACACAAGAAAAAAAATCTAAATATAACTATTCACATTTTTACAGCTCAGGGGGTTATCATGTCTTAGACCTCAATAGCCAAAATGGCTGAAACACATTTTTATTTAATTCGATTGGCACTATACACTATAATTCTTAAGTAATTTTTCTCACATATTTCTTTAAATCTCACAGATTTTTTACACATTTTTCTTATTGTCACATAACTTTTAGTCATATTTCCCGTTATTTTGTTCACACATGATTATTATTTTAGCCATATCTGTGTTTCAATTTAGCCATGTTTTGCACTTTTAGCCATGCTATGAACTTTTTTTTAGCCATGTTTCATTTTATTTTAGTCACTTTTCACAGTTTATTTTAGCCACGATTTCCACTTTATTTTAACCGAATTCACACACTATTTTAGTCACATTTTAGCTCGATCCAAACAAAGTTTTTAGGTCCTCCTCGTACAGAGCAATCACTAGCATTATACCAATGCCTGTGGCTAATCCCATTAGCTGCAGTATACACTGGCAGAGGGTACCCTCTTTGCTGTGAGAAGTACTCAGCTCTGGCATCTGAAATAATAGGCATTACGTTAAATGAAGAACACAAAAAAAAAGACTCAAATACACCTAAAATTGGAGCGTAGCTCATGTACATTACATTTGTTTTTATTTCACTTCAATACATGCAGTATTTTCGAAGTTATAACGACGAGAAGCTTTAGTCCTTTTTTGAATTTCAGAGATTAGGCGCGCCCATTATGACGTCACAGCCTCGCACAGACTGCGACCAGGCGCGGCGCGGCGTTCGGGAGCGTGCGAGAGCGCGACTGTCTGTATGCCCTCGCACCCACGCACTTTTATCGTAAATATTTTAGCCATTTTTTGAAATATAAGAAAATAAAACTACCGTTTTGTTTTTGGATATTTTTGTAGATTTATTTGGCATTTAAGTAAAAAATGTTTGTCAGCCAATAAGTTTGTGACGAGGCTACCCGAGACCTTTGAGACACAAATCAGCCTCACCTGCAAGTGCCTGCTGACTAATGGATGAGATCATGGCGTTGAGAAAGTAAATTTGAATCACAACCTTGTACCAGACTATCTGACCAGTATGGTACGTTTATCAATACTCAATCAACGCTTGAGACTAGAATTTGCCTTAGAGTGTTGATAAACGTTCTGGAATACGGCCCTAAGAATCCCACATAGCGCCATAAGAGTTCTCGCGCTGAAGAATGATATATGCAACGGCCCAACATCAACCGTTGGTGGCCGGTCCGCCAGGTGTGATCACCTTGCCTGGTCGGAGAATCCTCCCTTTGTGTCGGAGCAACATCTCCACCCATTCCTCCACAAGGCTCATCCTTTGTATAAGGGACCAAGCTACAACTGCTAGCGGTGCACCTGTTGACTAACATTCTAGGTAACAATAAAGGCGCAGGTTTGGCAGACGGCAGTCTGAATGTAGTTTATTATTTGTAAGCCATACCTACACTACCTTCTCACATAAATCCAAGGGAACAGTGTAATTTTAATTTTGTAAGCCATATCTACATTTTAAAAGAGCATCCATGGACTTTCTTGCCAGATTCTTCTTCATAAAGGCTGCACTTACTGCATTTTGATTTGACTTTGAAAACAACATTGATTATGTTTCTTTTGTATAAAACTCATTTCTATATAATTTGACAAATATCATGTAAATCAAACTATTAGAATTACTGGCGGTTAGAAAAGAGTGGCCATGAGTTTTATTGCCAGGTTCAAAATGAGAGATTTTGTTTTTGTTTTTTGTATAATTACTATAAGCTTTGTTCAAACATCATGTAAATAAAACTTATGCCAGGTTCTTCCTCAGGCTGTTCCTATTTGCTTTACGAATCTGACAGTAAATGGAAGCAATAATCTTGACGTTCATAAGTGTTACTTTGTGATCTACATGAATAGAGATTTTTCATTTCATTCCTTTTTTTATACCACTGAGGTGGCAGACAAGCGTACGGCCCACCTGATGGAAAGTGGTCACCGTAGCCTATGGACGTTTGCAACACCAGACGTGCAGCACTCGCGCTGCCGACCCTTTATAAACCTTCTAAGACCCCTTTTGAAGAAACCCATACTGTAGACGTTCGGGAAAACCAGGCAGGGAGTTTATTCCACAATCTAAGCGTACGCGGAATAAAGCCTCTATCGGACCTAACCGTGTGCGTGCGCTCCGGACGCAAAGTGTGAGGGTGAACACCCTGTCTATGGCGAACGGTGCGATGATAAAAGGTAACTGTGGGCATCATATCAACTCCTTAGAACACAGACCGTTGTACAGGCGATAGAACACGCATAAGGAGGCAAAGTCTCTCCTGTCGCAAAGGAGCTCGACACCGCCCGCTAGTAGAGGATCGTTGACAATACTCATAGCACGCCCTCATACCACTACCGAGTCAAAAGGTCGAAGCTGGTATTCAGGAGCACCAGCCCAAAGGTGACAGCAGTACTCCATGTGTGGCCGCACTTGCGACTTATAGAGGAGCAGCGTTTGCTCTGCAGTAAAGTACTGCCGCGCCCTGTTGAGCACTCCGAGCTTTTTGGACGCCAGCTTCGCCTTGGAAAGTATTTCTATACCCATAATACAAAACTGCTCTGCTCATTAAATAAAATAAAAATATGTGTGTGTACCAGAGAACACAGGTAAGAAGTGAAACTTCTTTACGACATATTGTTTTTCTACTATTTACAACTTTACGAAAATTGGGTAGATAAGGCTTCATGTAAATACATACGCATACGTCGATAAAGAAGATTCACTTACATCAATAGAGAAATTTCACTTCAAAACAATATGGCGCGTCCTACGTCGATAGAGAAGTTTCACTTCAAAACAACATGACGCCTAACCGAAAAACGTGAGGATTTTATTTCATACATACATACATATTATCACGCCTGTTTACCATCGGGGTAGGCAGAGACTATGGCTTTCCACTTGCTACGATCCTGGCATACAACTATGGCTTCTTCAACTTTCATAATTGTTTTCATACACGCTCGCCGATTAAGGGTACTCTTAACCTGGCCTTTTGTCAAAAGATCTTGAATTTGATTGGCATATGTACGTCGAGGTCGGCCCTTACCAGTTTGCCCATTTACTCTCGCCGCATAAATTTTCGTTCAGCAATAAAATTTATCTTAACGTCGATATAGAAGTTTCAATTCAAAAAGATTTCAGACTCCAAGTCCTGATAGGATTTGGTAGCATACAGTATGATTTAATTCTTACCATATCAACGAGGGCGATATACAGGAACATGCCAGCTGCAGCAGCGAAGAGCCATCGTGTAGCGGTCGGGGCATGGCCGGCCAGGACTCCAGCTATCATGCCGGCCAGGCACAGGCCAGAGGACAGGATGTTATAGCAGACCGCTCGCTTGACCGACATGCCGGCTTTTAGCAGCACTGCGAAGTCTCCTGCAGATAATATAATCAAGGAAGTATTAAACAGTGAATGTATTTGAGTAACAATTGTTTTTCCGGCGAAAGGTTTGACATCTCAGTAGATTTTAAATTACGAGTACAATAAAAAAAACCCATTTGATTCTTATTCAATATCAGGGATCTACCACTGATGTCATATAAGAACACACTGTCGAAATTATCATTTGTAGAACTACTGTGACGTATATAATTCGCTGAGTGAAAAATAAACCGAAATACTCAATAATACTCGTTAAATTAGAAAAAAATCACATGTCATATTTACAATAATGTATGGATTTGTCCGATTTGTTGACATTTAGTACTGTCCTTGGGTAGTAATATAATGATATATATGTAACTTCTAAATAACTTGATTTTATAATGGTGAAAGATTTTTTAAAATTGGTTTATTAGCTCCAGAATTTATCGACTACGAACAAATCTTTCCGCTTTATAATATTGATAATATAAGAAGTATATCTATACCCACAATGAAGCAATGGTCCACCTAAAAATTATGAGTGAGACTGTCTGACCTATATACTCTGATCCACTTACCCAATTCGTGGGGCAACTCGTGACAGAGCACCGCAATCGCTGTAGAGAAACCACCTGCTATGTTTGAAGCGAACGCCGCTCCTGAAACATGATTACAACGTCTTTAGATTGCCAGTGACCGCTGGAGCACCTATAACGCTCAAATCTTATCGTCAGATCTTACCTATAGCCATGCCGTCGGTAAAGTTATGCAGCCCATCGCCCATGATGACCATCCAGGCGACTGAAGCGATCGATGACGGCGGCGCGTGAACATGCCCGTGGGCGTGAGAATGCCCGTGGTGGGCTCGCGAGTGCTCCCTGTAATGGGCATTAATCACTTTTTAAAATGTGTTTTAAACTAAATACCATTTCGAGTAATAGCGTTACAGATCACGGGAAAACAATGAATGATAATTAGTATTTTAGGTAAAATGTCAACAATGTTCATTTAACCTTTAAATGACGTTATCCTTGGAATTACGAGAGTAACGTCTTTGCCTACGAACAAGAAACAAAGTGCAATCTCATATAAAGTCAACTTTAGTCATATTTAGCCATGAATCACATAAAACTTTACATTATGAGCAACAAACATGGCTGTGTGAGTTCGTTTGTGAGTAACAAGTAAATTGCATGGTAATAGCTGTGATCCTTTCTGACATAGGTACATTACGTCATGCCTTAATCGCCCATGGCGTAAGCAGAGGTATACTAAACGCTCACATTTCACCAGTTATATGTATTTTATCCCACGTAATTGGTGATGAGCCTGTCGCAATGTTGAAAAGCGGATAGGGGCAGGTTGTGACTACCTGCTGTTGAAATTTTTCAATTTAAAAGCTTTTAACTTGGCTTAACGTCTACCATGTTACTGGCAACCTGGACTAACAGCTTAACGTGCCTTCCGAAGCACGGGAATGCTACGGATATGGAACTGCCACAAACTTTGACCCGCCGATTGATCGTTCGGTAAGATACTTAACACAGTGATCGTTTACAGAACACTCGAGAAGCAAAGCTTTGTCCAAGGACCCCAGCAGAAATAGACCAAAACATTATTCATGGTCCCTGTAAAAGTATTAAGTATTCACAATCCACAATAAACAAACGCTCACCTCAATATGACAGTATAGCTGTCTCCGTCTTTCAAATCTTTTGAACCATCCTCTTTATGCTTCAAATTGTTCATCTTCACCACAGCTCCTTCACCTTGCAGCAGCCAATCCTTAGCAGTAGGCTCATCTTTAGCTTCAGCATTATTGAGGGCATTTGACGAGACCACGCTCACAGAATTGTTGTGCTTCTTTGAATGCTTAGGGCTTGATGGAATTCCATCCCTTAGGTGGTGATCATCATGAGTGTCTGTATCAATCTCATCGTAACAGTAAGGGTACTCGGAGTACTTGTGCTTACAAGTCTTAGTGGTGGGATCACCTTTATCATCTTTCTTGAATATTTTCATTAAAGTATTCGATGTTGAATTACTGGCTTTAGATCCCCCTGAACATCCTCCACCGTTTTCATCTTTCAAAACACGAACTCTAGAAGGCAGTTTATCTTCTTCGAGTTTCTGACGACGCTTCCTCCATTCAACGACCACTGTCAGACCCTTTTCAGTAAAGTAGAAGAACACAACACCGAGCATTGCTGCAAGACCGTACCACATACCAGCGTCGTGGGATTCCCGTGTCCCAACTTCAGTGGAAAGATCGTGCCTGTGATCGTGATCAGGACTCATTGCGTGCGGCATAAGATGGAGTAACGCATCACCACATAACGTACCAACTGCTAACGCTACTAAGAATTGTAGTAGATGATTGTAATAAGTCTTATGCATGATAGGAATTACAGCAACTCCTAGAAGACCGCAAGCGCTGATAGCTAATATGCTCAGAGAAGAATACAGCCAGACAGCATACATACTCTTTTCTTCAGGCACTTTATCTGCTGGTGGAGGATGGGTACCGACTCTTGTGTCTAGTTTTTCTTCTATAACACATTCTGTTCTTGAGAAGAAGTCATCCCCGACTTTCTGGTAAAGTAATATAGGGCAAATAAATTGTAGTGTAGATTCAGTTAGAATAGGTTCTGGGTTGTGGTTGGCGTGGTCTATTTCGCTGTGCGAATGGCTATGTGCGTGTTCCTCATTTTGAGTTTTTAACCTTGTGTTTATGCTTGTCACTAAGTCTGAGCTGTTCATGCACTGGAATGAGAAAGTATTTTTGATTTAAAATTAAAATAGATATGACATAATAGGGTGTGATACCGAGATCTTCGGGGCCCAAGAAACAAGCCAGCCACACTTGTAAGTAGTGAACCTACTGAGGAACTAACGAAGCCAAGGCGAAGAGAAGCAGAACTCGAAAGTAAACTGTACCAACTTGACTGGCCAGCATGGTACTACTATAAAGCCAATCACTCTTCCAAAAGTTGCTTTCAGTTGTTTCCAAACCCACAATGGATTCGGAGCACGGGGTTAAATTTTTTTTGGCTACTAGTATCAGCTATCGTTTGGCTTTTAATTTTCGTCATTGTTGGGAGGGAGCGACTGACGTCTAGCCTCATAACCCCGTAAGTGCGTTGTTTCCTCGCCCGTTAGTCAGCAGATGCAGCGCTAGCATGTAAGGTTATTATGGCCTAAAAATATTGGTGGGGGTCCGGAGATATTGGTAGTTGGTAGGGCCCTTTAGACTTCAGCGTATAACTGGACTCTAAGAAGCCTTTCAAATATGAACATAACTTACATGATAATCAACCTGCTTCTGTGAATGGAAGTAGTTCTTGCCGTTGCTCTCAGTGCCTCCTTGAATCAGCTTCGGCATCTCTAGCTTCTTAAGCATCCTATTAAAACCTGTGAGATTCATTGTCATCGTGCTAGCATCGCCGAACAACCGAAACAGCTGTTTCACGTATGTTTCTTGACTGATCTCAGAAGCCTCCCTTTTAGGCCTAGCCTGTCTGATTTTTAACAGTTTTTGATGGTACCTCGACGGTGGTTTTCCTTTATCTTCTAAATCTATATTCAAATGGTCTACATCTTTGATATTTGAGTCGTATGTTAGGATACCATCTTTGTTGAAGTCTATGTGAGAGCCACACGTGTGTGCTGCACATAGCAAGCAGAACATGCATACGGTTACAAGATGGTGGGACATTTTTGAGCTTACGCTAAATAAAACTTATATTACGATACAAAGCTAATCCATTGGTTTCTTTAATTTTCTCTGGCTGGGTCTTGATGATCTGTGAACAAGGAAAAAACATCATTAGTTGTGGAATATGGTTCGATCGCGGGTTGGGGATAAAATTGGTAGATTGGACGGTCTGCAAACATCAATTATCGAAGAGTATGACCAGTCTAAAAAAACAATAACAAAAAAGTTAACAAGCCACAAGTTTGTTTCTTTTTTGTCCTTCAAATAATGCTGGTCGTAATTGTAATTATAGTTATTGAATGTAAAGAATTTATAGAAAATGTTGGTTTCCAATATAGGCAACTAAACATTTTTTTATGGTGGCTTAGGCCTTGTGCTAGATATGCAGCATTCAATATCCATTTTAATTCTAGGTAATTCAATAACAACTCTTTAAAAGAGATAATATTCAACTTTGCCTTTTGTACCAGATACATTGTCCCTTTGTGTGTGTGTGTGTGTGTGTGTGTGTGACTGTCGATTAATGGTGCTCTCGATATGGTGCAACGTTGTCTATTGTTAAGTTGTAGCATAATAGTTGTGCCCTTCATGATTGATCGAGGGGCGATCCGCCCTCTCTGACTACCCCGTCGGGGATACAGAGTGTAGAACGTTTTTGCTGTACTTTGGCTGTTAGGTGAGATCGCTTGGTTGCCGGAGATCTTGATGGAGTCCATTACACCCGAGACAAAGATATACAAAGATATGAAGCGCTCGTGGCCCCGCGGTCTCAGTGTTCTGTAAACGATCACTGAGTTACGCAACTTTCACTATGGCTGGTCCTCCGATGGGTGACCACTTTGTGGCATTTACATTTGCGAGCGTTTCCGTGCTTCGGAAGGCACGTTAAGCCGTTGGTCCCGGTTGCCAGTAAAATGGCAGTCGTTAAGCCTGGTTGAAGGCCATATGGGCGGCTTGAAAAAATTCAACAGCAGGTAGCCACAACCTGCGTCTGTCTATTTCAACACGGCAATGGGCTCACCACCTATTACGTGGGACAGGAATCCATACGGTGAAAAGTGGGCATACAATATGCCTCTGCCACCACTTCGGGGATAAGGCGTGATGGATATTTAATATACCGTAGGTACATTGAGAAAAAAAGAACAATCAAATCACTCCGTTCAATGGGTCTGACAAACGTTTTTTACTTAAAATGTCAAATAAATCTACAAATAATACGAGAAAAACTGTGCTTTTATATTTCAAAAAATGGCTGAAATATTTACGATCAAAGTGCGTCTAACACGTGTGACCGCATACGTCACAACCTTGCTCATTCAACAGTCGCGTGCCTAAACTGGGAAATTCAAAAAAAGCACTAAATCTTTTCGCGTTATAACTTCGGAAATACTGCATGTATTGAATTTTAGCTGTATTTGACAGGAATATTTCGACCCTATTGTGTTCTCCATTACAAAAATAAATTGCCAAATCTTTGGGAGTTCTTAGCCATAACTCCCTCCAGGCTAAAAGGCTAAAGACGTTGATAGCAACGGGATCTTTACGCTCAGATGAAAGACGCTATAGTGACCTTTAATCTCTAAAGGACCCTGTACCCTGCCAGCAGGCGATGTCAATATCACGTAAATAAAACTAATATAATTACTGGCGGTTAAAAAAGAGTGGCCATGAGTTTTATTGCCAGTTTCTTCCTGAAGCTCTACCTATTGCTTTGCAAATCTGGCAGTAAATGTAAATGTAAAAGCAATAATCTTGACGTTCATAAGTGTTACTTTGTGACCTACATGAATAAAGATATTTCATTTCAAGTTGAACTTCTATTTTTTATCCTTTCAGCCGACATCTCAACCATGTTTTACAACCGATTGCAAAGGAATAATTTTACAGGCCAAGCCGCGGGGCACAGCAAGTTACAAAATAAATGAAAAAGAACGCTATAAGGAACACTATCTATAAATAGTTTTATAAGCATCCATCAGAGAAGATAATTATGACTTAAAGAGAAGATTTCACATAAAAAATTGTTTATCAACTATTATGTAATGAAATCGAACGTTCTGTGTTAAAACGATAATAATAATAACTACCCCTCGAGGACAGTCGTAATCTTTTATAGGATTAACGCAACCCTATGAGGGTATAGTAGATTCTCTTTTTGAGTCATCCACTTTCTGATATCAACAAAAAAATGTATCAGAAAGTTATTGAAAAGCTCACATCCGCAGGGCAGCTTGTGGCGAGCTGAATGTGCGTGGCTACACATCGGTCCCGATTCCTCAGAGTTTTGTTGCCCTTCTGCACCGGTTAGGATTTAATGGCCTAACGGGAGAGCAGTGAGAGTGCTACTCCCGGGAGTGCAGCAAATCTCGACTCTGGCTTGCCTTAATTGGCCGGTCAGAGGGAAGGAGCCAGAGCTATATGCTCGGGGGTGGAAGTGTCATTTTCAGGGGCATAACTACGGGGAAGCCCGCTCCGGGCCTGTACCGCGATGGTGAAACCGGCGCCGCACCGCTCAACACCCCAAGCCGCTCACACCGGTGTTGCCTCTTGTCGCCTTACAGGCTTATAATGCCTATGGCGATTGTATAGGGGGCCCATCTAGTGAGTTGGCGAGTCACCGTCTGCCTGTGATTATAATATATTAAAATGGCAGACGCCGTCTTCATCCATAGTTCTAATCACTCAGTTCATTTAACCTCCAACTCAATAGATCAATAGTAGTTAGCATATTGTACAATAGTTTAACTCCCATTGGAGATGGTCCATTACCGTTCTTCTACATAAGGCGGACGTGGATTGTCTGCAGTGGGAGTCCCATTCCCTGTTACATTAAAATTCTCAAAAGGCCTCTGCGTGTTGGACCTCTATGTCCCCATGTAAGCCTCCCAAAAGACCGGGTATATTGGTAAGAAAAAAAAAGAAGATACCCGTAGAGAAGAAACAAATAATAATATATGCTTTATTGTACGCCAAGAAAAAAATGATAATGTATTCTTTATTGGACATTAGAAGACATTTATCGTGCAAATGTATTCCCGTGGGAGTAAAATATCTTTTCAGAATAAAGAGGATCTTTATAAGCACATCAAAAGTACAGTCTTATGATTCTATTTTTGGTTTGGACACATCCAACGAATGAATGAGGAATTATTGACGAAGAATATATATTATGCGAAAGTAGAGGGTAGGAGTCAGGGTAGGCCGAGACTTACACACGAAGACCATGTCAGCAGATTGTCCTAATATGTCAAAAGTACTTGGATACCAAACGATTAATGAAACTACAGAAGGCAAAAGATGAAGGGAAAACTATGGAACAGATTCAATTACGTCGCCTTAAATTCGAAAGGGATGGTTCGTAAGTTTTGAGTGGATCTCGATAGCATTGGTAAAGCGTCTGGTGCGTGGAAGACATTGGTTCGAATCCAGCTCGAGAATCGAATTTATTTCACTGTAAAATGAGGATATTATTTGCTACTAGCATAGCATACTAATTACTTTTCAAAATTGTTTTTAAGATTCAATTTAAATGGAAAAGTGAAAAGTACTCGGACGTGCATGTATGAAGCGATTAATGAATCTGCAGGAAGCGAAAGAAGTATGCATGGATCGCTAAGCCTGGCTATATTATGACCTCTCTGACTACCCCGTAAGGGATACAGCGTGAAGATAGATAGTTTTACATCCACCACAAACAAACAGATAAACAGGCTATATTTTATAATATGTAATATGTAAGGATAAAGTTACAAACATATTTGAGTGCAAAGTGGAGCCCACCAATCGCAGATCTTTGACACGGCGACTGCGACGCCAATTCAAATCAATTCGTCACAACTTCTGCCTGTTAGAGCAATGTTTATAATATAGGAATTATAAACATACATACATATTATCCCCGAAGGGGTGGGCAGAGGCATACAATACGCCCACATTTCACCGTATGCATTTATGTTCCACTTAACAGGTGGTGAGTCTATTGCCGTGTTGAAATGGACAGGCGCGGGCTGTGGCGACCTGCTGTTGAAATTTTTCAAGCCGCCCATAAGGCCTTCAACTTGACTTAACACCTGCCATGTTACTGGCAACCGTGACAACGGCTTAACGTGCCTTCCGAAATACGGAAACGCTCGCAAATGTAAATGCAACAAAGTGCTCACCCATCCAAGGACCCCCTATAGCGATGTTTAACGCAGTGATCGTTTACAGAACACTAAATCTACGGGGTTACGAGCGCTTATAAACATTATTTTAGGCGCTTATAAACATTGCTTAAGTAAATTGCATAATAAAACCTTTCTTCCTCTCTTCAATTATAAAAGACAGGTGATGGCGATCTGTTCTCTCTGACTACCCGGGATACAGCGTGAAGATAGTTTAGTTTAGTATTTCCGTCTGAGTATCAGAGTACTTTGAACTTTTCGTTTATCAAACACGCCTTATCCCCGAAATGGTGGAAGCGGCATCTAATACGCCCACTTTTCACCGTATGTATTCCTGTTTTACGTAATAGGTGGTGAGCCCATTGCCATGTTGAAATAGACAGACGCAGGTTGTGGCGAACTACCGTTGAAAATTTTGAAGCCGCCCATAAGGCCTTCAACTGGGCTTGAAGACTGCCATGTTACTGGTTACCGGGACCAACGGCATAACGTGCGTTCCGAAGCACGGAAACGCTTGCAAATGTAAATGCCATAAAGATGACAGCGGTCCATTACGAGTACAAGTTTGTAGCTTATTTGTGGTAGAAAAATTGGCTACGCACTGTTCGCTGTCAATGTGTGAGTTAGATGTAGCAACACAGGAATAACAAAGATAGCCTTATACAACAAATGGCAAGAGTGAAATGGATGAAATATTGCTCCATAAGCAAAGGTATATGTTTGGTCTGCTTACTCTTGTTCAAGTGTGCTACAGACGTTTCAAAGTTGAACGGATTACGATAGAAATATCGACCATCAAATAGGCAGCTAGTTTATTTTTAATAGACACTGTCCTGACCTTGACACTGATGTTTACGAAATGGGTTGCCCATGACGCCAGCTGTCATGAATTACTAAATTAGGTAGGTTTGGACTTACATAAAATATACTCACACCTTATTCCACGATGAGGTAGACAGAGACCATACTATGCGCCCATATTTCACAAGAAATAAAATGAAAATGTCTTAATTAATGTAGATCACAAAGTAACTTACTTATGAACGTCAGGATTATTGCTTCTACATTAACATTTACTGCCAGATTCGCAAAGCCATTGGTAGAACCTGACAATAAAACTTATGGTCACCCTTTTTTAATCTCCAGCAATTACATCAGTTTTCGTATACATAATTAAAATGAAAACCATTTTTTTAATAGTATTTAAATTACTTTATATTTATTATGTTTTGTCCCATTTAATAGATGGTTAGTTTATTGCCATGTTGAAAAGGAAAAAAGGCAGGTACCTAGTGGCTAACTGCTGTTGAAATTTTTCAAACCGCCCAGAAGGCCTTTAACTTGGCTTAAGAACAGAGTAGCTACTTTTATCATCAGTCACCAGCAATTTAAAAACTTTATGTTGGTTTTTAGAAACGCTCGTAAAATTCCAGGAATTACATGTCATTTCTTAAGGACACATACTACTAGCACAGCCGAAAGACATACAGTCGGTCGACGAAGCTGTCTAGACAAAGCAATCGTGCGGGGAACAAGGGACGAGACGCGGGAGGATTTGTCCCGAGCTGCGAACAAAATGTTGTTAGTAGCTCGGGACAGTCTTTCAGGGCTGACGCATTCACGACCGCTTGCTATGATTTTTGAATTTTTGTATAGATTTCTTTAATTCATGGGGTTTTTAATATTCTAAATACAAATTTCGTGTTCATTTTGGCCGCCGCGCCGTGGATATAAAATGTCATGTTGGGTATCGTATAATGGGTTTTTTAGTATGCTAAGTATGAATTTCGTGTTAATTTTGCAATCCAATATGGCTGCTGCGCCGTGGTTTAAAATTTAGTGTTGGGTATCGTATAAGGGGTTTTTTGGTATGCTGAGTACGAATTTCGTGTTAATTTTGCAATCCAATATGGCCGCCGCACCGTGGATATAAAATTTCATGTTGGGTATCGTATAAGGGGTTTCTTGGTATGCTGAGTACGAATTTCATGTTAATATTGCAATCCAAAATGGCTGCTGCGCCGTGGTTATAAAATTTAGTGTTGGGTATCGTATAAGGGGTTTTTTGGTATGCTGAGTACGAATTTCGTGTTAATTTTGCAATTCAATATGGCCGCCGCGCCAACTGTTATAAATTTAATGTTGGGTATTGCATAAGAGTATTATGGTGTGCGGAGCCACACATAACTATACTCTATACTATGTTTTCCTGTGTTCAAGTTTTTCGTCATAATTAATATTTAAACTTGTTCAAAGCGTAACCAATATTTTTTTGTTGAAAACAACAGTAGCATTAAGTCCAATTAGTCAAAAACCGAAAATATTTATCATTAACTTTAAACAATTTACTACTAAAAATATGCCTAATATACCCGGCGAACTTCGTATCCATAGAATTTGGTTTTTTTTTAGAGTGCTCAACGGGGCGGAGACAAATTGAACAAATTAATAATAATAATATTATACCCCTCGAGGACAGTCGTAATCTTTTATAGGATTAACGCAACCCTATGAGGGTATAGTAGATTCGCTTTTTGAGTCATCCACTTTCTGATATCTACAAAAAAATGTATCAGAAAGTTATTGAAAAGCTCACATGCGCAGGGCAGCTTGTGGCGAGCTGAATATGCGTGGCTACACATCGGTCCCGATTCCTTAGAGTTTTGTTGCCCTTCTGCACCGGTTAGCATTTAATGGGATGGGAACGGGAGAGCAGTGAGAGTGATACTCCCGGGAGTGCAGCAAATCTCAACTCTGGTTTGCCTTAATTTGGCCGGTTAGAGGGAGGGAGCCAGAGCTATATGCTCGGGGGTGGAAGTGTCATTTTCAAGGGCATAACTACGGGGAAGACCGCTCCAGGTCTGACCCGCGATGGTGAATCCGGCGCCGCACCGCTCGACACCCCAAGCCGCTCACACCGGTGTTTCCTCCTGTCGCCTTAAAGGCTTATCATGCCTATGGCGATTGTATAGGGGGCCCATCTAGTGAGGTGGCGAGTCACCGTCTGCCAAAATTAGGATAATCAGATATAAAATGGCAGACGCCGCCTTTATCCATAGTTATAATCACCTGGTTCATCAAACCCCCAACCCAATAGCCCATTTTATAGTTAGCATATTTTACAATAATAATAATAATAATAATATCAGTTTATTTCAGAATTAATATTCCATATCTCACCAACAATCTCAAATTAAATTAAATTAAATTAAATCACATAAAAAATTACAATATTATAAGAAATCAATTAACTAATTTAAAAATAAATAATTATAAAGAACATAAATAACTTAAACTTAAACATCTTACCTAACACCAGTCTTAACATGGTTAGGTCGCTATCTCTAACCATTTCTTGCACATTGAACTACTAAACAACCTGTCTGTTAGTTCCTTGACTATACTATTACTACACTCACGAACACGGGCCATGAACATAGCGATGCGACTTCTTTGGATTGCATTAAACGTGTTCAGTCTTGCCTCTGCAAACATTCCTGAGGCGCTACAAAATGGTGTGAAACCCATAAGTTGTCTGTATATATTATTATACTGAACACGAATGCAATCCAAGGATCGCTTAGTGTACGCCGTCCACAGTTGACAAGTGTAGAAATTCTGACAGTACGTTCTGAATAAGTGAATCTTAGTCTGCACATCAGCTTTAAAAAATCTCCTCACTATCATATTGCCCATGACAGAGAGGGCCCTGCGTTGGCGATCAATGTCAGCATCATCTTTCATGTCTGACGTTAATATATGACCAAGGTACTTGAACCTCTCAACAATAGCGACGACTTGTCCTCCGATTTTTACCGGTGGGATACAGAGTGGACCCCTCCCCGACCTGAATACCATCATTTTAGTCTTTTTGGCATTATAGATCAAATCATGCACGCTGGCATATCTCTCGCAGATAGCTAACAACTTTCTCAACCCTTTGACCGAGGGGCTGAGCAGAACCATATCATCGGCATAACTTAAATTGTTAATGTACCTATCCCCCAATCTAAGCCCTACCGATGTCCCGCTCAGTTCCTCGATTAGATCATTAACATATAGGTTAAACAGGTCAGGAGAGGTCAAACCCCCCTGTCTGACACCACAGGACAGTTTATAACTGTCTGACAGTGAATTCCCCCACCTGACATTGTTTGACTGATTAGAATACCAATATTTAAGCAGCCCAACAATGTCAGTCTGCACTCCACTGTTCTCTAGTTTCTCCCAGAGCAGGTCATGGTTGATCGTGTCAAAAGCGCGACTTAAGTCCAGGAAACACGCGTAAACACTTGTATCCTGGGAGACATAGTGAGACACAACCTGTTTAAGGGAGAAAATAGCCATATCAGTAGACAGATCAGCGCGGAAACCAAACTGACCGTCATCTATCTTCAGGGTCGGACTTAACTTTTTATGTATCAGACGTTCAAGCACCTTGGCCACTATCGTTGCCAGTGATATGGGTCTATAATTAGTTAAGCTCGAGACATCACCCGTCTTGTTCTTTGGTATAGGTACTACAAGAGTACGGATAAGATCTGTAGGTAAATACTGATGCCGCGCACAGAGATTAAAAAACTGTGCTAACACAACAGTGATACACTGACCCGCTTGCATAAGATGTTCTATGCTTAAACCATCGTGGCCGGGAGATTTTCCACGCCGCATACTTCTAAGTACATCCACGATGTCTTCAGAAGAGACGCGAAAGACCTCCCCCCTGGATACACGACTTTGTGGCACCTCAGAAAGCGCCCCCTTTACCGCAGTCTGGGGCACATTAAAATGTAAACGGAACTTATTAGCAATCACTTTACTCTCGGTTTCGCCCTCTACACTAACTGGAGCGCTTTTCTTAAGGTTAAGTTTTTTCACTTCTTTCCAAAAACAACTAAATTTTTTTTGAAGAAGCGGTTCGGGCCAGTATCTCCATTTTGATTTTTTCCTGATTAGTCTGTACATACTTAAGAGCTGATTTAAAAGCTCTGCGCGCCGCACGCATATGCTCGTAGTAATGTCCCGAGTCCGGCCTACCATACATATTCCATTCCAAGAAAGCTTGCCTAGCCAATACATGATAACATCTTACATGATAATTCCATCCTACTATTTTACGTTTACTGACCTCTTTACAGGTATATGTGCGTTCGGCAGCGGTTTGTAATGTTGTAATTATATTATAGTAAAACATGTCAATCAACTTAATATGTTCATTATCATCACATAAATCATTATTACACAATACATTAAAATAATTATTATTTTCCATCATTAAATTAAAATTCTTATTACAAATGTCAAAGTATTTATCACATTGAGCCTGATTTCTAATACCCCACTTATATTTCAAATTATAATCAATCCCGGTTTCCGTAATAGATTTTTTACAAACAATAGTTTTACTCCCATTGGAGGTGGTCCATAATCGTTCTTCTACATAAGGCGGGCGTGGACTGTCTGCAGTGGGGGTACCATTTCCTTTTAGATTAAAATTCTCAAAGGGCCTCTGCGTGTTGGACCAGTATGTCCCCATGTACGCCTACCAAAAGCCCGGGTAACTTCATAAAAAAAAAGAAGATACCCGTGAAAAGAAGAAACGTAATAATATGAGATTACATATGTCAGCTCACCCTTGTTTGAATTCCCAGTTCCTATCCCCAGCTTCCAGTTCCCATTTCTCATCCCTAGTTCTCATCGTCAATTCTTATTCCTGGTTCATGCTCCCATTCCCTTGATTTTTTTTATAACGACACGGTGGCCATTATGGATTACGAAATTAACACAAAATTCGTGCTCAGCATACCAAAAAGCCCCTTATACGATACCCAACATGAAATTTTATAACCATGACGCGGCGGCCATATTGGATTGCAAAATTAACACGAAGTTTCGTCAGAATTACCGCGTAGAGAAGTTTTCCCGTTCCCGTTTCCCATAAGAACTTGTTCCCGGGATAAAAAGTATATGTGTTATTCCGATGTATAAGCTATATTATTGTAAAGTTTCATTAAAATCTATTCAGTAGTTTTTACGTGAAAGAGTAACAAACATCTCTACAAACTTTCACAATTATAATATTATTAAGATTAAGATATTATATTATAATGTTGATAGTTGATTGCGAGTACGAGTTAATAAATAAATTATAAATAACATCAGCCTTGTATACTTGTGACAACCCTACAAGCATCACTGTCTAGACGTTTTCGGCATTTTTGTCAACTTCAAAGGCGTAACGCTACTGATAGGTTTACTCTTTATACTGTGCTACTAGCTTACCATAACACGGGTACGGGACAACTACACCACGCAGGCGAAGCTGCGGGCATTAGCTAGTCTATTTATATAAAAATCAATGCCACTTTTCGTTGTAATTTTATAACTCAAGAACGGGCTCACCTATCCGAACCAAATGTTTAGGCCTTGTTCGGACTATTTAGAAGATGGTTTATGTGAAGTTTGCACAAAATTCGTCGAGTGGTTCTTCATTTATCACATTTTTTGTAACAAATCTCTTAAGTGGCGCTAACGAAGTTGGGCGGGTCAGCTAGTTTAGTATAAACATGAAAGGTACTAAGTTTATAGATAGCTGTGTACAGAACACATGGCGCAGGTTCGAACCGGCGATATCTCGGTTGCGTGAAAGTTCAAGGTCAACTTAAGGTGGAACATCTCTTTAGGTCATGAGGTGCTTCAAGCACTTCTATAATTATACTAGGTGACCCCCACGGCTTCGCCCGTGACATACATAACTCCCGTCGCATCTATTAAATCCCGTCGATTATAAATTCTACAATAATGCATACAAATGTGCCCGTTTTGTCGACATTAATGGTTACTGCTCCGCTCTCCAGAGTAGTAACGTGATGATATACAGCCTTTAGCCTTCCTAGATAAATGGGCTATCAAATACAAAAAGATTTTTTTAAGGAGCACATCGCAAGGAGTTCTCCCTAAACCTACTTGTCGTCAACCTCAAATCCCAGTGACAGTTACCTAAGTAATGGTTCTATTACATTATCACAACGATCTGACACAATAATTTCGTTATAATTTGTTTCATTCTACCTCAAGGTCTTATTAGAGAGAATTCTTATGTTATCTGTTTTGTTATACAATGAAAAGGCACGTTTTGTCTATTTATAGATACACAAAGACAACTGACGTACATATCGAATGTAATAAAAAGCAAAGATACGAACCCTGATCGAAAGTGGAGAAAAGAGACGTTTACAACATCAGAGGTGTTACGCTCGCACTGCCAGCCCTCTAGTCATGTTGAAACGGACAGAAACCGACTGTGGCTACTGCAAAGTTATACTTCGGAGCACTTACCCGGGACTCCCGACCATAGGTAGAAGAAAGGGCAACGTGGGGTTTTACTCGGTAGGAGCTAGTTAGTTCGGTAGGAACCCATTCACCATGAGGAGTTCTGTTGTACCCCTATTAGCTCACATGTTCTGTTAATGTCCGAGACTACCAGGACTTAAATTGATCGTGCTAGCGTCTAACACATAAGACCTTTTAGCCTTTTTGTTACCACCTTACTAAAAAGGGCAACGGGTTCAAAATTTCTTCCAAAATTTAACGTCTATAATAGACACATTTTATTAAATTTATTCGGCCCTTTAGACCCACCCCTGCTCCGTGCTTCGGAAGGCACGTTAAGCCGTTGGTCTCGGTTGCCAATAAAATGGCAGTCGTTAAGCCAAGTTCAAGGCTTTATGGGCGGCTTAAAAAAATTCAACAGCAGGTCGCCGCAGCCTGCGCCTGTCCATTTCAACACGGCAATGGGCTCACCACCTGTTACGTGGGATAAAAATGCATACGGTGAACTGTGGGCGTTTAATATGCCTCTGCCTACCCCTTCGGAGATGGAGGCGTGACAATATGTATGTATGTATGTATGTTCTGTTAAGCGTCTTACGATATGGTCGGTCCTGAGATTATTGAGCGTTAGTGGCATTTACATCTCCGATCGTATACGTACGTCAGAAGGAACGTTAAGCCTTGGTCCTGGCGGCCTGAGGTTGGGTAGCTAGGAAAATTCCAAGCGACCCATGAGCCAAGACAATGGTGATGATTCACAATCCATAGATCGCTGATTCAGATCCGGCTCGAAGGACTTTGTAAAATATAATTAAAAAGCCGGTTGAGGTGATGAATACATGCCGTATATTTTTGAAGAGGAAGAAAAATTCTGCAGCTGATTGCTGCCAGTACTTAAAAAGTATAAAAATGGATATTATGTTTCTAACAGCCAGGTAGCCATGGTTTGTCCCTGTCCATTTCCACACGCAATAGCGCGAGTGTCATATCTCTGGTATTGCAAACGTCCATAGGTTTCGATAACCACTTTAGATCAGGTTGGTCGTAGTTTTTCTGCCAACTCAATATAAAAAAACTTAAAAGCCTATTCCGAAAGACGTTTGCTGTGGAGTGGTGCTGTCGGGATTCCGCAAAAATTGCATAAGCAAGGTTCTGAACCATTCGGAGAACGAACCCGCTAGGTTTGTTAACACCCAATTATCGTATTAATAGCTGCTAGGAGTCATTGCACTGAATGTGTGCCAGTAAATCATAAAAAAATCATATCAGAGTGGAGTGAAGTGAAACGTAGGTCCCAAACCGTCCTAATTCGAAGAGAAGATAGCCAATCCAGGACAACACTTCAATATCGAAAAAAAGCACAGGCATGGGAGCGACATAAAAAAAATCTTATTTTAAAATACATACCGTTCTTATTTCAAAAGCCGACAGCTTAACTGATTTAGTTCACATAATGTTATCGTGACAGCCAGTGCTATCGAACTGATAAACGAATTTAACTAAAATTCGTTTCGTTGTTTGTCGTTCTCGTTACACGTCCGTCATAGATTACGCTTCGTTATGCCGCGTTTAGATTACACGAAACTATTCTCTATTTCAAAATAAATAAAGTTCTATTTGAAACATGTTTGATATTAATGAAAACGATTCTAATGCAAATTTGTTTTTCACACTTCAGCAGGTAAAAAGGCAAATCAAACCAAGCCACAAAAGAAAAATAATTGGTCAAAACCCAAAATAGACCTTAGTTCCTTGTAGATAAAACATAAATTAGCACTATTCGTATTTTTCTTGTGATTTTATTTACACGCGACCGTTCCACGATTTTAAAATTTGACATTGACATGCGAATTCACATTCGAAATTTAAAATGCAACTTTATGCGCTGAGCACAGATTATATAATCGCGCGTTTACTTACTGCTGTAAACTTGAATTGCGTCACTTATATTTTTAAACGGAACAATGACTCAGCGTCGTTAAACGAAGTAACGAAACGCATGCAACGTGACCGATTCTTTAGAGCTGCGCATGTTATTATGAAATTTTAGTAATCCATTGCTTATTATAAGCGAATACCTGATAAAAGTTGATTGATATAACAAAAGTGAAGATATAATAGAAGTGAAGTGCTCGCGGTCCCGCGGAATCAGTGTTCAGTAAACGATCACTGCGTTAAGCAACTTTCACTATGGATGGTCACGGATGGGTAAAACATTTGCGAGCGTTTCCGTGCTTTGGAAGGCACGTTAAGCTGATGGTCCCGGTTGTCAGTAAAATTGGCAGTCGTTAAGTCAAGTTGAAGGCCTTATGGGCGGCTTGAAAGTTATAAACAGCAGGTAGCCACAACCTGCGTCTGTCTATTTCAACACGGCAATGGTCTCACCACCTATTACGTGGGACAGGAATACTCGTGGTGAAATTGGGCATATAATATGCCTCTGCCACTCCTTCGGGGATAAGGCGTGATAGATAAAAATATATAATAAAATTAGCTTTTATGGCTACGTACCTAAAAAGGACAAAAGCCTGAAACCTTATATCACTGTTTCGGGCTATCCTTCCGCGGGCTCACGCGGGACTCCTGGCCATAGACAGATGGAAGGGTAATGTGTGGTTTTAGTCGGTAGGAGTTCGGCATAGCACCCATTAGGATTTCCACCCGAAAAAAAATCAGTCTGTCCGTCTGTCAGTCAAGACCCTTAATTTCGGGAATGGCGTAAAGGTATGAAGTTGAAATTAAAACTTTATACTCAGGTTTACGGTCCCTTGAAGCTGTCTAAAAACTAAACTTCTTATAAGTTAACTTTAAAAAAGTTATGACCGTTTATGACGCAATAAAAAGGATTTTTACGGAACACGTGGTGGATGAGACCGACTTGCACTTGTCTGGCTTTTTTGCTTGATATTGATATTACTTACGTAGTTTTCAGAAAACCATTAATGGCTAGGAAGAGCTAACCTGACCTTACTGACACCTGATGTCCCTCCTATTGATGACCCTCGCTATGTATAACGAGTGACTATATAGAATAACCGAAGAGCGGGCCTATGTCTTGCAACTGCCAATTTGTTCAGCAAATAAGTGTGACACATACGTGTTGACAAGCAATATGAGTGAGATGCTCTTTACATAAATTAAATAAAATATGTTTATGTACCGGAGTACACAGGTAAGAAGTGAAACTTCTTTACTCCATTTTTTTTACAGCTACAAAATTTGTTTCGTTGTGTAAAGAAGTTTCACTTATGATAAAGAAGTTTACTTCAAAAACTAATAATAACAAAAAAAAAAAAATCTTTCACCTGACGCCATTTTACATGGATATATGCAGTAATATTTTGCGATTTCTTGCATATTAATGAATAGCTACGTGACAATTATTCAATTAAGAAAACCTGTTTAGACAATCTCAATGGCTCCTACACCCACAGAAGTACAAGAGTCATCATCATCATCCGAGCGTATGTCCCAGTTGCGTCTCGCGACGCCCGGGGTCCGCTTTCCTACATGTTCTCCTCCAGAAGTACAAGAGTAAGCTTACAAAATGTCACCAAACTTAATTATTTTTCACTACCAATTATGTAATAAATTATTTTTGTATGTAATCAATCAGTCAACATAATTTAATGCTGTGCTCTATTTAGTATATCATATCTTGCAAATATTTCTAATAAACCTCAATATTTATTACAGAAATGTGATCAGACAGAAGAAAAAACGGTTTTGGCCTTTCACAATGTCATTACAGTTATTCGTGTTTGTTTAATTTTCAATTTCAATAAAAAATTAAAAAGCATTTCCTCCTTATTCATAGTTAAGTAAAATTCTACACTACATCCATATTCAAATTTGCTAAAACGTCGATCTGCAAATAAATATACATGACAATGTTTTTATCAAGCTTCTACGAATTTCATTATAAACGAGACAGCATAATACGAGACAGCGTTACGTAACCAATACACGTGTCAGATGTTAATGCTATAACTTTGGAACTAAATATTCTCTCTCAGCTTAGCATGCTCGGTTGCACGCTTGCGCCCTAATTGGAGACCAAGTTTACGTCAAACTGTAGGTCAAAGTCGCATACGTGGCCTGTCAGTTGCCTGACATTCGTTTGTAGTAATTAGTGAGGTGATGTAAAAGAGTGACATCCTCTGACACGTTAGATTATATTTGAAACTAGTTGACGCCCGCGCGTGTGATGAAGTTTTCCTGTTCCCGATTCCTATAGGAACTTGTTCCCGGGATAAAAAGTAACCTATGTGTTATGCTGATGGGTAATTGAAAGTTTTAAAGATAAAGAAAGTTAAAGATAAAGATTGGAAAGTTTTAACAAAATCTATTCAGTAAAGAGTAACGTAAAGTCAGTAAAAAGTAAAGAGGTACAAACATCCATTCTTACAAACTTTCGGGTATATAATATTGGTAGGATAGTAGGATATAGGGCGTCTTTAGTGAAGCGCTAGTGGCCTTGATTCCTAGCACTGTAATGGGGTTCATTTTATTGCCTATCGAAGTCATGATTAGTTTTTTTTACTAATGTGACGTTGTTGTACTAAAAAAACTACCGAACTAACTATCTTCACGCTGTATCCCTGACGGGGTAGTAAGAGAGGACAGATCGCCAGGCTTCGCGATCCATGCATATTTCTTTCGCTTCTTGCAGATTAATCAATCGCTTCATACATGCACGTCTGGGTATTCGAGTACTTTTGACTTATCCGTTTTGAGCAATAATAATAAAATATGCTTTATTGTACACCAAGAATAATTCATAAAGAAAGGTTTTTATCATATAAATCAAGTACAATGGGCGGCTTTATTGCAAGCAGCAATCTCTACCAGGCAACCTTTAGATGGACAGGACTGTGTGAAAGCTTAAATTAAGGTTTCACGTTTGGTGACAAATATACTTTGTAAATTTGCAATGTGTTGTTGTGCCGAGATCTAATGTATTGGCCGGGTCCGTATTGGGTTGCATAAATTTTCGAGGAATAACTTAAAACTGTATAACGTTTTTTGGCATACTCTTCGTTTCGCATAACGTTCAAACAGAATAAATCATTAGGCATACTTTATTTTCCCATTACTTTTTTATAATATATAAGGTATATCATACCCGCATAAAATATTTACGCATAATTTTTTTTACAATAACGATTACTAATCATAACATTTATTGGCATATCACTCACTCTCGCATAAAGATTACAAGCCATACATATAGAATACCATAATGTTAACGAGTAAATATTTTTATTAAGCTATTGCATAGTTTTTATCGCGGGTTTTGAGTGGGCTTTAATCAAGAAATTCCGTAAGGAAAAAACCTAAGACGAAGGTCGAGACGAGGTCACACGAAGTTCACCGAGCACGGCCGAGCGTTGGCTTAACGTTTATGTACGTATATTATATGGTACGATTGTACGAAGCTCGCACGGATCGAGACGTGATGATAGTAAGTGTGAGTGTCAGGCTGAGGATGAAAGTGTGAGAGTGAGGGTGAGGGTTTTTTTTTTTGGGTTTCTTTTTTGTTTTTTTTTAGTGTAACTTGAATTAATATCAAAGAAAAACAAAGGTATGCTATGCAATAGCTTTACCGCGGCAGTCTCCGAGTGTCACACGTCTTTTTTTATATCTAAGCTTGAACTGTCTAAGATTGAAATGCCCACTGATTAAAAATGTCGATAGTCACTTTACTGAAGTTCAAAATTTAAACACTTATATATAGAAAATATGAATAAAATACAAAAAGAAAGTAGGTAATTAAAACGAGCGATTCTATTCTGGCGCATCGCCGGCCGCTGCCCCGGCCCGCTCGCTTCGCTCGCTCGGCTCGCGCGTTGTGGTCACAAGTGATCTAACACTCCTACTCGCTTCGCTCGTCGTCGTACCTATTTACGACTTTGCTCAAGACTAGTCTAAAAAAAATAACACTTAAAATATCGTTTTATAAGTTACAGCTTAAAAACTTGGCTATGAGTGAGATGATTATTTACAATGGTGTCTTATCATTTCTTAAATATTCTTAGTCAAATTATTATTCATTTATGATTTAAACGGTTATCCATACCTCCATTATGCGTTTTATATTTTATGATAAATTATCTTTAGGCGTATGACATTTATACCCTTTACATTTATGCTGATTAAAATTATGATAAAAAAATTAGAGTAAGTTAATGTTATGCCAATAAAACCATTATGCGTTTATAACACTCTGCTTATCATAATTTATGCGAGAAAACATTATGCTGAAACTGTTATGCCAAACTACATTATGCTGAAAAAAAAAATGCGATCGACCCGTATTGGCCTGTGTGTGCAGATTTGTTTTATGGCGTCGTTGCGCTAAAATCTGAATAACAAGCCAAGAGGCCGCCAATTCTGCCTATTTGGAAAGCGTAGACGGCAATTAACCGGCGAAGGGTATTTTATTGAATATTTCGTGCTTTTCTAAATCTATATAAAAACAGAAATATAAAAGGTATACATATAAAAACAGAAACTGACTAACGACCGGTCTCAATAACCAATCTATCTTTTACTATTGTCTAAAATAATGTCAAAATACCCATCGGTACCTATCGACGAAAATTTCGGTTTCAATAACCAAAGATAGATTGAAATATTTACGACGACATTGAACTATCTGTCACAAAATTTAAAAATCTACTGTTTATCTGTGGTAGCAATCTATGTTTAACTGAAGATAGAACATTGAAACCGGCTATTACTGATCATCGATCAACACACAGATGAAACCTCTGGGTCTAGAAACATGAAATTTAGTGCAAATTTATGTTAATTTATGAAAATTCAGCCCCTAAAGGGTGAAAAGGGATTGCAAAGTTTGTATGGAACAAAGTGTTTTTCTTTATGGAAAAGTTTCAATTTGTTGTGGAGGTAGCTGAGATACTGAGGTCCGTATTCCAGAACGTTTCTTAATAATGTAATTTCGTAATGCTCAATCGACGCTTGAGAGTAGATTTCATAAGGCAAAAACTAGCCTCAAGCGTTGATTGAGCATTGAGAAACGTTCTGGAATACGGCCCTGAAATAACAAGGTCTACTTTTTGTTCTGAGATCTGGCTTTTGTGGAAACGGGTACAGCAAAACTTAAAAAGGAAAAGGTCCCTTAGTATGAGACAAATACATACATACATACATATTGTCAAGCCTTTATCTCCGAAGGGATAGGCAGAGGCATACTATACCCCCACATTTCACCGTATACATTTTCGTCCCAAGTAACAGGTGGTGAGCCCATTGCCGTGTTGAAATGGACAGGCGCAGGCTGTGGCGACCTGCTGTTGAAAATTTAAAATAAGGCTTCAACCAGGCTTAAGGACTGCCATTTTACTGGTCCCAGGCCTCCGAAAGAACAGAAACGGGGCCACACACTTGTAATTAGTGGACTTACAAATTGTGATATATTATTATGTAAAATTTGATAATCCTCATAAACTGATACAAATACTTAGTAAACACAAGGCAACGTTGTAGTCTACTTAGAAGCTTCAATGAATTTGTTGTATTTTATATAATTTAAAATGAAAAGAAGTAATTTTTACTTATCATAATATTTTTTATAACCCTATAATAAGTTATTATATAATATATTTAAGTCCGAGACTACCAGGAAATTAATTGGTCGTGCTAATTAGTGTCTAGCACATATAACCTTTTAGCCTTTATGTTACCACCTCACTAAAAAGGCAACGGGTTCAAAATTTCTTCCAAATTTAACATCTAAAATAGACACTATTAAATTTATTCGGCCCTTTAGGTGTCTAAAGGGCCGAATAAATTTAAAAACCCCAGTTCCGTGCTTCGGAAGGCACGTTAAGCCGTTGGTCCCGGTTGCCAATATAAGGGCAGTCGTTAAGCTAAGTTGAATGCCTTATAGCCTTCCTCAATAAATAGGTTAACTAGTACAAAAGGAATTTTTCAAATCGGATCAGCAGTTTCTGTGATTACCCCCCCGAAAACAAACACGAAAAATATTGCTTTTTAAAATATTAGTATAGTATAGCATATATAAGCAGTATTGGCAGACGTCTAGCGATTTCACCCACGTGTTATCCGTTCTCGTAGGAATATGGGGATGTTTTTTTTTAGGTCGAACGATAATAAAGGAGGGAAGGAGGAACATATCTTTTTCTTGTTTTTTTTTATTGGGACTAATCCCACCCGCATTCCCATTGACTCCTGTTAACCAGTATCTATCAGCTATGACCAAAACCACTAAAGTTACACCGAGCTCGATCTCGGTGAAGTCCCAGGGGAAGTTAGCATGTCTTGGAACCCGCAACGAAATTAATCAGAAGATAGTTTGATTGAGGGCCGGATTCCAGAACATTTCTCAATACTCAATCGACGCTTGAGGCTTGTTTTTGCCTTATAAATACTACTCTCAAGTGTTTCTTGAGTATTGATAAACGTTCTGGAATACGGCCCTCAGTCATCATCATCCGAGCGTCTGTCCCAGTTGCGTCTCGCGACGCCCGGCGTCCGCTTTCCTACATTTTCTCCTCCACTTCGCACGGTCTGCGGCATCCCCTGTAGTGAGACCATTGGCACGCATGTCATCCCTTACGACGTCAAGCCAGCACTTCTTGGGTCTTCCCCTCTCACCGGGACCCGGCGGGGCTGACATGGCCAGACATTTGTTACCTACGTAGCCCGGCGGTTGCCGCAAGACGTATACGGCCCTCAGTAAGTTGGAATAAGAACGTAGCGCCTTAACAATGGCTTTCTGCCAATGACGCCTGATTTGATCATTTATTAGTATTATCGCATTAAAAGATTATAACTACATATCATACTAATGTTTTGACAAGTCTTATCACATAAAAAGATCATTATACCTTTAAGAATGAGAATCGCATTTCCGAGAAGGTCTATTAATGTTGGCTGTATATATAATCTCCGCACAGGATCAAACTGCGGACCGCTGCCAACGCATTCCTTGCAACGATACGTAAGCGTCTGGGATTTTACGTGGGATATAAATCTGTTTATTTAACATATAATATATATATCTAGTCACGTTTTTTTGTTGAAGGGTAGGTCTATAGTCATATTAAATCTATCATATTGGTCTTTTCAAGCCGCCCATATGGCTTTAAATAGTTAAACTGTCAAATAGTTCATTGTAGAGGGCGCCAAATGTATGTTACAAAGCAACTGTCAATATTCATACTATTTCGTTCGAAATACGCGTTTTTAATTATAAGAATGGGTCGTTATGTGGCTCTTTCTTTTTTTTTCAATTTCTCGTTTAATTCATAGATTCGCCAGGTATAGTTTGACCATTACCGCTGTACCGCTCACTGCATACAAAATTGTAAGCAGTGAGCGGTACAGCGGTATTGTTCAAACTATAGAATACATGTTGTAAAGCTTTATTTCACCAAAAAAAAGAAACTTAGAGCTAAAACAAAACGCAAGACGAATCGGACTATAGGTTTTGTTTTAAAACGTTTTCTGTGTAACAAACACACAGCGCCCTCTACATAAAAGATTTGCGTTTTCTTCACCATTATTACCATGTTACTGACAGCCGGGAATGGCTAAACGTAACTTTTGCACGAAAACATAGCCACAAATGGTCACACGTCTCAGGGCTAAACGTATCGTGCTTAAATCGTAAGATTTTAAAACAATGATAGTTTACAGAATCCTGAGCAAGGCTCCAAAGCAAGCATCCTTCGTTTTAGACATATGAAAAAGTTCTAGATCTGACGCAGCAATATCACACCACAGGATAACTTTTCCCCCCATAATCTTCTCTGGACCACACACACAGTACGTTGGATTTTGACATTACTGACACATGTACAAATGAATCAAATTTACAACCGTAAGCCGAAGAGAGCAATACTTGCTAGAAACTTCGTCCAGCCTCCATGAGCACAGATCTGGTGGTGATGTGTTAGACTACCCGTCGGTCTAAGAAAAGCAGGTCCAAGAATGCGGCGCATAACCAGGGCAATGTTCTAGCCACCTGAACTATAAAAAATTTATGAAATATGAGTCAATATGAGTGATGTCAAAAAGAAATGGGGCCAAATACTATTGGCAAAATTCCCATATTTTTTTACACCTTGTGTTTTAACCAAGAGTGCATGAGACCAATCCAATCAGTCCAATCTGGTCTGCTGGATGAAGACCTTCCTAAATTTGCGCCATAACCCGACGTTTTGCTACTTTCTCATTGCGTCTCTCCCTGCGACAATTTATAGGTGGAAGTTTTGCCTTGCGATTGGCGACTCCAGATCTCCACTGCAGGACTCATGGGGCATTGACTTTGCCTGTGACTTTGATGAAGTACAGGCTTTGCTTTAGGTATGAAGAAATATTAGGCTAACGGCCTATAGTACGAGGAAAATATTGTAACTAAAAATAGATGTATGATTCAACCCTTTTAGCGCTATACTGACGTCAGAGTAAGGCTGATGGAACGTGGATGTCTCGAGATTGAGGATTATTATCCCAGACGGCAGTACCTGCTGTTGAAATTGTTCAGGCCGCATATAAAGCTTTGGCTTAACGATTGCTATGTTACTGGCAACCCGGACGAATGCTAAACATGCCTTCCGAAGCACGGAAACGCTTGTAAAAGGAAATGCTACAAAGCGGTCACCCATCACAGGACCAGCCAAAGCGTAAGACGCTCAATCACTTTTCCACCACGTTTTCTAAAAACACCCCTCAAAAGTGCATTGTTTGATGTTTACTTTTCCCTAGCAGATTAGGGCACATAATAGCAGTAGCCTCGAAGTTGACAGTCCTGCGATATGCGTTTCCAAGCCCTTCAAACTTTCTTTTTCCAAGCCCTTCAAACTTTCTTTTTCCAAGCCCTTCAAATAATCTTCTTATTAATTTCGATACGGGTTCCAAGACATCCTAACCTCTTCTGGACTTCACTGAGTTCGAGCTCGGTGTAACATTTCAGGTCTTTGTCATTGCAGTAAATCCTGGTTTGTAGGAGTCACAGTAGTGGGAATGCGAGTGGAATTAGTCACATTTAAAAAATGTCCTAAGATATGTAAACATTAAAAGTTGATGGTTGAAGTTCCAAATGCTTATTCTAATTTGGGAGCTCAGTAGGATAAGGATAATATTCAATGTATGTTAAAACTGAAATGTCAAAAGTATTCCGATATCTAGACGTGGGAAACGATTAACGAATCTATAGAAAGCGAAAGAAGTATACAAGGATCGCGAATCCTAGCGATTAACCCCATCAGGGATAAAGCTTGAAGATATATTGTGTACGTTGATGATACCTTTGCCTCACATCGTGTTGTTCAAGATCTAAGGAGAATACGTGGAAGTGTAAATTACTCTACAGTTTACAGTAATTTGGTAAAATCATCATATCATACTATCACGCTTATATCCCTGAGGAGGTAGGCTGAGGTGAATTACACTTAGCCAGGCCCAGTAGTTATGTTGGTCCCACGCAATACCACTACCATGTACAGCAGAAAGTCTATAACCATTTTGTACCTAACCCAAATCAAAATTCCAACCAAACCATAATTCCAATAGCCAGGTCAGATGTCACGTAACATTCCAAATACTATCATCATCACTATCACAGTTAGAGCATATTCGGTAAAAATAAAATGCAATTATAAAATAAAATTAAAAAAAACTCACACAAAAACCGCCTCGAAACGTCCACAATTATTCTGTGTTTTAAAACGTCAGTTCTGTATGGCTGCGCACGCGCACGTCCCTCCTACCATTCCGTTACGTTAGTTCGCTAATAACGATATGGCGGTGAGTCGTTACAACGACGAGGGTCATAGACTATGCAAGGCCACAGATGCGTCAGTCTCGTTTAGGTTTTTGATAATTAAATTGTTTTACCTCATTTACACTCTCGCGCGTTTACATCCGTGCTTCGGAAGGCACGTTAAGCCGTTGGTCCCGGTTGCCAGTACCATGGCAGTCTTTAAGTCAAGTTGAAGGCCTTATAGGAGACTTGAAAAATTTCAACAGCAGGTAGCCACAACCTGCGACTGTCTATTTCAACACGGCAATGAGCTTACCAACTATCGTGGGACAAGAATGCACACGGTGAAAAGTGGGCATATAATATGCCTCTACCACCCCTTCAGGGATAAGGCGTGAGATAAATAAATAAATAAAATAAAATACACTCACGCGCGAGCCACGAGACGAGCCGCGAGCTCGAATGTTAATCTACGAGTATAGCTATACTAATATTATAAAGCTGAAGAGTTTGTTTGTTTGTTCGGTTGAACGCGCTAATCTCAGGAACTACTAAACGAATTTGAAAAATTCTTTATGTGTTCGATAGCCCATTTATCGAGGAAGGTTTAGGCTATATATCATTACGCTACTATACTGGACAGCAGAGTAGTAGTCATTTTCGACAAATTGGGCAATTTTTTATGCATCATTGTAAGCGACTAATAGGACTAAATAGGTGCGAAGGGAGGTCGAAATATTTCACAGGCGAAGCTGTGGAGGTCATCTAGTGTAGTATAATACTTGGTTTTCACTCGCGGCTCGTGGCTTGTCTCGCAGCTCGTCTCGTGGCTCGCGCGAGAGTGTAAATTAGGTATTACAACAATAAGTATATTATAATAAGTAATTTAGTGGATTTAAATTATGATTTGATCACCAAACAAAAATTTATTCTCAAACAGTTGCCAAATTTATAATTTATATTGTTCGTCACTTCTCCTGTTTTTGATTTATGTATAAAAATGTTTTAGTAAATAAGCTATGTAAGGTTTATATATTATAATGTCTCCTCAAATTGTTATTGCATGTGGTGGTTACCTGTAACAGATTATTAGATTGTCTAATGTTGTTTCTATAGTGCAATTATGTAACAAGTATTAATGTAAATAATTGTTGGTAATCCAAATAAAAAAAATAAGCAAAAAGTAAAAAGTCAATATCGTTGAATATTTATAAAGGTTATAAAGCTGTCGTGTATATTTAGTAAGGTTAGTTTTCATGGTTGGTAATATTCTATGATATTTACCTTGTCTTTGAGTAAATTGTGTCGTAGGACCTCGGGCTCCAGTTAGAATGGATGCTAGCGGTAGTTATAATAGGTAATAATTATCTATAAAAATCGTAATAGCAGGCTATAAAGTATTAAGTATTTTAATTTATTTTTTTATTGATGTATTTAACTATAATTTATGATATTATTATTTTTTTATTTTTCTATCACGCCTTATCCCCGGAGGGGTGGTAGAGGCATATTTAGTGCCCACTATTCACAATGTGTATTCCTGTCCTAGATTCCTTATGATATAATTAATGTTTGTTTTATGGTATAATTTCCTAAAATATTAATAAATTCATTCATTCATTAGTATAGAAGTAAACTGTCTTGGTTGGGTAATCTCTCATCTGGTAGCCTCAATTGAGATCAATACAATGTATTTTAATTTAGTTATTTTAATCTAGATTGATGTTTTTTCCTAACAATTAATATCATAGCGCAGGAATGTGAGACTGAATTTATTTTGGCACAATATCAAATGATTTTACAATTATAAATCATACGAATACTGAGTCAACTGCTTGCTCGGATGTGTGTCAGTGCTGAAAGATTAATAATGAAACAAACTAACCATCTTTACGTTGTATCTCTGACGGGTAGTCTGAGAGAGGACAGATAGGCAAGCTTCATAATCTTTGACTAATTCTTACGCTTCTTGCAAATTCATTAATCTATACTAATATATACTACACTATTGAATGCCTCTGTGGCGCGGTGGGAGTGTATTCGACTGCTACGCAAGAGGTTGTGGGTTCGATTCCCACCCAGGATAAAACTTTGTGTGATGAGCACGATGGTTTATTTTGAGTTTGGGTGTTATTTATCTATAATATGTATGTATTTAGAAATATAAAAGTATTTTTATCAGTTATCTGGTTACCATAGTACAAGCTCTCTTAATTTGGAATCAGATGGCGTTGTGTGAGTTTTTTCAACGATATTTATTAATATTTAATAAAGCTGAAGAGTTTGTTTGGTAGTGGACTTCGGTAGACTTATTTGATTGAAAACAGAGCTAGTCCATCTGCCTATGGCTGGAAGTCCCAAATAAGCCCTTGGAAGGACAACCCCAGTGCTACAGAGTCTTTGTCCGCCACCGCAGCCTCGAAACCGCAAAATATGGCCGCTGAGATTTTAAAACGTCAGCATTGCAGCAACCAAATAATATGTATGACTAATTGAGTTCCACGGTTTCATCCGTGACATACTACGAACTTCCATCACACCTATATAATCCCGTCGTTTATAAATTCTACAATCCTACTAATATTATAGATGCGAAAGTTTGTAAGTATGGATGGATGTTTCTTAATCTTTCACGCAAAATCTACTGAATGTATTTTAATGAAACTTTACAATAATATAGCTTATACATCAGAATAACACGTAGGCTGCTTTTTATCCCGGGAACAAGTTCATGTGGGAAACGGAAACGGTAAAAATACGCCACGCGTGCGTGAACTACTAATGTATTAAAATTGCCCGATTTGTTAACATTTATGTTTACTGCTCCGCTCTCCAGGGTGATGATATATGGCGTTTCTTGATAAATGGGCTATCCAATATAAAAATGTTTTTTTATATCCGACCAGTAGTTCCTGAGATTAGCGCGTTTAACCATAGAAACAAACAATCAAACAAACCCTTCAGCTTTATAATATTAAGTATAAATTGACAGTTTAAAATAGTCTATGCCTCACAGAGGAAACAGGAGATTTTTACCTATACTCACGTCTGCGTTACCTAACATGGTAGTACACGTGACCGAGGAAATAATCGAGGTTATTGTACACTCCGCGTAATTCGATTCAATATAGTTACGACGTGTTGCTTTTTTAATTAAACACGGTAAGGTTGTATTCAGAGGTCTAAATAAAATTGTGGGACATTTTTTTTACACATCACCGTCTAACGAAAGTAAGGTAGCCTAAGCTTGTGTTTTGGGATCTAGACGACAGATAAACATCTTAATAATATTATAAATGCGAAAGTTTGTATGGATGTTTGTTACTGTTTCACGTAAAAACTACTGAATAGATTTTAATGAAACTTTACAATAATATAGCTTATACATCAGAATAACACATAGGCTACTTTTTAACCCGGGAAAACTTTCCTGTGGGAAACGGGAAAACTTTCCTGTGGGAAACGGGAAAACTTCCCAACGCGGGCGAAGCCGCGGGCGTCATCTAGTACTTATATATATCTAAATACATAGATATTATACATAGGAGCAAATTGGAGTGTCTGTCTATTTGTAATCCTAAATTCTAAGCTTTTTATTAAATGCATATAAAGCTATATACGGCACCTACATAAAAAAAGTGCTTCGGAAGGCACGTTAAGCCGTTGGTCCCGCCTGTAATATAGCAGTTGTTAAGTCAAGTTGAAGGCCTTATGGGCGGCTTGAAAATTTTTAATAGCAAGTAGCCACAAACCTGCGTCTTGCTTACCACCTATTACGTGCGACAGGAATACACACGGTGAAAAATATACCGATATATATCGAACCGATTTTATCAGGAATTTCACTGGCAGATAGCTGATATATAACTACGCGGGTGAAACTGGGGGATGCCCACTAGTCTCCTATAAATTTCACCACCGCGCGCATTAAATTTTTTGCGCTGTCCGCATCCAGCAGCCTCCCATGATGAAATGGACAGGCGTAAATTTGGGAGGCGAAATTGTGGCGACTTGCTGTTGAATTTTTGACAAGCCGCCCATAATGCCTTCAACTTAACTACTGCCATGTTACTGGCAACCAGGACCAACGGCTTAACGTGCCTTCCGAAGCACGGAAACGCTCGTAAAATGTTTATGCTATAACCCAACACAACCACCAGTCATAACGAAAGTTGCTTGTAGAGTTCATACTTATAGACAAACTAGCTGACACCCGCAGCTTCGTCCGTGACTTATTGGAACCCCCGTCGAATCCATTTGATCCAGTCGCTTTTACTTTTACAGAAATGTATGAAAATTTGCCCGATTAGTTGACATTTATTATTACTGCTCCGCTCTCCAGCTTGATGATATATAGCCAATAGCTTTTCTCGATAAATGTACTATCCAAACCAAAAATAATTGTTCAATTCGGACCAGTAGTTCCTAAGATTATCGCGTTTAACCAAACAAACAAACTTTTCAGCTTTATATATTAGTACTAGATGACCCCCACGACTTCGCCCGTGACATACTTCGATCTCCCGTTGCACCTATTTAATCCCGTCGCTTATAAATTCTACAATAATGCATTTGTCCACATTTATGACTACTGCTCCGCTCTCCAGGGATGATATATCTTTCATGTTGGATCAAACTGCACACGGTGGGCGAATTTGATTAAAATTTGTTAAGTAGTTTAGGGTTCCATCGCGGACAAACAACATGATTATGTCATAAATACATTCCGGGGATCGAACTCTAGTCTACACAACAGTCGGATAAACTATCACTGCGGTCACCGAGACACTCGTAACCATTAATCGCTATTAAAACTGCTCATCCGAGAACCACTTCCTATGTCTCAATAAAAATCAACCTATACAATCGTTTCTGGTTTAAAGCCTCTAAGGCCATAGTTACATTTATGCGCGGAGCGGAGCGATATTCCAAGTAAAGTCAGAATTACTGTCACACTTATAGGTCTCGCGACTCCAGGTAACTCTTATTAGATGTTTCAAACCAGTTTATAGGTTGCTCGAGAAATACCCAGTTGCTCCGGTCGTTCAAACATGGTCACTCCTCAAACGTTTACCTCTGAGAATAAGATGTGTGCTTGGATTAAAAGTAGTTCTTTATTTATCTATTTATATAAAAATGAATCCCTATTTCCCTTAGTCACGACATCACGCGTGAACGGCTTGACCGATTTGAAAAATTATTTTTGTATTGTATAGCCCATTTATTGAGGAAGGTTATTAGCTATATATCATCACGCCACTACACAGGAGAACGGAGCAGTAATCATAAATGTCAACAAATCGGGGAACTTTCATACATTTTTGGAAAAGTAATAAGCGACGGAATTAAATGGGTGCCACGGGGCCAAACCAACTTCCAAAAGTATGTCACGGACGAAGCCAGCAAGTCAGCTAGTTTTCTATAAAACTCTCCACAAAAACCTCTATTATGTAATTCTAATACTTGATTAGTTCCAGTTTCAATCTACATTCCAGCTAAGTTGAAGGGGCAGATCTAGAAAACATCATTCGGCCTTGCCTTCTGTAAATGCCTAACATGGCCAGTGCTCGGATGACCCAAGAAAACCCTGCATATAGCGGAGATAAATACCGTGTGGAATGTGAGGCGACATGCGAATGCATCGCGTAATGAATACTCGCATGCGTTAGTAGCAATGTCTGAATTTGCGGCCAAGCTGCAAGATACTTCGCTGGTGCGGTCATTTTTTTTATACCACTGAGGTGGCAGACAAGCATACGGCCCACCTGATGGAAAGTGGTCATTTTAGCCTGTGGACGTTTACAGCACCAAGGGTGCAGCACTCGCGCTGCTGACCCTTTCTAAACTTTCTAAGAACCCTTTTGAAGAACCCCATACTGTAGACGTTTGGGATAACCCAGGCAGGGAGTTCATTCCACACTCTAAGCATACGCTGAATAAAGCCTCTGTAGGAACTAACCGTATACGTGCGTTCCAGACGCAGTGTGAGGGTGAACACCCTGTCTACGGCGAGCGGTGCGATGATAGAAGGTATCCGTGGGCATCCTATCAAACAACTCCTCAGCGCACAGATCGTTGTAAAGGCATGGCAGGTCATGTTTTAAGAAGATTACCTCGATACGTGGCATCACGTGATGGAGGATGAAATTGAATGATAAAGCTCAATACTATGAAGTAGAGGGAGAAGGGTAAGAAAGAAAGCTGACCACGGGGCCACGGTCATACGACATATACTCGTACATAACATCGCATCGCTCATCGCTATCTAACATAACCGTGGCCTTAAACATCATTACATAACGAATTTTTTAGTTCTCACCATAGTGACTATACAAAAAATACCGTCTGGGTGTCCGTCTGTCCTTCAATTGAGTTCGTTGACCTAAAATATATCCGATTTTTGCAGAAGAATACATACTTGTTAGATGAGAAATATGTCTTACTGTTGGTCTTTAAAATATCTAGTAGCACAAGTAATGTAGATCGATAGGTAGCTTTGAGAATGTACTCCACCCGTGTGACGTGCTTGACCATTTAAATGGATCACCGGAGTCTGTTTGCTACAATCCAGATCATTCTCTTTGAAAAATGGTCGGCAAAAACGTTAGAATAAATTTTAATATGGTGGAAAAAGACAATTCGATTCGAGACACGGATTGAACTTGTGACCTTTGCCTAACCAGTTAGAATCAATGGCGACAGACCAGCGATCGAACGGGAAGATTCTTTTCTGCCTAAAAACTAAACATTCTTTCATCTTGGCATGGAACCTGGTACACTAATAACTGAGGGGTATAATCTATAACCAAAATTAAATTCGATCAATATTCGAAAAAGAAATTCGATCAATATTCTAAAATGAAATTCGATCACTATTCTAAAATGAAATTCGAACAATATTCGAAAATGAAATTCGATTAATAATCGAAAATGAAATTCGATCAGAATTTGGAACAGAAATTCATTCAATATTCGAAAATGAAATTCGACCAATTAGAACCATTGAGTACACCCACACGATTCGCGACCACCGGCGACTCTAGTCCGAACCGTCACCCCCAAGTCCAAATTCTACGTCCAGTAGAAATAAATTAGAGCCTCTACTTTTTATCTGACTGGAGCAACTTTGGCAAGGCTTTCTTGAGATGCTGGTTTCGCCCACGAAGTCCCAAGGTCTTGGTAGGACCAAAGACATTAATATATTAGCCTGTATGTTATGAGAGAGCTCGTATAGTACGATACATGTATTAAAAATGTTTTGATTTTAATACTACCGTCGAGATGTAAACATAGGTGATCAGTAAAGCATGTATGTAATAAGATACCTGCTGCATAATATTATTATTATTAAATTCCTTGGCTATCAAGTATATTAATGATATATTTAACTATAGTTCGTTCGAGTACAGAATGCAGAGCAACGCAGTTAATAAAAACTTAACGCAAAAGAGTATACATAACGGATTTTTTGGAATGTCAACGTTTGACTAGTCCATTAGATGTGTGTTCCGTTCTGTCAGTGTTCAGTAGCCGCTGCCAAATATGATCAGCCCATCATATACTTTGGGAGTATAGCATTTGGCAAAATGAGCGACATAATATGCTTAATTGTTTGAAAGTAACGTCGGGAGTAGTTTATTAGTTTGCGGATCTCGTGGCATCGAGGGTGAATTTTCGTGCTTTTAAACGTTTCTGCCATACATATTACTAGAATCAAACATAGCTCACATAGGACCCATACTATTATATACTATTAACGTGGTGCTTCCCTATTTCTCTAGGATTTACACCTAGTTGCTTTTCAGGTCTCCCGCTTTTCAAAGGAGGGAAGAGGCATTACGTTCTTTTCCTACTTCCTCACATTATCTTCTGATTAATTTCGTTGCGGGTTCCAAGACATGCTAACTTCTCCTGGTACTTCACCGAGATCGAGCTCAGTGTAACTTTTCTGGTGTTTTGGTCATTGCTTTAGTAGATCCTGGTTTACAGGAGTCACAGATTGGGAATGCGGGTGGGACTAGTCCGAATTAGTACATGTGAACTCGATTTTTAAATATTGAGCTAACCTGATTGGTCACTGCGTTCTTAATACGAAAAAACTTTAGGTTATTCCATTTGTCAAAATTCGCAACTTATACCTCTTTAAGATCGAATTTACCTATTTAAATTAAGATAGGGGAAAACCCTTGTACTGCCTGAGGTCCCGGGTTCGATTCGGTTCTATTCCCGGGTCGGAACAAATATTTGTGTGATCCACAAATGTTTGTTTCGGAGTTTGGGTGTTTTCTATGTATTTTGAGTATGTATTTAGAAATATATAAGTATGTTTATCAGTTGTCTAGATTCATACCACAAGCTTATGTTAGCTTATTTTTTGGATACTTCTGTGGCAGTTCGTTATCTGTATCACTTTACTATGTCGGCTGGAACCCTCAATGAAGTACGACACCTATAGACACTAGCTAACCCGACAAATGTTGTTCAGCCATAAAATATATCAAAGTAATGTATTAAAAAAACTAGAAGCTATTCTATGTCTTCAGTTGGAACAAAACACACATTTATAAAACGTTATTATCAGACTGTTTGTTACTGCTGCAGGGCGAACCAGGTAAAATGGGGTTACCTGGATGCGGGGGATGGAGGTTGTGACTGTGTTGCACCCCTACAAACAATGGACCACCTCTTATCGTGTTCACTGTGTCCTTGTACCTGCACCGTGCAAGATCTTAACGGTGCCACCAAAAGAGCCGTCCATGTCGCTGAGTTCTGGGCTGGACTCATTTAACTTATTGCCATTGATACGAAGAAGAAGAAGAAGACTGTTAGTTTCGAAGTTCATCCCGACAAACATCATGACAAGTGCATTATAAAGAATAGATATTTTTTATATATGTATGTATGAAATGCATACGGTGAAATGAGGGGAGGGCGTATAATATGCCTCTGCCTGCCCCTTCGGGGATATAGGCGTGACAATATGTATTTATGTGTGTAGATGTGTCGTGAACTGTCAAAATCATAATCCAATATTATTGTTGTATTTATGTTTAGAATGACTTTAGGTATTGAGCAAAGGGGGGCGGGGGGTATAACGTCCCACCAGACACAAAACTCTTAGCACCTTTGGGGGATAAGCAGTTCACCATTTAAACTTTTATTTCGGCTTGGTAAATTATTTTCAAACGATGAATATTGACCATTTAAATTTAAAATTGACGTCGCGAAGTAGCGAGATGTCATTAGTATTAAGATAAATATACTATGTTTAAATTACAAGATGAATAGCAAGCTTTTTATACCAAAACAACATTATATATTTTTGAGCGGAATATATCAATTTTCTTCAAAAAAAATGTATCTGCGTCACAACTACTCTCTCACCTAAATAAAACAATATCTGTGGAAACGAAACAAAATAAAAATATATTTTTGGATTGTTGTCGTGCAATTTTAGGTAACTTTGTCTTTGACCATTTGCTATTTAGTTTTTTCTATGTAGTTCTTTCAGATTACAAAATTATTTCAAAAAAATATAAAATTAGGCGTTTAAGTACACAAAAATATTCAACTGAAGAAGTTGAGTAGAAGTGACTTTTATAGGTCTGTCCATCAGATGGGTCGTGGGTTTGCCACCTCAGTGGTGGTAAACCCACGACTCATCTGATGGAAAGTGGCCACCGAAACCTATAGACATTTACAACACCAGAAGTTCAGCACTCTCGCTGTCGACCTGTACAAACCTTGTTAAACCCAGGCAGGTTCATTCCGCAATCTATACGTACGTGGAAGAAAGCCCCTATCGGACCTTACCGTATGCAAGAGCTGCGACGCAAAATGTGATGATGAACACCGTGTCTATTGCGATCGGTACTATGATAGAAAGTGTCGGCAAACAATCCTAGTCCTTGTATAACTGTGTTTCTCGTAAGCTGACCAAAACATAGCACAGCGGAAATTGGGGGCATTAAGGTTAAATAGATTTTGGAAATTTCCATATTAACGCCTATAAAAATATTGTATCACCAAAGATTATTTAAATTATATAAACAGTTTCTCTTAGACCTAACAATTACGTCATAAATGAAAGTGAACTTACCAAATATCGAACAAATCAGTGAAAGTAATCCAACAAACACCACACAAAACAACCAGACGGGATGACAATCATCCCAATACTGACACCAGTACGTCACAAACTGACACTTTATACATTAAAGCGGGAAAAACGAATCTACCAATCCGGAAGCAGGAAAGATGAGTTTTTATTTGAATCCAATTTGACATTAGAACGCTCCATTACACAAATTGTTTCTGCTCTTTGTATACAGCATTCGAATTAATTTTTTTGTAATTGAATTTGATAAATAAAAAATACTTAGCACGAGTCAATGAAGATTTCTTATAACTTTTGCCGGAAAACTATTCTTCATTTGTTTAACAATACTTGTTAGTTGCTACGGTGTATATTAAATCACTAACATCAAAGTTCTTACGAAGTTAACGTCTGGACAAGCAACTCCGAAGTGTTGAATTCAACCAGAAATTACAAACAAATAAATATCTGTGATTGTGATCAAAGACATTTCAAAAAAGAATAGGGATAATAATTAAATTAGAATAATAACACTGTGACTAATGATATATCAGACTCTGTTCTTTTTTATGGATCAAATGAAAAAGCGAAAAAGTTATATGCAACTGTAAGAGAGGCTGGTACTAACATTACTACTAATCGTATAAAATAAAAAGAAATTTAAAGCTGCCTGTTTAAAACACGCATTTTATAAAAGGTTTTGTATTATTTCGTGATAATTAACATATATTTAGAACAAATAAAATATTAAACGATAAAAATAAACCAAAAGACAATAAAGTGAACAACGTGAATTAGGAAATAAATAATTTATTACAGCATATAATATATATACAGCGAATAAAGACAATAATAAGAACACAGATTAAAGACCGGATAATGATCTGTTTTAAAAATGAAGTATTGAGTAAATTGTTTAGCTCTTTCAAGAAGTTCTGGAACAGAAGAATCCAAGAAGATGAAGAAGACATCATTATTTGGCACAGCAATATGTGTAAGTAATATTTTTTCGGCATGCTTACACGGCAATGGGCTGATCTACTGATGTTTACCGTGAAATGTGGGCGTATGGTATGCCTCTGCCTACTCCTTCGGGGATAAAGGCGCGACTATATGTATGTATGTATACAGCCAAGAGAAAATTCTTATGTAACAATTCAATATTTAACATTTACTAGCCAATCAAATTTGTATGTTATGTAGTTGTTATGTCACATTTTTGCTATGAGGTCGTAACAAATATTTGTTGCATTTTAGTGGACAAATATTTTTATTACATTCATGTCATGAACAGTCACGCAGTCAACAAAGCAGCGACCGCAATCAACGCAGTCCATGAATCGCCATTTTGAATTTTTTGTAGACATGATTATCTCCCAATCGATGGCAATGAAGGCGCACGTGCAGTGCGTGCTGCAAGGTGTCCTTTATAGAACTCTTTCTTGAGTCATTCATCATGTTCGCGGTAACTTTGATAAACCATTTTCATAAAAACTTTAATGGGATCAAACCTATACTATCTATACTAAATAAAAAGCTAAAGAGTTTGTTTCTTTCGTTGAACACGCTAATCTCAGGAACCACTGGGTCGAATTGAAAAAATATTTTTATGATGGATAGCCCATTTTTATCTAGGAAGGCTATTGGCTATATATCATCACGTTACTACACTGGAGTGCGGAGCGGGAGCGGAATCATAAATGTCAACTCTATTGTAAAAGTAATAAACGACGACGACGGAATGTCTGCGACAGGGGTTCGAAGTATGTCACGGGCGAAGCCGCGGGGTCAGCTAGTCAAATATGATACTACCAAACAAAATAAATATCCTAATCAATATTATTTGGGGACATATTGGGTACACACCCAGCATCATATAAATAATTTACAATGACACCATTGTGACTAATAAAATTCGATTGCAAACATGATTACCGATGAAATAACAATATAGTTTACGAGATTATTTTGTAATATATTATGGAGTACGCCATCGAACTTGCTATTGCAATAAGCGACCTCGAAAGCTTTAAAATAAGAAAATACAGTTACACTAATTAGGTACTTACCCGCGAAATAGTAATCGCAAGTCAATAAATCACTTTTTTGTTTATACTGGGATATCTTATATCGAGACACTGAGGGCTATAGCTAACAGAATTTTCTTTATAAACAGTATTTTTAATCTAATTGCTATTATACATTACTTTAATAGCGATACAAATCAAGAATAAAATGTTTTATGTGGTTTACATTCAAATGTAGCGAATCAATGACTAGTATCAAGCTTTCGATTGTGTTAATTACGTTTTATTTAGTAGTTAACCAGGCGAAATATAATAAAATAGAAATATTAACGTAATATTATTAGTCTGTCTGTTGATTTGTATTCAAATGTTTATGGCAATACAAATAATATTTTTGCAAATAATGAAATTAGTTACTTTACCGATATGGTGTTCCACAGGGAGCTGTTGTGTACCGATATCAATAGGAGTCTTGGAAATTTACATGAAAACAATAAAACTTGTGTTATCAATATATATATATGTAAATGTAGATAAATTGGCAAACAGTTGGGATTAAATTTCGAATTGCCTACAATTCATATTTGTATATAGTCCAAAAAACATTTTGCCCTGATGTGAGACGGTTCAGGACAGGTCGAGTTTAACAGGATTTTCGAATCCTCTTGACCCCACTACTGTCAGAATGGGTCCAACAGGATTTTAATAGTACTCGTGTCTCCTTCGTTGAAAATAAGTGGAGATATTAGGATGTATGAGTATTATTGTGTCCACTGTTAAGATACGGGATACTAATATTTATCAAATGCGTTAGGATGATAAATTTTAATTTAATTTGTTGCTAAAATTGACGCAAATCAAGAACTACGTAAAGACGTAGCTTTTGATTTGCGTCCATTTATAATCCAATAGAAAGGGTGGGAGACTTGTCACGTGATAACTATTAGATCAAATGTCAATCCATCTTAACAGTGGACAATAATACACATAAATCCTGATAGCTCTACTTATTTTGAAGAATGGAGACATCAGTACTGTCAAAATTCTGATGGACCCATTCTCATTGAAGTGGACACAAGAGGATTTGAAAATCCCGTTGGATCCATAAATGGAACTTTCGAATGTAACCAACAGTCCTGAACCGACAAGACGAGGGTGACTTTAATACATAAATTTGTAAGCCTAAAGCATGCACATTAAAATAAGATTCACAAAAAGATTTTATCTAAACAATATGGAATTCAAACATAGGCTGTCAAATCACCGATTTACTAAAGTTGCTGTCAGTACTATTCGTGTAGCTATGTCTTCATGATTATATTGCAAGTCCCTGAAGACACTGGTCAGACCTTCATTGCTAAATGAGCCGTATTAAACACAATTAGTGATGCAAATTCGTACACCATATTGAATACTAACACAGAAAGTAATGTGGTCGACATAGTTCGCGATGTAAGCTTGCTATATCAGTCGAAGAACCGATGCCCGAACAGACGAGAGGAGTTTCGCAGAGTCGGCACAAGTACGACGCTACCCAACCAGATAAAACGAGGGCTGAGAACAGATCCTCGGTCTATTTTTTTAGAAAGGAGGACCGAGGTGAGTAAAAAATTTAAATATTACGAAGCTAAGCAGTAAGTCTAAACATTATCGAAGACGGACTTGTCGTAAATAGGATAAAACAAAATGAGAAGTTAGAAAGCAATAAAAAGGCGAACTCCAAGGTCAAAAATAAAAATTCGGACGCAACAACAGGTGGGAACAACGCTCGGAAGGTATAGCTATTATATAAACTACTTTAGGTTTGCCCCATCCCTTCATTAACCTTACAAATGTCCAGTACAATAATGTAAACGATGTCTTGCATGTTAACATCGACGTATTGTAACAGTGTGCGTATTGAATAATAAGGACCTACATTGATTAGGCCGTGGTTGCGAGGTCTTGAGTTCGTTTCAGTGCGTTGTATAAATCCAATGATATATCGAACGCATTGGTAGATGAATTGTTTATTGATTAATTAAGCTCATCAAACCATTCGATCTACATTTCGGAGTTGAAATGTACGATATTAAACTGATGTCCCTTGTTGCCGGATAATATTTTTCATCACTAATTATCCGAGTAAAAGACTACCAGGACTTTAATTGGTCGTGCTAATTAGTGTCAAGCCCATAAGACCTTTTAGCCTTTTTGTTACCACCTCACTAAAAAGGTAACGGGTTCAAAATTTCTTCCAAATTTAAAATCTAAATTAGACACATAATTTATTCGGCCCGTTAGACCCACCCAAATTCCGTGCTTCGGAAGGCACGTTAAGCCGTTGGTCCCGGTTGCCAATAAAATGGCAGTCGTTAAGCCAGGTTGAAGGCCATATGGGCGGCTTTAAAAAATTTCAACAGCAGGTCGCCGCAGCCTGCGCCTGTCCATTTCAACACGACAATGGGCTCACCACCTGTTACGTGGGACAAAAATGCATACGGTGAAATGTGGGCGTTTAATTTGCCTCTGCCTACCCCTTCGGGGATAAAGGCGTGACAATATGTATGTATGTATGTAATTATCCGAACGGACCAGGATGATATGTTTGTATGTCCATTCCAATTTGACTTCTTTTTCTGGAGCCTAAACGACTTAAATAATTGGCCTAATTAGCTGCGTATTCTTCTAACCTAGTTGCATTAGGATTTAACCCGATAAAAAAATTAAGTATCATTTATTTTTCGAAATTCGTTTCAACCATTTATCATTTAATTTCATCACGGCAATGGGCTCACCACCTGATACGTGGGACAAAAATCCATACTGTAAAATATGGGCGTATAGTATACCTCTGCCTACTCCTACGGGGATAAAGGCGTGACAATATGTATGTATGTAGATATGGTATAAGGTATGAAAAGCGCAGCTGTTCGTACCTGACCTTTAGCTACGAATTGTATTGTGGCAGAGGCATAAACAACATTATCGCATTTTTATGACGTTTGTAACATACATTGCTGGCCTAATGACCTACACAGAATTATATAACATAACTACTCGGTAATGGAGTGTGTATTATAAATTTTTGTTTGATTTGCATATGAATTATATATGATATTCAAAAAATAACTCATTAAATGCATTATCTAAATTAAAAAACCATGATAGAGAATTTGTCTAAACTCCAAGGAGAAAGACTTTTTTATGTAAAAAAAAAATAAAAAATAAATATCCATCACGCCTTATCCCGTGGCAGAGGCATATTATATGCCCACTTTTCACCGTGTGGATTCCTGTCCCACGCAATAGGTGGTGAGCCCATTGCCGTGTCGAAATAGACAGACGCAGGATGTGACTACCTAAAAAATTAATAAAAAAAATATATTTAAAAATTATATTATTATGTAAAAAATTGTAGAATATTTAGCTTGTGCTATAATATCTGGACAACTGATAAACATACGTCCGGTACCATAGTCCTTTATGAGATAAGGCTAAGTAGGCATCCGAAAAAGCACGAAGTGGATGAGATAAGGCTAAGTAGGCAGCCAAAAAAGCACAAAGCTCATCATGGTACATCTGTACATTGCTGCTGAGCAAACGTTGCAAGTGCGGTCACATTAGGAGTACTACTGCCAACTTTAACTGGTGCGCCTGAATTACAACTTCACGCGTTCGATTCGGTTACGAAGTCGAGCTACGAGGGATATATACGATCCCACTTGTGCAATTGTTGTAATTTGTACAATGTTTTTAAACTTTTGGGATTGGCACTCATATTTATTATATTTCGGGTCCGATTCGCGACTTATATAATTAGGTACAAAGCCTACCTTAAAGGGGTAGTTGAAAAAAGTTGAAAAAAGCACTCGCGCTTCGAGGAGGCGACGCTGAATTCATCAGTCAACCCGTGACCACGGCTGGTGTAATCCGGTCGAAACGTCGGGAAGTATACGGTAGGCTTTGTACCTAATAATATACGTCGCGAGTACGACCCAAAATATCATAAATATTTGTACAATGGTTCGGTGCTGTGAAGAATTGTTTGAAATGATATTCACGGTTTCTTAATATTATCTCACCGTTCACCGCTGACAAGATGCAGTGTAGAACCTCATACTGCGCGAACGGACGGTACACGGTCTTCATTCCGCGTACTCTCATTTTGTGCAAATAGCCTCGGACTTTTTAAAAGTTTAATATGGAGTCTCCAAAAGGGGTCTTAAAGGTTTTTGCAAGTTCGTGCAGGGCAAGTGTGTTTGACATCTGGTGTTGCAAACATCCACAAGCTGTTGCCACATCGAGTTTTACTACTTGCTGTCTGGTGTTGAAAACATGTACAAGCTGCTGACACATCGAGTTTTACTACTTGCTGATCTGGTTTGCAAACATCCACAAGCTGCTGCCACATCGAGTTTTACTACTTGCTGAGGAAACCTAAGTAGCTGACGTCTTCTATATTTTTTCTCCTTTCCGGATAAGCAGAGACATGACAAAGATACAATCATCACACATTACATGCGATAGTACACATAACGTAAGTTTGAAATGTAATATCTTACATCATAAGTATATGACGACGTATCGTTATCATAATTATATGCAACTAATATTGAACACGTGTTTAATAGTGTGTGCAAGACATAGCTAACTCAGTCTCTAGACAATTGTATTTCTATTAATTGAAAGGAGAATTAGAAAGGCATAAGATTTATGTGTGAGACATCGACAAAAGGACTAGGTTTAGGACTGTTGGTTCCATTGGAAAGTTCCATTGATGGGTCCAGCGGGATTTTTTAATCCTTTTGTCTCCACTATTGCGGGAATGGGTACAACAGGATTTTGACAGTACTCGTGTCTCCATTGTACAAAACAAGTGGAGCTATCAGAATTTATGAGTATTATTGTCTCCAGTGTTAAGATACTGGATCGACAATGGATCCAATAAGTCTCTAGTGAAATTTATCAAATGTGTTAGAAGTATAGTGTTGTAATTTAATTTGTTAATTAAATGGACGCAAATCTCCGGTTATTTTTTAATAAAAGGGACGGGAAAACTTATCTACGCGGGCGAAGCCGCGGGCGTCAACTAGTATGTCATATAATTCAAATATATGTATTACAAAAACGTCTAAATTCACGACAATTCACCCCAGATGACACGAGATCCGCAAAGTAAACCCGTTTGCCAAAGTTATACTCCTAGAGTACTAGATGCGCGGTTAGATCATTTTTGAATTTAGCTATTGAGAAAAGTGGAAATTCTGAAAGCGGATTCCGATAGAATTGCGCTCGAATGATCGTGATAACTAAATGATAATAAGATGGCAGTGAGAGCAGCCGACACCACGTGCACAGACGAAAATAAACGACCCACTCACTACACGCGACATGGGGGTATTTATGGATTTGTTTTATTAGCTGGAAGATGCTATCACCACCACAAAAAAACTGTGTCACTAGTTAAAAGTTTAGTTAAAATAAATAACGTACGTGAGTAAAATGACCTGCCTTCCATATCGAGTTTTAACCACTTACAACAGGGCAAGTTGGTGAAATTAATGTTTTTAAACTTTCGCGATATTTATGATATTTCGAGTCTCACGTATATTATTTTTGTTGGTGAAAATGTTTGTTTCCAGTATTTATCCCTTTACTATGAGCTGTCAGCACGCTAATGAGAGAGTGGAGCAGTTATTGGAGCGAAGCGAACAAAGTGAGCTCCGGATTCGGATTTTCGCTTTGTCCTCGAACTCCTCCCAAACCACTCAACACTTTTTGATCAAATTTGACCCATAATACGACATCTAGCCATAGATGATTTAGAAAAAATAAAATCTAAAGTCGGACATACCATGGAGGAATAATAAACGAAAGGAAGATAATGCCGAAAATCAACGATAACGGCTCCTAGCAGTCAAAGAAGTGGACCCCAGACATGCAAATCCGGATGGTTTGGAATCAACTGGGAATACCCTTATGGGGTTACGAGACAGACAGACAGCTAGGCGGCAAGCACGTATATTGGGTTGCTTGCTCAAGCAGTTTGATGCGCCCGTCAAGCAGTTTGATCCAGCAAGAGGCACTTTCCTTCCTCATTTCGAGCCTGTTAATCGTCTGTGTTCTGTAAACGATCCCCCGCTAAGTCAGTGTTCTGTAAACTCATCATCATCCGAGCGTCTGTCCCAGTTGCGTCTCGCGACGCCCGGGGTCCGCTTTCCTACATTTTCTCCTCCACTTCGCACGGTCGTCGGCATCCCCTGTAGTGAGACCATTGGCACGCATGTCATCCCTTACGACGTCAAGCCAGCACTTCTTGGGTCTTCCCCTCTTACCGGGACCCGGCGGGGCTGACATGGCCAGACATTTGTTACCTACGTAGCCCGGCGGTTGCCGCAAGACGTGACCATACCAACGAAGGCGACACTCTTGCAACTTGTCTGTAATGTCACGGACGTGAAGGCTGCCGCGGATGCCAGAGTTCCTTACGCGGTCCAGCCGCGTGACTCCACACATCCACCGCAGCCTCTTCATTTCCGTGACACGCAGCTCCTGCTTGTGTCGCTCCAATATCGGCCACGTCTCACTGCCATGTAAAAGGACAGGTCTAATAATGGTTTTGTAGACCTGTCCCTTCAACCGGATCGGCATTTTAGGATCACAAATGACACCGGTAATCTCCCGCCATTTGGCCCACGCGGCAGCAATGCGTGACTTGACATCGCAATCGATGTCACTGGACGTGTGAAAAACAGATCTCAGGTATTTAACCTGGTCCGTGCGCTCGACCAAATCACCGCCTATGCGGACGGATGTGGGATCTGTCGAGTTTAGTGCCAAGTACTCGGTCTTCGCCACATTTAGTTTCAGACCGCCGTTCTCAAGCGTCTCCTTCCACGCCTTTACACGTCGCACCAATGTGCCCCTGTCCGCGTCTGCCAGCGCAATATCGTCAGCATACATGAGCAACCATGGAGGCTGCTCATGCGGGTTTCTGATGCTGTCCGACAATTCGTCTAATATTACACTGAACAGAAGCGGACTAAGGACAGAACCCTGGTGTACCCCGACGGTGATGGGGAAGGGATTCGTGTCGCCAACAGCAGTCCGAACCATTGAATCGGAGTCACAGTACATGTCCCGGATAGTGTCAATATAGACCTCTGGAACCCCTTTGGACCGCAGTGCCCACCAGATCATCGCACGAGGAACACAGTCGAAGGCCTTCTGCATGTCTAGAAACAAACAGTGCAGAGGCGTGTTCTTCGACCTGTATTTCTCTGCGACAACCCTCAGGGCAAAAACGGGGTCCGTGGTCCCATGACCAGGGCGAAACCCATATTGACACCCCGAGAGAGTACACTCCTGCCGGATCCGAGAGTCTATAATCCTCTCGAAGTTGTTTGTTTGTTTTCGGATGAAGCTCATTTTCATCTTAATGGCCACGTAAATAAGCAGAACTGCCGCTACTGGAGTGCAACGAATCCGAAATGCAAACATCAGAAACCCCTACATTCGCCTAAAGTGACGGTATGGGCTGCGATGTCGGCGCTAGGAATAATCGGCCCTTACTTTTTTGAAGACGCAAGGGGGCGTGCAGTTACAGGGAATTCAGAGCGTTATGTGGAGATGTTAGACAACTTCTTGGTACCTGAACTGCAAAACTTTCCTGGCTATAACCAAAGAACATGGTTCCAACAGGACGGAGCAACTTCACACACGTCCAATATGTCTCTGCCACGTGTTCGTGACGTGATTTCTCAGGCAAATTGATCTCCCGGAAAGGTGACATAAATTGGCCTCCACGCTGTCCAGATTTAACCCCTACGGACTTTTTCCTATGGGGTTATCTTAAATCTAGAGTTTACGCCAACAAACCAACTTCACTGGCTTATTTGAAAGAAAATATCCGTCACGAAATGGCAGCCATCCCTGAGTCCACCTGCCGAGACATTCATACGTAATTTTACTAGTCGATTAAATGAGTGCCGAGAACGCGAGGGTCAACATTTAGAAGATATTATTTTTAAGAAATAAATCCCCAAACAGTGGATTTTAATAATTAATACACATTTTTACTTTATATGGCTTACTTTTTTTTTAATTGATCCACTAAATATAAAATTTCTTTTGAGACATCCTGTAGTGTAACGTTACACACACAATCGATCGTTATTTTAATGACCGCTCGTTATTCGTTATCGACGTCGCTATTGCCAAGGGGTATTGTTATACGAGGTGCAACTACATACTGCTGTGTGGCGAATGGATATCATATATTACATACATACACATAGTCACGCATTTATACCTGTAGGGGTCGGCAGAGATATTTAACGCCCACATTTTAACAATTATTACCAACTGCCTTGTTGGCTTAAGTGGTAGTTTTTTCTAAATTTATTTTTTTAAAGTGGAAATATTTTTCAGTCTCGAGCTGGACTCGAACAAGCGTCTTCTGGTTCAACGCAGTAGACGCGTTTACTAACTAACCCACCGTGACCTGCTCGAAACCGACGAATCGAATATACCTGACAAATAGACACCCTAAGTCAGTTGGCTTAGTTGAGCATTAAAATTTTTTTGAAAGTTATTTTAACCAAACCAATATTGTCACCAGCCCATGGGCTTAGCCTATAAAGTCAAATTGCACAAACACATTCACAGGTAGTCTGTGAATCCACTACATGGCAACCACTTTGTGGCACTAACATTTGCGAGTGTTTCCGCGCTTCGGAAGGCACGTTAAGCCATTGGTCCCTGTTGCCAGTAACACCGGGCGAAAAAATTCAACAGCAGGTAGCTACAAGCTGTGTATGTCTATTTCAATGCGGTAATGGAATCTTTACCTATTATGCGGGACAGGAACACACAGTGATAAAAAAAAACAATCAAGTACAACAAACAACAAAAATTTAACTAACTAAAACTAACTAACTAACTATCTTCACGCTGTATCCCTGACGGGGTAGTCAGAGAGGACAGATCGCCAGGCTTCGCGATCCATGCATACTTCTTTCGCTTCTTCGAGATTCATCAATCGCTTCATACACGCACGTCTGGGTATCCGAGTACTTTTGACCTTTCCGTTTTTGAGCAATCTGCTCACGTGGTCTTCATATGTAAGTCTCGGCCTTCCCTGACTCCTTCTACCCTCTACTTTTGAACAATATATATTCTTCGTCAATCGTTCCTCACTCATTCGTTGGACGTGTCCAAACCAACGGAGCACGCCCTTTTCCAGCTTAACGCTGACACTTTCATTCAAACCTGCCATATTGCGTATCACTTCGTTACGTATTCGGTCGGCCAAGGTAACGCCGCACAATTTTCGAAGTGATTGCATCTCCACAGCATTCAATTTACTTTCATGCATCTGCTGACATACCCAGGTTTCACTACCGTAAAGCAAAGTTGGCACTAGCACTGCGTTATGAATCGCCGTTCGTGCTTCTTTTACGATGCTTTGTCGCTTTACTAACTGGGACAAAGCACCGTTAACTTTGTTTCCGGCAGCTACTCGCCGTTCTACATCCGAATCACATCTTCCATCCGCGCTAAACATACTTCCTAAATACACAATAAAAATTTAACACATTGAAAAAGCTAGAACTGTGTGGAATTTAACCTACTCTCATTATAATGGAAACTCAGTTAGACAGCCCTGATTTTAACAGCCTGTAATGGTCTCTTTCACTCAAAAATATAAATGCTTCAAACTCCTGTCACACCTATATACTCCCATCATTTATAAATTCTACAATTATGATTAAAATTTGCCTGATTTGTCGGCATTCATGACTACTGCTCCCTATGTGGAGTAGTAGTCATAAATGTCTACAACTGTACTATTAAAATATGTGTATGAATAAAAAGAAAAACAACAATAAAGATCACCACTTAAAATATATAGCAAAGTTATTATAAAATCAGTTACCCGTAAGTGAAAGTTTCATCACAATAAAACTGGCAGTAAAACAAACCGACCAGACCAGCAAAAATTAACATTTAAGTTTCAGTATTAAATAATGAGGCTTGCATGGTTACCTGGTGACAAACTCAAAAAAAATTATAACAATATTAAATAATGTCTTTTTGAACTTCTGCATGTCATTTTAATTTTTTGTGGTTGTAGCCACATTTAGGCATGTATTACAGAAGGCAAAGGTCACAGGTTCAATCCCAGTCTCCAATAGAATTGTCTTTTTCCACTTATTAAAAAATTATGTATTACAGAATGTTTCTCAATACTCAAGAAACACTTGAGAGTAGTATTTTAAGGCGAAAACTAGCCTTAAGCGTTTCTTGAGTGTTGAGGAATGTTCTGTAATACGGCCTATAATGTTCATAGTCAAACTTACACACAGAATTTATATTAGATCCATTTAAAAAAAAAAAATTCCTGGGAGTTCTAGAGAATAAATGCACTACCACTTTACTAAAATTTTATACACTTTATTGGTTTTTTAATATTGTCCATTAAAAAGCATTAAAATAACAGTTAATGAAATTATTAGAACTATAATAGACACAGATTGCTTCTGTGGGATAGCAGTAGTGTCTTTGGTATCGGATTTGATTCTCAGATCAGAATAATAGTTAAACTGCTAATTATTGAGTGTAGAATTAGCAAATGATTGTTCCAGAATTGGGGTGTTCTTTTAAATGTATATTTATAAATATAAAAGTATGTTTATCATTTGCAAATATAAATGCCAAAAAGTGGTCACCCATCTGAGGACCAGCCATAGTAAAAGTGGCTTAACGCAGTGTTAGTTTACAGAACACTACGTCCGTGGGGCCACGAGCGATTCCGTGCTTCGGAAGGCACATTAAGACGTTGGTCCCGGTTGCCAGTAACATGGCAGTCGTTAAGCCAGTTGAATGCCCTATGGGCGGCTTGAAAAATTTCAATAGCAGGTCGCCACAACCTGCACCTGTCCATTTCAACACGGCAATGGGCTCACCACCTGTTACGTAGGACAAAAAGCAAAGCATACGGTGAAACGTGGGCGTACAGTTCGCCTCTGCCTACCCCTTCGGGGATAAAGGCGTGAAAGTATGTTATGTTTATCATTTGTCTAGATACCATAACACTAACTTATTATAGATTAAAATGGGTTAGATACACAGCGTGTAAAACTTCCCATAGCATAGTTGTACTGAAATTTTTAGATTCAATATTAAGTTTGTAAGTATAATTGAATTTCGTTCAAAATTCGTGCTTTTAATACAGCATCTTCACTTCATGTTAATAATAGTTTTTAATCGTATAATTTTATGATAGCTTCCACATATAACCTTAACCCAGCAGCTGCCTAGCGTCAGTAGTAATGACAGATTTTAACCGCAATCAAACGTAGAGCGCTAGACTACTTTCTAAATACTAAACAAATATAAATAACCAAATTATGAAAAAATATTATTTCCCAACATAATCAGAGCAGAAGATAACTTTCTTAGCGATTGGATAACTTTAATAAGCTATACAACACCATCTGAAGCCACCAGGTATCCAAATAAAGAACAAAATATACCATGTCGATCTCCTATTACACTGACCTGTTTATCACAAGAGAGTCATCAGCCGCACGACCATGGGTTTCCATCAAATATTTAACACCACACTGAACAGGACAGCGAACAACAAAAGTAAATTTCACACAATAATCATTCAGATTTTATGATTTTCTTCTCAAATTGACACTCGCGGTTTAGCGGACAGACAGCGCGAAGCGTTCGCGAGATTTTGAGTGTTGCTACTGGGTGTTATCAATATACTTCCCTAACATAACATTGCCACATTGGGAAATGTTGACATTTTTAAAATGTGCTAAATCTTAAGATTTAGAAACGAAAAATAATAAATAGTAAAGCGACAAAGCATCGTAAAAGAAGCACGACTGGCGATTCATAACGCAGTGCTAGTGCCAACTTTGCTTTACGGTAGTGAAACCTGGGTATGTCAGCAGATGCATGAAAGTAAATTGAATGCTGTGGAGATGCGATCACTTCGAAAGTTGTGCGGCGTTACCTTGGCTGGCCGAATACGTAACGTAGTGATACGCAATTTGGCAGGTTTGAATGAAAGTGTCAGCGTTAAGCTGGAAAAGGGCGTGCTCCGTTGGTTTTAACAACGTCCAACGAATGAGTGAGGAACGATTGACGAAGAATATATATTGTTCAAAAGTAGAGGGTAGAAGGAGTCAGGGTAGGCCGAGACCACGTGAGCAGATTGCTCAAAAACGGAAAGGTCAAAAGTACTCGGATACCCAGACGTGCATGTATGAAGCGATTGATGAATCTCGAAGAAGCGAAAGAAGTATGCATGGATCGCGAAGCCTGGCGATCTGTCCTCTCTGACTACCCCGTCAGGGATACAGCGTGAAGATAGTTAGTTAGTTAAAAATAATAAAAGATTTTATTAATAATTAACGAAAAATAATTAAGGAAGAGACAAGCACAAAAATTCGCAATGTCAATTGGTTGAATATTTTAAACTAATTGTTCGGTTAGGCAAACCTAACCTAACCCAATTATTTCATGCCACTGGTGATATCACTGTGAGTAAACTACTTTAAACTTCAAATATTTCAATAATCCTTAACCACCTACCACCGGTCTTACAGACGGCAATGAATTTTTGAATTTAAATATCACAATGTGTGCGTGTTGTATGTCATTGTAAGTATATCAGCGGACTCGTTGACCGCACGTTGGTCGTATTGTGATTTCTTTTTGTGTTCATTTCTATCAGCGTCAAAATTAATAATTTGGTAAAACTATTGAAGGATGGTTGCAACGAAGATGGGGAAATTACAAGACTTGCTTTCGTTCATGTACAAAAACTGCAAAAACTAGATGTGTAGCAATTTTGTATATTTCTTTATTTTATCTTGGGGTTTTTTATTCTTCTGTTAAAATTTATTTCCTCTATTTATAAGAAATAAAAACAAAAAATTTGAAGTTTTGAGTTCATAATGATAGAAATATTTGTTTTTGTAAACTAAAATTGATGATTGCTGTACAATATACCTCTGCCCCTACCCCTTCAGGGATAAGGCGTGATTGATAAATAATCGAACCAAATTCATGATGACGATTTGTCAAGATTTTAAAAAATTCCATGTTAGTAACGTAATGTTTTTTGAATTCCTTAAATTAATCTTTATAGTATTAACAACCTTTTCGTTCATAACTATGTTAGGCTAATAATGTAGATATCGACTAAAATAACTGAATGAGCCGAATGAGAAATTCAGGACCGCACTTAGATGGTTAAGAGACTGAAAAGGTAGTCGGTGATTAAGGGTTAAAAACTAAATACATACCATAAGGAGGAGTTGACATCGACAAACGACTAGACAGGACTAAAACAAAATTATAAGAAAATAATAAATACTAAAGACTAGGCTGTATGGACTAAGATTCCTTTGCCTGCCCAAGATGGACAAAGACAACAAAAAAAATACATACCATAAATTAAAAAATATTTAAATTAGTTTCTTAAAATGTTGCATACTTTTGTAATCAAAACTAATAAAAAAAAAACAAAGATCCTATTCTATGTGATAGCCTCTGACGAGATTCGAATCTTCACCTGCACGTCAGACAGTCGGCAGGGAGTCCCGGACGAGGTTATGGCGGAGAGAATGAAATATTGCAACAAAACCGTGTACCAACATGTCTGGCTAGTGAGTCAGGTTAATTACCTCTATAAAATAAAATAAGAGAATCTGGGACTGTGAGTGTGTTTTGTGAGAGAAAAACCATGAACGAACCATGATTTTAAAACCTCGTTTCAAACAATTTGTATATTTAGTACTAATAATTTTCTTCCAACTCTTCTCTGGTGATGTAAACGGGTAACATCGATTCTGAAAAAAAGTAAGAAATTTTGAAGTGGATGATTTTTCTGAACGTGTTAACTGAGTGTCAATAAATGTCAATGACATTTCGGTATTAAAAAGATCAATATTAGTAGTGTAGTGTTACTTTTCTAATTTATAATTAAAAGAAAGGCTATTTGAAAATTATATATATTCAATATATATAGTGAAAATTCTACATAAGCAATGATCAAAGCTATATTGGTATTTAACAACCATGGGAAACCACGGTTATCAAAATTCTACCAGTACTTTGTAAGTAAAATGTCTATTTTTCTGATTATTTGCATGTGTTTTATTCACATTATTCACTTATAAATATAAAAATTATTCTATCGCAACTGTTCAGTATATTAGTAAATAAATTACATAGGGATGAGAACATAAAATTATTAGGCAGTACGAGTTGCAAACGTCAATACGCTATGGTGACCACTTTCCATCAGGTGGAGCCATAATTTGCTTGTCTGCCACCACAGTGGTATATAATAAATTATTACTACTAAATTTACTGGATCAAATTGCCAATGATTTTGGTTTGGTTCACTTAGTTGTTGAAACCAAACAAACCCTTTGCCATAGATTAGAATACATACTATTTGCAGAAACTGCCGCATTGTCTAATGTTCTTTCATGCAGTCTTCATAACGCCTGCCCAAAATGATTAAAAATATGCTGGACTGCACTATTTGTACTGCAATTTAGAAGCATAAATAAAGCAATGCTGCCATAAACAGTGCGATTTAGGCATCACATATCCAATACAATTTTACTAACAATGCATTTGATGCCTCGGTGGTTCAATGATAGTGTATTTTATGTTGCTAAGATTTGGGTTCGCACTATAGATTGATAAAAAAATAGTGCAATCTGATGTTTGTTTCAGAGTTAAGATTTTTTGTATACATAGTATGTATTATTCACAGTGTAAGCGTGCTGGGACCATAACATTTTAAAATTACACGGCTTGATTATAAGAATATATTATGTTATATTTTATTCAATTTATAAGAAAATTAAATTTTAAAACAATAGCCTGGTAGCATAATGTAACTAGACAAGCTATCAATAAAACATTTGCATTCTAAATTCAGCAATAATGTAGATATATTAAGAAATAAATAGATACATTTATAAGTTATCTAATTCCACAAGCTTACATTAGCTTACTGGGCTATATTCATTTTTTTAAAACATGTTATAAATCAAAAATCATTTAGAGGTATTAGGTTACTGATCACTACTTATGACGTAGAAATAGAAAATTTCTACTATACTATATAGTATTTCAGGCAAAATGTGAATAACCTTCATTTAATCTTCAAGTGGCAGTCGTTAAGCCTGGTTGATGGCCTTATGGGCGGCTTAAAAATTTCAACAGCAGGTAGCCACAACCTATTACGTGGGACAGGAATCTACACGGTGAAAAGTGGGCATATAATATGCCTCTGCCACCCCTTCGGGGATAAGGCGTGATGGATATTTATTTTTTATTTTATGTAATTTTTAGCATTATGGCAATAATGTCTTTGCCTAGAAATAGAAATACAAGATTATAAGAGCACAGTGTCAAATAGTTCAATGAGTATTTTTTTAGAGCTAAATTAATTTTTTATTGCACAAAGAAATAAGGTACATTGATAATACACTATAAATACAATGATGTACAAAGGTGAGCTTAACTCAACACTAAGTTTTCTCCCAGCAAACCTTTGGGTGGAAGAAGAGAATGTTCAACTAAAACTCTAAAAAAAGATTTAGGTTCAACAATTTCATGCCACTGATGACACAAGAGGCAATGTACTATTTTAAATACAAAATTGAATATAATAAATATAAAAAAAGTCTTCAAATCTATAATACAAAATAGGGGTAATTTTAAGAGCTGTGTGAGAATGGCTCATAATATTTTTTTGATATCATTTTTATTCTTTTATTATGTGACAAATTTGTTTACAGAATGAGGATATGCAGCAACAAATAATAAAGGAGACTTTCCAACTAGTGTCCAAGCGAGAAGACAATGTGTGTAACTTCCTTGAGGGAGGCAGGTAACTATGATTATCAACCATAGAGGAACTACCTTTACCATAATACGTTTTGCCTCCTCTTTCGGAACTGGGTTCTTTAAGCATGAATCTGGAATCAATAAAACCAGCCTTTTCCAGTTGCACTGGATAGACATTTTTTTTTTCAAATTTTTACCTCGAAATGTACAAAGTAACATGATTTTAAAATTATAAAGCTGAAGTGTTTGTTTGTTTGAACAAGATTAGCGCATCTTAGGAACTATTGGTCGGATTTCAAAAATTCTTTTTGTGTTAGATAGCCCATTTATCGAGGAAGGCTATATATCATCACGCTACTTACCTGGAGAATGGAGCAGTAGTCGTAAATGTCGACAAATCGTGCCAATTTAATGCATTATTGTACAATTTATAAGCGACGGGATTAAATAGATGCGACGGGAGTTCGAAGAATGTCGCGGGTGAAGCCGGGGGTGTCACCTAGTGATTTTATACTTCCAACAATGTACCATCAATGGTTTTGGGTTGTGTTATTGTGGGTAGATGATGTGGAAGGATGTTGTGTTTGGGGTTTAAAGATGGACTGTCCCAATTATTTTGGGAGGGTGATTGGCCTGTCCCAAGTATTTTGGAAGGACGAATGAATGACCTTACCACACTGGCCAAACGGGTGGACAGAGGTTATTGTTTAGAGTTGTCCTCCTACCATGTTACCTAAAACCAATGGACGAGTCGATTGGTGTTAGGTGACCACTTGATGGCTTTGAGATCGTGCCATTAAGATCTTGTTAAGTATTCAATGCACCCTATTCGCATTTTTTTTATTTTCACTACATACCCATGTAGTGAAAACTGGTATAAAACCTTGAGCATAAAAATGATAAGTGATTCTCCATAGTGATAATTCCCAACTATACCACTTGAAAAGGTGTAACGTTGTAAAACGTCACATTGGAATGTCATTGTTAGTCTTGAGATTTAAAGAGGTGAGTAGATTGTTGACTCTTTCGCTCCGTGTGTCATCGATTTTAAACAAATTGCGATTTCTGTAAGGCTAGTAGACTTGGAAAGAAAAAAAATAGAAAAATAAAAGTCTTTTGTCTGTGGTGACGGAACAAGCATTCGTCTAGCTACAGCGACATCAAAAAGATGTCGATTGTAAATATATTTTTTAAACTTCGCTAAAAAGAAGTAATCTTTTATAAATTGTATATGGAAGTTCACGCCTGTGAATTCTTATAAATGGTTATTCCAAAATAACTATGTATTTCGCTTATTACGAAGATTGGAGCGGCGTTAATGGAATATTTGCCTGCTCTTCAAGATTTATTGGTTTTTCTTTAAAAAAGTGGTAAGTTCCCTTTATGTGTTCTAATCACGAACAAATCTCCAATCGTTTTTCCAAATCTAATGGAACTAATTCTTTTCTTTGCAGATGAAATAGCACTTTTTTTTTTAAATTGACTTTATTCTTGGATAAAATTTGCCATGGATGCTGACCATGTGGTTACGGGCTCGTCATTCTCGTGGAGACGGCACCTGTCGCGGTCTGCAGAGGTGATTTCGAATAATCTTTAGCTTACTAAATCACTAGAATAGGTTATACCAATAGTGATAACGTATATAATGTATATTCAATCAATTCATCAAGGGGGATGAAGAGTAGAAGCGTGCACGTCGCCATCCCTGCCAGCTACGGCTGCAATTCTACTCCAACACGAGTGCCACCAGGGCGATTGATGCTAGGGCGTGCCCCCGAGGCGACGCGCACCAGTTCGTCCCCGCTGGTGCGAAAAGTGTGTGCCAGAGCGGCGTAGGGGACCGCCACCCTACACGCGCGGCCCGACACGGCGGGAAGTGGAGTATGGAGTGCAGGGTAGCTGCGTGGAATGTTAGGGGAGGAATGACAGATAAGATGAATGAGTTGATGGATGTTATGAATGAAAGAAAGTTAGATGCAGTGTGCTTGACAGAGACCAAGCGCAAGGGCAGCGAAGTCTTGGAGCTCCCGGGTGGGATGCTCGCGCTTTGGTCTGGAGTACCAGAGAGCGGGCATGGCAGTCGGGGGGTTGGAATTTTGCTGTCCTCGCGATTGGCCTCCGGTATGTATGAGTACAAACTGGTAGGTCCTAGAATCCTCTGGATCCGTGTAAAACTTGGTTTGACGAAGATTTTCCTGGTAGCTGCTTACGCGCCAGTATCTTCGTCGAACGCGAGTGAGCTAGAGGACTTCTGGGAGAGTATGAGAGAAGCTCTAAATGTGATAGAAGGAAATGAAAGACTTATAGTATGTGGAGACTTGAATGGATGGGTGGGTACCGCTCGCGATGGTTTTGAGTCGGTACTCGGGAAGTATGGGGATAAAAGGGTGAACGACGCTGGCAAGCTAATACTGGCATTTTGTAAGGAAAAGGATTTGTTTGTGGCGAACACAATGTTCAACCACAAACAAATTCATATGTATACGAGGAGATGTAAGTCAAAGAGAAGCATGATAGATCTATTCCTAATGGATAGTCGGCTCCGTAAACAGGTGATGGACACAAGGGTTTATCGAGGCGCTGAGCTGGGATCAGACCACTACCTAGTCATAACTAGGATTAGGGGTCTGTTCGCGGGTTGGCGTCATCGTACCGAGTGTCCTGAACCTGCGCCGACTTATAGCATCAAAAGCTGGAAGCTGCAGGATGCATCCATTAGGGATAAATATAATGAAAGGGTAGCCGAAAAGCTTGGCGACGTCAATGTAAGCAGTGAGAAAGTGGAAAGTGTATGGCAGAACCTTAGGGATAGTATGATAAATGCCGCTGTGGAAGTGTGTGGAGAAACGAAAAGAGGCAGTAGTAATAAGCGTGATGCATGGTGGAATGAGGAAGTGAAAGAAGCAGTTCGAATGAAGAAGAAAGCATGGCTAGACTACTTAGCCTCGCGGAATGATTTTAATATGAAAGAGAGATACAAGCTGCAGAAAGTTAACACGAAGGCACTGATAGAAGAAGCTCGTGAAAGGTGCAGAATGAAAGCGGATGAAAGGTTGTCGGCGCATCTCGCCTAGCAACAGGCGACCGAAACGTAACGGTGCGGCGGGCCGGGGGGCTTACCACGGCTAACCCGCTCACTTCGCTCCACGACGCGCTAGACCTCGGGCACTTACTTGGTTTCAATTGTAATAAATTAATTTAAGGCATTAAAGCCCATTTATAATACAGTCCACAACCTTTTATTTGGTAACCACCGCAAGGCGGCACCATAAGATTTGGTCCTTCTCCCGAGCAAAGAATTTTACATCGGCCACATACCTACCTACATTGAAGAAAAAGAAGTCGTTCCTGAGAGCGCGTGCATCGCTTTGGAAGAAGCTGAAGTCATTTTCTGGGAGTATAAGTACTTATCTGAGTGAGTTCGTTCCAATTAGTTATTTCCCGCTATCTTTTCTTGCCGAAATAATCATTTATCCTGATAAAATTTCATTGAGTGAGCAAGTACATTACCCTTCACAAATAGTTATTTTTTAATTAATAATTTTATAATAGTGCATTCACGTAGTCATTATTTCGATGCTTTTTGTAGTTAATATATTTCGTACGTAAATCTATGCGCGAGCGCATCACGTCCTTGAACGATACCGGTTTTAGCGACAGTGAAATTTATTACCTGCTTGCATCGCATCGGTCCGGTGCTATTGTTTGCGCTCAGCTGTTTTGTGATTTTTTCTATAAGTAATTCATTAGCCTTATCTTTCGTGTAACGGTAAATAAACGTAGATTTATATTTTTCTTTCTAGTAGGTACTACAACATGACGGACATTAAATCATTGACCAAGAAACGTAGTTCTATAAAATGCAAGCTTACAATTTACAGCAACTATTTAAATTTAATTAACAGTAGTGCTAAATTATCCGAGTTGCAAAGATTAGACTTGCAGGAGCGTTTTAATAAATTCGAAACCTTACACGGCGACTTTGATCATTTACAGACAGACATCGAAATGCTTGCCGACGATGCCGAGACTGCCTTCACGGAGCGTGAAGAATTCGACCGCCAGTTCTTCAATCTGGTGGCACTTACACGCAGCCTGCTCGGTTCTTCGAGTATCGGTGACGGTTCTGAGCCGGGCTTCAAGGATGCTGACTCAGGTGTACATGTTCACAATAACTTTGTTCGTTTGCCTAAAATTGACTTGCCTCACTTTGATGGAAACTACCAGTGCTGGCTCGAGTTTCGAGATACCTTTTCGTCATTAATTCACGATAACGCTAGCATCAGTGACATTAACAAGTTCCACTACCTGCGTGCTTCTCTCCAGGGAAACGCAGCATCACTTATTAAAAATATCACTTTCAAAAGTGATCATTATAAGATTGCATGGGACTTGTTGTGTGAGCGGTACAACAATGATTACATACTTGTGAGTAACCATTTACAGGCTTTGTTGTTTGACGTCAAGCCAATGACTAGTGAATCGAGTGTCTCCATTAGAAACATAGTGGATACAATTAATAAAAATGTTCGGGCACTAACAAATTTAAAAAGGCCCACTCAATATTGGGATGACATAATTATTTTTGGTATGGTTAAAAAATTAGATTTAACTACTAGTCGTGAATGGGAGGTTTACAGGAACAATGAAATTACAGGTTATCCCACTACCTCACAATTTTGTTGTTTTTTAAATAAGAAAGCTGATTGGTTCGAATCTATTGAATCGAATATTAATGCAAATTCCTTACAGAGTAGCACTATTGTTGCCTTAAACAATAGTCATTCACATACAAATAAAAATTATGATTCTAATATTAACCCAGATAAAAAACATAATAGTAAAAATTTTAATAAAAATAATAAATGCCCGCTTTGCTCCCAAGCACATACTTTATACAAATGCGAATCTTTTAGAAGCTTATCAATAGAAAATCGCATTCAAAAGGCAAAAGATTTGACTGTTTGTCTTAACTGCTTACGCATTGGTCATTCTGCTAAGCAATGTAAATTTTCACACTGTAAATATTGCAAGACAAAACATAATACGCTTTTGCACTTACAATCTAGCGAACCTACGCCAAGAATTAATCATTTGCCTTCTGCTGATCTTTCTGCACTGCCTTCGGCATCACAATCTTCAAATGTTGTGCTTTCGGCCAATTCAATGCAGCTTTCTACTTCTGCGCATGTATTCCTGTCCACAGCATTGGTGAACGTGACCAGCGCAACGGGTAAGAAGTACACTGCGCGCCTACTGTTGGACAACGGTAGTACGGCCAACTTTATTACGCAGAACTTAGCGGAAAAACTGAGTTTGTCACAACGCGGTACGAGCACCAAGGTAACGGGTATTAATAATCATATTTCCACCAGTACACAGTCTTGTCGCCTTTCAATGGAATCCTTATGCTGTGCCTTTACTGTAGAAATTGAGTGCCACGTTCTACCTGAGATCACAAAGGTCCTGCCGTCCTCGTTCGTGCCCATTCATCATGTCCCTATTCCTTCAGGTCTTACATTGGCGGACCCGAATTTCAACGTTCCGTCGGCCGTCGATGTCCTGGTAGGGGCTGAAGTGTTCTGGAATGTCATAGGTACAAATACGATAGACTTAGGAAAAAATTTACCCAAATTGTGCGAGACTAAATTCGGATGGCTTGTATCCGGTAGTATTTCACATAAGTCTGACTTTCTTCCTTGTGCTTCTACTCACTTTTGCCATCATTCCCATGTCACTCCCGACCTAACTCAATTTTGGGAGCTTGACAACGTTTCACCTAAACACTCTCACTCTCTCGAAGAAAGAATGTGTGAAAAACTTTTCAAACAAACCACCGTTCGTAATGACGATGGTGCTTTTATCGTTAAAATGCCCTTGAAGGAGGATCCAAGTTCTCTAGGACAATCCTATATCAATGCTAGGAACCGTTTTTTGTCCCTAGAGCGACGATTTAAGCGTGATCCCTCCTTTCAAAGCAAATATTATAATTTTATGCGAGAGTACGAACGCTTAGGTCATATGACGCTAGATGCTGACTGTACTCCTTCACCTGTAAATTCTATGACCAAATACTTCATTCCACATCATGGAGTCATTCGGAATTCCAGTACCACTACTCAACTACGCGTAGTCTTCGACGCATCAGCCCCTACTAGTACGGGAGTGTCTCTCAACGACATTCAGATGGTCGGTCCGGTAGTGCAAGACGAACTGTTTTATATTTTAACACGTTTTCGTCAGCATAAATACGTGGTCTCAGGTGATGTGGAAAAAATGTACAGGGCCATTCAGCTGAACCCAGACCAGCGTACTCTGCAAAAAATTGTTTTCCGATTTGATCAGCTTGAACCTCTTAAAATTTATACGTTAAATACAGTTACCTACGGTACTGCGTCTGCTCCCTATTTAGCCACTAAGTGTTTGGTAAGCCTGGCTGATAACATTGAGGATAGTCGTGCACAATGTGCCATACGGCGTGACTTTTACGTCGACGACTATCTCAGCGGAGGGAACACCATATCCGAAACTGTAGCAGTCACTAAAATTGTAAAATCGGTTCTTTCTTCAGCTAAATTTAATTTACGTAAATGGCGGTCAAATAATTTGGAAATTTTAAATCAAATAAACTCTAATAATAGTGACAATGAATCAGATAATACCTTATATTTTTCTGAGCAAGGTCTTGGCACCTCTCAAGCTAAAACCCTAGGACTTAACTGGGTTTGTGACTCTGATTCACTCACTTACACAATTAACATTACGTCTACTAACAAAGTCACTAAACGTCATGTCCTCTCTGTTATCAGTCAGATTTTTGACCCATTGGGCCTCGTAGGTCCGTGCGTTGTCGAAGCCAAAATACTCATGCAGCGTCTTTGGCTGGATAAGTACGACTGGGATGACGTAGTATCGCTCGAGGTAAGTGAAGCTTGGTCGGTATTTGAGAATACAATCAAATCATTGAATTATTTAAAAATTCCTCGTTGGGTTTTATGCGCAGACTCTATTATACACGAAGTACACGTCTTTACCGATGCGTCCGAAAAGGCATACGGTGCTTGTGTGTACATTCGATCATGTAATAGTGTTGGAGCCACCGGTGTACATCTTCTAGTCTCTAGAAATCGTATAGCACCCATCAAACCTACGACAATTCCGAGGCTTGAACTTTGTGGAGCTTTGTTAGGTGCAAGGCTGTGTACTAAGGTTCAGGAATCTCTCACCATACCTATCCACAAGTGTAGATTCTGGTGTGACTCCACCATAGTTTTGGGTTGGCTCTCTACTCCTTCTAATCAGCTAAAGCCTTTTGTTAGAAACAGAGTCAACGAGATACAGGAGAGCACATGTGGTCATACCTGGAGCTACGTACCGTCGAAGGACAACCCGGCGGATCTTGTTTCCCGTGGTCTTCAGGCCGACATTATCAGGGACACACCCCTTTGGTGGTCCGGGCCATCCTTTTTATTACACAATGAGTGTCAATGGCCCACTATGCCAAACACGGAGAAACATGATTTACCGGAGGTGGTGACTCATTTCAGTAGCGATAGTAGTAACGATCATTCGAGTAGCGTTCATCATGTAGACGTAACCTCTCATTCATCTGTCATTCATTACTTATTATTAAGGTATTCTAGCCTAACCAAAATTCAAAGAATATTTACATATGTACAAAGATTTATTTACAACTTAAAATATAAAAATAATAAATTGTGTGGCAATCTTTCATTAATAGAGTTAGAAAATTCAATAAATTTAATTATTCATTTCTCACAAGTCGAAATGTTCCCTGAGGAATATAAACTTTTAAAAAGTAGTCAAAAATTGCCACGCAAAAGTAGATTACTTCCTTTAACACCTTTCATTGATCGTTATAACCTCATCCGCGTGGGCGGGAGGCTTGATAACTCCCCCTATGACTTCAATGTGAGGCACCCTATTCTTTTATGTAGTAAGCACATACTTACTAAACTTATTTTTCACATGCAACATTTAAAGCTTGTACATGCCGGTCCACAGTTGTTACTCTCGCACATTCGACAAACGTATTGGCCGCTAGGTGGAAGGAATTTGTCAAGATTTATCGTGAATAAATGTCTCAAATGTTTTAGACATAAGGCTCAAAATGTACAGCCTGTAATGGGCCACCTGCCATCATCACGGACTAATCTTGAGTTTCCTTTCTTAAATAGTTACGTCGACTATGCCGGGCCAGTATTGGTAGCCGACCGCAAAGGGCGTGGCTGCAAACTAACAAAAGCTTACATGTGCATCTTTGTTTGCTCGGCAGTGAAAGCAGTACATTTGGAGCTCGTCTCAGATCTCACCTCTGAGGCTTACATGGCCGCTCTAAATCGTTTCGTGGCGCGTCGAGGCAAGCCCCGAAGCATCTCGTCCGATAACGGGACAAACTTCGTAGGCGCGTCTAATGAAATGTATAATTTTCTTAAATCATCAAATGTTGCATCTGAATTGGCGCTGGAGGGTATTGAATTTATTTTCACGCCTGCTTATAGCCCTCATTTTAATTCTTTGGCTGAAAGTGCTGTCAAGTCTTGCAAGCATCATTTAAAAAGATTGCTTAATCTTACTCATTTTAATTTTGAAGAAATGTCTACTTGTCTCACTCAAATAGAGGCGGTATTGAATTCGCGCCCTCTTACACCTCTCTCTTCTGACCCTAACGATTTTTCGGCACTAACTCCTTCCCACTTCCTAATTGGACGACCACTTTTGTCAGTACCATGCCCCCAGGTGACCGATGCCAACATCACACGACTGGATCGCTGGAAGAGGATCCAGTATATCAGGCAGCACTTCTGGGGACGTTTTCATAACGAGTATACTTCTCTGCTTCAGGCCAAAACAAAATGGTTTCATTCCAGAGGGGAAGTAAAGCCAGGGTCTCTGGTCCTAATCAAGGACAAGACGACGCCACCACTGCTCTGGTCCCTGGGTCGGGTCACTAAGACCTATCCCGGCGTTGACGGAGTCACCAGGGTTGCGGAGATGAAGACGAGGAAAGGCACTATTCGCCGCGGCTTCAACTGCATCTGCCCACTTCCAGTAGAAGAAACTTGAAACTCTTCAACCCGGGGAGTATGTCGGCGCATCTCGCCTAGCAACAGGCGACCGAAACGTAACGGTGCGGCGGGCCGGGGGGCTTACCACGGCTAACCCGCTCACTTCGCTCCACGACGCGCTAGACCTCGGGCACTTACTTGGTTTCAATTGTAATAAATTAATTTAAGGCATTAAAGCCCATTTATAATACAGTCCACAACCTTTTATTTGGTAACCACCGCAAGGCGGCACCAAAGGTTGTCGTCCAATTTCCGGGATAATGCCAAGCTCTTCTGGAAACAGGTAGGCAAGACCCGGAGTTGTTCGGCAATCTGCAGTATGAATAAAGTGCTTAGTGTTAACAATGACGTCCTAACAGACCAAAGTGACGTCCTGCAGAGATGGAGTGAATATTATGGAAAGATGTATGCAAGAAAAGACAGAGATGCCACATCGGGAAGTGGAGCTCACTTCGATGCTCCGGATCCCGATGTCATTGAAGTCATTAGTATGAAAGAAATAGAACAAGCGATAAGAAGTATGAAATGTGGAAAGGCTGCGGGAAAAGACAGAGTTACTGCTGAGATGATCAAGTACGGTGGGTCGCGTGTCTGGGACACACTATGTCTGTTATGCAACTTGTGCTGGCGGACGGGTGAGGTCCCAGATGACTGGCGAGTAGCAGTTGTAGTACCTATTTACAAAGGGAAAGGCTCGCGCCTAAACTGCTCCAGCTACAGGGCGATCAGCTTGGTCAGCTTAGCTAGTAAGGTGTATGCAAAGGTTATAACGGCACGAATGCAAGAAAAGTCTGAAAGGTATTTATGGGAGGCTCAATGCGGATTCCGACGTGGAAGAGGTTGCATGGATCAAGTGTTTTCTCTCCGCATGATCGCGGAAAAGTTTCTGGCTCTTAGCCAGAAGGTTTTCCGCGCTTTTGTGGATCTAGAGAAAGCATTTGATAACGTTGTGAGAGAAACGCTGTGAGACTTGCTGCCAGGATATGGTGTGGACGGCTCGCTACTGCGGGCAATACAGTCGCTTTATAGGGACTGTAAGGCTTGCGTGCGAGTAGGGGGGGATGTGTCACCTCTTTTTGATGTCTGTACAGGCGTCAAACAGGGATGTGTCATGTCCGCCTGGCTGTTCATAGTGTATCTGGATAGTTGCCTGCAGAAGTTGAAAGATTTTAATATGGGTGTGAATTTGGGTGACTTTACAGTAAACTGTCTGCTGTACGCTGATGATGCGGTGCTCATGGCCTCATCAGAAGCCGACCTTCAGGCATTAGTCACTAATATGAAAGAGGGGTGTGAAAGTAAGGGTCTACGCTTGAATGCAAGTAAAACTAAGGTTCTAGTATTTGAAAGAGGTGACGTAAGACGTAAGAACTAAATGCGAAGGTAAACCAGGAACGTCTAGAGCAAGTGAATGAAATTGTGTATTTAGGAAGTATGTTTAGCGCGGATGGAAGATGTGATTCGGATGTGGAACGGCGAGTAGCTGCCGGAAACAAAGTTAACGGTGCTTTGTCCCAGTTAGTAAAGCGACAAAGCATCGTAAAAGAAGCACGAATGGCGATTCATAACGCAGTGCTAGTGCCAACTTTGCTTTACGGTAGTGAAACCTGGGTATGTCAGCAGCATGAAAGTAAATTGAATGCTGTGGAGATGCGATCACTTCGAAAATTGTGCGGCGTTACCTTGGCCGACCGAATACGTAACGAAGTGATACGCAATATGGCAGGTTTGAATGAAAGTGTCAGCGTTAAGCTGGAAAAGGGCGTGCTCCGTTGGTTTGGACACGTCCAACAAATGAGTGAGGAACGATTGACGAATAATATATATTGTCCAAAAGTAGAGGGTAGAAGGAGTCAGGGTAGGCCGAGACTTACATATGAAGACCACGTGAGCAGATTGCTCAAAAACGGAAAGGTCAAAAGTACTCGGATACCCAGACGTGGGTGTATGAAGCGATTGATGGATCTCGAAGAAGCGAAAGAAGTATGCATGGATCGCGAAGCCTGGCGATCTGTCTTCTCTGACTACCCCGTCAGATACCACATACAGATACAGAGACCCCGTAATACAGCGTGAAGATAGTTAGTTAGTTAGTTATTCTTGGATAAAATTTGCCATGGATGCTAACCGGTTACGGGCTCGTCATTCTCGTTGAGACGGCACCTGTCGCGGTCTGCAGAGGTCATTTCGAATAATCTTTAGCTTACTAAATCACTAGAATAGGTTATACCAATAGTGATAACGTATATAATGTATATTCAATCAATTCGCCTATAAAAATATAGAAACTTTCTTCTAGAGATGTATTCTATTATTTTTGGTTCCTGCTCTTATGATTAGAAGCTCAATCTCTATCGCTGATATCCGTGTGCATAAAGTTGGTAGGACTTATCCTCCTGGCGCCTGAACTGAATTATAACTTTTGTTTGTTTGTTAGTTCATGTCTCCGTAATAGGACAATTGTAACATTATTATTATTACAAAGGGTGAACAGAATTGTACTTGTGAAGTGTTGTTTGTATCATATTCAGAAAAGGCAAAGTGGGAAATTATAGATTTTATTTAATTATGAAATTGATTATGGAATATTATCTCAGGCCTCATGATGAGAGAATGGAGAGTGTAGATAGTTAAATAAAAGTGTATTTAAAAAAAAAAAACTAGTAACTTCAAATAACTTATTTAATTTGATTTTCAATTCCTTTTCAGCCTAATTGGAGGTTCAGACTACAAACTCATCTACAGACACTACGCCACGTTGTACTTCGTGTTCTGTGTGGACTCGTCCGAGAGTGAGTTGGGCATTCTGGATCTCATACAGGTAAGTGTAACCAAAATTTGTTGGCCCCTTTTACACATTTCAGAATTCACCAAGATCTCTAGCGCTCGTGGTCCCACTGACTCAGTGTTCTGTAAAAGATGTTAAGCAACATTCGGTATAGGTGGTCCTTGGATTTACATTTGCGAGCGTTGCGGTGCTTCGGAAGGCACGTTAAGCCGTTGATCCCGGTTGCCAGTAAAATGGTAGTTGTTAAGCCTGGTTGAAGGCCTTTTGGGCGGCTTGAAAAATTTCAACAACAGCTCGCCACAGCCTGCGCCTGTCCATTTTAACAACGCAATGGGCTCACCACCTGTTACGTGGGATAAAAATGCATACGGTAAAATGTGGGTGTGTAGTATGCCTCTGCCTTCTCCTTTGGGGATAAAGGCGTGACAATATGTATGTATGTAAGATTTCTAGGGCCCAAGCAAACACTACTAGCGGTGCATAACGGATAAGCCAATGATGCAAGTGCTTCTATGGAGTTGGGAGGTCATGCGGCAGTCGCTTCCAACGATGCTGAAAATTAGACTCTAAACGTTATCTGCTCCTAGCAACCAAATATAAATAAATATACAAATATTAATATCGTTGGGACAACACACACAACGCCATCTGGTTCCAAACTAAGCAGAGCTTGTATTATGGTAACCGGATAACTGATAAACATACTTATATATTTCTAAATACATACATATTATAGACTAGGTAGCCGCAGTCGCAACGGTGTAACCTATACTAGCAGCATAAATTTGAGCGAAGCGTTAAATCTAACTAAGTATTTTCCCATAGACAACATGATTTTTGCGGATAACTTTCTTATTAGATCGAATTTTGAAATTCGGGCTTCGTCACGACCTGCATAATTTGAATAGATTTCCGTAGCAGAAAAAAATTCCGAAATCGGATAAGAAATGACGAAGTTCTGCCCGGTGTTACAAACGCCATTGAAGTCGCTCCATGAGAGCTTTGCTTCGTTCAATAAATAACACCCAGACACATAATAAACCATTTGCTCATCACCAAAGTTTTTCCTGGGTTGGAATCGAACCTACGACCTCTTGCGTAGCAGTCGGATACACTCCCACCGCGCCACAGAGGCAGTCAAAGTATATAAGTGAACACTGCTCCAAATTCAAGTAGATTTAGGAAGCAACTGGGAATATGAATAAGAAAACGGGTAAATGTAACTAGTTTCCCAGTTATTTCCTATAGGACCAGCGGTCGTTGCCAAATCCGCCATACGGCTAATCCCCAGAGGCACACTATTCCATTGATTCCATAAAAAGTAGGTTGATACTTTGATTCCCAGTGAATCCAAAATTCCAGAGCATAAAAAAAATTAGAATTGGAGTCCGAGACTACCAGGACTTTAATTGGTCGTGCTAATTAGTGTCTAACCATAAGACTTTTTAGCCTTTTTGTTACCACCTCACTAAAAAGGCAACGGGTTCAAAATTTAACATCTAAAATAGACACATTTTATTTTATTAAATTTATTTGGCCCTTTAGACCCACCCCAGTTCGGAAGGCACGTTAAGCCGTTAGTCCCGGTTGCCAATAAAATGGCAGTCGTTAAGCCAAGTTGAATGCTTTATGGGCGGCTTAAAAAATTTCAACAGCATGTCACCACAGCCTGCGCCTGTCCATTTCAACACAGCAATGGGCTCACCACCTGTTACGTGGGACAAAAATGCATACGGTGAAATGTGGGCGTTCAATATGCCTCTGCCTACCCCTTCAGGGATAAAGGCGTGACAATATGTAAGTATGTAAAAAAAAAAAAAAGTATATGGTTTCCCAGCTGGTTCATAACATTGTTCGGTAGTTAGCAGACTGTGTTTTATAGACAAATTCTATGGATCTACTGGGAATTTATAGGTATAAGGACATTTAAAAACATATATTTGTTGTTTCTATACCACTAGGATGGCAGACGCAAGCGGGACGTATACTTACGTCCCGTTTGATCTAAATTGGTTACTATAATGTATGTAAATGTTTGCAAGACCAAATGTGTTAAAATCGCGCTGCCATATCAATTACAGTGTTAAGGGCAAGTTGAGGCTACATGCAGTTGAAATTTTTTAAACATTATAAGGCCTTCAAGTTGACTTAACAGTTACCATGTTACTGGCAACCGGGACCGAATGGGAAACGCTCGTAAATTTAAATGCCACAAACAGCCAAGTTATCTCAAGGCCGACGATATCGTAAAATGCTTAACGCTATGATCGTTTATAGAAAGATCACTGAACTGACGGGCCTCAAATATTCCACATTCCCGGTGGGGCCACCACATCTTCTTGAATTAATGTTCCACGCTATTCATTACCAGGTATTCGTAGAAACCTTGGATAAATGCTTCGAGAACGTCTGCGAGTTGGACCTGATCTTCCACGCAGATGCTGCCCACCAGGTGCTGGATGAGCTCGTGATGGGTGGCATGGTACTCCAGACCAATATGGCCGATATTCTCTGTAGGCTTCAAGAACAGAACAAGTTGCAGAAGGCTGAGGTATGTATACTGATTTTTCCTTACATTCTTATCTTCTATAAATACAGAAATGAATCCCTATTTCCCTTGGTCACGGCATAACGCGTGAATGGCTGGACCGATTTGAAAATTCTTTTTGTATTTGATAGCCCATTTATTGACGAAGGTTCTTAGCTATATAATATCACGCCACTACACAGGAGAGCGGAGCAGTAATCATAAATGTCAACAAATCGGGGAAACTTTCATACATTTTTTGAATCTAATTAACGACGGGATTAAATGGGTGCCACGGGGTTGGAAGTATGTCACGGACGTAGCCGGGCAGGTCAGCTAGATACTTATAAAACAAAGTCCACCGCGTCTACCTGGGCGTGATAAATTAGAAACAAATTTCATAAGCATGATAAGCATATTTGATGATAGTATGCTAAGTTTAACCTTAAAAAAATTTCCACTGTTAAATTTTAATTTAGGATATTAGTTATTGATCGCCATAATCCATTCCAGGCGGGTATATCAGCTGCCCCGGCGAGGGCAGTATCAGCCGTCAAGAGCATGAACCTGCCTCAGCAGCTGCGAGACATGAAGCTGCCGGACTTGCCGCAGGCTATCAAGGTACATAATGTGGAACAATTTTTTCACAGCCCAAAAAATAAATATTGTGGAACAATTTTTACATTAGCCATAGATAAATATTGTGGAACAATTTTGACATGGAGCAATAAATAAAAATTGTGTAACAAATATTGTGAAACAATTTTTAAAAAAATCAATATTGTGGAATAATTTTTATATAGAGCAATAAATCAATATTGTGTAACAAATATTGTGAAACAATTTTTATAAAAGCGCAATAATTCAATATTGTGGAATAATTTTTATATAGAGCAATAAATCAATATTGTGAAACAATTTTTATAAAAGCGCAATAAATCAATATTGTGGAATAATTTTTACATAGCGCAATAAATAAATAATGTGGATTTTTTTTTAGCAATCGACTACTCCTGCCAGAAGTGCGCTTGCAGGTGTAGTCGATTGCTGAAAAAAATCCACTTTTCACTTGTCGATTGCTAGCTACTGTGTAACGGAAGAGGCTATGGGTTGTAAGTTGGGAATACACTAAAACGATCTTAAAGGAGAATCCCATATTATTGACGTTCAGGTAAACAGGGACGCAAGGACAGTCTAACATAAATAAGACATTTTTATCTATCTATCTTCACACTGTATCCCTGCCGGGGTAGTTAGAGAGGACAGAACACAAGGCTTCGCGATCCATTCATACTCCTTTCGCTTCCTGCAGATTCATTAATCGTTTCATACACGCACGTCTGGGTATCCGAGTACTTTTGACTTTTCCATTTTTGAGCAATCTGCTCACGTGGTCTTCATATGTAAGTCTCGGCCTACTCTGACTCTTTCTACCCTCTACTTTCGCACAATATAAATTGTTCCTCAATAGTTCTTTATTCATTATTACCTTTAAATAGTTTTATGAAGCGTTCGTGGTCCCGCGGACGTAGTGTTCTGTAAACGATCACTGCGTAAAGCAACTTTCACTATGGCTGGTCCTCAGATGGGTGACCACTTTGTGGCATTTATATTTGCAAGCGTTTCCGTGCTTCGGAAGGCACTTTAAGCCGTTGATCCCGGTTGCCAGTAACATGGCAGTCGTTAAGCCAGTTGAAAGCCTTTATGGGCGAATTGAAAAATTTCAACAGCAGGTAGCCACAACCTGCTGCACCTGTCTATTTCAACACGGCAATAGGCTCACCACCTGTTACGTGGGACAAAAAGCAAAGCATACGGTGAAACGTGCGCGTGTAGTACGCCTCTGCCTACCCCTTCGGGGATAAAGGCGTGACAGTATGTTTTATGTTAAATAGTTTTATAGCGTTTTTGGTATGTGTTTTTCCCCAGGATCTGAAATTCTGACCGCTGCAACAGGGGAGTTACCCCACCACGCCGGTCGCCATAGCAACCAACATTATAAACACAATCTACCCGCAATCTGAAAAATACAGCAACCTCCAAAAACCCACCGAAAGTTTCGCTAACAAATTTTTCGGTTCCGAAACACTGAGTACAAAATTCGCCGAAACCTTTTCGGAGAACTATCAGCAGACTGAGGGGATTAACTTTGCTAGTTATGAAAATGAAAAGACATATGGTTATCAAGATTTGAGTGGAACGACGATGGAATGTCAGTATAGTGAAGTTAAAAAGAAAAATAAGAAGAAAAAGCGAGTTAAAAAATAATTTTTCGTGTATTTGCTAACTTGGGCCACTATCAATAGTCTTGTGAACTAAGACAGTGGCCCATCTGGTAAACACTAGCTAATTATTTGTGTAATAAAAAATACATTCCTTTTTAACCGCTTTTAAAAGAACGCGGGTTATCTAGTCTATATTATAGCTACACTAGTTGACGCCCGCGGGTACGCACGCGTGGTGAAGTTTTCTCGTTACCGTTTCCCACTGGAACTTGTTCCCGGGATAAAAAGACGCTTATGTGTTAATCAAATGTGTACCCAATACTTAATTATTGTAAAGTTTCATCAAAATACATTCAGTAGAAATTGCGTGAAAGAGTAACAAACATCCATCCCTACTAGCAAACTTTCGTTTTTATAATATTAGTAGGATGTATGTTTGTTAGCATCTCTACGGTGTTTTGACTTCGATATTAAATTTTTGTTTCATAACAATATACTTTTTTACTTTTTTAATATAATTTGGCGTTCCATAATTCAATTTTAGTAATCTTGATCCTTTTCACCCATCAGAAACACAAATAACACATTTTAAATATCCCGTTAACACTAATACGTAATAAATATAATTAGTGATGAAATGAAAGTTTAAATCGAAATTGGTTCACTATCTAAATATAAACATAGATTTTAAACATTTTCGCGAAAACTATACTCAACTATAAATCAAAGTGTCCAATTTGTGTATAAAAGTGTTGTCTATTGTAAAATGGCGCCCTCGTGGTGGGTTTAGTTAATAATAGCTTTATCGATGTGTAATTATATGTTTAGATTATAAGAAATATATAAATATTTTATGTTATTTGTTTCTTGTTTCATTTAAAGCCAGATCATTATATTTGGGTCCGGATCGGACGAAATATGTATCAAGTTGTACTAGCTTATTGTAAGACGATTGGATGCCATCTAAGCAACGAAGTCAATAAAGTTAAAAAGTGTTCGTACAGCGCCATCTATGAGACAGCATATGTAATGCAATGAAAGAAGTGTATTGCGCCATCTATGAAGTATATACGTAAAATTAAGATATAAGATTTCGAACAGCGCCATCTATGAAACAGCAAATGTTATGCAATGAAAAAAAGGGTGTATAGCGCCATCTATGAAGTATACTTAATGTTATGAAACATTGCCACCTGTTGATTTTACTTTGAACTACGTGCAACGGACAAGCTTCGATTTTTGTATTAGTTTAGCTATTCAACGCTAGAGTTACAAATAATTTTTGGCAGCTATTCAACAAAAGATGGCGCCATCCGTCCTTAATAAACATAATGTCCAATTGTGCGATTGGAAGTTTATGATTTCGTTCGCATACTACCTAATCGCTTTTCGAAACTGTTTCTACTGGAAATTTTAATCTTTATTAAAGGTAATTTAATATTTAATCAAATTATTTAAATGTAGTTGCTATTATGATGCTCTTCCTGAAGGAGAAATGGCGCCCAAACTATAGGCAGAGGGTATCTTAGGGTTAGAGACTACAGTCTGTCTTACCTTAAGTTGTCCTCGGGTTCTTGTAGATAACCAGTTTTCAGCCGTGAAGAAGTGCACCCTAATCCATTTATTCTCAATGAATTTTTATTGGTTTAACATCGCACCCATCATGTACTGAAGATAAACAGGCTGATAAAATTTTCCGGCACTTATCAATCAGATTGGCATAGATCATTTAATATGATGGTATATATAATAGACAGCATAACATATTGTCACGCCTTTATCCCCGAAGGGGTAGGCAGAGGCATACTATTCGCCCACATTTCACCGTATGCACTTTTGTCCCACGTAACAGGTGGTAAACTCATTGCCGTGTTGAAATGGCGACCCCTGTTGAAATTTTTCAAGCCGCCCATTAAGGCCTTCAACTGGGCTTAACGACTGCCATCTTACTGGCAACCGGGACCAACGGCTTAATGTGCCTTCCGAAGCAAGGAAACGCTCGCAAATGTAGATGCCACAAAGTGGTCACCCATCCGAGGACCAGTCATAGTGATTGTTGCTTAACGCAGTGATTGTTTACAAAACACTGAGTCTGCGGGGCCACGAGCGCTTCATATATTATATGATATATAATGATAATATATTATATTGATATCATTCTGAAATGATCTTTGTTGCAATGAGATACGGTTTGATTATCACATTAACCAGGATTATTTTGAAATAGAAAACATTTTTCCTCTATGCCTTTAACGCTGTCAGTACTTACATTAGTATCTTAGATAAAATACTTGGTATCTTTACGGTGAATCTCTGTCGGGATAGTCAGAGAGGACAGATCGCCAGGCTTCGCGATCCATGCATAGGTACTTCTTTCGCTTCTGCAGATTCTTTAATAGTTTTATTAAACCGAAAACTTTTGACTTTTCCGTGTTTGAGCAATCTGCTCACGTGGTCTTCAAATGTAAGTCTCGGCCTACCCTGACTCCTTCTACCTTCTACTTTCGCACAATAACTATTCTTCGTCCTTCGTCTCACTCATTCGTTGGACATATTCACAACCAATGGGCCTTTCGAGCTTAATGCTGACTGACACTTTCATTCAAACTGCCTCTGTGGCGCGGTGGGAGTGTATTCGACTGCTACGCAAGAGGTCGTGGGTTCGATTCCCACCCAGGATAAAAGTTTGTGTGATGAGCTCGATGGTTTATTCTGTGTCTGGGTGTTATTTATTTATAATATTTGTATTTAAAAATAAATAAGTATATTTATCAGTTATCTGGTTACCATAGTACAAGCTCTGCTTAGTTTGGAATCAGGTAGCAATGTGTGAGTTGTCCTAACGATATTTATTTATTTTATTTAAAAAAATGACTGTTCTTTAAAAATGTCAACATAGCGAGAAATATCTTTTTATAAATGACCCGAAAAGTGAAAGTTTTAGGAAATGGACATATTGGGAAGTAGACAAACTAGGAAATGGTCGAATCGTTACGGGAATGGCCCTTTTGAGAAGTGGGCATTTTTTGAAATTGTACTTCTTTTTGCGCGTTAGAGAAAAATGATGAGAGTAATTTTTTACAATGCGCGCGCTGATCGTCACTTAAAAACGACACCATGAAGTTAGCTGATAAGTGTTTCCATGACAACTTTCAAAGTAGTTTTCATTCTTATGAGGATTTTTTCTTACAAATTTATCATTTTTAAACTTTCGCGGTGTATTTATATACTACTCTGGACTTTACGCGGAACAAAATTCGCGTTCAATACGTCGGTGAAGTAAGTAGAATTTTATTTCGCGTGAACTCCCGAGTAGTATATAAAACATAATTTATCATTCCTGTTACATAGAAAGAGTAGTGGTATATGTGATGAAATGTTATTAGACTAAAGCAGTATAAGTTCTAACGCGTGTATACACACACACACACAATTATTTTTTGACACGGCCGACCCCTTTTCAGGGCATGTAAAAAAAGTTCCAGTAGAAGGCCTTAAGCGTACCCAACGATATTTTAAGTAAAACTACCATAGATCGGATCGGATTGAACTACGGAGATCTCTAATAGAATCAGGCGTTACATGGTGGAAATCTATCGTAGAAATTGTTATATTTTCAGATTTTACCCCTTTATTTTCAAGAGGGCTGGGCATTGATGAGTCAGCCAGTGAGTCACGAATCCTTGTTATTGAATAAGGAGTGGAGGGGGAGAGGAATCCACCCACCACGTACTCTCGACTCGTCAATGCTAGCACTTAATATTCAGGGGTTGATAAACATTCTATAGTAGGTACGTTTAGTTTGGGAAATAAGCTTTCTGTGATAGTTTTTCCAATAAATATAAGTATTAATAATTCTTCGCGTTTTGTTAAACACCTTTTTTATATTTATGCCACTGATGTGGCATAAATATGGCCCACCTGATGGAAAGTGGTCATCGTAGCCTATGGACGTTTGCAACACCAAAGGTGCAGCACTTGCGCTACCGGCCAGTTTATAAACCTTCTAAGACCCCTTTTGAAGAACCCCATACTGTAGACGTTTGAGAGAACCCAGGCAGGGAGTTCATTCCTCAATCTAAGCGTATCGAAGATAGATACTTAATATAAACTATACCTATGTCCAAACGGGCGTAGCCAGAATTTAGTTTTGGGGCGGGTTTCCCAATACTTATGATAATATGTAAATGTTTGGATACACCGCACTTATTTAAGCATTCTAAATCAGATTTTGGGTTCGAAAAGACCCTACCTACATCTTCGGAGTCCAAGCCAGCCTCACCTGCGAGTGGTGAACCGGCTGATTAACAGACGAGGTTATGACGAAGAAAAGGAAAATTCAAGACAAACCCCTGACGCATCAACCTGACCCGTAAGAAGTAGAAAAGCAGACTCCGGGTGCCGGGAATACAACTAGGACAGACGCTCGGATGATGATGATTGTTACTATCATTAACATTTTGGGGAGGGTTTGAACCCCAAGAACCCCCTAAGTACGCCTATGTGTCCAATGATAGTCACCATAGAAGAACAAGAGTAGCTACAAAAGATCTAGGTAAGTACTTACATAATTTGAGTAACCACTTTGTACTTAGGTACCTACCAAAATATTCAAAATCCTTTCCTTTTGACTGCCTCGCGGTAGCTAAGTGGTAATGCCTACGCGACGCCACGCTGAGGTTTCGTATTCGTTTACCAGGTCTGAACAAATATTTGTGTGATCCACAAATGTTTGTTTCGGAGTTTGGGTGTTTCCTATGTGTAATATAAATGTATTTATTTAGAAATATATACCATAATAAGTGACAGCCCCGGCTTCGCCCGTGACATACCTACTTCGAACTCCCGTCGCACCTATTTAATACCGTCGCTTATAAATTCTACAATGATGCATTAAAAGTTGACCGATTTGTCGACATTTATGACTACTGCTCCGCTCTACATGGAAGTAGGGTGATGATATGTAGCCTATATATAGCCTTCCTCGATAAATGGGCTATCTAACGCAAAAATATTTTTTCAAATCCGATCAGTAGTTCCTGAGATTAGCGCGTTCAATTAAACAAACTCTTCAGCTTTATAATTAAATAAAAATAAATAAATAAATATCCATCACGCCTTATCCCCGAAGGGATGGCAGAGGCATATTATATGCCCACTTTTCACCGTGTGGATTCCTGTTCCACGTAATAGGTGGTGAGCCCATTGCCGTGTTGAAATAGACAGACGCAGGTTGTGGCTACCTGCTGTTGAAATTTTTATTTTAGCTTTATAATATTAGTATATATGTATTTATTTAGAAATACATTTATATAAATGTTTATCAGTTGTCTAGATTCCATACCACAAGCTTATGTTAGATTATTTTTCGAATACTTCTGTGGATGTTCGTTATTTGTATCACTTTACTATGTCGGCTGGAACCCTCAATGAAGTACCTATAGACACTAGCCAACCCGACAAATGTTGTTCAGCCCAATTGTTGTTTTATTAGCTTACTTTGGGCTACAACAACAACATCAACATATTGTCACGCCTTTATTCCCGAAGGGGTAGGCAGAGGCATATTTAACGCCCACGTTTCACCGTATGCATTTCTGTCCCACGTAACAGGTGGTGAGCCCATTGCCGTGTTGAAATGGACAGGCAGGCTGCATCGACCTGCTGTTCAAATTTTTCAAGTCGCCCATAGGGCCTCCAACTTGGCTTGACGTCTGCCATTTTATTGGCAACCGGGACCAATGGCTTAACGTGCCTTCCAAAGCACGGAACTGGGGTGGGTCTAAAGGACCGAATAAATTTAATAATAAAATGTGTCTATTTTAGATGTTAAATTTGGAAGAAATTTTGAACCCGTTGCCTTTTTAGTGAGGTGGTAACAAAAAGGCTAAAAGGTCTTATGTGCTAGACACTCATTAGCACGACCAATTAAAGTCCTGGTAGTCTCGGACTGAACTACTTTGGGCTAGAAGCATTTATTTCTCACCATTTTCTATCTGATGGCTAGTAATTAGGTATGCATGTTCGTCACCGTAGGTAATGGTAATAAATTATAATATTCTGACTAACGCGCTTTGAAGCGCTCGTGGCCCCGCTGACTTTGTGTTCTGTAAACGATCGCTGCGTTAAGCACCTTTCGCTATGGCTGGTCCTTGAATGGGTGACCACTTTGTGGCATTTACATTTGCGAGCGTTTCCGTGCTTCGGAAGGCACGTTAAGTCGTTGGTCCCGGTTGCCAGTAACATGACAGTCGTTAAGCCTGGTTGAAGGCTTGAAAAATTGTAACAGCAGGTTGGCACAGCCTGCGCCTATTCATTTCAACACGGCAATGGTCTTAGCACCTGTTACGTGGGACATTAATGCTTACGTGTAATGTAGGCGTATAGTATGCCTCTGTCTACCCATTCGGGGATAAAGGCGTGACTATAAGTATGTTTATATGTAATCTGACTAACGAATTATCTTATGCTGCATCCCTGATGGGGTAGTCAGAGAGGACAGATCGCCAGGCTTCGCGATCCATGCATACCTACTTCTTTCGTTTCCTGCAGATTTATTAATCGTTTTTTTACATTTAAGTTTGATTATCTTTTGACCAAACCAAAGGTTTTTGAGCAATCTGCTCACGTGGTTCTCATAAGTAAGTCTCAGTGTATCCTGGCTCCTTCTACCCTCTACATTCGCACAATAGATATTCTTCGTCAATCGTTCCACACTCATTCTTTGGACGTGTCCAAACTAAAGCACGCCCTTTCCTAGGTTATTGCGTGACACTTTTCTTCAAAGTAAACATTGTGTATCACTTTGTTACAATTATAATAATCATTAATCCATTTGTGATAAATAAAACTACCCAAATTCCACATAAAATTGCGTAATTATGAAAGAAACTACACACAACCTTTTACATAGCCGTCTAGATTATAGAAGTATTATTTTGGTTAAATTATACCTAAAATTCACGGAATATCTATTAAACATGTAACAAAATACATTATTTGTATTAAAACCAGTAATTTTGTACATCCTTTCTCCATTATAAGACACGGTCATCATTAATACATTGTATTTACGATTCGGTGAGTAAAATATTGTGTAATGTTTTATAATCACAGTAATTATTCGACTGGACGCCAGATGGCGGTACAATCGGGTCACTGTTTTTGTAAATGTTTGATGGTCAGGCTTTTGAGTTGGTTTTTGAAGTTCCGTAGAGGGTTTAAATTAATTATTTTTCTCTGGCAACAGGCGATGGAACCGCCACGTCACAAAGAGTACTAATTCTCCTTGTACGTACTTATCTTAGTGTATTTCCAGTTACTTTCAAATCACCACCCTCCCCCTTCCGTTCCCGAACAACACGGGCGGAGCAGAGATTATGTCATCTTTATTCTGTGTACACCGTCTTGCCCAGAACGTAAAGATTCCGTAAGTCTTTCTTATGTCGCACCATAAAAGTATGCAACTCTCTGCCGGCGCACGTGTTTCCCTCCTCTTACAATCCTGGGTCGTCGTCTTTGCTTACCATCAGGCAGACGACGCCATTATGACATACCAAATATAAAAAAAAATCCTGTATTGGAAGTTCACTTTTATATGGCTGTTATGCAAACGCTTTGCTTTTTGTCGCTTGACTTTTCTTTTCGGCTTTGCTGGGAGCGATTGCTTTCTGACATTCCAACCTCGTAAAGGCGCCTGCGTCATGGTCCCGTCCGTTGACCAGAGGCCCGAGTCTACTATTGACAAGCCGTAGAATAGAACCAGAATCGCTGTTTTTAGCTGTCAAAATGTTGGTAGACTATCAAAAATGGAACTGACTAGCGGCCACTGGCGCGATACGTGTTACTAGAATTCTATCGGCTGACCGACAGAAGTCTATTGTAATAGTAGACTACGAAAAACTGTCAAAATTGTACTGGTGGCTTTCTACTGAGCGACGATTTCGACACGATTGAAATAGTAGACTCGGCCCCCTGCAGGTGCACCGGAGAGTGCACGTGTTGGGTCCCTTACCTTAAGTTGTGTTCCTTTTTTGATAAATTTAGCAGCTCCCAAAACATCTCTGCGAGGACAGAAAGGTAGCCCTGAGTTTTAGTGGGTATTGTGCTACCACTATCAGGTGCACTCAAGCCTATTGCGTGTAAAGTAATAAAGTAAAGCAGTAAACTTCTTTTTCGCTCGCTAGACTTGAGGAGTAAATGCATTACGAAAAATGTGAGGCTTAAGATAGTTGAGAGGGAGTTATTGTAAGTTAGTTAAGATAGAAAGAGAGTTTTCATAGAGGGGCAAGAAAGATAGGTGCGAGCACACATGTTTTTCTTTTTTTTCCCATAGTCCATTTATTATATAAAGAAGTATTAGTTCAATTGTGTCTTAGCACACTCAAAGTTTTTTAACAGAAGTTGTGGATTCTTTTTCTTAAAGAACTCTAAAAATCACCTGTCACTAATGATTATCAAATACATATTTAAGGTAGCCACAATATTTACGAATGCACGTCCTCTTAGCGGTAACTGCGGTCAAGATATGGCAGATGTCGTCCGGATCCGTTTGGTCAGCGCAATCTGTCCGCTAACGAGGAACCGATATTTAGTTGAGAGTCTTATCACTATAATTATTGATTGAATAGCTTGAGACTGGTTGTTGGGAGAGTATTGTAATGTACTAACTACATATTATAACTAAGGGCCGTATTTTAGAACGGAACTCAATACTCAAGAAACGCTTGAGGCTAGTTTTGCCTTATAAATACTACTCTCAAGTTTTCCTTGAGTATTGAGTAACGTTCTAAAGTACGGTCCTAAATAAAAGATTGAAACTTCAGCCATAAGTAGGAAGTATCGAGTTGTTCACTAGCTCGATAGATGGCTCTGGCCATACTCTTAAAATGACGATTAAAATATGGTGGAAAATTTCAACTTGATTCGAAACGGTTCGGGTAGTTCACGTGGCTAAGAAATTGCCCAAGTTTGGGAAAGGTTACGGGTTCAATCCCCGTCTCGAATCGAATAGACTTTTTCCACTTAATTAAAAAAAATTGAGAAATTTTGCAAAATAATTGCTTTAAAAATTTATCTTTTTGTAAGTATTCCTACCAAATGCCTACTTCTATACTTTTTTCTTTTATTTTTGAACATTTTCGGCTGATGATTTTGCCACAGTCAAGTAATTAGAATTTTTCTTAAATACTATTTATATTTTGTTACAAATCTAACTAAACAAACTATCTTCACGCTGTATCCCTGACGGGGTATTTAGAGAGTACAGATCACCAGGTTTCGCGATCCATGCATACTTCTATGACTTCTTGCAGATTCATCAATCGCTTCATACACGCACGTCTGGGTAATCGAGTACTTTAACCTTTCCGTTTTTGAGAAATCTGTTCACGTGGTCCTCATATGTAAGTCTCGGTCTACCCTGACTCTTTCTACCCTCAGGTTTGGTCTAAGTTTTACTCTAGTAAGTATTGGTAGAGGTGAAAACTTTATTAAAGCTATCTATAGAGTTTTTTAAATTTTAAGTTAAGAAAATCCGCGTTTCACTTTGTTATATCACTTCTCTACACTTGTAAAAAATTATATTATGTTTAGGAATCCATGATATTGATATATAAACACTCGAAAAATATTTTTATCTCGTCCCCCCGTTTTTTTTCCGAGTCACAGTATCCACTTCAGAACTAATTTGCTCCATCGACCACCGGTTCTTCTACAGATATGGCCACCCCATTGCCACTTTAACGTGCTATTTCTACGAGCTATGTCGGACCACTTTTTGGTTCTCTGACAGATAACCTCGTATCGGAATTTATACCTCAAATACATCCCAAGCATAGCTAGCTCTATAGATCGATGCGCTACTTACAGGGCATGGACTAGTGTTACCGTAAGTGTCTATGATATAATATGTGTGTATATAATTGGTGTATGATTAGGTGTCTCTTGAATTTCAGTAAAAGTAAAATATATATTTATACCCTATCTTCTGAAGACAACGTCTATCTTTCTCAAGAACTAAGGCAAAACCTATTCCGCAATTAATTTATCAACTATACCACCATCAACACAAAAAGTACGTTCTAAAAGAAAAAAAATGCCATAAATTAACGTAAAAAGCGATACCTTTTGTAGTATTTTGTCACTTCTCAGGCCACCCATGCTGAAAGCAGGCCGCTTAAGATTGTCGCTTCTATAATACATTTATTCAGGTAGGCTCTATAGAGGTGTATCCAAAGCTTGCCGCCCCGAAATCATTCCGACGATAAATTTAATGCTTTTGTTATAAAAATGTCAAAATATTTGTGACGCCTGCCCGCGTTTGTGAATTCATTTTTTTTACTGCAGTGTTACATGCTGGTTTAAACTAACTTACTTACAGCCTAGTTGTAATTGATGATAGCAGATTTTATAGGTAGAATGTTGTAGAAGAATTCGTTAATTAAGAACATAGCACATTACAAGCGCATACTCAGTATTCTTTAAACGATTACTCCGTAGCAACTTTCGCTATGGCTGGTCACAGACGGGTGATCGCGTTTTGGAATTTATATTTACATGCGTTTCCAAACTTCAGAAGGCACATTAAGCTGTTGGTTCCGGTTGCCAGTAAAATGGCAGTCGAAAAATTTCGACAGCAGGTCGCCACAACCTGCGCTTGTCCAGGTCAACACGGCAATGGGCTTACAATCTCGTGGGATAAAAATGCTTACATGTGTGCGTATAATATGCCTCTGCCACCCCTTCGCTGTGACTAATAAACGAATGGAATGGAAATGGAATGAAACGGATTTTTTTTTTAAATACTTAAGATGTAATTCCCCGAGGCGTCTACTGGCGCCCCACCAACACCTACGCGGTAAAACAGTCCCTGATAGTGGGGCATCTACTGACCAAGGGACGATGTTCTAGAGCAGGTGTTATAATGGTGTTGGATAGACGGCTGAAGCTTTTAATATTGTTAAAAAAAATATTAATGTATGTCTCTCACTCACATACACTGTGCTGACTGCAGCGAGGACATGGCGCTGTATAGGTACACTACTCGAGTGCTCAGCGTGGGAATTGCAGTGCAGATAAAACTCTCGTTTCGAGTTCTGCTGTTCTGTTCGGCGAGGGCGCCGCAGACTTGTTTTCGTCCAAGACTACCCAAACAAGCGGGAAAACACCCGAACTACCCAAAGAAGCATGATAAAACCCGACCCAATAGAGTCAGAATAATATCTAGAACCCCAAAAGAATCAGGATAACACCGAAACCCTCAAAAGAACCGGGTTACCACCCGAACCCTCCAAAGGATCAGGATAACACCCGAACTCCCTAAAGAATCGGGATAACCTTTCCCCAGCTATTGTTTGGTTTTTGATTTTCGGTATTGTTAGGAAGGAGTGCCCCATGACTTACTAACCCCAGGACCCCTGCATCGCTGACCCTCCGTCAGTCGGTATGTGTACCGTTAGCAGGCAAAATTCCTTGGGTCCCAGTGTCTTGATAGGGCTTCTGACACTCGTTACCCTTTATATCCCCATTATGCGTAGGTACTAGAGCGCTCTAGGGTAAAAGGTAACATTTTTAAGTTATTCTTAATTTGATTAGTTTGACTGCCTCTGTGGCGCGGTGGAAGTGCATTCGACTGCTACGCAAGAGGTCGTGGGTTCGATTCCCACCCAGGATAAAACTTTGTGTGATGAGCACGATGGTTTATTCTGTGTCTGGGTGTTATTTATCTATAATATGTATGTATTTAGAAATATATAAGTATGTTTATCAGTTATCTAGATCCCATAACACAAGTTAATGTTAGCTTACTTTGGGCTAGATGACGCTGTGTGACAAGTGTCCCACAATATTTAATTCTTCATTTGGCGCGTTATTGAGACTAATCCCACCCACATTCCCATTACTGTGACTCCTGTAAAAAAGGATCTACAGCAATGACCAAAACACCAGAAAAGTTACACTGAGCTCGATCTCGGTGAAGTACCAGGAGAAGTTAGCATGTCTTGGAACCCGCAACGAAATTAATCAGAAGATAATGTGAGGAAGTAGGAAAAGAACGTAATGCCTCTTCCCTCCTTTGCAAAGCGGGAGACCTGGAAAGCAACTTTGGCGCGTTAGGGATAAATGACGAGAGATTTTTTTTAAGATGCGCGCGCACACCGTCAAGAAAGACCATGAAGTTAAGAAAAAGAAGAAAAAAAGAAGAAGAAGAAAAATTGGCTTATTTTCTCATAACTCAATTAATTGCTTTACAAATTGGGCACAAAATGTAAATGCGTGTCTAATTGTTTCTGAAAAATCTGCTGATTTCATGAAATTATTAATCTGAGGAACGCTATAATTACTTCATTACTAGACTTTATCTAAGCTAACCATTACACTAAAAAGGATTCCTTTGTTAAAAAATATATCTGTGTGTGTGTGTACCAAAATAGGTACCTACACAGGTACCTAAGAAGTGAAACTTTTTATACGACATTTTTTTACAGCTATATAATTTCTCTCATACGTCTATAAAGAAGTTTCACTTAGGCTAAAGAAGTTTCACTTTAAAACAATATGGCGCGTAACCGAAAAACGTGACGTTTTTTTTTTTATATATAATATTTCTTCATTTCAGTCCGAGACTACCAGGACTTTAATTGGTCGTGCTAATGAGTGTCTAGCACATAAGACCTTTTAGCCTTTTTGTTACCACCTCACTAAAAAGGCAACAGGTTCAAAATTTCTTACAAATTTAACATCTAAATTAGACACATTTTATTAAATTCATTCGGCCCTTTAGACCCACCCCAGTTCCGTGCTTCGGAAGGCACGTTAAGCCGTTGGTCCCGGTTGCTAATAAATTGGCAGTCGTTAAGCCAGGTTGAAGGCCTTATGGGCGGCTTAAAAATTTCAACAGCAGGTAGCAACAACCTGCGTCTGTCTATTTTAACACGGCAATGGGCTCACCACCATGGTGAACTCACATGGTAAAAAGTGGGCATATAATATATATATGCCTCTGCCACCCCTTCGGGGATAAGGCGTGATGGATAAATAAATAAATATATAAAAATAAATTTCTCTCAACGTTGATAAAGAAGTTTCACTTAAAAAATACCGATTATTGACATAATATGTCAATAATAGGTTACCCAAGTTTGTGTTGTGACCTCTATTAGATCATTGTCACTTACCAGCAGGTTTTAATTTGAAACAGTTACCCGTAGTTTTTTTAAATTATTTTATGTGAGCACTGACACAAACTGCAGAAGTAATATGGCGGCCTTTTTATTAGCAATCACGAAACGTCACGTCGTATTCTGTAATATTTGTAACTCAACCTAAATCACCACTTCTTTGTCGATCACATCTTAAAATGGCTAGAAGCTTTATTACTCAAACTTTTTCTATTATTCCCATACACACACAAAAAATATATTACCTAATAATTTGACTTTAGAATGAAAATATAAAAAAAAAGTTAATATAGAGTCATCGGGCGGGCCATAGATTATATGAAGTCATCCCGCGCCTAAGACTCGCCGCCATAATTTTTTGGAGGGAAAAAAGTTCAATATGGCGGTGTATTTTTATGTAGTGACCATAAATTATTGAGACCGAGGCATCATTAAATTATCTTCTATAAAACAAGTTTGGAAGACGTTCACAAGTCTCTTAATCCTGACATTAATCCTAGTGACTATCACTTCGGGATTCTGAATCCGCTTGTAGTAGCAAAGTAACATATGAGCTTGGTCATACATACATGTACCTTGACATATACATTGAATACTTGGGTACATTGGGCAGTCTTCATTTGTAGAAAATTCCCGTATTTGAGATATAATATTATTTGCAAATTGTCACAAAAGCAAAAACATAAAGCCGCTTTGGCCTTGTGCAGAATGACTGTCTCATACTTGCCTAGGGCTATAGTCCTGGATGTCCTTCTCTTAATCCGACCCTGGACCTTGGCAACACCACATCTGTTACACTTGCGCTGCATACCGTGTTTAAACGGACAAGAACTGGTTAGTGACTACCTGCCATTTAAATATTTTATAAGACCTTCAACTTGATTAAACGACTACCATAACTAACTACTGTAACTGCTTACTGCACTCTTTACCCCCATGTCGATCTTGGGGTAATAATATTTCTTTCATCATCATCCGGGCGTCTGTCCCAGTTGCGTCTCACGACGCCCGGGGCTTACCTATTTTTCTCCTCCACTCCGTGTCATTTGTTTCCCACGTAGTATTTTGATATTTCTTTATCACTATGCATACTTTATCTACCTCTTCTTCTATTCATCTTAATGTTTTCCCAGTTGTTTCCAAACCCTACTATTATTTGCCTGCTAGAAGCTAAGCATTTGCTTTTTTCGCATTCTAAGCAACATACTTTTATATTTCTAAATACATACATATTATTTATATTAAGAATTAAGAAACACCAAAACTCCGAAACAAATACATTTGTTGATCATACAAATATTTGTTCCGCGCGGCAGTCGCATACACTACCACTTCAGTGATCATTTACACACTTTATAGAGCACCTAGTTAGCGGTGCTATACGAGCGCTTCAAAATTCTTTTAATATTTCTTCATCACTTCACACACAGTATCTACCTATTCATTAAACTACATTTTTTGTAGGTACATGATAATGAGCAAAACTGTATGATTGAGATTACCAATTAACGATGTGTTGAATTTACGTTCAAATTAAGTGCTTATTAATTCTTAACACAAACAAACGTTCTAATTAGTATGACCTGGAATCGAATCTTGAGAAAACCTTTCGAAAATTTGTTTTTACCTGTTTGTATAGGTTTTGTCAGTGACTTCGCTGGGTCTTTAACATCTAAATATGTATAAAAGCAGAAACTGACTGACTAACCTATCAAGGTACAGCTGAAACCGCTGGGTCTAGAACCATATAATAAGAGACTATATAACTAGAACCATATAAATGGAATACATATAATTAATTTTATTTCATTGGAATGTATAATTGAGATCGAATTAATAATAATTGAGATCGATTTCCATTAAATTACATATGGAAAATTGACATTTGCATGTCTAAATTAGACGAAATGTGCCAAATATGTATTTAAGACCAATATATAACCATATTTCACCAAAAAAAATATCATCAAATTTTTGCACAAATATTTCTCTAGGACGAAGGTGTCTAATATATATTCTTCGTCAATCGTTGCTAACTCATTCGTTGCACATATCCATAACTATTATAATATTTAGATTTAAAAATAAAGACACATCGACTTATACAAGTTTTTTATACAACAGAAAGAGATAAAAGAACTAAGTAGACGAAATTAGGACTATCCTACTTTTCTTGTTAACTTAGTCACCCTATATAATTTCCAAACCAAAAAACGTACAATATAAACCCAAAGATAATTATTATTTTACCGAACCCAAGTAAATTATATGTACCACAGACTAGAAAATAGGCACAACAGCCAATTTATACTGACCCATGAAGTAAAGGAATAATTAGAAAATGAGAGCTCAAGAATAACTGGCATCACAACTTATTAATTTCTTTCTGGCGTGAAAGGGACAGGTGTAGTTATTAGTTGATGTTAGAGTAGGACAAAGATTAGTTTTTTATTATATCGGAGTGCATGGGCGGTGTTCCTTTGGTGATTATTGTTTTTGTATACAGGTTGATCCTTTTATAAAACAGCTGTGATAATTTAAGCATTGATTTTTTACCGAGGAATTATTAATCAAGCTTGTGGGTGTTAAATAAAATTAATACTGTCGCACGTTTATTTTTGCCACGAGACCATCGAGCTCAAAGTAAGCTAATTTAAGCTTGTGGTATCTAGACAGACAACTGATAAACATACATATTTCAAAATTTATACATACTCGCTAAGCGCGGTGGTCCCGCGGACTCAGTGTTCTGTAAACGATCACTGCGTAAAGCAGCATTCGCTAAAGGTGGTCCTTGATGGGTTCGCGATGGATACCAATCCGTAACCAGCCATAGCGAAAGTTACTTAACCTTTTTTTGTTGCGGTCACCCGACCAATTTCTGGCAATTACATTTGCGAGCGTTTCGTGCTTCGGAAGGCACCTTAAGCCGTTGGTTCTGGTTGCTAGTAACATGATCGTTTAGTCAAGTTAAGGGCCTTATGGCCGGCTTGAATAATTTTAACATCAGGTAGCCACAACCGGCGTCTGTCTATTTAACCACGGCAATGGGCTCACCACCTTTTAAGTAAGATAGGAATACACATCGTGAAAAGTGAGCGATTGAAACATTTTAACAGCAGGTAGCCACAACCTATTCTAGTCTATTTCCTATATAGACCTAGTCTAAGTCTATTTCAACACGGCAATGGGCTCACCACCTGTTACGTGAGTACATGGTGAAATGTGGGCATATACTATTATCATATCAATATTATATTATGTATATTAAACAATAAAGATATATTATTATTGTATGTTATATAATATGTCTGTGCCATCCCTTCGGGGATAAGGCGTGATAGTTAAATAAATTAAACAAGATATATTTATTAATACCATATTTACTTATCAACAAATACAATTGAAAATTTTAAGTTGAACCTATTATTTTAATTAATAACACAAAACAACCTGTACATCACTGTGAGCGGCAACAAATGTGATAATTTAGTTTCTGAGATCACGCACACATGCGGACAGACACACGGTATAATGTTTTTATTTATTGACGGCCTATATTATTAGGGTTCCCTAATGTGTATATAATTCAAAAGCACCCCCTGTCGGTGATTTGAGGATGAGCGAGAGATTTGTACATATTTGTTTTTATTTTAAGTTTTTTGAAGTGAAACTTCTTTATCGACGTTAAGAGAAATTTTAAAACTGTAAAAAAAATCGTTAAAGGCAGTTCGTCCCAGCTACCAGTAATGTTTTAGTCGTTAGGCCAAATTTAAAGCCTGGAAAATTTCATCAGCAGGTAGCCAAAATCTGCCCCAATTCATTCTAATACGGCAATAACACACTTTAGCGATGACTGCCGTCTGACCTGGAGTATGCTACGAGTACCTACGCCGCAGCATCTCCTATAAATCAGGGGACCGAGTCTGCTATTTCAATCGTGTCGAAATAGAATCGAAATGACAGTTTTTCGTAGTCTACTATTACAATCGTACTCCAATAGTAAGTAAGTAAGTTAGTGAGTCCCCAGCAGGGGCCCGAGTATACGATTAATAAGTTAGTAGACTATCAAACATGTGCATAGTAGGTAGTTAGAAGCTGTAGAGTAGAACCAGAATCGCTGTTTTTAACTGTCAAAATGTTAGTAGACTATCAAAACTGCAACTGACTAGCGACCACTACAAATAAACATACATTCACAAATTATAATTAGTACCTATAGAAGTACCTACACTACAACCATGCGTAAGGCTCAACGAGTGTTGGCCAAAGCCCTTCATTAAAATCTACCACAATAGTCAAAATTTTAAAAAAGAATTTCAAATTCCTTTGTGTACATCTTTTTTTTTTCACGGAACCCGGCAATAATGACTGCATAGACTCGTGGGATTTCAATGAAAAAGTTACCGTGAAGCTTCTTGCAGCCGTAGAGATATATAGATCCACCATTTTCTATCTTTATTTTTAACCAAGCTTCACCCAGTTTCGCCTGCCGCATAGATAAATAAATTTACAATAATGTATTTGCGAAGACGCGTACAGTATAGTATTACATTAAAAATAAATAAATATCCATCACGCCTTATCCCCGAAGGGGTGGCAGAGGCATATTATATGCCCACTTTTCACCGTGTGGATTACTGTCCCACGTAATAGGTGGTGAGCCCATTGCCGTGGTGAAATAGACAGACGCAAGTTGTGGCTACCTGCTGTTGAAGTTTTCAAGCCGCCCATAAGGCCTTCAACCAGGCTTAACGACTGCCATTTTACTGGCAACCGGGACCAACGGCTTAACGTGCCTTCCGAAGCACGGAAACGCTCGCAAATGTAAATGCCCCAAAGTGGTCACCCATCCGAGGACCAGCCATAGTGAAAGTTGCGTAACTCAGTGATCGTTTACAGAACACTGAGACCGCTAGGCCACGAGCGCTTCACATTATAATACATAATATGTACATTTTAATTAGGTAGCCTATTGCAAAATGGCCACCCGTCGTGGCGTTAATTAATTTATTAATTTTATAATGAAATCTAAACTCTGATTTTGATGAATATAATTTTCATGGGCTTATTTGCTAATATAAAAATTGTAATATATTTTATATATAGAAATGCACAATACAATACAGTTTAAAATTAATACATCAAGCGGAGTGTCAGCAGGCGCGTGCGCTTCATACATGCAAATAAGCACTGCATACCCTAGCCCAATCTATATAATCTAAATCTATTATTTAAAAACAACAAGTTGTATAATAAAAAATACGCAATAAAATTATCAGATGTGTGTATTGTGCCCCTGCCATCTATGAGTCCTTCAGCGAACTTAACAAACAACTAGTAGGTACATATACTGGTACGTCACGCGTCGAGCCCAACGCCACCGTGCCGCGCGGCTGTAAGCAGAATGTAATCTTGCCTACTCAGGAGTCATATGAATACAGTAGATACTTTGTTTGTGTGAGTAAAATATACGATTGTGTGAGAAATTATTACACATGATTTAAGCAGTGCTTCTTTGACAAAGCGATCGATTTAAGTAACTATCAAAAACAGAATAATTGGTGGATGTGTTAAGCCTATTTAATTTACATGCATAATATTGTCGTAATATTATTTCACTTCACATATCTTTCGAGTGATTTTGAGCGCATCTAATTAATTTGTTAACTTACTAGAATTACTGTGAAATATTTAAAATTATAGCTGTGAGCTCTGTGTTGGTGATGTGTGTTTAATAAATAAATCCAAAACTAGTGTTTAATAAAAAAAAAAGTTAAAGTACGTTAGTTTACTATTTGGATCTAAAGGGTAATACCACTCGGTACGTTCTTTTAATAACAATTATTAAGATAATTACGTAAATCTGGCTGGCAAGCTGTGTACACAAATAAATTATTTTAAAAATTATATTAAACAAGATCAAAATAATGTTTGGACCTTTAACGGATATTCAGATTTAAATAATTTTCAAGTATGTAAGTAATTGTATTTATTTATTTTTGCTTATTTCGCAAATAGCGCGTTACTAGTATGGCAGACGTTACGCCAAGTTAGAAGCCAAGGATTGAATAATTTCAATAGCAGGTCGCCACAACATGCGCTTGTCCATTTCAACACGGCAATAGACTCACCACCTGTTACGTGTATATGTATAAGCCTCTACCACCCCTTCAGAGATAACTCATTAATGATATGTATAAATAGATAAATATTTGTAGTTTGGTTTTTTTATTTTGAAATGTATATACGCTAGCTTATCTTATTGAGATCACTTTCTTGCAGGGTTTTCGGGTAAGTACATACCCCATCCGAAATCCTTGTGCACGCCACTGAGTGTCAGTATTAGGTAAAGTCATCCATATCACGTACCACTGTCAAATCGTCTATTCAATTTGGAACATTTTTTCGTGTGATTCGCCATATTTGTTTAGGAGTTTGGATGTGTATTTTATTTATCTATTACGCCTTATCGCTGGAGGGGTGGCATAGGCATATTATATGCCAACTTTTCACCATGTTTATTCCTGTCCCACGTAATAGGTGGTGAGCCCATTGCCGTGTTGAAGTGACAGACGCAGGTTGTGGCTACCTGCTGTTGGAATATTTCAAGCCGCCTCTTAAGGCCTGTAGTATGGATTTTCGTTACTCTTTCACGTAAAAACTCCTAAATGGATTATAATGAAACTTTACAACAATATAGTTTATACAACAGAATAACTCATAGGCTACTTTTTATCCCAGGAACAAGTTTCAGTGGAAAACGGGAATGGGAAAACTTATTTCCGCGGGCGAAGCAACTAGAACTATATAAGAATGACGTTATTTTGTTACGGTATGGTTTTGTTTGAAAAGGATAATGACTGATTTCTGTGACATCATCGTTGTAAACCGTTCCCATAGGAACTTGAAAAATGAAAAGAGACAGTGTGATAACAGGTCATCTAAATAAAAGCGTCTTTGTCTGGCCTGTAGGGGCAGCACATACTTTGGGAGTGTAGCATTTGGCGAAACGAGCGATACAATATGCTAAGCAGTTTACAAGTAACATCAGGAGTAGTTTACTATGCGGATCTCGTGGCATCAAGGGTGAATTTTTGCGCTTTTAAACGTTTCTACCATACATATTACTGGGACTTCACCGAAATCGAGTTCGGTGTAACTTTTGTGGTTTTGGTCATTGCTGTATATCCTGGTTAACAGGAGTCACAGTAAAGGAAATGCGGGTGGGATTTGTGGCCTGTATGGGCAAACTAAAACCACAGGGTTTAGGGTTCTTGCTGCATTGTTGGAACTAGAAGCAACTGACGTTTTATTGCACATCCTCTCTACGGACACCTACGTAATTGTCTTGTAAATGAGACAGCAGATGTTTGAGGTGAGGTTGGTTTTGGCTCTGAGCACTGCGCCTGGGGTCCATAACACCAAACAAGATATTAACTGGTACTTGGCTTGAAGACAATGAAAATTTAAAAATAAAACGTATAAATTTTGACACCATCAAACCAAAAACTCAAATACACGCAGGCCAAAGTAATTATTTAAAGGAAAAAGGCGGTCCTTTAAAAAACATAATCTTTATCCGAACAGATAAGAAATAAAACAAGAAATCGACAATTAAGAAAAAAGGCCGCAAGATATAACGAATCTTGGCTCCGTAATTTAATGTCCTTAGATATTTTTTTATTTTTAAACGGACCAAAGAGATACATGTACATAATGTCCTACTGAATTTAGAAATTGGAATTTGGTTATGTGGAGTCGTTGTTGGTTCTTAATATTTTGTAATAACACACGCTGCCCTGTTATTATAATTTTGATAAAGTATATCCGATATTTTACTCGGTACACTGAAGTCCATAAATTTCTCTTCTGCCATATCCTGGTTCGACTACTACCTTCGGGGGCGCTCCTAGTGTGTTCGTATTTCTCGGACATCCTCTGATTGGTCCGGGCTATCTACGGGGGTTCCTCAAGGTGGCGTTTTGTCTCCTCTTTTATTTTATGTCTTTATCAACTCTGCTACGAGTCTTATTTCCAGTAACTTCCATCTCTATGCTGATGATCTGCAGCTGTATCGCCACTTTACACCTACCGACGCCGTCTCTGCGATTTCATCCATAAACCTAGATTTGGATAAACTAAGCAGCTGGGCTAGTTCGGTTGGATTACATATTAACCCTTCAAAGTCACAAGCCACTGTCATTGGTAGTAAATACCAATGTGGTATTCTTCCGGTGTCCCAGATGATTCTTGTTGTGTTGGCTGGTACTCGAATACCTTTTTCGGACAGTGTGAGGAATCTGGGTGTGACTATGGACACTTCGCTTTCTTTGAGCGCTCATCTTAGCGACGTCAGCAAGAAGGTACATTTTTCGTTTCACTTCTTGAAGTCTCCAGAGCTTTCTGCCTTTGGGGACGAAAATCGGTCTTGCTCATACTCTTATTAAATCCATTATTGACTATGCTGATGCCTGCTATTTAGACGCCACTGAGGAGCTTCTAGATAAACTTGAGAGGTTGCAAAATTTATGTATACGCTTCATATTTAATCTTAGAAAGTGTCTCGTATTATCATGTTTCTATCTTCGTAAACAACTGAAGTGGCTCCCAATTCGCCTTCGCCGAAACACTCGAATTCTCTGCCTCCTTTTCAATATCCTTTACAATCCTTCTTCACCTGTCTTCCTAAGGGAGCGGTTCACGATTGTTCGCTCTCCCGATGCTTCTTGCAGATCAAATCTACGTTCCAACCTCAAGTTTCCAAACCATAGAACCAATTTCTACTCCTACTCCTTTACTGCGCATGCGGTCAGATTGTGGAAACCTATTCCACCTGTTATCAGAGACAGCATATCTGTAACAACTTTTAAATGGAAAGTCCGTGGACACTATCTCTCTACACTGTAAATCTATTTTATTTACATGTTTATGTATATTTAATTAGTATTTATTTATATGTATAAGTATATTTATTTAGTATTTATTTATATGTGTAAGTATATTTATTTAGTATTTATTTATATGTGTAAGTATATTTATTTAGTATTTATTTATCGTATTTTATATTTATTTGTTTTTATATATTACATAGTGTTATTTAGTTACGCTCTTTTGTATGTGTGTTAATTTTATTTTCTATATTTGCCCTCTTACTTACACACTTTTACTTGTTATTTTCCTACTTCACGTTCTCCTAACGTCGGTCTAATGGGAGATATTTCTTTTAGAAATAAGCAGTACCATTGTACCTATGTGTCCTTCAACTGTTGCTATCTGTTACCTAGTGTGTACATAAATAAATAAATAAAGTACTGGTACTGGTCCGAGACTACCAGGACTTTAATTGGTCGTGCTAATTTAGTGTCTAGCACATAAGACTTTAAGCCTTTTTGATTCCAACCTAACTAAAAAGGCAACGGGTTCAAAATTTCTTCCAAATTTAACATCTAAAATAGACACATTTTATTAAATTTATTCGGCTCTTTAGACCAACTCCGTTTCCGTGCTTCGGAAGGCACTTTAAGCCGTTGGTCCCGGTTGCCAATAAAATGGTAGTCGTTAAGCCTGGTCGAAGGCCTAATGGGCGGCTTAAAAATATCTACAGCAGGTCACAACAACCTCCGCCTGTCTATTTCAACACGGCAATGGGCTCACCTCACCTCCCAATGTTACGTGGGACAAAATGCATACGGTGAAATATGGGCGTTTAATATGCATGTGCCTACCAATTCGGGATAAAGGCGTGACAATATGTATGTATGTACATTGAGTAAGTACTCTGTAACGTTACTATTTTCCGAGAGGGGAAAAAGGTAAAGTCTAGGAGAAAAACTATCACCAGAACTGGAGGAGTCCCGGCTTAAAAGGAAAAGTAAAAGAAAAAGGTAAAGTTAATTTAATAAATGTTAAAAATATAAATATAAGGCCAGGGAAACCGGGGGTAAATGAAGGTCTTGCAGGTTATCAGCACACGTCGCTAAGAAGGGGCCTCGAGTAGGCCTCCACGTTGCCAGGAAAGGGCCTCAAGTCAGGCCTCCACGTCGCTAAGAAGGGGCCTCGAGTCAGGCCTCCACGTCGCCAAACTCGGAGAAGCAGGTCGCGGTAATTCAAAGCAGGCAGAGGGCTGAAAGTCACCAGCCGTCGGCGTCACAAGCCACTGCAGACAATCACTTTATTATTTCAGAGGGCACAACCCTCTCACTCAGCACTATTCCTCAGAACCTCATCACAAGGCGAGCACCAAAAGTAGACTGATTTGACGGCCCCGGCTCCCTTCTCTTACAGAGCATTTCAAAATTTAAACAATATTATTTTAAGAATTAAATTTATAACAAGGTTTAATATCTATACAACCTAACCTACTGGCAGCTCTAGCAATAAATTAAAAATAAAACCTAGGCTTGTCATTAACTGACTTTACAAATTACAAAAGGTAAACAAAAATTAAGAGAACATAAAAACTTTCGAAATATAAAGGCCTAGGAATGCTACAATGGCGATGCAGATAATTTAAGAGAACGTATAATAAAACATTTAATTGAAATAGCTAAAAAGTAAGTAAAAAATGTTATATTACAACTCTTACCTCGTACATTGTACCAGATAAGAGTACTCTATATAGTTACCCAGATTCTATCAAGTAGAATATAGGTAAATTCATTCAGGAACCAGACGTCCAAGTAATCAATTCACAAGGCGAAATGGTTTGAACTATGTACAACGCATACCTACTACTTTAGTATTCATACATACAGTTACGCCTTTATCCGCGAGGAGGTAAGCAGAAGTGTACTACCTTTAGTATTCGATAGTTATTATGTTTCTTTTCATAATTCAACATTTGTTTGGACATGACATGAGTCCATTGGGCTAAGGTGAAAGCCCGTAAACAATGAAGTGTCAGTAGGTACATATACCTACTCGTATGTGTATGTAAAATCTTCAAGAGTTACAATGAACTTTTATCTCTTTGGGTAGCTTTGTAGGCAGACAATATACATTTCAAAAAAAAAAATTGGAAGAGACCTACAATCGGTAACGAATAATAAAAAACTTAGTATGAGATAAAAAGATGCAAGTTATTCAAAAAATGGTTAATTAATATTGACATGAGTACAGTAATCTTAATAAGGATTTTGCTTCAAAGCATTCTGAAAAAAAAAAATATTATAAAAAGTTATTAACCCCATAGCGACTCCACCGATCAGTTCCAATCCTAAATTCCCGACCGTGCAATATTGCCGCCGAAATTCAAAATAAACGAATGTCACTGAAGCGAAACGAGTGGACATTCTTATTTCAAATGTGGAACAGCGACGCGATAAACAAGTTGCCGAATACCGACTCATTTGTCGATGGTACGCGATTGGCGACGATTGTATCATTTTTAGAGTTCCTTATTAAAAGAATCATTTTATAAATAACGAACTCCAGAGTTTGGGTACGATAGGATCTTCTGCCAGTGGTGTACATACTGTCTAACGAACGGGGTTTTGTTGCAATGCAATCCAAGACAAAACGCCGTACTAGCCCGTAAGGCCTGTAATACCAACTACCCTCCCTATGGAGAAGAACATACACACATACATACATATTGTCAGTCACGACTTTATCCCCGGAGGGGTAGGCAGAGGCATACTATACGTCCACATTTCACCGTATGCATTTTTGTCCCACGTAACAAGTGGCGAGCCCATTGCCGTGTTGAAATGGACAGGCGCAGACTGTGGCGACCTGCTGTTGAAAATTTTCAAGCCGCCCATAAGGCCCTCAACATAGCTTAAAGACTGCTTATATTACTGGCAACCAAGACCAGCGGCTTAACGTGCCTTCGCAAGCACGGAAACGCTCGCAATTGTAAATTCCACAAAGTGGTCGCCCATCCAAGGACCACCTATAGCGAATGTAGCTTAAAGCAGCGATCGTTTATAGAACACTGTGTCAGCGCGGCCACGAACGCTTAGCGATCCCATTATTTTTTAGTCGATGGCCGTGGTTCCACACGCCTATATTTGGTTATTGCACAAAAAATATGTTTACCGTGAAAATAAGATGTTAAAATCCTGAAATACATCTATTCTAACTTCTAACCAAAGGAACCTTAATTTTTGTTGTATATTACTGAATAATAAACTAAAATTAAGGCTTTAATACAAACTGTCAGCCCCTATTATACCCTCTTAGGGGTTGAATTTATGAAAATCCTGAAACAAATATATATCTTAATTTAGAACCGAAAGACCACATATATTTTTTTTTACTTAACTTAACTATCTTCATGCTGTATCCCTGACGGGGTAGTCAGAGAGGACAGATCGCCAGGCATCGCGATCCATGCATACTTCTTTCGCTTCCTGTAGATTCATTAATCGCTTCATACATGCACGTCTCGTAGCATTAGCCCTTGTCTACATCATAAAAAAATTTCTGTGCAAATTTTAAAAGTCAAAGGGCGTTGAGATTTAGGTAAAAGAAATAAAGTCGAGGATTCTTTTTGATATTTTGATTGTTCATAAATCTCGGTATCTATATTAGTAAAATTACCGGGTGGTTCATGCAGTCACTCATCTTTCAACACCTAGCTGAAACCTACACTTAGAAACTTGACATTTTTAGGGTCGCCTATCCTTAATAATGTGCCTCCTAAGGAAGAGCATTTCAAAATTCCTTTCCTAAGGATCCCTACCCCGTCCGTTCCCGAACAACAAGACCGGGGGAGTGATGTCATCCTTAACTGTGGACATAATCGTGCCCAGAACCGAAAGATTCCGTAGTTCTTTCTTATGTCGCACCATAAAAACATGGAACTCTCTGCCAGCTCACGTGTTTCTCTCCTCTTACAATCCTGGGTCCTTTAAGAGAAGCGTGAAAAGGCATATTTCTGGGCCATCAAAATGAGGGTCGCTATCGGAGCTCTGCGGGTTGAGATAGCGGCCCTCATTCAAGGGTCATCGTCTTTGCTTACCATCAGGCGGGCAAAGCGATTCAGAGGCTCCAATAATAAAATAAAAATAAGAATGGGATTGCTAAGCTACGAGCGTCCGATAACAAATTTATTTGAATGCTACATTACTTGTTTTTTTGCCAAATGGGCTCATCATTATGGGTGAATGTGGGCATACAGTATGTTTCTGCCTTCGGGGATAAAAACGTAACAATATGTATCTAAACAGCCTTCTTAAGATTTCTTTCTAATAACTAAATCATGCTCGCAACCTGTCCTGTGACACCTGACTCTAGCTTTTTTTTTATTTTAAGGACACGGCCTTTTCTGTGTGTCATTGAATAATGTCCGTCTTGACTTCCTATCACTACTTTTAAAAACCAATTTAAAAGTAAACTTCCAAAATGTCGTCCGTATCTGTTAGGAGTTTCAATAAAAATTGCTATAATTAAAATTTTGATAGAAAAACATTCAGGACTACGCTTAACAATGGCCCATTAGATCGATAAACATCTAGCGACGAATAGTAAAGACTTTTTATGAATGTTTGAAAGATTTTTTTTTAGTACGCTTATAAAGTCGGGACACAGATCTACTAAAATAGTTCATAAAGGGAGAGATTATTTTTATCGTACCCTGCAGATACTACGCAGTTTAAATCAGCCTATTCAGTAAGATGTCTGACTCTTAGGGCCGTATTCCAGAACGTTTCTCAATACTCAATCGGTGCTTGAGAGTAGATTTTATAAGGCAAAAACTAGCCTCAAGCGTTGATTGACCATTGAGAAACGTTCTGAAATACGGACCTTAAATAAACCTTCATGCATGAAAATCAAACTTTTGTTGTTGTATTATTAGATAACTAGTTGACGCCCGCGGCTTCGCCCGCGTTAGGAGTTTTCCCGTTCCCGTTTCCCACAGGAACTTGTTCCCGGGATAAAAAGTAGCCTATGTGTTATACTGATGTATTAATTTTTTGTTATTGTAAAGTTTCATTAAATCTATTCAGTTGTTTTTACGTAAAATAGTAACAAACACCCACACAAACTTTCGCTTTATAATATTACTAGCTGACCTGCCCGGCTTCGTCCGTGACGTACTTCCAACCCCGTGGCACCCATTTAATCCCGTCGCTTTACTTTCCCAATAATGTATGAAAATTTCCCCGATTTGTTGACATTTATGATTACTGCTCCGCTCTCCTGTGTAGTGGCGTGATGATATATAGCTAAGAACCTTCCTCAATAAATGGGCTATCCAATACAAAAAGAATTTTTCAAATCGGTCAAGCCGTTTTCATGCTATGTCGTGACAACGGAAAACGGGTTTCATTTTTATATATATAGATTAAGATTAAGATATAGTATTATTATAACTCTATTATTATCATCCATTCTCATAAATAAACTCAAGATTTTCGTAAGAATTTCTTGGTGTTCAACATAATTGTCTTAACTTTCAAATATTGTAATCATAATAGTGCAATTAGATCAAACGTGAACAATATATTCCAACGAATGAGTGAGGAACGATTGACGAAGAATATATATTGTGCGAAAGTAGAGAGTAGAAGGAGTCAGCGTAGGCCGAGACTTACATATGAATACCACGTAAGCAGATTGCTTAAAAACGGAAACGGCAAAAGTACTCGGATACCCAGACGTGCGTGTATGAAGCAATTGATGAATCTACAGGAAGCGAAAGAAGTATGCATGGATCGCGAAGCCTGGCGATCTGTCCTCTCTGACTACCCCGTTAGGGATATATTTAGTTAACAATATTTCAAATAAATGAAAAACAAAAGCACCCTGCTTAAATCAGTTGAAACCAGAGCCTATTCTGATTTAAAAAAAAATAGATCCTTCGTCAATACAAAGAAAAAGTTCAAATTTGAAATTGAAACTTAAAGTTGACTTTAAATAATACCCTTCTAAATTCAAAATAAAATGTCTCTGACGTACATAGTGCAACTTCAAAAAAAACTTCTTTGACAATAGTAAGATGACTTACTTTTCATTCAGATCAGATTATCAATTTAATTATTCTACTGTTGGCATCTTTATAAACCAAACAATTTGTTATTTCGCACGCCATTACGTGACTACCACCGTTTCGCGGGCATTTAACAGTGTGTGTGGTCTATAAGTCTAGCGCCACGTTCCACTTTTGAATTTTTGATTTAATTCCAATTTATTAGTGGGATTTTGAGCGAATACTGTTTGATTGTTAAATATTTTAGCTATAAGGATTGTGCGAGTATAATAACCTTGTAAAAATTATGTCAACAATTAATACGAGTTTGGATAGATATAAACCATTTCCTGTCATTAACAAACACAAAAATAAAAGAATAAGGGAGGAACGATTGACAAATTGAAGAATATACAGTAGTGGTCATATAATTTGAAACACTTCTTAAAGTATAACTTCAACGTGCAAATGTTCGTAAAAATATAAACATTCATAAATTAATAATCGTGCAATTATATAGCCACTCAAATAAAAAACTCATTTATTGCTTACAATACAAAACATATCTAACGTTTATTACAAAATGAGTTTTACACATGTTAATACTGACCGCTTGGACGCCTAATAAGAAATATTTTAAAAAAGCATCCATGGCTTGTTCTTTTTTTTGAAATTGGAGAATAAGCTTTCTTTCTTGGCTATTTCTATTATTTTGGCGGCAATTCAAAATCAAATCTGAATTTTATTTTATTCAAAATGGCCAAAAGTAAAACTTGTGACGGTCAACTAGGCAAATAATTGTTAATTTACATATAGATCATAAGTGGTACAGAGGAATAGCTGAGAAAATAGTTGAGCATGTGTGTTTATTGATAATTATAAAACACATGGAACTGTTAAAAATGTTCTTAGAAAAACCTCTCCCAGAGAAGATATGCTAATCGTGAAATGAAACAAAAATAAATATGGTAAATTCCGATGGACGTTAGACGTGTGAATGTTAGAATGTTTTTAATTATAAATACATCACAAGGAGTACGGTAGCGGTAACATTATAATGTTTGGAAGTTTGGGGTGTTTTTCTGGATGAGGAGTTGGACCCGTTCGGAAGATTGAAGGTACAAAGTCAAGGACATAATGTCACTGTATATTGTACATAAGCAGAGGTACAGGAAGTCAGGATAGATCGAGACTTACATACGAAAACCACGTGAGCAGATTGCTCAGAAATGGAAAGGTCAAAAGTACTCGCCTAGAAATGATCTGCTGGCTAAGTGAAATTATATTAATAATCATAAAATATATAATCAAATTGTAAATAGGCCATCAAAAAAAAGCCTTTCTAAGTTTCTTGCAGGTTCTTCTCAGGTGGGCCGCGTTCCAAACCGGTGGTCACTTTAAATATATTAAATTTTCTCTAGTTTTAGTGAATGACATTTTGTAAGCGCCATTAAAATGGTCTATGCAAAATAAAGATATTTTTATTTGACTTTTATCTGGGGATGAAGAGTAGAAGCGTGCACGTCGCCATCCCTGCCAGCTACGGCTGCAATTCTACTCCAACACGAGTGCCACCAGGGCGAACTATGCTAGGGCGTGCCCCCGAGGCGACGCGCACCAGTTCGTCCCCGCTGGTGCGAAAAGTGTGAGCCAGAGCGGCGTAGGGGACCGCCACCCTACACGCGCGGCCCGACACGGCGGGAAGTGGAGGATGGAGTGCAGGGTAGCTGCGTGGAATGTTAGGGGAGGAATGCAAGATAAGATGAATGAGTTGATGGATGTTATGAATGAGAGAAAGTTAGATGCAGTGTGCTTGACAGAGACCAAGCGCAAGGGCAGCGAAGTCTTGGAGCTCCCGGGTGGGATGCTCGCGCTTTGGTCTGGAGTACCAGAGAGCGAGCATGGCAGTCGGGGGGTTGGAATTTTGCTGTCCTCGCGATTGGCCTCCGGTATGTATGAGTACAAACTGGTAGGTCCTAGAATCCTCTGGATCCGTGTAAAACTTGGTTTGACGAAGATTTTCCTGGTAGCTGCTTACGCGCCAGTATCTTCGTCGAACGCGAGTGAGCTAGAGGACTTCTGGGAGAGTATGAGAGAAGCTCTAAATGTGATAGAAGGAAATGAAAGACTTATAGTATGTGGAGACTTGAATGGATGGGTGGGTACCGCTCGCAATGGTTTTGAGTCGGTACTCGGGAAGTATGGGGATAAAAGGGTGAACGACGCTGGCAAGCTAATACTGGCATTTTGTAAGGAGAAGGATTTGTTTGTGGCGAACACAATGTTCAACCACAAACAAATTCATATGTATACGAGGAGATGTAAGTCAAAGAGAAGCATGATAGATCTATTCCTAATGGATAGTCGGCTCCGTAAACAGGTGATGGACACGAGGGTTTATCGAGGCGCTGAGCTGGGATCAGACCACTACCTAGTCATAACTAGGATTAGGGGTCTGTTCGCGGGTTGGCGTCATCGTACCGAGTGTCCTGAACCTGGGCCGACTTATAGCATCAAAAGCTGGAAGCTGCAGGATGCATCCATTAGGGATAAATATAATGAAAGGGTAGCCGAAAAGCTTGGCGACGTCAATGTAAGCAGTGAGAATGTGGAAAGTGTATGGCAGAACCTTAGGGACAGTATGATAAATGCCGCTGTGGAAGTGTGTGGAGAAACGAAAAGAGGCAGTAGTAATAAGCGTGATGCATGGTGGAATGAGGAAGTGAAAGAAGCAGTTCGAATGAAGAAGAAAGCATGGCTAGACTACTTAGCCTCGCGGAATGATTTTAATATGAAAGAGAGATACAAGCTGCAGAAAGTTAACACGAAGGCACTGATAGAAGAAGCTCGTGAAAGGTGCAGAATGAAAGCGGATGAAAGGTTGTCGTCCAATTTCCGGGATAATGCCAAGCTCTTCTGGAAAGAGGTAGGCAAGACCCGGAGTTGTTCGGCAATCTGCAGTATGAATAAAGTGCTTAGTGTTAACAATGACGTCCTAACAGACCAAAGTGACGTCCTGCAGAGATGGAGTGAATATTATGGAAAGATGTATGCAAGAAAAGACAGAGATGCCACATCGGGAAGTGGAGCTCACTTCGATGCTCCGGATCCCGATGTCATTGAAGTCATTAGTATGAAAGAAATAGAACAAGCGATAAGAAGTATGAAATGTGGTAAGGCTGCGGGAAAAGACAGAGTTACTGCTGAGATGATCAAGTACGGTGGGTCGCGTGTCTGGGACACACTTTGTCTGTTATGCAACTTGTGCTGGCGGACGGGTGAGGTCCCAGATGACTGGCGAGTAGCAGTTGTAGTACCTATTTACAAAGGGAAAGGCTCGCGCCTAAACTGCTCCAGCTACAGGGCGATCAGCTTGGTCAGCTTAGCTAGTAAGGTGTATGCAAAGGTTATAACGGCACGAATGCAAGAAAAGTCTGAAAGGTATTTATGGGAGGCTCAATGCGGATTCCGACGTGGAAGAGGTTGCATGGATCAAGTGTTTTCTCTCCGCATGATCGCGGAAAAGTTTCTGGCTCTTAGCCAGAAGGTTTTCTGCGCTTTTGTGGATCTAGAGAAAGCATTTGATAACGTTGTGAGAGAAACGCTGTGGGACTTGCTGCCAGGATATGGTGTGGACGGCTCGCTACTGCGGGCAATACAGTCGCTTTATAGGGACTGTAAGGCTTGCGTGCGAGTAGGGGGGGATGTGTCACCTCTTTTTGATGTCTGTACAGGCGTCAAACAGGGATGTGTCATGTCCGCCTGGCTGTTCATAGTGTATCTGGACAGTTGCCTGCAGAAGTTGAAAGATTTTAATATGGGTGTGAATTTGGGTGACTTTACAGTAAACTGTCTGCTGTACGCTGATGATGCGGTGCTCATGGCCTCATCAGAAGCCGACCTACAGGCATTAGTCACTAATATGAAAGAGGGGTGTGAAAGTAAGGGTCTCCGCATGAATGCAAGTAAAACTAAGGTTCTAGTATTTGAAAGAGGTGACGTAAGAACTAAATGCGAGATTAGGGTAAACCAGGAACGTCTAAAGCAAGTGAATGAAATTGTGTATTTAGGAAGTATGTTTAGCGCGGATGGAAGATGTGATTCGGATGTAGAACGGCGAGTAGCTGCCGGAAACAAAGTTAACGGTGCTTTGTCCCAGTTAGTAAAGCGACAAAGCATCGTAAAAGAAGCACGAATGGCGATTCATAACGCAGTGCTAGTGCCAACTTTGCTTTACGGTAGTGAAACCTGGGTATGTCAGCAGATGCATGAAAGTAAATTGAATGCTGTGGAGATGCGATCACTTCGAAAATTGTGCGGCGTTACCTTGGCCGACCGAATACGTAACGAAGTGATACGCAATATGGCAGGTTTGAATGAAAGTGTCAGCGTTAAGCTGGAAAAGGGCGTGCTCCGTTGGTTTGGACACGTCCAACGAATGAGTGAGGAACGATTGACGAAGAATATATATTGTTCAAAAGTAGAGGGTAGAAGGAGTCAGGGAAGGCCGAGACTTACATATGAAGACCACGTGAGCAGATTGCTCAAAAACGGAAAGGTCAAAAGTACTCGGATACCCAGACGTGCGTGTATGAAGCGATTGATGAATCTCGAAGAAGCGAAAGAAGTATGCATGGATCGCGAAGCCTGGCGATCTGTCCTCTCTGACTACCCCGTCAGGGATACAGCGTGAAGATAGTTAGTTAGTTATTTTTATTTTACTCGGATATCCAGACGTGCATGTATGGAATGTTAGCATCTTTTTAATAAATATAGTAAATATGTCCGTATAATCATACTTATTATATATGTAATCTAGTTATAATAACTTTAGTTAATATTTAATCTGACACACTAGAAGTATCGAACTCAGGCTGGCAACATTTTAACCCCACACGAGCACGAGCCTGGTTCGGCCTTCTTGTACCGGCATAGAGTGAGCATCACATATTGTAATAAAAACAGAGTGATATTATGCTATTGTGCATAAAATTAAGGTGTTTATTATGTTATTGGTGGTTATTATGTGTATCTATCTACTAATAAACGTGAAAGTGTTAAACAAGTATTTTATTGAAGAGACCTCTGACAGGAACGATTAAAGAATCTGCAGACAGTGAAAGAATTATGCATGAATCGCGAAGCCAGGCGATCTTCTCTGACTACCCTCTCAGGGATACAGCGTGAAGATAGTTAGTTAGTTATTTTTTAATATTTTTTTCAATAATGTATGAAAATTTGCTTAATTTGTTAACAATTATGCTTACTGTTCCGCTCTATAAAGTAGTAGCGTGTTGATTTTTCAATTCGAACCAGTAGTTTCTGACATTAGCGCGTTTAACAAAACAAACAAGCTCTTCAGCTTTTAATATTAGTATAGTAGTTACATTGTAACTGGCAAGATAATTTACCTTTCAAAATAACTGTTACCACAACTATCTTATATACTAAAAACAATTCGTAAGAAAGAACAATGGACACCACAATTAAAATAATAGAAACATTTAACTAAATTACAAAATAGCTTCCCAAAATTTCGGTGTCGTTATTTAAATAACTCATATGATACAACCAGTAGGCTGACAGCAAATTGGTCTAATTGCTTATTTAAAAAAAAAAGTACCGTTGTCTATTTCAAATTTCGAACTACTAGAGGTCAGGGTTACCACAAGAGACTATACGTATCTATACAGATAAAATTAAATTTAAGAGTCTATTTGTAATTTCAAATTACCGCTTTTCCGGTATAGCGGATAGCTATATACGGTACTACATAAAAAAAACTATTATCGAAGTAAAACTTCTTTTTCAAAGTAAAGAGAAATTTTATAGTTGTAAAATAATCGTCACGTTTTCGGTTGCGCGCCATGTTGTTTTAAAGTGAAACTTCTTAATCGACGTATGAGAGAAATTTTATAGCTGTAAATAAAATGTCGTAAATAAGTTTCACTTCTTACCTGTAAACTGTGGTACACACTTTTTATTTTCATCTCTCTATTGTCTGACTGTTTGTTTGTTCTGACTAATCTCTGAAAAGGTTAGACCGATTTTAGACCTTCAATGGCAGATAAGAGGACTAGGAGTAAGTTAGGCTAACATTTATTCCCCGATTCACACGGAAACGCGAATTAAGCGGGAAAAACCGCGGGCGTCAGATTGGTGTTTAATAAAATTAATGTGTACATAATACCATTACCATCCACAAATAAAATTTTACAGATATTTTATTATATTGATAATTTACCCTAAAAATAATTGTATAATTAGGTTTTTGCCTATTTTTGTGTAGAAATCCTTATGGATGCAATACCGGAATATCGATTAAAACCACACGGTGATCTTCCATCTCAATATAGGCGGGAGTCCTGAAATAAGTAAAAGGGGTAGCCCCAGGATTCCCAGCAGACTTTGTCCACTTGAGTGTTTTCTCGCTTATCTGGCAGGTTCAGGTGTTATACCACTTCCTTGAGAAGGTGAAGAAAGGGGTGTACCACTCACGTCAAGGCACCGTCCAGGGTCTGCTTATGTAAGAACGGTGAGCAGTCCACCCGCTGTCATCAGCTCCCGGTATAACCTGTATACGTAGGTTTCGGAAAGCGATACGTTAAAAGTTTTACAAAAATCATTTTTAAAATTCTTTGTCACCATTTGTGTTACTTATTATAACAAATATGTAATATTTTAAGGCAAAGATAAAACATAAAAACATTCTTTCCCGCATTTATCCCCGAAGGGGTAGGCAGAGGCGTAATATACGCCCACGGTTCACCGTATGCTTTGCTTTTTGTCCCACGTAACAGGTGGTTAGCCCATTGCCGTGTTGAAATGGACAGGTGGAGGTAGTGGCGATCTGCTTTTGAAAATTTTCAAGCCACCCATAAGGCATTCAACTGGCTTAACGACTGCCATGTTACTGGCAACCGGGACCAACGGCTTAACGTGCCTTCCGAAGCACAAAGATAATGCATCTAATATGCTTTAAATAAATCTGATATTAAAACTGGATTCCATTTTTTTAAAATTATCTTTTTAAATTTCTGCGAGAAGTTTTTGTACTCTATCTATTCATTTTCAGCTTACCATAAAATAACGATTTGCTGTAAATTTGCATAATAACTAACACCCACCGCAATCCGATTAGGTACAACATAACAAAACCCTTTTTTACAACCCTAATCAATAAATTACTCAGCCCATCCCTACTGAACCGAGACATTACACAATTTTCTATTTTTAAATATCTAACCGGATGTTGTAATGTTTACAACATCAAAAAACGTAACTTCCGCTCCTAAAACTATGTGACACGAATACAAATGTAAGTATTAAAATTAATCGTTTGGATTTACAACCCCGATCTGTGGCTTTAAAAAAAATAAACCCTTTATCTATGAACGCAAGCGCGCGAAATGTTTTGTCAGCGTGACATTTGTACAAAATGATGTGAAAAATATGACAAATAAGAATTTTATTAATATTTATATAGATAGATAAAATTGACGTGTCTGTTTGTAATTCCAAATTAATAGCTATTCAATTAATGCATATGTAAGTATATAAAGGAACTTACTAAAAAAATTCTAAATTTTATCTGTCTTTCTGAAATGGATGGACCGATTTTAACAAGACTTTCACGAGTTGTTGTTATAAGGAGTAAGGCTACATTTTTCCCCATATTCCCACGGGCTCCGGAACTACGCAGGTGAAACCGCGGGCATCTGCTAAAGTATTTAATAAGTTTAATGTATGCACACGTTATAGCAAAAAGCTGGCTATAACTGTCGCAGTACTACAGACCACCCAATCTGTGCGCAGTACACACGATCCAAAGAGCATACGAGTTCTGGAGTGGAGACAAGACCGGCGGTGAATGTAACGTGGAACGCTCTCTAAGCCCAATGGACCAACGGCCAAGAATAAATCGCAGAGGGACCGTACGCTGAAGATGCAAGATCGATATTATAAAAATATGTGTGTGTACCAGAGTACACAGGTAAGAAGTGAAACTTCTTTACGGCTTATCATTTTTTTACTATTTACAACTTCACGAAAATTGAGTAGGTAGATGAGGCTTAAGCTTTAAGACAAATCATAAATGTCGATAAAGAAGTTTTACTTCAACCACAGCCGTTTACTCTTTATACTGTGCTTCAACATACGTAAATAGAGAAGTCTCACTTTAAAAAAAAAAAGAACATAGCGCGTTTTTTTTAAAGGAATACATTTTTTTTCTCATAGGTCGTAAAGAAGTTTCACTTCAAAAATAGGAAGTTTGTTGGGAGCAATTGTCATCTGGCCTAATAACAGGTACCTTTAAGGGATTTCTGACCCGTAAAAAAATGATCAACAATAAATTAATAAAAAAAAAGTTAATCTGTTCCGTTGGTCAGCACCACGCAAAGATAAGGTTTGGCATGGACCCTGATCTTAGTTAAACACTTAGTTTAGTTTATCAATCACGCCTTATCCTTAAAGGGGTGGCAGAGGCATATTATACGCCCACTTTTCACCATTGCCGTGTTGAAATAGACAAACGTAGGTTGTGGCTACCTGCTGTTGGAATTTTTAAAGCCGTTCATAGGCCTTCAACTTGGCTTAACGACTGCCATGTTACTGGCAACCGGGACCAACGCCTTAACGTGCCTTCTGAAGCACGGAAACGCACGCAAATGTAAATGCCACAAGTGGTCACCCATCCGTGAACAGTCATAGCGAAAGTTCCTAAACACTGTTAAACGTTTCCAGATCACTAAGCCAGCCAGCCACGAGCGCTGTAGTTGAATACTATACACGTAATTATTCATTTCATTGACGATAAATAGAATACTGCTAAATGCTCTGGAGACGACACTCCACATTGTTCGAAATCCTATCATTTCAATAATCTATAAAAGTACACAAAGAACGTGAAAAATATTCTAATAACTTTAAGAAAAAAAAATAGTAACCGACCAACAAGCCCACAGCGAAAATTTGCACAAACTCCTTTGCCTAAATAACGAAAAAAACAACAAAACCCATAGAGTATAGACCCACGGTCTTTAAGTTTTAAAGTCGGCACCTCAAAGTTCGCCCCCGTGGCGCTGAGTACGTATTTTCAAAATATTTTGACTTTAATAGTTCCTTTTGACATCTCCAGTGACGTATAGTCGGCCATTTTTCTTTTGCAATCGGCACACGTAAAGTTTGGACCGTTTTATTATATTTTTTGTATGTATTTTTGTGAGATTGTGACAGTTATTGTGGCGGTGTACTGTTTGTGTGTATGGGTGGGCTATGTAGGTGGTTAATTAAAGGTGTACAACCTTGGGAACCGTGCAATTAATGGCTTGTCATGGCGGTTATATTGATACTCTTATTTGTATCTAAAGAATATTTGAATGTACTTTAAATGTAGAATCTTTGCTTACTTCTCTAAATGTGTTTAATAGTAGGTAGTTTATTATAAAACAACTTTTTCCTATTGGATACTATTAATCTTAATAATATTATAAACTAAATGACCCCCACAGCTTCGCCCGTGGAATATTTCGACTTCCCGTCGCACCTATTTAATCCTGTCGCTTATAAATTCTACAATGATGCATAAAAATTTGCCCGATTTGTCGACATTTATGACTACTGCTCTGCTTCCCAGTGTAGTAGCGTAATGATATATAGCCTATAGCCTTCCTCGATAAATGGGCTATCTAACACAAAAAGAATTTTTCAAATCCGACTAGTGGTTCCTGAGATTAGCGCGTTCAACCAAACAAACAAACAAACTCTTCAGCTTTATAATATTAGATAGTATGGGTGTGAAAGTTTGTATAGATGTTTGTTACTCTTTCACGTAAAAAAGACTGAATGGATCTTAATGAAACTTTACAATAATATAGCTTATACATCAGAATAACACATAGTCTACTTTTTATCCCAGGAACAAGTTCCTGTGGGAAACGGGAACGGAAAAATTTCTCTACGCGAGCGAAGCCGCGGGCGTCAACTAGTGCTATATAAAATAGCAATTCGTTTCAACCTTATGGAAAGTATTTTTATTTAATTGGAAATTTTTGACACCTAGATAGGGCTTCGACAGTCTTGTACATTGAGCCATCCCTTTTCTTGGTCAAATTGAGGTAACAGTGTCCTTACCTACTTAGCTAGGCTCACTCAGTTTAGTAATTTACGAGTTGAGATTTCCTCTCAAAGTCCCTGAGGTACGACCTAACTCCCGAATCAATTACGGTGTCTGCGCCAGAAATCTAAAATAAAAAAGTAATGTTCTGTGATTTTTACATTCACTGGCATCATGTTTATGGTTTGAGCAATGAAGAGTTCTTACTGTTGGTCTACAGTAGGAATATCTTTACGCTGTATCCCTGACGGGGTATAATGTATAGTAAATAACTTAGGAAATATATTTTTTTTTTAAATAATTTAGGAAATTTATATGTTTTATATACAACTCGAGACTTCACGCGAAAAAAAGTTCTATATCGTCCAGCCGCAGTCCAGCCGCGACCACGGACGCTGCAACGCGTTCGAAACGTCGGTGAATGTAAGTAGAATTTTGTTTCGTGTGAAGTCCCGAGTAGTATATAAAACATGAGTATACACCGCGAAAGTTTAAAAATAACATTAGGAAATGAATAGTTTGGCAAAAACGTCTGGATCGTAAGTAGCATTTAAATGCTGGTTACCTTGTCAACATAACAATATACTCGTATGAAAGACAACGAGTCTATTAAAACATTTTTACGAATATGAAACATAGAAACTTAACTATCTTCACGCTGTATCCCTGGCGGGGTAGTCAGAGAGGACAGATCGCCAGACATCGTGATCTAGGTTTATTTTTTTCGCTTCCTTCGGTTTCATTAATCATTCATGCTCGTCTGGGTATCCGAGTATTTTTGACCATATCATTTTTGAGCAATCTGCTCACGTGGTCTTCATGTGTATGTCTCGGCCTACCCTGACTCCTTCCTCCTCTAATTTCGCACAATATGAATAATTTAATCGTCAATCGTTTTTTACTCATTCTTTGGACGTGTCCAAACCAACGGAGCTCGATTTTTTTAGCTTAATGCGGCAATTTCATTGAAACCTACCATACTGCGTATCACTTTGTTACGTATTCGGTCGGTCATCGTTACGCCGCACAATTTTTTCAATGATATGATAAGTATTCTCTAACGGTAGTGGCGACCTCATTATTTTCTAAGTAATCGTTTTTCCTAAGCTGACTTCTTCTTCTTTTCGTGTCGCTAACAACCCTAAATTGTTTCGGCCTAAAACTTAGCTACAAGAACAGCATTTTCAGTAGCATTCATTAGGTCCTCCTGCGTGCAGTTGGAGGGCATGCAGAACAAGACATCAGTGCGGTACAGTCCCACATATGAACTCCAGATTCAAGCCATCCGAAAAGCCCCACCTAAACCGGTTCTCCTTACTTCGGCCGATCTATGTTCGGCGTCTATTTAAAGACTTTCAGGTTGGCCATGATAGCTTATGTCCCTCGTGCCTCATGCGCTCGTGGCTCTCAGATAATGGGACAAACGGGCTGGGAAGAGCGGCACCCTCACGCCACAGCCTGCATCTCTCCCTTGACCGGTTGTCGTCACAGAGAGGAGGCACACATTTCACAAAGTTATTTCGACTTTTCAGTCTTTGTGGTACAGGATGATCCTGTACCACAAAGACTGAAAAGTCTAAAGTAAAAAAGAGGGTGCCGCGTGTCTTCCTAAGCTTTAGTATCTACAGTTCCAGTTTATTAATATTGCACAGCGGGAATACTTTTTTGTCCTTATAGTTTCTTACAATACGCTTGAACACATAAACTACATCAAGCTAATGTATTTAAGTACTTCCCTGTGCAAAAATCTCCGTTTAAATATCGTTAAACTTATTTATTCCACCTCAGCGCCCGACCAAAATTTAATTTAAAAACCCACATCAGACTAAAGTCAACAGCATTTTTTGCCCAAGACCTTTACAAAGGTAGACATGTAATAACATTTTATTACAAACATTACAATTGCTATTTTTCACAACACGTGTCTAGCGGCACACACAATGCAAACAACATCACACTCTGGCAGGAAACGGCTGACCGACACAACAAAAAGACTCAGAGAAGCGGCTTTCTTAAAAAAAAACACTTATAATTTATGGTCAAATTTGACAGCTGTCTTTTTTCGCGCGGAAAAGTTGTGGTCTTCACTTTTTTTTATAAATATTTTATGGCCTGGAAAATTTACGTAAAATGAAAAAAATTGCGTAATGTGAGCACCAGCTGGTGTTGCAAACCTTCATAGACTACGATGACCATTTCCGATCAGAGGGCCGCGTCTGCTATTTCAATCGTGTCGAAATAGAATCGAAATCGTCGCTCAATAGAAAGTCACCGATACAATTTTGACAGTTTTTCTTAGTCTAATATTACAATCGTTCTCTAATAGACTTCTATCGGTCGGCCGATAGAATTCTACTAACACGTACAACGCTAGTGGCCGCTAGTCAGTTGGATTTTTGATAGTCTACTAACATTTAGACAGGTAAAACAGCGATTCTGGTTCTATTCTACGGCTTGTCAATAGTAAGTCCCTCTCGGTCCCCAGATACTACGTAAGATTGCCTGTCACCTTGAAAAAAAATAATATGAATACAAGAAAATCCTAAACTAGCTTAGTAAGAAAGGACAATAAAGTGAAGTCTCAAAAAAATCTCTTTACATTTAAGCAAAATATCACGTGCCCTGATCAAGTACTTAACATTCCTTTTTTTTATTACAATTGTATGAGCACAAAAGACGAGTACGTACATCTTTCAATGATTGTTTTGAGTAAACCGACTACCGGTGTTACCTTTGGTTCAAATTTCAAAAGAAGAATACACTTTTTGTTTATTGTGGTCGTTGCGTTTATGACTTGAGGTTTTATTCAATTAAAAAAAAAATGCTTTTGTTTGAAATAGTTAAGTTTTCATAATAAAACAATAAAGATGACAGCTACTGAATTTATTTTTACCTGGATTTTTTTAGATTTGCAGCCCTCTGCGATTTATATAGATTGGTAATGAAAGTAGAAACAAAAATGAGTAAGTCCCTTGACTCCACAAAATACCAAACAATAAATAAGCCCATTTAAATAAGTATTGTTAGTTAGCGACAGACCGACATGGGACTTTCGCCCAGTCCTTTTTAATTTTCTTTAAGTGAAAATTGAATAATAATGTGAGCGTTATAAGTACGCACTTTGATCGTAAATGTTTCAGCCATTTTTTTAATTAATAACACAGTTTTTCTCTATTTTTTTTTTGTACATTTATTTGGCATTTAAAGAAAAAAACGTTTGTCTGACCTATTAACTGTGTGTTTTGTAAACCGAGGTTGTGGGTTTAATTTCTACACAGAACAAATCAACGTTTCAATGTACATACATACATATTGTCACGCCCTTATCCCCGATGGGGTAGGCAGAGGCATACTATACGCCTAAATTTCACCGTAAGCATAGGTATTTGTGCCACGTAACAAATGGTGAGCCCATTGTCGTGTTGATATGGCCATTTTACTGGCAACCGGGATCAACGGCTTAACGTGCCGTGTCATCCTTCCGAAGCACGGAAACGCTCGCAAATGTAAATTAACACAAGCACACAAAGCTGTCACCCATCCGTGACCAGTCAAAGCGAAAGTTGCTTAACGCAGTGATGAGGGCCACGGCCCACGAGGGCCCAAATCATTTTTTAGTTTATTATTTGTTAGTTTAACTGTGAAGAAGCATTTATCAGCCACTTATCATGAAAAGCTAACAAACATCATTCCCCTGTCTCCCTCAGTCCCCTGTCGGCAATAAAACAATTATTATTCGTGTTTATTGAATAACCAGATGAACCACAACCCTCGTAATCCTGTTGTTGGGGTGTGGATCCTCCATTTGCTCCTGTGATAGGGTTGTCACTGAGTGCTTTTCATATTAAACTTATTTATTTATTTATCACGTCTTTTCCCCGACAGGGTGGCAGAGGCATATTATGTGCCCACTTTCCAGCATGTATATTCCGGTCCCACGTAATAGGTGGTGAGCCCATTACCGTGAACTTTAAGCCTATAAAATGTACTCGTTTTTATTTTTTATCTCGCGGTGTAGCAAGGGGCGAATTTTAGTAAGTCGGGATATATCTATACCTATACTAATCCCTACTATATTATAAATGTGAATGTAAATTTGTTTGTGACGCTTTCACTCGAAAACTACTGAACCGATCATCATGAAACTTTGTACACATATTCTTGGAGGTATTAGAAGTAACATAGGGTACTTTTTATTGAAAAAATCCCTACTTAATATTATAAATGTGGAAAGAACTTTGTTTGATACGCTTTCACGCGAATACTACTTAACTGATAATTATGAAACTTTGTACACATATTGTTGGACGTATTAGAAGTAAAATAGGATACATTTTATTTAAATATATTCCTGACGGAATCGGTGTGAAAACGGGGTGGTCAGAGAGGACAGATCGCCAGGCAAATTCATCAATCATTTCATTCATGCACGTCTGGGTATTCGAGTACTTTTGACTTTTCCGTTTTTTAGCAATCTGCTCACGTGGTCTTCATATGTAAGTCTCGGTATACCCTGACTCCTTCTACCCTCTACTTTCTCACAATATATCTTCTTCGTCAATCGTTCCTCACTCATTCGTTGGACGTGTCTAAACCAACAGAGCATGCCCTTTTCTAGCTTGGCGCTGACACTTTCATTCAAACCTGCCATATTGCGTATCATTTCGTTACATTATTGAACACAATAGGGTAAATTAGTGAGCAAAGAAATTATGATATTATTTATGTACATATTTCGATTCAGCACAGCCCTGGCATGAGATAGAATGCTGACACCCACTTAAAGTGATTGTAGGATCGCTACTTACCGAGTTGTGTATTGTGTGAAATTGCTATTGATAATAATTGTGTACGTATTGTGTGCGCTAATTAAATATTTTCGTGAATATGTAGCATAAGAAAGGAGTGTTTTGACGATAAGTTGGATTTGCTTTTTAAATTCTATTTAAAAAAAAAACGATTTATTCGTAAGTATAATTGCGGTTCGATTTTCACAGATGTTGTTGTTGTTATTTATCTTCGCCCATCTTGGGCAGGTACAGGAAACTCAGTCCATACAGCCTTATCTTTAGTATAGAAATATTCTTAGTATTTCATCATGTCCAGGCCTTTGTCGATGTCAAGTTCAGGCCTTTGTCGATGTCAAGTTCAGTCCTAAACCCAGTTCTCATGTTTCAATACATTAGGATATATTACGTTGTTTTAGGGAAAATCTGAGTCTTTTCTCTATGCTTTTTCAGAATGAATTCTATAATGATGCAATCCGCAGGCATTTTTTTTAAAAAAAGGTAATAAAGGTCTTTTTGTTTTTACACAGCGCCGTCCAGCCCAAATAAGCTGATATAAGCTTGTGTTATGGGATCTAGACGACTGATAAACATCCTTATAAATTTCTAAATACATACATATTATACATAGGAAACACCCACCCTCGAAACAAACATTTGTTGATCACACAAATATTCGAACTCAGGACCTCAGCGCGGCAGTCGCATGCACTATCACTGCGCCGCCGAGGCAGTCATAATAGTATAGACAGTTATTAGATATCTCTATATCTGTAGGTATATTTATCACGCTATTACTTAAAAATATACCCCTACACCGCACCCTGAGGTCGAAAGACCCTCCCCGTAAACAAGGAGGCTCAAATAAACAGACCTTCATGGCAACTGTTTATGAATTTTCATCCCCCAACCCTCATTTGTAATGGATTTTATGAGAGATGGTGCAAGACACATAATTTGGCGGAAATTCATTTTGATATGTATACAGATAAATCAAATTGATGTGTCTGTTTGTAATTCCAAGTTAAACGATTTTCACTAAATGCGTATGAAAGTATATACAGTGAAGTAGGTATTAAAATAATATAATAGTATACAGTATGAAGGTAAATACTCGTACAGTACTCACATAATTATTTTTTTCATGTAGTAGTTTGATGTAAGTAGAAGTAAACAGCCACTTGATACGAGCACTGAAATCTCTCTATGAGGGCTCCAGTGCTTGTGTCAGGATCAACGGAGCTTGCACAGACTTTTTTCACATTGAAAAAGGTGTGAGACAGGGTTGTGTAGCGTCGCCGTTGCTGTTTAACCTATACATGGACAGCTGTCTGAAAGAACTGCAAGAGGGTACGTATGGTATAAAAATGGTAGAACTGACCGTCAAGTGCCTCCTATACGCCGATGATCAGGTAATACTAGCATCATCGGCGGAGGAGTTGCAGTTGATGGTAAACATTATGCATGATTCGTTAATAAACAAAGGAATGAAAGTGAATGTAAACAAGTCGAAAGTAATGGTTTTTGAAAGAGAGGTAAGTACGACGGATTGCTTAATTCTTGTAGAAGGAGAAAGAGTAGAACAAGTGAAAAAGTTAGTATATCTGGGTACAACATTTACGAGAGATGGAAAATGTGACTATGACATTGAGCGAAGAGTTTTGGCAGGAAATAAAGTGAATGGAGTCTTGTACGCCTTTATGAGCAGTCAGAACGTGTCTAAGAAGGCAAGACTGGCTGTACATAGAGGAGTGCTGGTCCCCACACTTATGTATGTCAGTGAAAGCTGGGTATGGCAGAAGACGCATAAAAGTAAAATTAATGCCGTGGAAATGAGAAGTCTGCGAAGTATAGCTGGAGTGAAGTTGATGGATAAAGAAAGGAACAGCGCGATAAGGGAGCATTGCGGTATGACAGAATATGTAGTGACTAAGATAGAAAAAGGGATGCTTAGATGGTTCGGACACGTGGAGAGGATGGATGAAAGTAGACTGACGAAGCAGATATATGTGGCGAGAGTGAATGGGCAAACTGGTAGGGGTCGACCTCGGCGCACGTATGTCAATCAAATCGACGATCTTTTGGAAAAAGGCCAGGTCAAGAGTACCCTTAACCGGCGAGCGTGTATGAAAACACTCATGAAAGTAGAAAAAGCGAAAGCGGTATCTCAGGATCGTAGCAAGTGGAAAGCCATAGTCTCTGCCTACCCCGATGGGAAACTGGCGTGATAATATGTATGTATGTATGTTATAGTTCCGAAACGGCTGGACCGATTATAACGGTTACTTAGACTTCATTTTATATCGTATTCCCACAGCAATAATAATTACATAAATAAATCTATATTTAGAAGTGTTAAGTAGTACCCATTATCCAGATTCCATAGTAAAAAAAAACTAATAATTTAAATTGGGCTCCATGGCGATGAGTAAAGATGTTCCCAAAATATTTATAGTTAATTTATTATAAAAAACGCCAGTTTGCCCGCTACTCGCTTATGACTCAAACCCGCAGTTTTCCTCGTAAGGTGCGCCGAAGTGATTGTTAACATCACGCGGAAGGCGACTACACACTGAATAAGTATACTCTGTGAGTTTTAAGATTTGTTTTGGTTATGCTCTGATTTATTTTTTTAGAATACGTTCAAATTGGTTTTTTCTCTTTTTATTGAAGTTTCTCGGCTTAAGCAATGTCAGTACCAAGTAGTTTCAATGTTCCTTATCCTTGGTATTTAGAAAACTAACTGTGTTAACGCTGCAGTAAACCCTCACGGGGTAGTCAGAGGGGACAGATCGCCTTATTATATTACTTCTTTATTTTTTAATAACACCACTTGTACTATTCCACAACATTTACTTGATAAACCTAACCGGTTTTGGCCTCACGGCATTCTTAAAGGCACACAATATGACCACTGGACCTAGTAGATATACCTACTAGGTAGAGTGGTCATATTGTGTGCCTTTCTAGCAATAAGTCATTAATGTGTAGCAAGTTCCACCAAGTGCCATCAATCAATAGTATAAATTATATAACTTCGTTTTAAAGTCGGAAGTACCTAAGAATCTGCTTAATTTAGAGGTTCATTCTTGTAGATAGCATCATATTCGTATATAGGTTTGTTTGTTCAAAGTTCTTATTGCAACTATAGTAAAGCATGGTTACTTTACTAGGCTATAGGTATGAGGATTTCGGAAAGGAACATAAAAGTCGCGTTGCACTGAGTTATCCAATTTCACAACACTTATGCACGTTGCCGAAGCTTTTATGTGTAAAGAACCCACGATTTTTACACAAACTGAAAAATACAATAGATTTTTAAAAAACCAACATACAGCCATAGCTGGATATTTGGATGTATGTATGGAAGCCATAGCTTCCTTCGCTGTTCCCGCCCTCAAAATATGTTGTATTAATTGCGTGTTTTTCAGGTGTGTCATCTCTTCCATATTTTTATGAAGAAGCCCGCTTATAAAATTGGTTTACATGGAGACATATGTACAATACGCTCTCAGAAAAATTCTTTCAAACTATTAATTAAAGTGATTTTAGTCTCACTGTATACAATTTACGCCCGATTTACTTCAATTATTATTATTGTACAACTTGTTAGTTTCAGTTATCCAACAGCACTTGCTTACAAAGTAACTACATATTAAAAATTATTAATATCCCGGAGCTTTTTATTTTATCACTGCACCTTGAATTTTTTTCTTTATTGGAAGCTTTGGCTTTTAAGCCATCAGCTTAACACCTTGAATTATCGAAAATCCATAGAGCCTAAAGAGTAAACAAAAGTTTAACATCACCTTACTGTGTTTAAAAAATGAAAATTACACTATGAACATTTTCTGCATTCCAATTTTAAAAATGTAAGGTGTGAAACGCCATTGTGATATTAAGCAAATAACGATGTTTTTTCTAACAACTTAATAGGTTATGGCGAAGAAATTACCTAAGTATTAAAGCAAAAGTATTTACTAGTATTGGATGGCGCGAGAAGAAACGTTAAAATTATGTTAGGGTCTAAGGCCCGTATTAATAAACGGATCTAAAATTCACTTTCAAGTGCGCTCTCAGCTGATACACACTCAAGTGTTGGTTCGCATCTTAAGTTCGTGGCTAATTAATAAACACATATCAGCCACATTTCAAATGATATTGCTCTCAAGAGCCGTGACTCAATTTACGTCATTTGAGCTTGCATTTGAATAACTTGAGAGCTACATCTTGAGCTTGGTTACGTCACGTTTTGTTATTACATATTATAAATGTATAATTAACAAAATGTACCTCATACTATAATGATGTTTAGTATGATCATAATAAGAATATTTATTATTATTATGTTAAAATCTCTTTGACATGCTGCCAATAAATATAGTAGGTATATCAAAAGGTAAAGTTTAACAAGGTTTAAATCTTACTAATATTATAAAGGCAAAAGTATATTTGGATGTATGTATGGATTGATGGATGGATGTTTTTACTCTTTCACGCTCTAACCCCTGAAGCAATTTGGTTGAAATTTGGACATATGCTACTTTTTATCCGGGATTCCCGATTCCTACAGGAACTCGTTCCTGTAGGAATCGGGAACGGGAATATATTACCCCGCAGGCGGAGCCGCAGGCTTCAACTTGTTATATAACACTAGCAAAAATTACCGCAGCTCCGCCCGCATGGTTAAGTTATCCCGTACCCGTTTCCCACGGGGAATTGACCTCGTGATAAAAAGCAATATTCATAAGTAAAATAAAAATTAAAAAAAAAGGTAAATAAAAAAAGTATTATAATATTTTTATTTTAATTACACACAATTCACAAACAGTACCTGACATTTACTTACAAATGTGGGCGTATAGTAAGTATGCCACTGGATACCCCTTCGGGGATAAAGGCGTGACGATATGTTTGTATGTATGTTTGTAAAATATCATCATAATAGTCTACATACATATAGCATCGGTAAAATCAAATTGATCAATAACATTTTGACACTCCATAAATCCCAGTAAGTAGTAGTTCCCGCACTTAAGTCACGAATGGACTGCACTCACAAAACGCGATCTCAATGGAGATCTCAAGATCGCTCTTGAGATCTCAGTGTTATTTATTAATTAGTGACATCTTGAGTGATAGCTTGCACTTAAGTTATACCTCAAGTTTTGTTTATTGTATAGTACAGCATCTCAAATACGAACTTAAGAGTTTACTCCAGACTGAGAGCGATTTATTAATACGGGCCTAAGTATCTGTATGCATTTTCTTAATATGTTTTTTTGGAATTATGTTTTTATTTTATTTATCTATCACGACTTATCCCCGAAGCGGTGGCAGAGGCATATTATATTATGCTTACTTTTTACCAAATGTATTCCTGTCACACGAAATAGGTGGTGGGCCCATTGCCGTGCTGAAAAAGACAGACGCAGGTTGTGGCTACCCGCTATTGAAAAAGGCCTTCAACTTGACTTAACGACTGCCATGCCATGCCACGTAAATGTCACAAAGTGGTCACCCATCCGAGGACCTGCCATAGTGAAAGTTGCGTAACTCAGTGATCGTTTACAGAACACTGAAGCCACGGGGCCACTATCGCTTCTTTTTTTTTATTTATATTGTGGCCTGGTTACTAAGACCTTTTAGCTATATCTAATTTATTTCATACTTCTTCAATCTATTTATCATCTGAAACGCCTTTGTCTTCTACGACTCAGTCAAGTTTAATATTTAGTCAAGGTCAGTCTTACCCTGAAACCTCAGTATAGCAACTACTATACGATATAGTGGTTAACCACTACTATATGATAGTAGTGGTTGCTATGGGTACTGAAATTTCAGTGGATTATACGCGGTAAGACGGAAAATTGAATTTCACTGTCTTTTAGTATGGCGCGATTTCACAACTTTTATGTCCATCAAACCACCACTCCCACACATAAAACAAGGTAAATGTACTAGTTTCAGAAAATAATATACAGCAAGCTCATATCGTCCGCCGTTTTACCTCCTAAAATCCATTTTTCTTCTTCTTTTTCCTTAAAAGTAGTTCGATATCATAGACTAGATCAACATTTACATAGATAGAGAAACAAATGAGGTCATATCTTATGTACCATTGATTGTTTTTGGCAAGGCTGCAGACTTTTATGCAGCACAATAAGATGAATAAAAATCAGGATTCAGGATAACCTAAGCTACAGATGAACACCATATCTGTCATTTTAAAATGTTATTATCACAATACCGCCAGAACATGGCAAATAATTTCACAATGAGTAAAGTCACGAACGAAGAAGTTCTACGACGTGTGAAAAAATCGCGAGAACTCATGACGCTCGTTAAAGAAGAAAGTAAGTTTATCTGGGACATGTATTGAGACATTAGCGATACCATCTTCTCCAGACAATTATGATGGGTAGGTTTGAGGGGAAAAGACGCGTCAGAAGAAGAAAGCTATCCTGGCTCCGCAACATCAGACAATGGACCGGTATCACCAACGTAGAGGAACTTTTTCTCCTCGCAAGAGATACTCGTAAGAAGCGATACGCAGAGCTGACGGCCAACCTCCAGTAGTGGAGAGGCACTCCAAGAAGAAGAAAGAAATAATTAAAAACTTCATATATAAATTCAAATATCTTCACGCTGTATCCCTGACGGGGTAGTCAGAGAGGTCAGATTGCCAGGCATCACGATCTATGCATATACTTCTTTCGCTTCCCTTAGATTCATCAACCGCTTCATACATGCATGAGTAAATAATTAACTGTTCTTTTTTAATATTTCTTACGCATTAATAATTTTTAATAACTCTTTTTTTTAAAGCGAACCATTATTAGCTAGACTTAGAATTATTATTCCCTGGAAACATTTTCTTTTTGTATCAGTTCACCAACCCAGTTACCTAAACGTCTAATACCAAGGAAAGCCTCTTATTAGCCATACTTTTATGGTACACACTGTTAAGATTTTTCAATTGTATCGCCGTTGGTTTTCGAAATAAACATTTAACAGACATTCCTCTCATTAAACAGTGACTAGTCACTTATAATTAATAAGATTAAATATTATACACTAACACATAGAAAACAAAACATTACATTTATGAGGAACAGAACTGAATATCAGTAGATAGTAATAACGCGCGAAAAGCAATAAATCGGCGGCCATATTGCCGCGACATGTGTTCTAAACGTCCTACTCCTTGTCTATGGTCACAGTTTTTTTTATCTGCCATATTCGGTTATTGGATACTATATGCTGACTAAGTTGGGGAAACGACTTCTGTTATTGTAGTTTTTATTACATGGAAATTTACCCAACTAAGGGAAAGTGTTACATGGCCTAAGTTATCTAATAAATGTTTCAGAACTATTCCTTTTCGTATATTACTAAAACTTTGAAGGAAGCTTATTTAAGTGTTCTCATCATCTATAATATATTCTAGGTACAGGGTCATTTGTAAAACAACAGCAATCTGCCAGGTAGCCATCTACAGCTAACATCTTTTTGAACTACATTCTTTTTTTTTATTTTCTATTTACAAATTTAACAAAAAAATTAATATATTATTTTTTTACGCCACTTTAATTGGTCGCGCTAATTAGTGTCTAGCACATAAGACCTTTTAGCCTTTTTGTTACCACCTCACTAAAAAGGCAACGGGTTCAAAATTTCTTCCAAATTTAACATCTAAAATAGACACATTTTGTTTTATTAAATTTATTCGGCCCTTTAGTCCCACCCCAGTTCCGTGCTTCGGAAGGCACGTGTAGCAGTTGGTCCCGGTTGCCAATAAAATGGCAGTCGTTAAGCCAAGTTGAAGGCCTTACGGGCGGCTTAAAAAAATTTCAACACCAGGTCGCCGCAGCCTGCGCCTGTCCATTTCAACACGGCAATGGGCTCACCACCTGTTACGTGGGACAAAAATGCATACGGTGAAATGTGGGCGTTTAATATGCCTCTGCCTACCCCTTCGGGGATAAAGGCGTGAAAATATGTATGTATGTATGAAATAGTAGACTTACTATTTCAATCGCGTCAAAAAAGAATCGTAATCGTCGCTCAATAGAAAGCCAACAGTACAATTTTGACTTTTTTTTGTAGTCTACTATATTACAATTGTACTCGAATAGAATTCTACTAACTCTACCGCGCCAGTGGCCGCTAGTCAGTTGCATTTTTGATAGTCTACTAACATTATGACAGCTAAAAACAGCGATTCTGGTTCTATTCTACGGCTTGTCAATAGTAGACTCGGCCCCTAGGTGGCGGTACGCTTGTCTGCCACCGCAGTGGTAAAAAAAAATATATCGTCCAAGTTTTCAAACTTAACAATACTTACATCATCACTGCTCACTATCATATTATTGCAAGAAGAAATCAATAGCTTAGATAATTATTCTTTCAAGACTAGGGTATTTGACCACTATTTTCGCCGTCTGTACCACACCTAACCCCTATTTAAAGTGGTAATGCAATTGGAAATCATCACAACAAATAAATCTATCCAATAACCACACAAAGCCGGCAACATTTAATTGAATAAGCATACAACAAAAAAATCGCACGCACAAAGGGACGACACAGTCGCAACACAAATTGTGGCGACGATTTACATAGAAAAAGTGACACGACACGCCCGACTACATTTGTTAGGGCCATTGTGTACGCCAAAGGGCTTTTAGGGTACCGTAAACCAATAATTTGTTATGTATTTTTCGGTTACTTTGCGGTTTTCGAGGTGAAAGAGGGTGAAGACTGAGTTGGGTTAGTACCTAAATGCTTTCTGTTTTTTAAATTACAGTGACGCCACGGATTTTTTTTTAATTCGTCTTAATATTTGTTAATGTGATAAAATATCCATTTTTGTGTATTATATTATTTTTAATAATATAATACACAACGAATACGTAACGAAGTGATACGCAATATGGCAGGTTTGAATGAAAGTCTCAGCGTTAAGCTGGAAAAGGGCGTGCTCCGTTGGTTTGGACACGTCCAACGAATGAATGAGGAACGATTGACGAAGAATATATATTGTGCGAAAGCAGAGGGTAGAAGAGGTCAGGGTAGGCCGAGACTTACATATAAAGACCACGTGAGCAGATTGCTCAAAAACGGAAAGGTCAAAAGTACTCGGATACCCAGACGTGCGTGTATGAAGCGATTGATGAATCTTGAAGAAGCGAAAGAAGTATGCATGGATCGCGAAGCCTGGCGATCTGTCCTCTCTGACTACCCCGTCAGGGAAACAGCGTGAAGATAGTTAGTTAGTTAGTTATTATATTATTTTTATTTTTTAGAGCCCGCGTCTCCACCCGCGGAACTTGTTCCCCGGACAAAAAGTAGCCTATGTCTTTTCTTGGGCTCTAGACTATGTCTATGCCAAATTTCATTACGATTTAATTGAAATTTTAGTAGTTTTGAGGGAAAGCGCGACAAACAGACAGACAGAGTTACTTTCGCATTTATAATATTATAGTAAGGATAACTATAAAAATATTGAAGTTATTTTGAAAGTAATATTGTTTAACGTAAGTAAATTGTTTTCAGAGCTTAGTATATAAGCTATAATAAAATAAAACAATAAAAATAAAACTAAACAATCAAGATTGCTTATATATTTAGTTCAAGTTATAAAATTTGAGTGCAGTTCGACCAATACCTGTATTGTATAATCAAAAGAACATCAATATTGAAATAAAAATTTTTTTCATTGGTCAATCGATGCGGTTATTTCGATAAACGTCACTATTTTATTGATTCGAAAGAATTACGCGCGCATTTCAAACTAATGGAAAATAAGCGTTTAAACTATATGCGACCGTTTTGTACAATCGTGAACAGAAATGTCAGTTATAAATAAATAAGTATTTATCCCAACCTACCGATCCGTAGTCACAATAAATTATATAGGTCCTAAGAGTATACATATATTATATGTATACTCTAAGTATAGGTCACATAAAGAAGATGAAACTTTCAAAATTGGAATTCAAATTTTTTTTGTAATTATTTTATGGCTTGGTTACTAATACCTTTAAGATTTGATTCATATTTCTTCAATCTTCTTTATTACACTTACATTTTGACGTAAACTTAGCACGCGGTATTATTATTACTACCGTCTCTATCAGGCGCGAGTGAGAGGGAGCAAACAACATTCGATAGAGATGATATTTAGGTGTATATATAGTATGGAACGCAGTAGTTTCAAAGTAGTTTCAAAGTTCTAAGTAGAATTTGAATTAAGAACATCTACGACGAAGGAAACTAGATGCTGTTATAACGGGATAGAAAACCCACAAATGACACCTTCTCAGTTCATCCAGGGTGGGTGTTGTAAAGGCGACTAAGCGAAAACATTTGCAAAAGAAGGAAAATTTCGTAAAGAAGGAAAACTCGAAAAAAACAACGCTCATTGGTCGAAATTGGATCATAATTTATTTAAGTTTGAACTGAAGCATAGGAAAAGTGCATAAAACTATTATTTTTCAATTAAAACGTATAAAATTAATGGAGTTATTCACGTACTTTCGTTCGCCCAATTTTCTTAAATAGTAATGCTCCTCATGTTTAATATCACTTCAACATCCAAAATAATTAACAAATATATTTAATCTTTTAAAAATATACGGAATCACGATAGTTACGGGAAAGTATCAAACTTTGTTCTCATTTTTTCCGTCGTATTTATATTTATAATGCGGTCTTATTTGGTACAGGCTAACAAGATGTTCGTGTCAAACAAACTACCGCCTATCCGCCATGTTATTCCATAGACAATATTTCGACGTTCTTTTCGGCAAAGGCGTTTGGGATACAGCTTGCGGTAGATACAAAATTGTTGTGTATGTGTAATCTTCTATTTGTAACAACATTACAAATTGTTATTAAATTTGACGGAAAATTGGTACTATTATAGGAAATAAAATAGGATTGTTTTGATTGCGTTGACTTTGACTTAATACGTCAACAGATTTGACTTTGTTTAAGATTACTTTTAAATCGATATTGAAGAGTTTGTAAGGATTTTTTTTGTGAATCTGCGCAAACTTTTGTGTCGGTTATAACGAGGATTTTTTGAAGGCTTATACGTTTAAGTTAAGCTGTTGCTTTTAATAGCTGCACTCAATATTTAATAGTAACCTCTTAGCAGCTTGTAGATGTAATTTTCGGTAACTAGTTATTTTACACAATTACAATACAGTACAGATATACAACTTTTCTTATTATATAGTACATTTTACTTAAAGTTTTATCATATTTACAAAAAAAGTACAATGGGGGTGGGGATTATTACAAGACTGACAATGATGCCCGGACTAGGTGTCGAAAAATTCATCCCCATCAAAATCAACCGGTAAGGTTCCCATAACACTGGCCGAATTACTACGTTGTGCCACACAAGCTAAGGTATTCTCTGAGCGAGAAAGAGGCCAGCCATATTGTCCTGAGAAGAGTCGGCAAACCGCTTTGAAGAAGAATTAAACTTAAATCTTTACGCACAATATATGCACAATCTAAATCTTTTACTATTTGAAGCCATGTTTATTTTATCGTATTTTTTATATTTTTCACATTTATTGTTAAAGTATAATTATTTATAAATCTTTTAGAGACTTTACCATGTTAAAAATCAGACTTTTGAGCTTTACCTAACCATTTAATTCAATTGTAATTTTATACTTCTTAGCCCTAAAGTTTCTAAAAGTCTTATAAAAAACGGCTCACTCTGTTCATCCGTCTGTTCCATCTATTTCTCAAGAACCAGATAGGGACAAACGCATTCCATTCATGACACCATAAATACGTGTATAGGTGATTTTGAAGTTTCTACCACTTGCGGTTTTGAAACTGGATTCGGTTTAGAAATCGACTGATTTCTTAGCTACGAAAGTAAAGTGAGCGGTACATGTTTGTGACAAAATACAATCAAATACTTTTCTAGATGGCCAAGTACATGGTACAGCAAACTTGTGAATTTTGTGTCTTAATATTATGTTATTCCGTGCTTGGAAAGGCACGTTAAGCCGTTGGCCCGGGTTGCCAGTAAAATGGACACTTTCATTCAAACCTGCCATATTGCGTATCACTTCGTTACGTATTCGGTCGGCCAAGGTAACGCCGCACAATTTTCGAAGTGATCGCATCTCCACAGGATTCAATTTACTTTCATGCATCTGCTGACATACCCAGGTTTCACTACCGTAAAGCAAAGTTGGCTGCGGAAATTTCTTTGAGAAAAACCTGGTCTATTGCAGTGTTAATAAGTACGTAAACATTGTGCTTTAAAAAAGCCTAATTATCTTTACGCTGTAGAGGACAGATCGCCAGTAAATAATAACACCGAAGGCTCAACTCTCGACCATACAACTTGAAAGCGTAGACGGAAATTAGCTGGGGAAATGTGATTTGATTCATTGCTAAATAAAAATTACAAAGTGGAAAATTTTTTCAGTCTCGTGCTGGACTCGAACCAGCGTCTTCTGGTTCAACGAACAAGACGCGTTTACCAACTACATCATCGTGACCTACTCAAATCTGACGAATTAATCCACTGTTAGTCTTAAGGCAACGTAGGGCGCCATCGACCGGCACTTAGCAAAGTTGCACGGTACTAATGTATAGAATTGCATCTTTGACATAGCAAATGCGTTTAACACCATTCCCCATGAAACCATAGAGGAAGCATTACGGTTCCATAGAGTCCCCATATATCTCCGTACCCTAATCAAGGAGTACCTTAAGGACAAGGCAGTTCTTTATGAGGATGCGGAAGGTCGCATCCAGTCATGGAAGGTGGTAGCTGGAGTCCCCCAGGGATCAGTTCTTGGCCCGCTGCTATGGAACCTGGGATACAACTAGGTTCTTCGTGGCTCACTCCTACCAAGGATGGACGTCATCTGCTTTGCGGATGATACTTTGGTGGCAGCAGCTGCGAGGGACTGGGAAGATGCGGTCAATCTTGCGTCAGTCGGTACCTCTATGGTCGTCCGACGCATTCGACTCCTGGGATTAGAAGTGGCCCTTAGTAAAACAAGAGCTATGACTTTTCATGCCCCACGACGGAGAGCCCCCTCGGGACTCCGTATTCGGGTAGAGGGCGTCCATATCCCATTTGACGTGCACATGAAGTACCTCGGGCTAACACTGGATCCCCGGTGGAGCTTCGAGAAACATTTCGAGCTTCTTTCTCCTCGATTGTGTACCACGGCAGCTGCACTTGGACGCCTTCTCCCCAATATCGGGGGGCCGGGCACGTCTTGCCGCCGATTATACCATGGGGTCATAAGATCCATGGCCCTATACGGAGCTCCAGTATGGTCGCAATACCACGGTCCTCGTGCGCGCGCCCTCATAAGCAAACCTCAAAGAGTGATCGCGACCAGGGCTATACGCGCATATCGTACGGTAAGCCACGGGGCTGCCTGCGTATTGGCAGGCACCCCTCCTTGGCAAATCGATGCACTTGTACTTGCGGCGGTGCATCGGCATAGAGTCGAATCCAGAGTGCGGGGTGAGCAGCCTGATCTCGAGGAGATCGAGGCTCACATGCCCGGAGGGATGCTTTGCGCCAATGAAGCGAGGCACTGTCCAACCCATTGTACGATGTAGGTGCTGGCCATTGGACGATCGAGGCGATTCGTCCGATGTTGGAAGAGTGGGTGAGTCGCCAAGGGGGCTGCCTCACCTACCATCTGGTGCAGGTTTTGACCGGACATGGATGTTTCGGTCATTATCTGTACCGTGTCGCGCGTCGTGAGGAGACTCCGATGTGTCACCACTGCCGTGCCCCTGACGATACAGCCGAGCACACGATAGCTATACAGCTATCCACGCCACGGGCATACGCCCAGCCTGGCAAAACGACCGTCAGGAACTAAACGTGGCGCTCGGCGGGATAGCACTTGCGCTGCCAAGTATAGTGCAAGCTATGCTTGGCAGTGAAGAGGCATGGGAAGCGGTCTCATCTTTCGCCGAGAGAATAATGAAGACGCAGGAAGCTGGGGTTAGGGAGCTGGAAGAGGATGCTCTGGCCGTTTCCATCCGGCGTAGACGGGTGGGCAGGAGAAGGCGGGCGGTTGTGGCCGCTGGTCTTGTCCAGCCCTAAGAGTGACCTGCACACATCAGGTGGCGCTGACATGTGCATTGCACAGGCCATCTCGTCTGGGGATTATCTGAGCATACCCAAATAATCCTCCACCGGCGCGGTACCCCGGCAAGGCCGGGCAGCCCAGAGGTGTTTTGGTGAGTTTAACAGGTCCCAAAACACCTCCATTAGGGCAGAAAGGTAGCTGAGGAGTTTTAGTGGGTATTCCCAGCACCACCACGATCATGTGTTGGGCGACCCCCACACAAGCCCATTGCTAGCCAGCAGTGGGTAGACTGTAAGCGGATCTCTACTCGAATAAAACAAAAAAATAAATAAAGAATTGCATCTTTAATCATTCGATTTGTGATGACACCTGCCTAACACACTAGAAACAATTTTGAAAAGCTATTAATATGAATCAAACATTAATTGTTTTCTAATCATTTGATTCATATTTAGAAACGGCGAAACAGGAGACAATAGACATTTCACCAGTAACATTTTGTTTACGCTTTCATGTCGTGTAATCGAGAATCGGGGCCCTGGTATCTTAAGAAAGAGAAACATAATAGAGAGTGACTTTACCAGAGTTTGCTGTCATCGGACATGAATCTATATTACTATATAAAGCTAAAGAGTTTATTTTGTACTAGTTGACGCCCGCGGCTTCGCCCGCGTTGAGAAGATTTCCCGTTACCGTTTCCCACAGGAACTTGTTCTCGGGATAAAAAGTAGCCTATGTATCATTCTGATGTATAAGCTAAATTTTAGTAAAGTTTCATTAAACGACGAACGTCACCGTTTTAGGCCCACTGGTACGGGAAAAATGCTATCGATGTCCGACCGATCGTACGTTCGTCCGTTCATTCAGTCTACAGGTAGCATTTTTCATCGGATCTGCATGTAACTTAGCATGCACAATCCTTGATATAGCCAAAAACTTTTAGCGAGGGGTTTTTCAATCGGGGGAAATGGAGGCAGGTGAGGGGAATGTGAAAAGGTAGTGGTTTGCAAGAGCGCTCACAAGTAACACAACCAAAAAAATGTTTAGCCTTTTTCCTCAATTTACTCCGAAGTCTACGGTTCACAGAATCATTAGTATTAGCTTAATTTTGACTAGATGCCGCTGTTAAATTAAATGTCTCACATAATTTATTATATTATATATGAAATCTAAATACATAAACACGAAACGCATCACATCATACTTAATGATTAATTTGCATAATCCTTTCCGAGTGCATCGCGGCATATTATATTTTGTGCAGTTGCATTAATTTGTCATTAGTAGATAAAGCGGATTGTATATTATCAATTTTATCTTTAGGTAGCTGTGGACAGGGCTTTATTACGCAAAGGCCTTCAATAATGGCCGGGTTTATTTATGGATGCTGTCTTGTACGATGGTGAAGTCTAGCATTAAAAATTATGACCGAGGTGGAGAGTTAATGAAGGAAGTTTAAGACAGAGTTGGGGAGCTGATAAAGGGGGTCCAAGACCGACGTGGAGGGCTGATGAAGGAGGTCTAAGACCGAGCTGGAGGGCCGATGAAGGAGGTTCAAGAACGAGGTGGAGAGTTAATGAAGGAAGTTTAAGACCGAGGTGGGGTGCTGATAAAGGGGGTCCAAGACCGACGTAGAAGGCTGATGAAGGAGATTCAAGACCGAAGTGGAGGGCCGATGAAGGAGGTCTAAGATCGAGGTGGAGGGCCGATGAAGTAGGTCTAAGATCGAGGTGGAGGGCCGATGAAGGAGGTCCAAGAACGAGGTGGAGGGCTGATGAAGGAGGTTAAAGACCGAGGTAGAGGGCTCTGATGAAGGAGGTTCAAGACCGAGGGGGTATCCGATGAAGGAGGTCCAAGACCGAGGGGGAGGGCCGATGAAGGAGGTCTAAGATCGAGGTGGAGGGCCGATGAAGGAGGTCCGAGAACGAGGTGGAGGGCTGATGAAGGTGGTTCAAGACCGAGGTGGAGGGCCGATGAAGGAGGTTCGAGACCGAGGGGGAGGGCCGATGAAGGAGGTTCGAGACCGAGGGGGAGGGCCGATGAAGGAGGTCTAAGATCGAGGTGGAGGGCTGATGAAGGAGTTCCAAGACTGAGGTGGATCCGTTATTAACATCCAAAACGCTGACATGATCTGTTTTCTCATAATTATCCAAATAAGAAACTTATTAACTGAATTGGACTGTTTGGAATAAAAATATCTAACTTTCTCATTTTTTATCGTTCCCTCCAAAAATTTTGTCAACCTACATTTTAATGTCATTATTACCGATTGTGATTGGCCAACTTAAGCTTCTTTTTTTTTTAATCAGTTATCATTAAAAATGTATAGGTATACTAAGAAAAAAAAGTAGGTATCTCCCTATCTCCAGTCTTTATTTTTATGTCTCATAAATAAATTCTCTCTAAGACTTTTATGGCAAATGATCACGATCTATAACGCCTAAGTCTATAAATTATTCATACGATACATACGACATTACAAAACGGTGTCTATTTATTTTTAATTTAGAATTTTTGTGATATGTATAGGTTCGTACCCTAAAAATCGTGCAGCGAGCAATGAAACGCGAACTGTGCTGGAAGTTTCTTTGAGACATAAACTCCCAAACAAAGTTATCTATTATATAGAAAAAAAAAATAAGTAAAAGTAGTCAGCGTAGACCGAGACGTAGGCGTAGATACGAAGACCACGTGAGCTTATTGCTTAAAACAAAGGTCAAAAGTATTCGGATACCCAGACGTGCATGTATGAAACGATTAAAGAATCTGTAAGAAGCGAAAGAAGTATGCATGGATCAGGAAGCCTGGCGATCTGTCCTCTCTGACTACTCCGTCAGGGATACAGCTTGAAGGTAGATAGATAGAAGAATAATACTATAAATACATAAAAGAGTTACGACTGCAGAAGTTAAGAACTTATTATTAGGGAATCCATGTTGTGGATATTATAAAAACAATATTATTAATTTAAAAACAGAACGAAACGTTTTAATAATAATTGTGTACATTAAATTAACTCAATTTAAACTTGGAACGTAATTTTCAAGTAACAACCATAAACAACACACTTTATAGTTATCGATTAAATAATTACTGTCGGTGGACGCGCTTGTTGAGAAATAAAAAAGAAAAAAGTTTTAAAATTCGAAAGAGGTTATAATTAGGGTGCATTATCCAATCGCCATCCAGGTTCATTAAGCTGTGATATCGGTTTTAAACTTAAGATTTTACGGTAATGCTCCGCAATCTGATTTTATGACAATTTTACGATGGTGAGTAGGTAGGTATACATAACCTGGATACTGGCGTTTTTATTAGATGATCTTATAAACCGTTGCTGTGATATTTATCTTTATAGGATTTTCTATATAATCAAAGATGTGTTTTTTAATATTTTTTACGGCCTGGTTTAAAAGACCTTTTAGCTAAATCTTATTTTAGGCAATATTAGGCTCTCCATATAATATGCCGATGAATCACACAAGCTGAGAATAGGAGACTGCGAAGACTTGGCATACGAAGGTCAGGAAACCCCCTCCAACAAGATAAACCGACAATCTGTTTAAAATGTTCCCCGCAACTGTTTGCGAAAAGTGGACTGGGTGCGATACATTGTTATATAGAAAAAAGCTGAAGAAAGGAATGTAAATAGTACGGGGACATTCATTAATAGGCAATAAAACTTCCATGCCTACTATAGGTGTGCAATACACACAGTTATTAGCACTATAACCACTACGTTATTTAAAATCAACAATGTACTTAACACATAAGGAATGTATAAAGAAATTCATTTATTTTTATCTGACAAAACATCTAGTAGCTCAGTATTCCGTCTTGCAACATGATTACAATAATCTATCCACATCAAAATTACATCATTATTGAAAAAAACACCCTATCCACCCTTAAAAATACCCAATAACATGCGTTAATGGAGGCTGAATACATGCAGCTGTCGTTTCCTATGAAAAAAGTTAGGTGGATAGTCATTGGTCGGATGGCGGGCACATTAGCAACATCTGTCATCTTCATATTGTTGCCGCCATTTTTATAGATATTATGTATTTATCATTTATGTTGAACTATAAAACATTGTTTATTACACTCGTGGAAGGTATTAGCACAGTATTAAACGTATTACGTATCCATTGATAAATAATAAAAAGCTTAATGTGCTTATAACACGCCAACATACCTTGGTAAATGTGGCGAAATTGTATCGTAAAATATTATACGAACATTGACATATTTGATCTTGGACATGTAAAGGAAACTCAGTCCTTGACACCTAGTATCCAAATTTTCAGAGTATGTAGTCATGTCCAGTCCTTTGTAGATGGTCAAGTCCAGTCTTAAAGCCTTGCCCCAGTATAGCCATCATCATCATCCGAGCGTCAGTCCCAGTAGCGTCTCGCGACGCCCGGAGTCTGCTTTCCTACATTTCTACATTCTCCTCCACTTCGCACGGTCATCAGTATCCCCTGTAGTGAACATCATTGGTACGCATGTCATTCCTTATGACGTCAAGCCAGCACTTCTTAGGTCTTCCCCTCTTACGGGACACGGCAGGGTCGACATTGCCAGACATTTATTTCCCACGTAGCCCAGCAGTTGCCACAAGACGAGACCATATCAGTGAAGGCGACACTCTTGCAGCTTACCTGCAATGTTACGGTCGTGAAGGCTGCCGTGTATGCGAGAGTTCTTCACGCGGTCCATCCGCGTGACTCCACGCATCCACCGCAGCATCTTCATTTCCGTGACGCGCAGCTCCTGCCTGTATCGCTCCAGTAGTGGCCACGCCTCACTGCCATGTCACAGGACAGGTCTAATGATGGTTTTATACACCTGTCCTGTCAACCATTTCGGAATTTTTGGGTCACAAATGACACCAGTCATCTCCCGCCACTTGGACCACGCGGCAGCAATGCGTATCTTGACGTCGCAATCGATGTCACTGAACGCGTGAAATACAGATCCCAGGTATTTAACCTGGTCCGTGCGCTCGACCAAATCGTCTCCTGTGCGGACAGATGTAAGATCTGTAGAGTTTAATACCAGGTATTCGGTCTTCGCTACATTAAGTTTCAGACCTCCGTTCTCAAGCGTCTCCTTTCACGCCTTCGGACGTCGTACCAACCTGCCCCTATCCGCGTCTGCCAGAGCGATGTCATCAGCATACATGAGCAACCACGGAGGTTGTTCCTTGCCCCAGTATAGCAATGGAACCTTTATTGGACCTTCCTATGAAAATTTGGCACTAACACAAAGAACACCACTGTTCACTGCAATATATCACTTTCCTTGACTCACGCACATTTTTGAATTCTTTACGTTAAGACATCATCATTATTAAAAACGAATTATACACTAGATTTGGAAAATAATAATTGGCGCAAAAAATAAACAGATTTATGGACGGAGTGTCAAACTATTCGGACTTGAAACTTACAAAAACTTCATTGCACATATAAAAAAGTCTTGTTTATACATTTTACATTAGTTTAATGAAATCACACCAAAATTGATAAGTAAGTACTTACGTTGCTTCTCAATTTAAAAATACCTTTCAGACGACGCCGCGCCGCCATATTGTTGAAAAAAAAAACGACAAAAGTGGTAGGGTTCCTCCTGTCACTACGCGCATCCCGCCGCTCGTAAAACCCAAATTATTAACATATAAATTGATATTTGTCAAGCTGAGGCACCGCCGCGATAAGGCACGCCGCGATTATACTGTAGGTAGGTGCTATGACGAATAAACTTGTTTTAAGTTTGTTAATTTTAGGATCTAAAAAGGTAGCGTTAGTGCTTTTAAAAAGAATGAAATTAAAAAAAAGCAAAGATAAAGCTTAGGCTACATTTAAAATTTAAATTAGTTTAATTTAAACATCATGGTATGAAATTACTTATTTAGTTATATGCTTAACGACATTATTATGTAAATTGTGTTAATCATTGTTTTAGCATGGTCGTTCATTATAATGGAACATAGTTAAGAAATATTAATTTCTGTTATATTAAAGTTATGTAGCTTTAAATTTATTGAAGGTAGGTAAGTATATTTATTATGGGAGCTTGCTTCTGCTATTAGAAACGATTGACGTAGAATATATATTGTTGGAAAGTAGAGGATAGAAAGTATCGAGGTAGACCGAGACTTGTATAAAAAGACCACGGGAGCAGATTGCTCAAAAACGGAAAGGTTAAAAGAAGTTACTCAGTTACAAAGAGGTGCACGTATGATACATTTATACATACATACATACATATCGTCACGCCTGTCTCCCATCGGGGTAGGCAGAGACTATGGCTTTCCACTTGCTACGATCCTTGCATACAACTTTCGCTTCTTCCACTTTCATAAGTGTTTTCATACACACACGCCGGTTAAGGGTACTCTTGACCTGACCTTTTTCCAAAATGTCTTCTATTTGATTGACATATGTACGTCGAGGTCGCCCCTTACCAGTTTGCCCATTCACTCTCTTCTGATAAATCTGTTTCGTTAGTCTACTTTCATCCATCCTCTCCACGTGTCCGAACCATCTTAGCATACCTTTATCTATCTTAGTCACTACTTCTTCTACCATACCGCAATGTTCCCTTATCACACTGTTCTTTTCTTTGTCATTATGCCTGACATTTATGCCTGACAATATATCTTCTCTGCCTACATTGACAGAGACGTGAAGATAGTATATTTACTAGCTGACCCGCCTGAATAGCTATTAGTCTGTCCCCTAGTAACTATTAGAAGAAATCTCTCTTAATCTAGAGTCTAGATTACACTTGTACATAGGTGTACAATCTAGAGTTTAGATTACACTTGTAGGTACATAAGTGTGACAAATTTCATCAAACTATCCATTCTGCGATTTGAGCATCAAAGGGAAATCTATCGCAGTAAGTTTTTTTTGTCTGATTTTGTCTTTCTTCTCCATTTTTTTTTTGCTATATTTTTGACTGCCTCTGTGGCGCGGTGGGAGTGCATCCGACTGCTACGCAAGAGGTCGTGGGTTCGATTCCCACCCAGGATAAAACTTTGTGTGATGAGCACGATGGTTTATTCTGTGTCTGGGTGTTATTTATCTATAATATGTATGTATTTAGAAATATATAAGTATGTTTATCAGTTAGCTAGATCCCATAACACAAGCTAATATTAGCTTACTTTGGGCTAGATGGCGCTGTGTGAAAAGTGTCCCACAATATATTTATTCCAGCAACTCTATTTTACCTGACCACCTACTGAAATAGTTGGTAACACATATCCTCTGTTGGTATATCTACCTAATAAAAAATACATTTGTAGTTAGTTTCAGTTTTCATAAGCTTTCAAGGAAGAAAAATGTTTTAGAGAACAACTAAAGGAAAAAAATCTGGGGAAAAAATAAGAACTTATTATAGAAAAGTGTCCGTTGAAAAAAGACAAATTAAAGGAGGTTATGAGACTATACTTGCCTTTTTCAACGGACTAATATAAAGAGTGGCTAGGCCACTGTCTATCCCACTGGATAGCGCCAAAACGGTATAGACATAGTGGGTCAAATATTTAAAGTTTTGCTGACTGGATCAGAGCAATGACGTATTAGCAGGAGGTATCTATGAGTCTGTATAGATATTTAATACATATTGCCTCATCAGACGCACATTTAAAATAAAAATCTAATATTTGAATATCCATGGCGACATTTAGCGAATTGAGGACCACTCTCACAATTCACAACACTATTGACAATGTCATGATTTGAAAAGGTCATGATCGGGAACAGAAACAGCTGACCCATTCTGCATGTTTCTCTCATTTCCTGGTCGGCACAGAAATACATTAGATAAACTACTGAATCAGGAGAGAATGCTGCTGGCAGTGAAAAAAAAATACCAATGTAAAAAAAAAACTTATATAATCAAAGACAACATCTATAACCTCTACCAGTAACTCTATAGACTTCAACAAACTCCTGACTAACCAATCAAAAACGATTCGAAACTGCTATATAAAGCGAGGACCATAGACATAAATAACTTTTTTTTCTTATTTTTTATTACAAAGATCCGCTGCCTTACCGCCATCACCAGTTTACTTTTTATAGTTTTTTAAATATCCTTAAGTATGTGGTTGGTTTGAAGATTATTTTGTTATCTCCTCGTAATAAAATAGCCGTGGGTACCCATTGCTTCTTTTTGTAGTTTGTGCCAGAGCGAAGTACTTGGAAATGAGGTTTTTAAATGTGGATCTTTTTTTTTTCATTCTTTGCAACAAACCCAATATTGTTTATGGTTATGATTTTACAGTAGGTATAGACAATAATAATTATAAAGCTGGACAGGATTCTTAGGTATCTTGAGCAAATATTTTTAAGTACGTATCGGAATGTTGGTATTTTAATACGTGGTTAAATTGTCAACTAAGGGAAGGGGGGTGTAGGACTGATTTTTTCTTGGTAGGTATTTAGCATACCCGAATATAAGATTTGTAGACTGTGCCTAGCAAAAAATATAAGTACAGTCAGCTCCAGAGAAATCTAACCCCCAGTAGTTTACAACTTTTTTTTTTAAATATTGTGGGACACTTTTCACACAGCGCCATCTAGCCCAAAGTAAACTAATATTAGCTTGTGTTATGGGCTCTAGATAACTGATAAACATACTTATATATTTCTAAATACATACATATTACAGATAAATAACACCCAGACACAGAATAAAGCATCGTGCTCATCACACAAAGTTTTATTCTGGGTGGGAATCGAACCCACGACCTCTTGCGTAGCAGTCGGATGCACTCCCACCGCGCCACAGAGGCAGTCGTTTACTCTCAAAAGGGGTGAGATTTCTTTGGAGCTGTCCGTACAAAAACCTGAGCCCTACTCTACAATTTTATATATTTTTATTAATTGTTTCGCGGCCTCGATGGCGCAGTGGTAGTGTGTGCGACTGCTGCACCTGAGGTCCCGGGATCGATTCTAGGGTCGTAAAAAAATATTTGTGTGATTCACAAATGTTTATTTCGGAGTTTGGGTGTTTCCTATGTATAATATGTATGTATTTAGAAATATAGAAGTATGTTTATCAGTTGTCTAGATCACATAACACAAGCTTATATTAGCTTACTTTGGGCTAGACTGTGTAAAAAGAAAATAAGAATGTCCCATAATATATTAACTTGAAACACTTTTACTCTAAAATAATGACATTTAATTTGAGAAGTAACGAAATTCTCAAGATAAATGTCATTGTTTATAGAAATAGCAAAAGCTGCCGATTGCTGCGAAAAGCAGTAATCGGTATTTCCTGTCTACGGGTATTTCGAACAAAGAAATTATGGCTATTTTTTTTAATGGCAGTGCATCGATAGTGACTTATGCTAACATAAAACAGCAGTGTTGATGTTATTGGTTTTCCAGTAGGCCGTGTAGCCCTCGTAAAATCTTTACCTCCTTAACATGTATCCACTGCTTGTATATTGCTCATGCACCAACCTCTAATACCTTCGTAGTAATGTTAAACATAAATTAATATCCCACCCGCCAGCACACAGGGCCATCCTGCATCCAATATAAATCATTTATTACAACAAAACTAGGGCGAGATACAATTAAACGTTAACTAGACAAAATTACCCACATCTCCAACGGAATAACGGAACGTAGGTACATTGTTATTGGTGAAACGAAACGGAATGGGTGGATGACGGTGCGGTTTTGCTTCAAATGGAAGATGGAGGAATAAAATTTAGTAATACTTCGATATTCGTATTTTATTTTAGTTTGTACATGGTGGAATGCGTTAGGGCACTTTGCTACCCAGTTGCGACTTTGTAAGGGACTCCCAGTCTTAGAGAGGGGACCGATTACCCACTATACTAGCGCCACGCTATGATGGCCGATTTATAGATGTTGTCTATGATGGCCGTTTTGATATACCTATTACAAAAGTGATGATATTATAGAAGCGCTCGTGGCCCCGCGGTCTCAGTGTTCGGGAAGCGCTCGTGGCCCCGCGGTCTAAGTGTTCGGTAAACGATCACTAAGGTACGCAACTTTCACTATGGCTGGTCGTCGGATGGGTGACCACTTTGTGGCATTTACATTTGCGAGCGTTTCCGTGCTTCGGAAGGCACGTTAAGCCGTTGGTCCCGGTTGCCAGTAAAATGGCAGTTGTTAAGCCTGGTTGAAGGCCTTATAGGCGGCATAAAAAAATTTCAACAGCAGGTAGCCACAGCCTGCGTCTGTCTATTTCAACACGGCAATGGGCTCACCACCTATTACGTGGGACAGGAATCCACACGGTGAAAAGTGGGCATATAATATGCCTCTGCCACCCCTTCGGGGATAAAGCGTGATGGATATTTATTATTTATATTTTACTTGTTTTACATAAGTACTCTTTTTTCTACCGTAGTATAAATACCCTCTAATATGGTCGACTATTCACATATTTCTACAAATAAAATATAAATAAAATTAATACAAAACTTAATGAAAGGACAAACTTCAAAACGGCCTAGTGTTTCACCTTGTCTCAATCGGGCAACAGGGTAGGTCTAAGATGAACTTACTACAACTAGATGGCGCTGTAGCAATGAGTCTAATTGCGATGTATGATTTTATTTGAAGCAATTTATAGGTCACAAAGTATAGAATATTGTTCACTCCCTCTGCCCTAATAAAGACGAAAGTGATAATAATACCGCGTGCCAAGTTTACGTCCGGCTGTAGGCGAAAATAGCATACCTGTCAGTTGAAGAGCGCGAATGACATTGATGCCTTGCTTTATGGATAGAGTAGTTTGTAAATAGTGAATATTTCAGTTTCAGTCAGCCAATCATTTCAGTTTCATTCAGTCATTTATTTCAGTTTCAGTCAGTCATTTATTTTCACTCAGCACAGCTTGGTAGGAAAGACTTTAGGGTGTACGGGAGTCAAGCGACCTCAGTTACAAGTTGTATGCTTTCTGACCAACGAACAGGTTGGAAGATCTAGACGGCAATTGCTCCCCTGGTTGGGACAAAAATGTATGGAATGGAACGATGGAAAAAATAATAAGTCTAATTTGACATACGTGTTCGTGGCCCCGCTGACTTAGTGTTCCGTAAACGATCACTGCGTTAAGCAACATTCGCTATAGGTGGTTCTTGGATGGGTGACCACTTTGTGGAATTTACATTTGCGAGCGTTTCCGTGTTTCGGAAGGCACGTTAAGCCATTGATCCAGGTTGCAAGTAAAATGGCAGTCGTTAAGCCTGGTTGAAGGCTGCTTTAAAAATTTCAACAGCATGTCGCCACAGTTTGCGCCTGTCCATTTCAACACGGCAAAGGGCTCACCCCCTGTTACGTGTGACAAAAATTCATTCGGTGAAATGTGGGCGTATAGTATGACTCTGCCTACCCCTTCGGGGCGTGATAATATGTATGTATGTATTTAATTTTACATACATATTATCACGCTTGTCTCCCATTAGGGTAGGCAGAGACTACGACTATCCACTTGCTACGATTCCTGGCATACAACATTCGCTTCTTTTAATTTCATAAGTGTTTTCATACACACTGGCCGGTTAAGAGAACCTTGACATGACTTTTCTTCAAAAGGTCTTCCATTTGATTGACAACACACGCCGAGGTCGACCCCTACCTGTTTGCCCATTCCCTCTTGGCACTTAAATCTGCTTCGTCAGTCTATTTTCTTCTATCCTACGTGCCCATCCATCTAAGCACTAATTTTTCAAGTGAAACTTCTTTATCGATATTGAGAGAAAATTTAATAGCTGTAAAAAAATGTCGTAGAGAAATTTCACTTCTTACCTGTGTACCTATTCTAGTACACACACATATTTTTTCTATCTTAGTCACTACATCTTCTGTCGTTACGCAATGTTCCTTTGTCATGCGGTTCCATTCGTTGTCCATCAACTTCACTCCAGCCATCTCATTTCGAGCCTAATCTTAGCTGCTCCTAATATCTTAGTCAATTAAAGCGGGCCTCGGGCTACAATCCAGTTAGAGATTCCAAACGTTTGACAAGTTTGACAAGTCAACGCGGACAAAAAATTCATTTGTCATTTAAAATGTATCAAATTTCCTTCATTAGATTCACTCATCTTGTCAATAGGAAAAAGAAATGAAAAGTTTTATGAAACTAAACTAAAAACTAACTATCTTCACGCTGTATCCCTGACGGGGTAGTCAGAGAGGACAGATCGCCAGGCTTCGCGATCCATGCATACTTCTTTCGCTTCTTCGAGATTCATCAATCGCTTCATACACGCACGTCTGGGTATCCGAGTACTTTTGACCTTTCCGTTTTTGAGCAATCTGCTCACGTGGTCTTCATATGAAAGTCTCGGCCTTCCCTGACTCCTTCTACCCTCTACTTTTGAACAATATATATTCTTCGTCAATCGTTCCTCACTCATTCGTTGGACGTGTCCAAACCAACGGAGCACGCCCTTTTCAAGCTTAACGCTGACACTTTCATTCAAACCTGCCATATTACGTATCACTTCGTTACGTATTCGGTCGGCCAAGGTAAGTTAAGGTAAGTTTTATGTTTTTTTTTAAATTCTGGCAACGCGATTGCCAACAACAAAATTAATTGATCTTCCATTAATTGCATTTTTCTTCAAAAGAGACCATTTTCAAGTAGATAATATGAATATTCCTCATTCAAAAGAAGCAAATTATTCTTGTAGATAGCAGCGTATTCATGTAGTTTGTTACAAAGTACCCATTAACGTGGTAGGAGCGGGTACGTACGTTACGTTTTGGTGTAATTTGCGCGGCAAGATGTATAATAGCATTTCACTTCGATATATCACTGTCTTTCACTATAGCACGTTTACACGACATTTATGTCTCAAGAAACTACCATTTTTACACATAAAACAAAGTTAAAGCACTAGTTTAATAATATACAGGAAAATAATATACAGCAAACGTTTGCAATTCGAGAAGTTCTCGCACAAATCCCTAATAAAAATTCCACATTTTCCTAATTTAAATTTGGAATTATATTATTTAAATTCAAACTGTGCAATTGATACCAAAACCAGTCAGATACAAATGGTATAGTCAAAGTGATTTTATTACAAGTTCTTACATAAGTTTAGGACTTATGTAAGAGGAGTCTTTTCCCCAAGCAGCATGTAAGTACTGTGCTCTAACCGTCTCTAAGTACCTTCTCTATCCATTTATACATTATTTTTTCTTAATTAGTCCAATCAATCCAGAACACAACAAAAAAAACAAATTATTTTTGATTACACCCTAACACCTTGTAGATAGATGATAAAATGGCCGCCAATTATGTAGCAGCTGCTCCTGTCCGGTCTTATCATTACGTTTCACGCATAATTTACTTTCGAGAACAGTTAATAAAATCATTTTATTGATTGCGTTTGACAGCTGTCAAGAATCGTGGCTTAAATGATTTTATTATGAATGAAGCTTTACGTTGTGTATGTGTTTTTTTAATGTCTTAAGTTGTGTCGAGGCTGTCTGACTGATGTCAGACCCCTAGCAAAGGTCTTTGTTCAAAGAACAGGTTAACTTGACCTCAGTTCCTTGGAAACCGTATCCCAATGAGGTGTCTTACTCCTGCGGGCATGAAAAACATTAAATTTTAATGTTATCTTTTCTTGAAATATTATCTTAATTGCATTCTATGCAATCAGTAAAGCTCAGCGCTTATCAATCAGAGTGTACCTACCCAGCAATGATGCCCAGAATGATAATTATAAGCTCTATAAACATCAGACAATTTACCATTAATTCAAAGAAGGGCTTCAAAAATACCGCATCACCATAGATTATAAAATCGAACCTTATAAAATCGGCTACCAAACTCCCCTCTACATCAGAAGGCGTATACATAACTAGCGTCGATGCCTTCGCTTTAAAAAAAAAGAAAATTAAGAAAAAAAAACAGCCGACGATGAGGTAACGAACGAGGCGCGGTTGGCGCGTTCCTTTTTTAAGATCCACGACGTGTGTGGTCCATTTGGTACGTGAAACATAGAATTTTTTACCTAGATGTAATATAATAGGGTTTAGTTTTCCTTGAATCGATTTACGAAAATATTTCTGTACAATAATATGGATATTGAGGCCGTTCAGGAACTTAATTGGTAGAAAATTGTGTAGTGTAATATTTATTTCATGCCCATATATACGTGTTTTGATATTTTAAATCTCGGTATGACTTAATAATATTGTATAAAATGTTTATTTACACTCGTTAAGGCGTTTAAAAAGTGCGTTCAACCTGCTTTCTGTGCCAGTCCACGCACAATCTTTGATAACAATTCACAATGCTACTGAATAAAACGTATGATTATATTCTCTTCGGTGTAATTTAAACATGAACAGTTAATAACCTTCTTTTATTATTCGAAAAAGAAAACATAATAACATACATTAAACTTTTTTTTTATGGCTCATATAAATAGAGATAGGGCAATAGTGATCAGAATTTTGGCGGCTGAGAATTTCATACGTACATATAATCACATCCTATTCCCTGAATAGGAGTAGGCAGAGACATACTTACTAAACGCCCACATTACACGAGTTGTATTTTACGTAAATATAATAATAGGAAAAAATAAAATAAATATAATGTAATAGACAATACTGTTTAAAATAAAAAAATCCAAAAAGAAGTCCCATTTTTATTTTAATTATGTAAACGAAAACTACTGTAATTGCTGGCGATTAAAAAAGATGGTCGTGAGTTTTATTGCCAGGTTCTTCCTCAGGCTCTACCTATTGCTTTGCGAATCTGGCAGTACCTAAATGTAGAAGCAATAATCTTGACGTTCATTAGTGTTACTTTGTGACCTATATGAATATAGATATTTTTATTTTCATTTTTATATGGGACTACAGCTGAACGGTACCTTCCGAAGTACGTAAGCGCATGTAAATGAAAATACCACAAACGCTTTCCCATCTCAGGGCTCTTCATAGCGATAAGTACTTAACTAATCTTGCGCTTCGGTTAACGCAGTAATCGTATACTGAATACAAGCGCTTCTCAATCCCGAAAACTTCCCGATAGAACAGTCTCTTACTTTACTGGCAACCGGGACCAACCGCTTGACGTGCCTTTCGAAACACGAAAACGCTCGCAAATGTAAATGCCACAAAGTGGTCCCCCATACGAGGACCAGCCATAGTGAAAGTTGATAATTAGATTATTTTTTTAATTAGATTATTATACGCTGTGATAAATAGATTAACTTAAATTAACTATCTTCACGCTGTATCCCTGTCGGGGTAGTTAGAGAGCACAAATCGCCAGGCTTCGCGATCCATGGATACTTATTTCGCTTCCTGTAGATTAATTAATTAATTAGATTAACACTTAAATTAATATGACTTTCTTAATATACTTAATGCTTTTTGTAGATTTTGATGAGCAATAATTTGGACACATGAACAATTCTATTTCGCACTTCGCTGCAGAAAAATTACATTTTATTAAATTACTCGTGCCCACATAAAATAAGTTGATTAAGTTTAAATTATGACTTGTTCCGAGTTCGCGCATCGCTGCTAATAGGATAATGAATGTGTTGCCTACTAAAGAGCGAAGTGTAATTATCTAGTGAGAAATTTAATTGACCGGGTTGCCATGTTAGGTATATGCGAATTGCCGTAGTGTTGAAAAGTTCTTGGAAGAATTATTTATTTCTTAAAACTCGTTTGGTCACTCACCATTATTATTTTTTTCTTATTAAATAGGTTCCTATATAAATACGGGGAGTTATACAACTGCGGAATACTTCAATGCATACTGTTTCTACTTTTCTTTCTATATTGGAACTGCTATTACAATATCTCATTATTTTGTTGGCAAGCCATCTGTAAAATGAAATGAAATAAAAAATATCTTAATTCATGTAGGTCACAAAGTAACAATTATGAACGTCAAGATTATTGCTTCTACATTTACATTTACTGCCAGATTCGCAAAGCAATAGGTAGAGCCTGAGGAAGAACCTGGCACTAAAACTCATGGCCACTCTTTTATAATGTATTTATTTATCTACCACGCCTTATCCCCGAAGGGGTGGCAGAGGCATACATATTGTATGCCCACTTTTCAACATGTGTATTCTTGTCCAACACTGAGTAGTTTTTGCCATGGATAGAGGATATGTAGTCTGATTATATGTAGCTTATATATGTAGATCCAACGTCTTGTTATTCTTCATACATATATACATACATATTGTAACACCTTTATCCCCGAAGGGGTAGGCAGAGGCATAATAAACGCCTACATTTCACCGTATGCATTTTGGTCCCACGTTACAGGTGGTGAGCCCATTGCCGTGTTGAAATAGACAGACGCAGGTTGTGACTTCCTGGTGATGAAATTTTTCAACCCGCCCATAAGGCCTTCAACTTGACTTAACGACTGCCATGTTACTGGCAATCGCGACCAACGGCTTAACGTGCCTTCGAAGCACGGAAACGCTCGCAAATGTAAATGCCACAAAGTGGTCACACATTCGAGGACCAGCTATAGTGAAAGTTGCGTCAAAACACTGAATCCGCGGGGCCACGAGCACTTCAATAATCACCAGTAACATTTGTTTCCGTTTGTTGCTCTTACAGACTCAGGTTCTTCAAATGGACGGTAAAGAGGCACATTATTGGACCGCTATCAATAGCATTGTGGCCTTTGAGAGTGCCCGTCAATTTGCAAGACGTCGTCATGACTTTTCTTCATTTAAACGAGTAATTAAAAAAAAAAAAATTAAGACCGTACGACCGACTTAATTGGCAATCGCAATCAATTATTACGTATGAATTGAATATAGTCCAGTCATTACGTCGGAAAAATCTGGTTAAAAATGCAAATAAACCGAGAAAGCCAAATTTTGGATATTACGTGGGGGGTGGCTAGAAAAGCTTAAGTTCAAATTGTCGACCAAAATAGCCTGATGGGTTTTCCGCCATCTTCAAAAAAGGGAAAAGAAACGAAAAGAAACGAAAAGAGGCAATAGTAATAAGCGTGATGCATGGTGGAATGAGGAAGTGAAAGAAGCAGTTCGAATGAAGAAGAAAGCATGGCTAGACTACTTAGCCTCGCGGTATGATTTTAATATGAAAGAGAGATACAAGCTGCAGAAAGTTAACACGAAGGCACTGATAGAAGAAGCTCGTGAAAGGTGCAGAATGAAAGCGGATGAAAGGTTGTCGTCCAATTTCCGGGATAATGCCAAGCTCTTCTGGAAAGAGGTAGGCAAGACCCGGAGTTGTTCGGCAATCTGCAGTATGAATAAAGTGCTTAGTGTTAACAATGACGTCCTAACAGACCAAAGTGACGTCCTGCAGAGATGGAGTGAATATTATGGAAAGATGTATGCAAGAAATGACAGAGATGCCACATCGGGAAGTGTAGCTCACTTCGATGCTCCGGATCCCGATGTCATTGAAGTCATTAGTATGAAAGAAATAGAACAAGCGATAAGAAGTATGAAATGTGGTAAGGCTGCGGGAAAAGACAGAGTTACTGCTGAGATGATCAAGTACGGTGGGTCGCGTGTCTGGGACACACTTTGTCTGTTATGCAACTTGTGCTGGCGGACGGGTGAGGTCCCAGATGACTGGCGAGTAGCAGTTGTAGTACCTCTTTACAAAGGGAAAGGCTCGCGCCTAAACTGCTCCAGCTACAGGGCGATCAGCTTGGTCAGCTTAGCTAGTAAGGTGTATGCAAAGGTTATAACGGCACGAATGCAAGAAAAGTCTGAAAGGTATTTATGGGAGGCTCAATGCGGATTCCGACGTGGAAGAGGTTGCATGGATCAAGTGTTTTCTCTCCGCATGATCGCGGAAAAGTTTCTGGCTCTTAGCCAGAAGGTTTTCTGCGCTTTTGTGGATCTAGAGAAAGCATTTGATAACGTTGTGAGAGAAACGCTGTGGGACTTGCTGCCAGGATATGGTGTGGACGGCTCGCTACTGCGGGCAATACAGTCGCTTTATAGGGACTGTAAGGCTTGCGTGCGAGTAGGGGGGGATGTGTCACCTCTTTTTGATGTCTGTACAGGCGTCAAACAGGGATGTGTCATGTCCGCCTGGCTGTTCATAGTGTATCTGGACAGTTGCCTGCAGAAGTTGAAAGATTTTAATATGGGTGTGAATTTGGGTGACTTTACAGTAAACTGTCTGCTGTACGCTGATGATGCGGTGCTCATGGCCTCATCAGAAGCCGACCTACAGGCATTAGTCACTAATATGAAAGAGGGGTGTGAAAGTAAGGGTCTCCGCATGAATGCAAGTAAAACTAAGGTTCTAGTATTTGAAAGAGGTGACGTAAGAACTAAATGCGAGATTAGGGTAAACCAGGAACGTCTAGAGCAAGTGAATGAAATTGTGTATTTAGGAAGTATGTTTAGCGCGGATGGAAGATGTGATTCGGATGTAGAACGGCGAGTAGCTGCCGGAAACAAAGTTAACGGTGCTTTGTCCCAGTTAGTAAAGCGACAAAGCATCGTAAAAGAAGCACGAATGGCGATTCATAACGCAGTGCTAGTGCCAACTTTGCTTTACGGTAGTGAAACCTGGGTATGTCAGCAGATGCATGAAAGTAAATTGAATGCTGTGGAGATGCGATCACTTCGAAAATTGTGCGGCGTTACCTTGGCCGACCGAATACGTAACGAAGTGATACGCAATATGGCAGGTTTGAATGAAAGTGTCAGCGTTAAGCTGGAAAAGGGCGTGCTCCGTTGGTTTGGACACGTCCAACGAATGAGTGAGGAACGATTGACGAAGAATATATATTGTTCAAAAGTAGAGGGTAGAAGGAGTCAGGGAAGGCCGAGACTTACATATGAAGACCACGTGAGCAGATTGCTTAAAAACGGAAAGGTCAAAAGTACTCGGATACCCAGACGTGCGTGTATGAAGCGATTGATGAATCTCGAAGAAGCGAAAGAAGTATGCATGGATCGCGAAGCCTGGCGATCTGTCCTCTCTGACTACCCCGTCAGGGATACAGCGTGAAGATAGTTAGTTAGTTAGTTAGTTCAAAAAAGGGTTAAATTCAGTTTTTTCATCATAACTCGGTTCCCCGTTGAGATAAGATTTTTTTTTTACAATTTCATTATTTTATTTTTTACTTTTTTAAAGATTGCGGAATACCCATCAGGTTATTTTGGTCGACAATTTGAGCTTAAGCTTTTCTAGAACCCCCCCCCCCCCCCACCTCCACCGTAATATCTAAAATTTGGCTTTCTCGGTTTATTTGCATTTCCAAATGTATATAATGACTGGACTAATATACTAAGCACAGCGACACAACAGCGAAGAAAAAGTAGCTAACTGTATCTGTCTCGCTCGGGTACACTCGGCGTTCCCGAGTTCACCCGATCGAGCCTTTCAAATGAAAATGAAATAGCTTTATTCATGTAGGTCACAAAGTAACACTTATGAACGTCAAGGTTACATCTTCTACATTTACTGCCAGATTCGCAAAGCAATATTTAGAGCCAGAGGAAGAACCTGGCAGAGTGTGACGGACCAGCCTAAGTTACCTACGGAAAAATCTGTGAGTAGCGCCAAAAGAAGTTTTCACTTCTAAAATTAGATAGTGAATGTAGACAAGAAACTAGCGTCAATGTCACAGTCGGGTAACACCCCCCCCCCCCCCATATTCGCACGAAACTCTAACAGTCCCTACAAACTTACGAAGTGACTATACTGTCGTCCACACCATATTCGGACAGCAAGTCCCACAGAATATATCCCACAAGATTATCAAATGGTTTCTCCAGCTCTACAAAAGCGCAGAAAACCGCATGGTTAATCGCCAAAAAGTTCTCCGCGATCATGTAGAGCGAAAATACTTGATCCATTGCAACCTCTTCCACGTCGGGATCCGCATTGAGACTCCCACAAATACCTTATAGACTTTTTTTGCATTCTTGCCGTTATAACCTTTGCATACATCATGCTAGCTGAGCTAACCAAACTGATCGCCCTGTAGCAGTGTAGCAGATTATTTGATTAAGCATTTTTACCACAAATGAGACAAGACACATCTTTTGAAATGTGTACTTTTCTGACATAATAAGGTTGTGTACTTTTTTGACAGTCAGGTTATAATATCGAGAACCTGATAGGAATACAACTGTCAAAGAGCACGAATAATTTAAAAGCGATGCCTACCACTAAAACACATACCATCAAAATTTTTGCCGGCCGTGTTCAACACAAAACAAACACCTGAAATCGTTATCACAGATCTCGTAAAAAAGTCTTTTGAAACCCCAATTTTCGCCGCCTCCATTTTAGTCGAGCGCGGCAAACGAAAAAAAAAGATATATTTGACAGCTACGGACAATAGACCGTACGCTACATGTAGTCCCTAATCGTTTAGACTAAGTTTATGATAATGGCGATTTTGTTTTTTTTTTTCATACTTAGACTGGCTTGGCATTTCAATACTTGAGTTTTGAGGTAAGCGCAAAAAGTTCTTAGTTTCCTTAAAGTTTTCAAATAAAATATTAAAAGATAAATCACATTTTAATTCCTGTTAGGTAGGTACCCAGATGGGTAGACTTCAATGATTCACACCTTTTATTGCCTTTAAAATAATATAGCAATTTATAAAAGTGTATTTATCATTTTAGGAATGGCTTTTGAAAGTTAGATGAATTGATTAAAAATATTTGTTAGTAGATGAGTGGCGATAGTGACCGACAAGCTATCACGCTCCAAAACTGGGGACCGAGTCTGCTATTTCCATCATGTCGAAATCGTCGCTCAATAGAAAGACACCGGTACAATTTTGACAGTTTTTCGTAGTCTACTATTACAATCTACAATAGATTCAATTCAATTCAATTAAATTCTTATTATGGCTTTCTGTGCTCTTTGCAGCAACTTGCCAGTGTCCCGTAGCAAGAAGTAACGAAGGAGGCATACAGTGGCTCGGGATTTGACCGGTGGCCTTGGATATGAAGTTAACTCAGCCAGAATTACACATGAAAAAGTCAACACACACTTACAAATACAACAGATAATAAATATAAGCCAACACAAACAGATAATAAATATTAATTACTAAAGATTTAGGGCCATTCATTAGCTAGGTATCAAAAATAAGTAATGGGGAGCAAAGTATAAATTAAATTTTTAATTGATTAATTTTAATAACTTTACCCAGGGATTTTACAAAGGGAGTGAAAACTAAGGAAAGAAGGGATTCAACAGAGGCGGGGCGAGGGATATTGTCCGGAAGAAAATCATACAGTGATATTCTATAGAGGGGACAACTGAAGAGGATGTGATTGACGGAACCTTCATCTAAACCACACTCGCAGAGAGAATGATCCCTTACCCTAATCTTCGCCAAATGAACCGGAGTACAGGCGTGACCTAAGCGGAGGCGACAAATTACAGAAATGGCATGCTTGTTCATACCGCGATATTTGAAAAACCAAGGTTTATTAGGTATAGTGGATTGGATTGCTCCGTAATATTTCCCTTTTATTTTTTTGGATTTCCGACATTTGTCATTCCAAGCAAGAGTAAGGCTGGTTTTTAGAACTTCCATTAAGTCATGCGTTAAAAGGTAAGAGTGCTCAGTTGTTCCTAACCTAATGGCACTTCTTGCGCAAGAGTCTGCAGTCTTATTACCTGGTATGTTGGAATGACCTGGTATCCATGCTAATACTACAAGCAAACCACGTTCGTGGCAATGCAGTAGAGCCTCACTTATTTTAAAAATGATGGGAAATTTAGTTTTGGAGCGGAAGGGATTTGCAAGTATAGCTTGTAGGCAGCTTTTGGAGTCAGATAGAATCAGGGATTTATTAAGATTATGAGATTTAATATACTGAATGGCTTCGAGAATTGCTATTGACTCTCCGGTGAAAATAGAAGACATAGGGGGACATTGGTAGCACAATATAATTTTGTATGTCGGGATCCACACTGCAGAACCAACAGGCTCGTTTTTGTTCATTTTGGAATAATCAGTATAGATTTTTAGCCAACCATCAAAATTGTTAGATATAACATTATTGAAAATCTCATTCGCATCTATAGAACCCTTTTCAATACCCAAATCAATCAGTATATTAGGACGGAAAATAGCAGCCTTGAAGGGGAGAGAGTAAAGTGAATCAGTTGGCTCTGATTTACCGGATGAGGAAGACGAGTGTACTTTAGGAAACTGATAGAATTCTACTAACACTTACCGTGCCAGTGGCCGCTTATCAGTTGCATTTTTGACAGTCTACTAACTTTTTGACAGCAAAAAACAGTGATTCTGGTTCTATGGCTTCTCATTAGTAGACTCGGCCCCGATTCCGTGGCTTTTAATTTGCGGCATTGTTGAGAGCGAATGTCGTCTGACCTACCAACCCCTATGAGTACGCTTGAGTCGTTGTCTTGTCCATTTGTCAGCAGGTGCACAGGTATCAGATGAGGTCGCTTGGGCCCCGTAGATCTTAGTAGGGCCACTTACACCCAACGTATAGATTTTTAATCGCTATCGCTCGTCGCTTGCTCCTATCCTTGTACGCTCTCCCTGTCCTAGCGATAGAAACAGCTTCGATACTTTCTCGTTCGCTATTCACGTAATTAGCTAACAGCGGGATTCTTGTATTTCGTATTGTTATACGCTATATTGTATACAACAAATACTAAATGTTATTATAAAATATCCTATGATATAATACATACACACATACATATTTTCACGCCTTTATACCCGAAGGGATAGGCAGAGGCATGTAACAGGTGGTGAGCCCATTGCCGTGTGATATTATATGATATGATATATGATATGTATAAAGTAAATTTATAGGCAATGTTTACCAATCACGCCTTATTCCCGTAGGGGTGGCAGAGGTATATCACACACTCACTTTTCACCGTGTGTATTTCTTTCCCAAGGTCATGAGCACATTGCCGTGTTGAAATAGACAGACGCAGCTTGAAATATTTCAAGCCTTCAACTTGACTTAACAACTGCCATATTACTGGCAACCGGGACCAACGGTTTATAACATACAACGGTAATAATTATTTAGTTACCATCGGTACGTATCGACGAAAATTTCGGTTTTTAATAACCAAAGATTCTACGACATTGAACTATCTGTCTCAAAAGTTAAAAATTCAACTGCTTATCTGTGGTAGCGATCTACGTTTTACTGAAGATAGAATGACAATGACAATTGTAAGACGAATCGTCATTTAAGAGTAGAGTTCAGTGGCTAGAACATTGCCCTGGGTTAGGCAAAGATTACGGGTTTAATCCCTGTCTCGAACCAATGTTTTTTTTTCACTTTAATAAAAATGTATGTGAAAGTTAGCTTATTAGATTGAGTTAGCTTATTAGATAGATTGAGTGGAGTCCATCGCACCAATGTTTAAAAATGGTTGTAACACTGTTCATTGGTATCAGAGTTGTAAAATATAAAGATGGCTCTGTCATACTTTTAAGTGATGATTAAATATAGTGAAGAATTTTAACTTGTTTCGGTACGGTTCGGGTAGTTCAGTGGTTAGAACATTGCTCTGGTTAGGCAAAGGTCACGGGTTCAATCCCCGTCTCGAACCAAGTTGTCTTCTTGTACTTTAATTTAAAAAAAGGGAAAGTTATCATACTAATTGCTTTAAAAATTTATCAATAGTATCATTTCGATCGAAATTTACATGTGTGTTTAATGGCACAATAGTATTTCGTGTTATAAATATACAAATTTCAGAAACCGTAAACTATAATTTACACGCCTACGCCTCTTTTGTGAAATTTAAAACGAGCGTCTAAAAGAGATTTTCTTAGCCACCCCTTCCGGCATTTATTTGCATAGACAAAGACATTTTTTTCTTTGGCGGGAATCAATTCAAAACTCCCTCTGAAATAAGAACGCTCCTATCTGTCAAACGTCAAGTACCCGTTTGTTTTAGATTACACGCGTGATAGAGTTTCATTCTATATTTGAATTTATCACTTACCTCTTTTTTTTTTTGTAATGACATACTAGGCCCTCAGCAAGACTACATAAACATAATGCATTTGGACTCAGTTCGGCTGAGCACCCTATTTAGTGCGAACACAGCATGCTCTAAAAATTCTAATACTTCAGTACAAAAGCGAACTTTAAGAATTTAAAATTGGGGAATAAACATTAAAACACAATTACTAACAGTAAAGAAATCAAAACAAATGAAATAAGGAAATAAAAATAAAAATAATTAAAAGTTAGTTAGAATGAGCAGAGCCGGGCCTTGAGAGAAAAAATGTCATAATTGTTTTCACCGATGCACTAAAAAAATCCAAGTCACGACAAACTTCATCACAGGTATGGCACATCCGGTATAACGATGAGTGTTGACCGTAATTGGTACGACAGAAAGGCAACGCAAACAATTTGCAATTATGCAGGCGGTTTCCAGCGCGGGGTACGTAGATTTGCAATTTACCAAGCAAATCAGAACTATTGACCATCCCATGTAGAACCTTGTGAAGAAATACGGCGTCGGCTGTACTCCGTCTGAGGTCCAGGGACGCCATGGCAAAGTAATCAAGTGTCGAACGATAAGTATTCAGTTTCCGACACAGGTTATTGCTATAAGTAAGGCGGTACAGAAATGTTTTCTGGAGTCTTTCGATTCTGTTTATATGAACTTTATAGGATGGACTCCAAATAGGGCCGCAATATTCCAATAAACTGCGGACGTAACTATTATACAGAAGAATAGGTATTTCTGGATCTCCAAAACTTTTGGTTTGTCTTATAACAAAACCAGACAGCCTACCACCCTTTTTGATGATGCTGTCTATGTGCTCACGAAAGTCAAGTATTTACGTAAGCGTTGCAAATTCAAAATGGCTGTTTCGTTTGTATTTTTATGTTTGTGCATAGGATCTGATAGTCTTTATTTGAATTTTTAGGGCCGTCAGAATGATTAGATATGGATTTTACCTTAGCTGAAGGTTGTAATTTAATTTACTATCAAGTTTAGATATCTAAATGTTTATGCTAAGAGATTTTCGTTGAAATAAGCTAATGGTAAGCTTATCCAAATAAATTTAACAGCTGATAGTAAAACGCATATTTAGGTAGATATTAAAAATAGATCCTATGTAAGAAAATCCTCTTTGGCCACCGGAAGCGTATTAACAAAAATAATACTAATAGTAATTCATTCAATCATTCATTCAGTATTAATGTTTTCATCTTGAAGCAATACTTACAATATTACATATAGCTTTCCTAAGTTTCATGCCGGTTCTTCTCAGGTGGGCCGCGTTCCGTTTCGAATTGGTGCTCACATTAATAATATTAAATTTATCTTTAGTTCTAGTGTATAAGATGAGTGTCTAGCACATAAGACCTTTTAGCCTTTTTGTTACCACCTCAATAAAAAGGCAACAGGTTCAAAATTTCTTACAAATTTAACATCTAAAATAGACACATTTTATTAAATTTATTAAATTCATTCGGCCCTTTAGACCCACCCCAGTTCCGTGCTTCGGAAGGCACGTTAAGCCGTTAGTCCCGGTTGCCAATAAATTGGCAGTCGTTAAGCCAGGTTGAAGGCCTTATGGGCGGCTTAAACATTTCAACAGCAGGTAGCAACAACCTGCGTCTGTCTATTTTAACACGGCAATGGGCTCACCACCTATTACGTGGGACAGGAATACACATGGTGAAAAGTGGGCATATAATATATATGCCTCTGCCACCCCTTCGGGGATAAGGCGTGATAGATAAATAAAATAAATAATAGTTCTAGTGTATGATATTTTGTAAGCGCCTTTAAAATGGTCTATGCGAAATTAAGACATTTTTATTCTATTTTACATTATTTAAAGTGCCGCAGACTTTCTTACTATTCCCAGTTTTTATAAAGTATCTCAAACGACTTCTTGCTACCACCTATTTAAGTTACATGGTACCTACGATTTAGTACAATGCAGTTGACAACCGGCTTGGCAGAAAGGGCTTTTAAACACACTGAGATTATTATTAGGTCTTTACTACTACTTTTTTAAGTAGTTGTAGTCTGTATGAGTCCGAAATAGCGTCGATGAGGATTTCCACGCGAGAAATAAAAATGTGTGTGTGTACACAAGTAAGCAGTGAAACTTCTTTACGACATTTTTTTTAACAGCTATATAAGTCTCTCATACGTCGATAAAGAAGTTTCACTTATGATAGAGAAGTTTTACTTCAAAACAACATGGCGCGTAACTGAAAAACGTGACGATTTTTTTTTACACCAATGAAATTTCTCTTAATAAGGAAGTTTTACAAAAAAAAAATCTCTTCAGCTTAGTGTATTTCTCAGTTGCTACCAAACCCTTAATGGATTGAACCTGGGGCCGCTTTTATGTGACTGCCAGCAGCTAACGCTTGGCTTATTTTGTTTAGAAGTGACTGACGTCCTAAAGCTGAAAGACGCCTGCGCCTTTGCCTCGTCTATTAGTCAGCAGGTGCGCCGCTCGCTTGGGCCCCGGGGATCTTGATGAAGACCCTTACACCCTCTAGTACTTTACCTAACTGTAAGGCATTATATTATCTGTGCTTTAAATATGATAAATATGTGTTTCATTCATGATTTCTCCGCTTTTTTAAAATTTTTTTCATGACCACCATAATGGTAAAGTTTTAAATCTTTCGCGGTTTTTCCCACACCCGAAATATCATAATTAACTCCAGTATAGTAATAGATTACTACCATTTTGTTAAAAGTACGTTAGTAAGTAATTTAAAAAAGTAGATTCAAGTATTTTCAATATTTATTGTAATTGCTTCCTAAGTTATCTATTCATATGCATAGCTCAACTAAACAACTTAAGATATCAGAGTTACGTGCTAACTTTATTACAAGAACTTTACATTTTAATTCCCCGTTTAGGTACTGTACAAATCTCTGTCCACATTTGTCGCAGTAAATGCAGCATAAATCGTCATACAGGTACATTATACCTAAAATATCTGTCCAAAATTCTTCAAAAATATAAATATTAAACACGGAAATATGGTTTGTTCTGTCAAATACAAGTCGCATTGTCAATTGTGTGGTGCTTTCTTACACCTTATCAGTTACGCTTGTTGCTAATGAATCGGATTTAAAAATCACCGTAGCTTTTCTAAGAAACCATTGTCCATTTTGACAATTCAGTTGTCAAACTCTTTAATCTATGGTTTTGGCTAAGGGCATTAGCTATACAGCCGCAAATAGTATCTTTGTTACTTATATTGAATCAAATGCAGTTAGTGAGTGTCTTAGGCCTGCATTATAGAAGACATTTTAGCGTTTTTGACGGCAAACTTTAAGTTTGTTACATATTTTAGCGTAAATTTTCGCGGTAAATTGATTATTTCTTGTTTTGACTTAATTTTTTCTTGTTTGTTGACGTTGGCGGACCGTGACCACGGTGTTTGATTGTTATTTTTTGTTGGTTTACTGGAATTGGGTTTAAAATGTTACGAGAGAGAAAGAATTGAATATGCAAGTAAGAATTTAATGCCAGCTGTGAATTTGTGAGACAAACCTTGGGCTACAGCGTGTTGGTGTCATAGTTTAAATTAAAAGTAATTACTAGCAAGGTGTAGATATCAATTTTACAAAAATGAAAAATGTTCAAGGTTAAGTCCCAAGTTCGTTTATGTAGACAAACCTCTGTGGTTTATGGTAACATAAACCAGGTTTGTCATGTTAAAAATGTTTTTGTAAATGTATTTTTATACTATTAATAGATATAAAAAAATGTTTCGATAAACCTATATCTACAAATAATATTAATTGTCCATAAAACCTAAATCATTAGTACTATACAAAAGCTAAACAATATAATTTGGCACGCGTAACGCTCAGACCAGTAGCTCGAAGTCCGACAATAGAAAAACAATACAGGTATGCAAAAGATATAAATATTGTCTATACCTCAAAGTAAACCTTTTTTTATTTGGACCCGTCATTCAAAAGAGTTCCAAACGTAAATTCGCGACGGTGTAAACATGCTATTGTCTATGCCAGGTGACAGTGACAATTTATTCTTTTCACGACCTGTCAAACTTAATGTCAATATTTTGGCGCGATTTGTAACGCCGTAGGTGGCTGTAAAGTACAAGCTAATAATGTAATGTCCTGTAGAGTCCGTTTTAGGGAGTGATAGACGACAGGATTAAGGAATAATGTTATGCTGAGGTGCATGAAGCGTTTTTAAATGATTTTCACGGTCTCATCGTAATGGATGTACTTACAACCTTTGTTGAAAATAAATTCCGATGTTTGGTATCATCCATACTTCCATTGTTCCCTATAGGGACCAACTTTTGCTCCTAACGCCACTGGCTTAGTGTTCTGTAAACTGTCACTACTTAAGCATTTTATGCTATAAAATAACCTATGATGGGTGACAGTTTATGGAATTTATGAGCTGTTGCAGGGCGAGTCTAGCACTTCCGGTGTAGCAAACGTCCATAATATAGGCTACGGTGACCACTTTCAGTTAGGTGGTCCGTATGCTTGTCTGACGCCATTAAAAAAATATCAATGGTAAAGCGTGTTTGCTGGTCCCTCTTTTATGTCACACATATATCAAGATTTTTTATATGATAAGTCATACATATACCACTTTTATTTAGGAAAACATCAAAATAATTACGTATAACTTACTTCTGTGTTGTCCTTAAACACTTTTACAAGAAACAGTGACCTAATCCTGTAGTTTTAAATAAACCTAGTATTTAAAAACATAAATTTTTGTTAAATAAAATAAATATATAAATAAAAAATATGTTAAATGGCAGTCGTTAAGCCAAGTTGAAGGCCTTATGGTCGGCTTAAAAACATCAACAGCAGGTCGCCTCAGCCTGCGCCTGTCCATTTCAACACGGCAATGGGCTCACCACCTGTTACGTGGGACTAAAACGCATACGGTGAAATGTGGGCGTTTAATATGTCTCTGCCTATCCCTTCGCTCTATCCCTAACACTGAGTCCGCGGGGCCACGAGCTATATTTATTGTAATAAATAAACATAATGTCAATAAAATAAAACTCACAGGAGTACTAGGACATGTAGCTGAAGGGTTTGTTTGTTGCTAGGTTTTACAGAATTTACAATACGATATTATCAAGACACATAGGTAAGGTCCGGTACGGCTACATCGATTAATTATAAATATTTGACTGCTTTGGTGTGCAGTGCAGTGCTAGTGTATGCGACTTCCACGCCTGAGGTCCCGGGTTTGATTCCCAGGTCTGAAAAAATATTTGAGTGATCCACAAATGTTTGAATCGTATTTCATTGACCGAAACTTAAATATGATTTGATTGTAGAGCTACACTGTCAGTGTTAGAAGCATGTTTGTGATTGTACAGATTTTGATGTGCTAATATAGACAGAATATGAACTTAGATTTTTGTTAATAAAAAATGTCTAAGTTCATATTCCATTCATGATGAGCCGTAAGTACTAATGTGAAAGCAGCCTAGCTGTGAAAATAACATATCTACCTACTTAGGTACTTGGCGAAAGAAGGTTCAAATTTCGAATCTGAAATAAATATAGGTTAAAAATGGTCATAGCGAATAAAAAAGCCTTTTAAAAGAACCCGACTTTTCAAGACCACCAAGCAATTACATTCGCTGAAAACTTTTTCAAATTAAAAACAAAAGATTTAATTCCGGAACGTTTCTCAAAGGCGGTTCGACGCACAGAGTTTGTTATGGCTAGAGTTCTGGGCTTTCATTTCCTTCTTACTTTATTAATCTTGCGGGTATCGATTGCCTCGGTTAGATGTGTACCCATCCATGAAATGTAATGTAATATATGAACACAATAGAATCCAGTCACAATAATAATATTAATACCTATAAAAGTTTACTACATTCGAATTGTAAAGTAGTTTGTTGCCTGTGGTAACTAATTTGAATTTGTATTTCGAATCACTGTTGTTGGCGTTCGTAGGTTTTTTTTTCAGAAGACCCTAAGCAACAGATAGTTTTGACAGAGTTTTAACTATTTCATTAGATACTTATTTCATTAGTTCTATAATAAAGAAAATAAGTTCAGTTTACTTTTGACTAAGATAAGCTCAGACTATAAAAAATAAGACGTACCTACCTAAGTACTTACTTTTTCAGACAACTAGGTAGGTAGATACTTAATTCATAGGAATATCGTTTTCAAATCAAAAGCATGAATCTTCATTTGGAGGTATATTCTTGTAGATAGCAGCAGCGTAGTCACGCCCAGGTTTCTTCAAAGTTATTACTATTACTAGATTTTAAGCACCGCACTGTCAACTGTAGGTATGCACCTGATGGTAGAAAAAAAATTCTGACAGAGAGTTGACAGCCGGTTATGTAATGTACCTCATTACAGTTCAGTAAATAATGAAAAGCAGTACTTAGTTGTAAAACTACTACCTAGGACCTAATTATACCTAGCGCGTGAAACAATCCAAAAGCATACCATGACTCCACAACAAACCTATTATGAGATTTTTAAATATGGCGACTACACAGCAAAATCAAAACAATACCATTACTCGCAACACAAGAACGAGCGGACCACACACGTAGCTCATTAAAACGCGAATCATAACAATAATTATATTCCCCTCCGGGTTATAATTTCGCAAGAGAAAAAAATAAAGTTAATATTAAAACATAACCTTATTATCAAAGTGTCAACAACTCAATTTATGGCGGGAAACCGGCGACGCCCTGTACGCGGGAAATATCAACCAATGACGCGTAGCCTACTCGTTATAAACAGTCCACAAAAACTGTATACATCTCTTTCGCTCTTAGGTATTGTTCGTTTGCTGAGATTCGATAACGATTATACTTTCTTTGTCTGGGGGGAGATATCATTCTATTTTTAAAGCTAATGAATTTTACGGGATGGCATTATTAATTTATGCGTGTGGATTTGTTTTTTTAATTATTGGCTTTGGATACATAGACTTAAATGAGTATTTTGGTGATCCCTTCGTAAATCTTTTGTGATCTTTTCAGGGTGATTTGTAAGCCACCAAATGAACACGATTGCACACCATTCGAGTTGGCCAATCTAATTACGTAGGGTCTTCTAGCATTTTAATAAAGAAGAAAATGCACATTACAAAAGTAACTATGAACTTTCAAAGTGCTTCTCACATGACTTGTGAGATTTTTTTTACCCTATTTACACTCTCGTACGACCCACGAGATGAGCTGCGAGACGAGCCGCGAGTGTAAACACCTTATTACTGGTAGTTACATTTATTTCGAGCTCGCGGCTCGTCTCGTGACTGGTGCGAGAGTGTAAATGGGGTATGAAAGTTTGGTATTGTGAAATCATTCCATCAGATTGCACCAGACCGAATCTTATCTATTTCAGTATTAGAAATCTGGCCATGGACAATGGACATGACATTTAACATCCTAGGCATAGAATGGAAAACTGGAGGTAGACATCTACGGAATTGGTTACCTGCTGTATAGCTGCCCTGTATCTCTGGCGGCAGTGGAAGATCGGCGCTACGGATATTATACATACATACATACATATTATCACGCCCGTTTTCCATCGGGGAAGGCAGAGACTATGGCTTTCCACTTGCTACGATCCTGACATACAGCTTTCGCTTCTTCTACTTTCATGAGTGTTTTCATACACGCTCGCCGGTTAAGGGTACTCTTGACCTGGCCTTTTTCCAAAAGATCGTCGATTTGATTGACGTACGTGCGCCGAGGTCGACCCCTACCAGTTTGCCCATTTACTCTCGCCACATATATCTGCTTCGTCAGCTTTTTTCATCCATCCTCTCCACGTGTTCGAACCATCTAAGCATCCCTTTTTCTATCTTAGTCACTACATCTTCTGTCATACCGCAATGTTCCCTTATCACGCTGTTCCTTTCTTTATCCATCAACTTCACTCCAGCTATAATTCGCAGACTTCTCATTTCCACGACATTAATTTTACTTTTATGCGTCTTCTGCCATACCCAGCTTTCACTGCCATACATAAGTGTGGGGACCAGCACTCCTCTATGTACAGCCAGTCTTGCCTTCTTAGACACGTTCTGACTGCTCATAAAGGCGTACAAGACTCCATTCACTTTATTTCCTGCCAAAACTCTTCACTCAATGTCATAGTCACACTTTCCATCTCTCGTAAATTTTGTACCCAGATATACAAACTCTTTCACTTGTTCTACTCTTTCTCCTTCCACAAGAATTGAGCAATCCGTCGTACTTACCTCTCTTTCAAAAACCATTACTTTCGACTTGTTTACATTCACTTTCATTCTTTTGTATATTAACGAATCATGGATAATGTTTACCATCAACTGCAACTCCTCCGCCGATGATGCTAGTATTACCTGATCATCGGCGTATAGGAGGCACTTGACGGTCAGTTCATCCATTTTTGACTGCCTCTGTGGCGCGGTGGGAGTGCATCCGACTGCTACGTAAGAGGTCGTGGGTTCGATTCCCACCCAGGATTAAACTTTGTGTGATGAGCACGATGGTTTATTATGTATCTGGGTGTTATTTATCTATAATATGTATGTATTTAGAAATATAAAAGTAAGTATATCAGTTTTCTAGATCTCATAACACAAGTTAATATTAGCTTACTTTGGGCTAGATGGCGCTGTGTGAAAAGTGTCCCACAATATTTATTTAATATTTATTTATTTTTATACCATACGTACTCTCTTGCCGTTCTTTCAGGCAGCTGTCCATGTAGAGGTTAAACAGTAACGGCGACGCTACACAACCCTGTCTCACACCTTTTTCAATGTGAAAAAAGTCTGTGCAAGCTCCGTTGATCCTGACACAAGCACTGGAGCCCTCATAGACAGATTTCAGTGCTCGTATCAAGTGGCTGTTTACTCCATACCTGGCCAGTGTTGACCACAGTTCATTCCTCACAACTCTATCATAGGCCTTATCCAAGTCTACAAATACGCAATAGACTTTTTGACTTTTCGCCAAAAGCTTTTCTACTACGCATCGTAAGAAAAAGACCTGATCCGTGCATCCTCTTCCTTTCATAAATCCTGCTTGTAGGTACACCCCACATTTTTCCTTCAGTTTCATTCATCACTCTTTTTATCAAAACTTTTGCATCCAATTTGCCGACGATGCTGAGCAAGCTTATGCCGCGGTAGTTTTTGCACTCTTGCTGTGACCCTCTTCCCTTATAAAGCGGTACGATGACAGCCTTACACCAATCTCTTGGTACGCTGCCATTCCTCTAACAAAGGTTGAAAAGGCAGTACAGCTGGCAAGCTACCACGCCTTGTAACGCTTTCAGCATCTCGACAGAGATCCTATCAAGTCCCGCAGCTTTTCCCACTTTCATGCTATTCAATGCTTCCACTATTTCTTCCATACTTATGACTTCTTCCTTACCAATTTCATTCATTTCCAAGATACTAGTCTGTACTTGCATATTCTCTTTTTCAAACAAGCTTTCAAAATATTGCATCCATCTTTTTAACACACATTCTTCTCCTTTCACAAGACTACCATCGTGGTTTCTGATATGGTTGAGATGCGATGTCGTCTGTTGACCCCTCACTGTTCTTATGGACTTCCAAAAGAATTTCATATTCTGTTGGAAGTCATCAAATAACCTTTTATCAAATTCATCTCTCATTCTCTTTCTTTCTTTTCATCACCTCTTTTGCAACACGCTTTTACCTTTTCTACTCCTCTTTAGCCATTTTTTAGGTCCACATCCGTTGCCTTCTGCATTCTTTGATTGACTTTTGTAGTCAACCAGTCCAACCATGCTTTCTTCTTATCAGACAACGCCTTTCGGACTTCTGCACACATTCTCTTTCTCTTACACCCTTGGCTTCTCTTGCTTACCCTACACACTTCCACCGCAACTTCCACTAGACCTTCCTTAAATGACTTCCATACTTCTTTGATCTCACATACGTCATCAGAACTTTCAAATTTCTTGCTCAGCTTACACTTAATTCCTATTTTATGCCTATCCCTTGCAAATTCTTGACTATTATGCGTTCTAATACACTAACAGGTGCATGCACACGATGCCGCCACCGCTGAAACAGACCTCTTACTTGACTAACAACCAAGAAGTGGTCTGTGTCAATCCCGGCACCGCGGTATGCCCAAGTGTCTAACACTTTCTTTCTCATACTTGCATCCACAATCACATAACCAATCATGCTTCTCTTGCTTCCTTCTTGTCTCGTAAACAAATGGATATCCTTGTGGTTGAACATGGTGTTGGTTATCACAAGGTTCCTCTCCAAACGTACCTCAAGCAAACTTTTTCCATTTTCATTCACTCGTTCGTCACCATATTTTCCCAATACACGTTCATAACCATCACGCTTCACACCAACCCAACCATTAAAATCACCTAACATTACTATTCTTTCATTCCGTTTGCATTTACTCAGTATATCGCTCACACTCTCCCAAAATGCCTGCCTCTCACTTTGGTCCCCTGAAGATCGGCGCCACCGCGCATCTAGCGGAGAATAAACTCCTACTACAAAGATGCGGGTGAGACCAACCTTCAGCCTCAACCAAAGCAGTCTTGGGCTCACACATTCATATTCTGTCACACATTCATTCATTCTCGCGGATAGTAACACACCCACACCCTGACACGCTGTACTGGTCGGGGCTACACCTGACCAGTAGGCTGTATAGGGCCCATGTGTAGTGGTGTCACATCCTTTCCTCTTTGTTTCATTCACACACAGAATATAAATTCGTCTCTCTCGCATCATCTCACATACCTCCTCAATTTTATCTTTTAATCCTCCTCTAACATTCAGTGTAGCAAAGCGGCTATCCATAGCCCACTTTTCGGATACGGATACGGATATTATATCAGTAGCATTAGCTGAACTGCAGCCTTTTAAGCACACATTCTGCTATGACCCTAGTGGGGTTCTACTGTTTTTCATCTCTCTTATTTATTTGAATTTTAGGATTATGGAAGCTAAAGAGAAGTATAATGGCTGACTTTTGTGTGTTTAATGCTCCTTTTTCCTCTTTTTACTCTCTTTCATTCAGCTGTACCATTGAAATGGTAGACCAATGCTGGAAGTATAAAGAAGAAGAAAAATGCAACAATGCGGTCACCCATCCGTGACCTGCTATTGCGAAAGTTGCTTAACGCAGTGATCGATTACTAAACACTGAGTCCGCGGGGCCACAATGCTAATAATAATAATTATAGAGAGTCTGACTCTCATTCAACTGTCTTAAGAGACAATACACTCTGAACTATTAAGCAGCGATCCTGGGAGCCAAGTCTAGGTACTATTTCAATTGCGTCAGAAAAGAATCGTAATCCTCGCTCAATAGAAAGCCACCGGTACAATTTCGACTTTTTCGTAATCTACTATTACAATCGTACTGCAATATACTTCTATCAGTCGGCCGATGAGTTCTACCAAACACATACCGCGCCATTGGCCGCTAGTCAGTTGCATTTTTGATAGTCTACTAACATTTTGACAGCTTAAAACAGCGATTCTGGTTCTATTCTAGGGCTTGTGAATAGTAGACTCGGGCCCCTGAGCACATTCAAGAAGCTGAATCTTTATAATAATCTTCACACCCACACATAGATACATCTTTAAATGTATGCATTGAATTTAGGGCTGTCAAAATATGCATTTTATATATCTGATCTCTTTATTTTATGACCTAATATCGTTTTTATGGCTATCCAATGCATATGAAATGCTGTTTTAATGTTTATAGATTACTTTATTATTTTTTTCTATTTAGAATATAGAAGAAATATAGATAAATAAAATTGATGTGTCTGTTTGTGATTCTAAATAAACAACTTTTCAATACATGCATATGAAAGTATAGATATACCTACTACAGTACTTAAAAATGAAACATTCAAAATTTTAAGATTTCTCTGTCTATACGTATGTTGTATCTTATAATATTTATTTCTTCAGAAGCGCTCGTGGCCCCGCGGTCTCACTGTTCTGTAAACGATCACTGAGTTACGCAACTTTCACTATGGCTGGTCCTCGGATGGGTGACCACTATGTGGCATTTACATTTGCGAGCGTTTCCGTGCTTCGGAAGGCACGTTAAGCCGTTGGTCCCGGTTGCCAGTAAAATAGCAGTCGTTAAGCCTGGTTGAAGGCCATATGGGCGGCTTGAAAAATTTCAACAGCAGGTAGTCACAACCTGCGTCTGTCTATTTCAACACGGCAATGGGCTCACCACCTATTACGTGGGACAGGAATCAACACGGTGGAAAATTGGCATATAATATGCCTCTGCCACCCCTTCGGGGATAAGGCGTGATGGATATATATTTATTTATTTATTTCTTCAGTCACTATACCTAGTACCTAGGTACGCCATAAACTGCCTCATAATAATTATTATTTCTAACATAAAATTCATACTAAAGTTGTCTGGAAGAGATCGCTTTATGCGATAAGATCGCCCATTGTACTTAAAATTAATTTTGTAGATAATTTCTTGTAAGATATTATAAATAGTGTACATTTCATTCTATGTCTCTTCCGATAAATTTCTGAAACTGAATTTTCATTGGCAAATAGCTAATGTTATAAGGAATAACTAGGGTTACATTTTATCCCCGTCTTTCCACGGGAAAGGGAAATACGCGGATGAATCTGTGGAGCCGCCGCTAGTTTGGAAAATCTTTGATTAAAGGGCGTAGTAAAACCGTTGGTAAACTGTCATAAATTGGTAAGACCACATGGGATGTTTATATTTTCTAATATAAATATCAATAAATACTGACAAATTTATTTAGTTGTTTTATTGTTTACGTAATTTTTTTGTAAATAATGTTTATCGACTTAAATTGGGCTTCTTCGAAATTCATTTTGGAAGAGTTACCAACTTTATTGTGTACCACGCTTACTAAGTTGTATATGGGTTTATCTTTTCTTCGCTTGCTTGCAGCTGGCGCTGGTTTGAACGCGAAGATTTCGTTAGTTTGTCACGGCTTTATCCCCAAAGGGGTAGGCAGATGCACATTATACGCACCACTTACGTAACAAGTAGTGAGGAGGTGAGACGAGTAGTGAGGAGGTGAGCTTATTGCCTATTTATACGTCTGAGTCGCCGAGTAGGTACTTTTTTTTTATACCACTGAGGTGGCAGACAAGCATACGGCCTACCCGATGGAAAGTGGTCACCGTAGCCTATGGACGTTTGCAACACCAGAGGTGCAGCACTCGCGCTGCCGACCCTTTAAAAACCTAAGTGTTATTTATTTTCTTACCTGTGTCATAATACACAAATATCAAAGCACTATTTTAATAAAATATTCACTAAATTCACACCCTTGTAGCCCTATATCGTAACAAGTCCACTATAATTATGGCGCGAACAAAAAACAATTTTGACCGCCATCTTGTTTCGTTCAGAATCGAGTTAAAAACTTAATTTCGTTCGTCGTTAACCGTGTTTCGGTACTAAATGGCTTGGGAATTATGTGTAAAGCTTAGTTATAAGTAATATCGTTTTTATGAATTCGTGTAAGTAGGTAGCAAATACATTATAAATTTTTTTAATAATCAAATTATATCCTTACTTGCCGTATTCCGTGCTTCGGAAGGCATGTTAAGCCGTTGGTCCCGGTTGCCAATAACATGGCAGTCGTTAAGCCAAGTTAAAGGCCTTATGGGCGGCTTGAAAAATATCAACAGCGACAGCTACAACTTGCGTCTGTGTATTTCAACACAGCAATGGGCTCACCATCTATTACGTGGGATAGAAATGCACACGTTAAAAAGTGGTCGAATAATATGCCTCTGCCACCCCTTCGGGGATATAGGCGTGATTGATAAATCCTTCCTAATATTATAAATGTGAAAGTAACTCTGCCTGTTCCGCTTTCACGTCTAAATTACGGGACCGATTTAAATGAAATTTGACAAAAAGATGCTCTAGAGTCCGAGAAAGGACATAGGCTACTTTTTTATCAAACATGTTCCTGTGAAAAAACGGGAACGTGAAAACTTAATGATGCGGGCAGAGCCGTGGGTATCAACTTGTTCTTAATAATTGTGCTAATTAACAACAGAATAATTTATGTATTTTGTATAAGTAAGTATGTAAGTATTCATGGTCGTAATTATGGAAATGAGTTGCTAATTTTAGAGTCAACGGCAAATTAAGAAATGAATCAGTGTTATATAATAATATAATAAGTATGTTTTTGTAAAATGTACCTAAATAATTTACATATCTTTACATAGTCTATACATATAAAATGAAACCCGTTGTCCGTTGTCACGCCATCACGTGTGAACGGCTAGGCCGATTTGAAAAATTCTTTTTGTATTGGATAGCCCATTTATTGAGGAAGGTTCTTAGCTATATATCATCACGCCACTACACAGGAGAGCGGAGTAGTAATCATAAATGTCAACAAATCGGGGAAACTTTCATACATTTTTGGAAAGTAATAAGCGACGGTATTAAATGGGTGCCACGGGGTTGAAGGTATGTCACGGACGAAGCCGGGCAGGTCAGCCAGTATAAAATAAAGTAGCTTCCGCTGTCAGTTCGTTTAGATCTTTAAAGTTACTCAACGGATTTCAATGCAGTTTTTAGCAATGGATAGAGTGATTCAAGAGGAAGGTTTATATCTAAAATGCATTCATATCAGTATCTACATTTTACACATGCAAGGCCAGGCCGTGTCGCTAGTGATTTGGTAATAAATAGGTATATAATTTTTATATACCGAATATTGGCAGATACGTTAATTTACCAATAAAATAATTTAAGTGAAGCGCTCGTGGCCCCACGGTCTCAGTGTTCTGTAAACGATCACTGCGAGTTCCGCAACTTTCAGTAAGGCTGGTCCTCGAATGGGTGACCACTTTGTGGCATTTATATTTGCGAGCGTTTCCGTGCTTCGGAAGGCACGTTAAGCCGTTGGTCCCGGTCGCCAGTAATATGGCAGTCGTTAAGCCTGGTTGCAGGCCTTATGGGCTGCTTGAAAATTTTCAACAGCAGGTAGCCACAGCCTTCGTCTGTCTATTTCAACACGGCAATGGGCTCACCACCTATTACGTGGGACAGGAATACACACGGTGAAAAGTGGGCATATAATATGCCTCTGCCACCCTTTCGGGGATAAGGCGTGATGGATAAATAAAATAAAAAAATAATAAAATACAAAATTAATTTAAATAAAGTATTTCGAATCTTATGGCGTGGTGGGAGTGTATTCGACTGCTATGCAAGAGTTCGTGGGTTCGATTCCCACCCAGAAGCAAGTAGATTCAGCAAATGTGTTGAAAAAAAAAAAATATAATTAAATAAGATTAGATTGATCTACCAATGAATGTAATAATAACCAAATTACCAATACCTAACATTTAAGACAACCCTTTTTAATAAAATAAATAAATTTTAACTTCTAGATAAACAAACTCAGAAAACATATTACAGAACTATAAAAATGAAGATTTCAATCTTAAACGTAGAGCGTCCATCTTGAAATCAATTAAATATCTGGTATCGTGGGGATACCAGTACAGAAAAAAAAATACCGAGCCCCATCTGCCGACTGCTGGTAATATAAAAACTTAATAACAAAATTTTAGGAAAATTAGGATTTTAGAAACGTCAGGTGGTCATGTACAGCATGTTGCTTTTTAGATTAAATTTAAATTTTTGTAATCGAATTTGATCAAAGCACCTTGTACGTAGGCTAAATCCTAAACATCATTTTATCCTAAATTTATGATATTTTGGGTCTTATTCACGACGAATATTATTAGGTACAAAGCTCATCTTATACTCCCCGATGTTTCGACCGGATTACACCAGCCGTGTTTCTCGGGTTGACTCCATTACAACTTCTTTTAAATTGTGGCTACCTGATGTTGATTTTTTTCAATCCGTCCTTCGACTTTGTTGAACGACTATCGTGTTTATTGTCAGCCGGGCTAACGGCTTAAAGTGCCTTCAAGTCACGAAAACGTTCATAAATGAAAATTCCATTTGGTCAGTTCTAGTGATTGACCAGGGCTTAAGGTCCTCAACGCAGAGATCGTTCAAAGAACACTGAGGAAGCGATGCCTACGTGCGTTATTATTTAAACTATGATGCTTATTATTTGGACTATGAGATTGAGAAGACTGTTTTTTACCTATTCTAAACTCCTACTAAATTCTTAATATCTACAACAAATTTGACAAAAGCAACAAGTTATAGAACGGTTTATTTAAAAATAGTACACGCGGGAGTCTCCGCCGGCGTTTTGAGGTTTTGCCGTACCCATTTCCACTAAATCTTCGGTAGTACCTATAGTTTCAGTACCTTCGCCTTTCACGCGGGAGAACGGTGTTTGATTCCCTTGCGAAAAATCTTGCGAGTCGCAGTGACTTAGCCTCTGGTTTACCTTGCTACCAGGTTAAGGCGAGGCGGAACATCGCGGTGGTTTAATGGGTAGGATGGCTCCATTTTTTGAGACTGGGAGTCCCACAGACCGTCCATGTTGACGCAGTTAGGGTGACGCTGCGTGCCCAAATTTCAAAAACAAAACTCATTTCCACTGGAACCTGGTCCAGGGTGTTAGCTACCACATCAATTTTTATCCAGGTCCAACAGTTTGAATGTGTAGAATTTACATACACACTGAAACTTCCGCCCGTATATTATTAGTTCTGATATTAAATAAACATCTTGATAATTAAGAATTAAATAAGTTTATACATTAAAATTATACACCCCCTGTAGATAGCTATAATAAGTGATTGGCCCGAATGACACTACGGGCTAAACGATAAAATCACAAAACGTATGTTTCAAAACGTAGGTAATTAAAAAAAACAAATTCAATATGGCGTCGTCCTTTGATAATAAAAATAATAAAATTCAAATCAAAGAAAGAGCGATACTAATTTCATTGTAGCCTTCGGATTTCGAAAACGACCTTAGAAAGGGATAGACCCGTATGAAAGATAAGGAAAGCGAAATTAATAATGTATTAACCGCGTCATATTTTTCGATAAATTGTTTATGCTTTTGGCCACATTTTTATTTTTTATGTGCACCGACGCTTTTAATCCAAGCAAAGAGGTTGAAAACCATAATATTTTTGGTTTACAGTAACATATTTAATTTTATCATAAAAAATGTATTCACGGTGATTTGAAAGGGATATTATTTTAATGATTTTGCAATAAAAGAAATGCATTCGTAACGGCACAATAATATTACATATTTATTTATTTTTTATTTTTTTTATTTATTAAACTTTATGCACAAAAATAGTACATTGGCGGACTTAATGCCTAATAATCATAATCATAATCATAATCAAATCTTTATTTCCTTAGAATATGGTATCATGCATAGGTGTTACATTATTTTTGTTTCCAGCACATTCTGCCATGTGTAGCGTGGAAAAATTGTGTTTAAAATATATAAAATTTATGCAATAAATTAAGTACATGTCAATAAATTTCATTAAAATTATTTATAATAATGGCGAATTCTTGAGTGCATGTCAATTACATTAAAACTTAATTAATTATGAAACTATGTAAATACAAATTAAATATCTGAATATATTATTTTATCTTCCAAATACTCATTAACATTATAATATGTTTTTTCTCTCAGTATGTCACATAGCTTACTGCGAAATAAGGATGCTCTTAGTTTTTTTAATTCATCTGGCAGATGATTATAAAGTGTAATACACATGCAATTTACATTTTTCTTTGAAGTCTCCAGGGTTACCTTTGGGATGTGTAATCTACCTTTGTGCCTCGTTCGACTATTTGGCATATCACCTAACTTTGTAAACAGATGGGGATACTTTTTGACAAAAACGCATATTTCCATGATGTATAAACAAGGTAGAGGCAAAATATTAAGACGCTTAAAGAGAGGTTTGCAACTCGTCAAGTAGTCAACCCCACACATTGCTCGGATACATTTTTTTTGAACTATGAATGCTTTACCTGCTTCCACTGAATTACCCCACATTATAATTCCATAGCGAAGAATGGAAGAGACGTATGCATGATATGTCATGATTGCTGTGTGTAAATTAATTACTTGGCTGATTCGTCTAAGAACAAAAAGGCATTCTCTACCAGTCAACCATAGGGTGGTGCAGATTTATATACGAATACATATTTCAATGGCGGGAGAAAATTATTTGTTTTATTGCTAATTCACTTATAATTTTATGTTGAGTTTTAACTCGCAGCTTATCCTTGATACGACGTTTAAAACATTTGATGAATTTTTGAATACCTACATCTACATACTTATTTTGTTTTTTTTTATGTCAGAGATCAGATGCGCACTCAGGCATTGGCTTTAGCTTCAGCTTAGACTTCTAAAATTAGAAGCGCAGCTAACTCAGTGTTCTGTAAACTATCACTGTGTTACTTAAGCCTTTTACACAAAGGTCAATTCTGAGGTACGCTACCGTTTGTGGAATTTTCAGTATCCTGGATTTCTAAGACACGTTAAGACTTTTATACTAATTGGCATAGCAGCAAGATGGTAGTAATGGAGTCAAGATAAATGTCTGTCCCTGTAGATTTAAAAACTGCAATGGGGTCGCGTCTGTCATTTTTGGTGTTGCAAACGTTCATAGGTTAAGGTAACCACTTTCTTTCTTCAGGTGGATCGTATATTTGTTTTTAGCCTCAGATAGGCACTTAAAAAGATAAAAACGATTAAAGAAGTACCTACTTATAAGACTTGACAATAGTTGCCAGTAACCAGGCCAAAACGTAACTGCCTATGAGAGACAGAGAGAAAGAAAATGTTATTACAAGAGAAAGAAGTACGAGCCTTCTTTCTCTTGTAATAACATTAACTTATATCTCCGTCTCAACTTCCGTTCACGTCCTCACCGTTCCGATCACACTTTCAATCAATCACAGCTTATTCCCCAAGTCAAGCGTGCGTAAACAAGATTTAGGTACTTCAATAACCTACACAACTATGAATGATGGATACCTGTATTATGTACAGTATATTCCCCTTCTTCCCCCCTCACTTACGGTTTAGTGTTATGTTGCCAGGAAACGCAGCCACACCGTAATGATGGTTATTACAAACGAGCCCCGAAACCCAACGAAATAGATTAAGAAAAATGTTCCACAGATTACAGAATGTGGATCCCCCGTTTTGGGGTGATGTAGGGTGACCATCATGTTTTAACTACAAAGGATCTTTTAAGTGCACAGCAGTGGGTATCAAATCGATTAAAATGGCGATGATAACAGTAAATATAATAATTTAGACAATAAAAAAATAATTAATAAAGATAACTATAAAAACGGAAAGCTCAGAAGTATACGAAACTAACGTGCATGAAAGAAGCGATTAATGAATCTGCAAGAAGCCAAAGAAGTATGCATGAATCACGAAGCCGGGTGATCTGTCCTCTCTAACTACCGCGTTAGGAAAACAGCGTGAAGATAGATAAATAAACGATAGCTACATTGATGCTACTATATTAATGCTACTATATACATGCTACTATTTTAAAACACGATTTGTTTATTTATTCAGCTAAGTCTTTTACGAAGTCCAGGGTACGATTTCTAATAGATATACAATCTTATCTCTTAAAACAGGTACACAAAAGCTACAAATTATAAACCTCAATAAAAATATACGTAAAAGGATTGTTACTACTTGGCTTCTACAGCAAGACTATGCACAAACGGAAGTTCGGAATATTTAAATATATATAAATATATATGACAAAATCAATTACACTTACAAACATTCACACACTCTCTCTTGAAGGACACATACACAGTTCACACACCAATACACACACCACAACACACACACACACACACAGGTGGACAAACTCATAAACTTGTGATTACAACTTACTTACAGACTAGTTTAGAGAAATTAAGTCCAAAGCGACTCGTTATCCACGCGATCCTAGTATCTTTAAACCTTCTCTAGCCGAACACTGTCTCTTGTGATACAGGTTATTCTAGTACAAGAGACAGGGTTATCACTATCGTAACAATAATTTTGTATCGTAAGATTATTATCTTATATCATAAAGTTATTAATTTACCACCTATATTACTAGTAAATGTCATTGTACAGAATGATATATTTGTACAGAATGATGATATTATTGTACTACTGTGTTAACATTGTTATTGTGGCAATAAACGATTATAATTATTATTATCTCTAAGAATATCCCACCAAGATATTAGGGGCTCAAGCGATCTTAGGGTAGTGGTGCACCTACTGACCAACGGACTAGGCAATCACGCAAGCTCTGTTACGGGGTTGGGACGTCAAACGGCAATCGCTTCTAACGATGCCGAAAATAAAAAGCTAAATGATAGCTACTGCTAGCTGCTTAATTAGGTAAATTCTGGCCTCTGAGTGCAAATAGGGTCTGGAAGCCACTGGAAACTTGTTTTGATCTTGGTGGACCCCTCCTAAGTAAAGGCATAGTAGGTATACGCCAAGATTTCACCAGTTCGATATATTCCTACGTAATATGGGGCCAATTGACGTTTTGAAAGGAACAGGGGAATATTGTATGGGCATACCTGCTATTGAAAATTTTCTAGCTATCCCATAAGGTCTCTAACTGGCTTAACTACAACCATATGTTACTGACGCCGCAACGCTTGACGTGCCGTCTAAAGCACAGAAACGCTCATCCATCTGCAGATCGACCGCAAGACCGCACCGTAAGAACTCTGTGATCGTTTACAGAACACTGAACAAGTGAGTGTTCGAAATTTACATTTCGTTTTTAATTTATTTTGGTAAGTTTACAACAATTATGTATGTTTCTACTATTAAAACTAAGGGCCTCGGTCTTCTTTTGGTATCCGCATCCGGTGACTTATTAGTTTATTAGCCAAATGCAGCATCACTTTTCAAATTGCAAAACAATATCTGAGCATTTGCCAAGATGCGCCATACCGATTGTATTGTACTTCAAAATTTAAAACACACGCAGTCTGCTACCAAGTACCAAATACGGGCACTACGTATACTAAACTAAATTCTTAAATCTAACACTTACCACTAAGTAATGTCTTTATGGCTCGTCTTAACCAAATGTAGTCACTACGCGCACTAGGTACCTAGTTTTACTTCTACTTCTACACAACGCACTGGACGATTATGGAGCCACTCAGGATTTTCTACACTTGCACACAATTTAAATCTAAATTAAAGCTAGCATAGAACGATAACTCTGTTTCAACTTCAACAACGCAAACCATCGCGGTTGGTAAATCTTATACCTTAAAACTTTTAAGCATGCCACATGCTAACAAAGCCGAATCTTTCCGTGCTAATTACTCTGGCGAGGGTTTTTTAGCGTGTCCGCACAAGAACATCTAAAAATGACTTCCCAGAAGTCTAACTAGAACAAAAGTAACTACCTACTTTTTACAAAAAACTAACTCCTTGCTGTCAACTTCAAACGTAAACATTTTTAATGGCAGTGTTGCCTTACCTTTTGGCCCGACCACCGATGCTGGTCCTGGATGACAGAGAGTCGCTGAAACGCGACGCAGCATCGAGACAGTCTCAAAATCGCCTGCTGTGAATACTAAAAGAAGCCAGTGTGCGGTGGCTCTATTAGCCCTATTAGAGCCACCGCACACTAGCTTCTTTTAGTATCAGCAACCGAAAACTTACTCGTAGTAGCTTTGTGGAAGCCAGATGCAGCGACCGAGCGCGACACAGTCCTAAAATCACCGGTAGCGGATACTAAGGTCCGTATTCCAGAACGTTTCTCAATACTCAATCAACGTTTAGGGCTAGTTTTTGTCTTATAAATACTACTCTCAAGTAATGATTGAGTATTGAGAAACGTTCTGGAATACGGCCCTAAAAGAAGTCAGAGTGCTGTGGCTCTTAGGTAAGGTTTGTCTTGGCACATTCGAAAAGTTTGAATATTTAAATAGTTTTCTTTAAAATATTACGGTACATAAACCTTATTGGTTATTTAATATTGGCATGAATAGATATCTCAAGTTATATCAACTTCTTGGTCACCCTGCGACTATGGGAGTCGCCAGGTGCGTCCACAAAGGCCCTAATGTAACGCCTCCTGGCGTTGTCCGACATTGTAACACGATTTATAGACTACGTCTATTTATATAAAATATATATTTAAATATATACATGTATAAAACTGTTTGTTATAAGCTTAATGCCCGTACTATATGCTTAGGTACGTTAACTAAAAATTTTGCAGGCTAAAATGAAATATTGTGGAACCCTTTTTCTACACAAAACTATTTAACCCAAATTAAGCTAATATCAGCTTGTTCTGTTGATCTTTGTTTTTTTTAGCTCGCCAAAGTGATGTCGCCCTCCTGATGGAACGCCATGTCGACATCTAGCGAATTTAAAGCCACTGTCACAATCCACAGGACTATAATAAACAGTGGCTCTCAAGTTGGCGGCCTCATAATGTGCCTCTTCACGCTCCGCTTGAAGAACCCTGAATTATAAGAGGGGGTCTAGACATACTTATATATTCCTATCTGTATCTGCTAGGAATGGCATTAACCACAGTCACATAAATTATTGTAAAATTTATAAACGACGGTATTATTATTTTCTGTTATCAATGTTATATTGTAAATTTGGTGTACAATTAAGAGATATTATTATTATGTCCTTCTTTTCTCGGGAATCTTCTTTTTTTTTCTTGAAGATACCCGGGCTTTTGGTAGGCTTACATGGAGACATAGGTCCAACACGCAGAGGCCCATTGAGAATTTTAATCTAATAGGGAATGGGACCCTCACTGCAGATAGTCCACGCCCGCCTTATGTAGAAGAACGGTAATGGATCACCTCCAATGGGAGTTAAACTATTGTGAAATGTGCTACTATGAAATGGGCTATTGGGTTGGGTGTTAAATGGATTGGGTGATTTAAGCTATTGATGAAAACGGCGTCTGCCTTTTTAATATATTATTATTAAACTATTGGCAGACGGTGACTCGCCAACTCACTAGATGGCCCCCCTATACCATCACCATAGGCATGATAAGCCTGTAAGGCGACAGAGGGCAACACCGGTGTGAGCTTCTTGGGGTGTCGAGCGGTGCGGCGCCGGTTTCACCTTCGCGGGACAGGCCCGGAGCGGGCTTCCCCGTAGTTTTATTATTATTATTAAATGGATGCCACGCGGGGTTTGAAAATTGTCTTGGGAGAAACCGCGGGCGTCAGCTAGTCACTAATATGACGACCATTGCACATTAAAAGTAATTTAATCATAGCTTTAATTAAAATTGCACATTAAAAGTTCATCTCCCCTATATTTATCAAAGCGAACCCTCAATGTGCGATTAATCGCAAAGGTATCACAATAATACATTCGGTCGAATTGGAAAATGAAAATGGCTGCTAGCGCGGGAAATTTGACAGTTGTTGAGCGGCCATGGTTGAAAATTTTATTTTGGTTTTGGGATCGTGATTTTTTTTTCTAAGGTGGGCCACAGTCTGCCAGCTCAATAGCATAAAAATAAATGTAATTTTAAAATATAATTATAAACATAAAAAAATCCCTTTGTTGGTAAACCTTACCTATTAAGTAGAGAAATAAGCTTTAAGTGTCTATTTTTGTAATTCGAAATTCATAGTTTTTCACTGAATGCATACGTACGTAAAAAAGGTTTTAATTTATTTTCCAGTCTGTTTCTTCTGGCTTATCTCTGAAACGGCTGGACTGATTTAAACGACACTTTACTTGGCAGATAGCTGCTGTTATCAGTCATCCCCGTCTTCCCACGAAAAAAGCCACTACGCAGATGAAACCGCGGGACGTCCGCTAGTCAGTTGTATTTCTTCGTATTACTATAAGAATTATATTATATTATCTGTGGCATTACATAAATAACGGTTATTAAGGACATTTGGCGGGAAGAGTGACAAGTGCGGACGCTTGCTTTATATTATTTTCTAAAACTAGTGCATTTATCTTGTTTTATGTGCGGGAGTGGTGGTTTCTTGGACATAAAAGTTGTGTTAACGTACTATAGTGAAAGACAATGATATATATGCAGTGAAATGCTATTTTCTCTCTTGCCGCGAAACGTCCACTGACAACCTTAGTATAAGAATCACCATTATACTGAGGGCAAGGACCAGGACGTAGCCTGAGGACACGACATCGACTGGACAGGACTAATTAGAAGATAAGATTGAAGAAATATTAAAAATTAGATTTTGCTAAAAGGTCTTAGAAACCAGGCCATTAAATAATTATTAAAAAAAATACGGTTATTAACGGAAAATAAATATTACTAATAATCAGATCAAAGTTTAAACGAGACAGAACTAACATTGTAGACGATTGTAGAGCACTATTTCATTCTAATTATGACAGTTTTGACACATAGGTGTCAAAATGATGTAGTGAGTGAAAGTTTTCGTGATAATTACTGTCATTACTTTCATTGAAAGGGATTTGGTGTAGTTAAAAAAACTTGGTTGATTTGGACCCGTTTAACGTATGAGTGAGGGACGATTGACGAAGAATATATATTGTGCAAAAGTAAAGGGTAGAAGGACTCAGGGTAGGCCGAGAATAATAAAATACATACGAAGACCACATGAGCAGATTGCTCAAAAACGGAATAGTCAAAAGTACTCGGATACCCAGACGTGCGTGTATGAAGCGATTGACGAATCTGCAAGAAGCGAAAGAAGTATGTATGGATCGCGAAACCTGGCGATCTGACCTTTCTGAATACCCCGTCAGGGATGCAACGTGAAGATAGTTAGTTAGTTAAAAAACTTTAAACTTAGCGAGAATTGATGTTTTTGGATACGTGAGCATTTATTCTTAAGGAAAAGTATTGCCCTTTAATGAATGTAGTGACAAATAAACAGAATCTGGTAACACATCTGGAGCCCTAGCTAGTTGTTTGATATGATGCCCATGGCTACCTTCTATCATCGCTATATACAGGGTGTTCAACCTCGCACTTTGCGTCCGGAGCGCTCGCATACGAGAAGGTCCAATAGCGGCTTTATTACCTCAAATACTTAGATTGTGGAATAAACCCCCTGTATGGGTTTTCCCGAACGTCTACAATATGGGATTTTGCAAAAGGTTTTTATAGGGTCGGCAGCTCGAGTGCTGCGCCTCTGGTGTTGCAAACGTCCATAGGCTACGATGACCACTTTTATCAGGTGGACCGTACGCTCGTCTGCCACCTCAGTGGTTTAAATAAAAATCCTTTTATTTCATATCGTCGTTTATTATTTTTACAATAATGTATGAAAATTTGCCAGATTTCTTGATATTTTTGATTAGTGCTTCACTCTCACCATTAGTGGCGTGATGATATATAGATTAGATTATTATTCACGCCTTATCCCCGAAAGGGTGGCAGAGGCATATTATACGCCCACTTTTCACCCTGTGTATTCCTGTCCCACGGTGGTGAGCCTATTGCTGTGTTTGAAATTGACAGACACAGGTTGTGGAAACCTGCTGTTGAAATTTTTCAAGCCGCCGTTAAGCCTTCAACTTGGTTTTACAACTGTTATGTTACTTGCAACCAGGAACAACTAGCGCGTGCTTTCCGAAGCATGGAAACGCTCGGAAATGTAAATGCCTCAAAGTGGTCACCCATCCGTGACAATAGTGAAAGTTGCTTAACGTAATGATCGTTAAACAAACCAGTTGAGTGAGCGGGTCCATGAGCTCTTCATCTTTCCTCGATGAATGAGGTATCCAACACAAGTGTATTTCCAGTTGCATCGAAACAGTAACTGAATTTAGATTGTAATAAGTCCACCTGTATTAATGTGATAAGAGCCTTACGGGTTGGGAGGTCAAAGGGCAGAGGGCAGTCGCCTGACGTCCCAACCCATAAGGGCACTTGCGTCATTATCTTGATTAATAGGTACTATAATGATTATGATTACTGGTCCACTCTCCTGGGTAGGAGAGTGGAGTGGAGTGTTCTGTAAACGATCACTGAGTTACGCAACTTTCACTATGTCTGGACCTCGGATAGGTGACCATTTCGTGGCATTTACATTTGCGAGCGTTTCCGTGCTTCGGAAGGCACGTTAAGCCGTTGGTCCCGGTTGCCAGTAAAATGGCAGTCGTTAAGCCTGGTTGAAGGCCTTATGGGCGGCTTGAAAATTTTCTTGAAATACTGATCGGATTTGAAAAAATCTTTTTGTGTTACATAGCCCATTTATTGAGGAAGGCTATATATCATCACCCTACTGCCGTGGAGATCGGAGCATTAGTCATTAGACAAATCGACAATTTTTATGCATTATTGAATTTGTAAGCGACGGGATTAAATAGGTGCGATGTGAGTTCGAAGTATGCCACGTGCGATGCCAGGGGGGGTCACCTAGTTATACTCATATGTGTCAAGCCCAGAGACAATACAAATCTCTGTGGTCAAGCCGTACCGTAAAATAAATAGCATACAAATAAGTTTATGATAATATGGTCTAAGTACCACCTACAATTTAATAACACCTATTTTATGCAGGTAAGTAGTCACTAGTTAGTGCTTGTAGTGGCAAGTAGACAACGCAGTAGACAAGTAGCATTTACTGAAATACCTGTGATTGCCAGTCTTTAGCGGAGTTCTGCAAATTGCAATGGAAACAAAACATATCATTTTCATTAAGGTGACCATGATTCGGGTGTAAGGGGACCTTCGCGACAGGAAAGACTGCCTCCTTATGCGTGTTCTATCGCCTGTACAACGGTCTGTGCTCTGAGGAGTTGTTAGATATGATGCCCACGGATACCTTCTATCATCGCACCGCTCGCCATAGACAGGGTGTTCACCCTCATACTTTGCGACCGGAGCGCACCCATACTGTTAGGTTCGATAGAGGTTTTATTCCGCGTACGCTTAGATTGTGTCTACAGCTACAGTATGGGGTTCTTCAAAAGGGGTCTTAGAAAGTTTATAAAGGGTCGGTAGCGCGAGTGCTGCACCTCTAGTATTGCAAACGTCTATAGGCTACGGTGACCACTTTCCATCAGGTAGGCGGCACCTCACCGGTATAATATAAAAACATTACCTAGTTACATAAAAACTAAACAATTGAAATTATTATTTATTATTATTCTGTTTTTTTTTCGACTATATTTGACAAACTACTGGACCAATTTTAACGGGATTTATTTTATTGGGAGATAGCTAATGTTATAAGCTCTAACTTCGATTACACTTTGTCCCATTATTCCTACAAAAACCGTCAACCGTAAAACCACGGGGCATCTGCTAGTCTACTATAATTCCATAGACTTTACCTAATTATGGTAACCCTAGCTCCTTCGCTGATTCACTCAGTAGTAATCTATTTGAATACATCTCTATTATTCATATTGCGCGTTCGATGCTTGGCTGGGTATTTTCACAAACTAGAAGTAGGCAATAGGATGTGCCTATTGCCTACTTCTAGTTTATTTAAATTATAAGTGAAGTCCTATCTATGTATACTAATTTATAAAGCTGAAGAGTTTGTTTTATTTTGTTTGGTTGAACGCGCTAATCTCAGAAACTACTGGTCGGTTATGAAAAAATATTTTAGTGTTGGTAATTCCATTTATCGTGGAAGACGATGTGGCTACTACACCGGACAGAAGAGTAGTAATCATAAATGTTGACAAATCGGTCAAAATTTTTAATACATTATTTTAAAAATTATAAACGACGGAATTATATCGGTGCGACGGAAGTTCGAAGTATGTCACGGGCGAAGCTGTGGGGGTCAGCTAGTTAGTCTTAAATATGATGGTAGTCTGGAAGGGGGTATACACTGTTTCCCCCTTTGCCTTTCCCCCTACGAGGCAACTAAAGCTTACAACGCCCAGATTTATTTATTTATTTATTTAATTAAGGTCTACCAACGATTGTTAACATCAAAACTTACACTAAGTACATTTAGAATTACATTCTCAATGTTCCAATCACTTAGAGGCAAACACCGCACTCACAAATTAAACTCACAAAATAAATCACAATACAAGTATGTAGTAAGCTTAAGCTATTAAAATAAAATGCAAAACAACATCTATATCTAAATAATCTATGTAATCTATAATACATTCTACTCACTCAAAATCAGGCCCAGAACGATTGACTTAATCTTTGCCACAGAGTCAAAGTGAAGATCAATTTGATCACTATAACTATTAATTATCTTGCACAGCCTCGAACATGGCGAATTGGCACCCAAAACAGTTCGCCTTAGAGGTGGTACAAGTGGTGTAATTGAGTAACGCGGGATTCTAGCCGGCACTCGCAGCTTTATTAGACCCAGAACTTGTGAACAGTCCACCCTTGACGCAAAGACCTTGCTGGCAAACACAGCATCATTCAGAAGTCTACGATTAGTCAGAGACATTAAGCGGAAATATTTGAGGCGACTTCTGTACGAAGACATTTTCTTAGCCACGCCATTCGAATAAGCTAAATGCCAAACAAAGCGTTTTTGTATTCGTTCAATGCGCAATGAGTGAGTGGCATAGTGCGGCCGCCAGACAACACTACAGTATTCTAGTATACTGCGAACAAGGTTATTAAATAGTAAGATTTTAGTTTTATTGTTCCTAAAAGATTTACAATTTCTTAATACAAAACCCGATAATCTAGACGCATTTTTAATAATGTTATCTAAATGAGGTACAAACGTCAACTATGCATCGTATATCACACCTAAATCCCGAATGTGATTTACTTCATATATTTTGTCATCTTTTATGTGGTAATCGTATAAAGTTAGGTTAATTTTCCGTGTAAATTTAAGATGGTAGCATTTTTTAGAATTAAGGTGCCTGCCATTATTGGTGCACCACTGAATAAGTCTATTGATGTCGCTCTGCAGAAGTTCTTAGTCTTCTCGAGACTTGATTAATCTCACAAACTTCAGGTCGTCCGCAAACATAAAAATGTCTGAGTGTTGAAAGCAAGTTGAGATGTCGTTAATGAAGTAGTTGAATAGAACAAGCCCTAAATGGGAACCTTGAGGTACACCCGATGTAATTGTTTGTAATCCAGATTCATACCCGTTAACCACCACAAAGAACTGCCTATCATGTAGATATGAGCTCAACCAGTCAAGCAAAGACCCAGTTATACCGTGGGCACGTAGTTTGAAAATGAAGATACTATGTGAGACTTTATCGAAAGCCTTACTAAAATCAGTATAGATAACATCGGATTGGAAACCCGCATCCACAGATTTAATAAATAATTCGGTGAATGGAACCAAATTCGATTCAGGTGCTTGACAAATCCATGCTGGTGATCGCTTAAGTAAGTTTTGAGATGGTTTTGTATATATGGATATATTAGTGATTCAAAAACCTTAGAAAAGGTAGATAATATAGATTTGGGCCTGTAATTAGATACAGTAGCATTGCAATCTGTTTTGTAAATAGGTACCACCTTGGCCACTTTCCATTTTAAAAGAAATATGCCAGAAACTAACGACTTATGGAAAATTTGTGATAGCGGCCGCACTAACACATCAGAGCATGCCGCAATAAACAAAGGCGGAATACCATCTGTACCAGCACCTTTTGAAATAACTAAGCCTTTCAGCTTTTTCAAAATTGTTTCATCATCAAGCTCTGGGCAATATAGGCACGTGCTGTAATTATCCAATAACTGCAAGTATTCTGAATCAAAGCAATTATGAGGGCTGGCACCGGGACTATAGACAGAAGAAAAGTATTTAGCAAAGAGCTCACATAATTCTAACCCATCTGAAGTGGTTTTAGACCCATCGGTCATGATCATAGATGCCTATCTCATAATATTATAGTTATTTATTAATTTAGCTTAGTGTATTCCCAGATGTTTCCAAATCCTATTTCAGGGTCCGGTACCTTAAGAGGAGGAAACGGAACCCTTATCACCGATTGCGATTGATGAATCTACAAGAAGCGAAAGAAGTATGCATGGATCGCGAAGCCTGGCGATCTGTCCTCTCTGACTACCCCGTCAGGGATACAGCGTGAAGATAGTTAAGTTAGTTAATACCAACTAGTTGATGCCTGCGGCTCTGCACGCGTGGTGAAGTTTTCCTGTTCCCATTTCCCACAGGAACTTGTTTCCGAGATAAAAAGTAGCCTATGTGATATTCTGATGTGTAATCTATATTTTTGTAAAGTCTCATCCAAATTCATCCAGTAGATTTTGGGTGAAAGCGTAAAAAACATCTATTCTTACAAACTTTCGCGTTTATAACATTAGTAGGACTAGCTGATCAGAGCAACTTCGTTAGCGCTACATATGAGTAACAGCCATGAAACAACTTCTGAAGTACCTATTCGCTTTTTAACAACAAAAAACTGATGAAATCGGAATACTTGTTGATGAGTTACTTACAACTGAATAACATACACGCCTGAACTGAATATCCTGTGCGAGACATTTCCTGAATTAATACAAAGGGTGCCTACTTTATAACCCGGGAAAACATATTTTTTCAGCAAGAAAAACTTTTTGTGTACAAACGACGTCAAGTGAGCGGAGCCGCGGGCATCAACTTTCGGGAATGTTCTACCTATACTCGTATGCCGATTTTCATCAAAATGCGATTAAATAACGAACGTCCATATAATATAGAAATCTTTACAAACTTTCAAATTTTTAATATAAGTAAGATTACATTCTCGTGGGAATACCGGGAATTCTTTCTTGGTGCTTATCTAATGTAGATACATGAAGAATACGTTCACCAAATTTAAGCTTGTGTATGGTTTTACCCACGTAGTTCCCGTTGCCTTGGGAATACCGGGAATTTCTATTTAAGTGCTGATTCAAAGCAGATACCTAATAAATACTTCCACCAAATTTCTGTGTGAGGCTTCATCCGCGTAGTTCCCGTTTCCTTGGAAATATCGGGAATCTCGTTTTTATTGCTTATCCAATGACTTAAAGTATATATTCACTAAATGTCAGGTTTCCATGTTTAATGTTTAGGCTGTGCGTGGTTCACAGACAGTTTCGGTTCCCGTGGGAACACCTAACTCGCTGGTAATACAGGCCTTAGGAAATTCTTTTAAAACAGGTGTAGATACGTAAGTACATGTTACTAACTTTGAAAATGACAAACTTCCATGCAACCGTTTATCCGTTATTTACGTCCTTAGGAGTAAAAATTCGCAAAACTCCTTCATAGGTGTTTAAAGGAACCCCAATACGAAATTTATACTTTATAGCTCCGTTAGCTCCATGCATTTCGTGATTAATGAGTTAGTTAATACAACCGCTGTTTTACCCCTTATAGGTAATTTTTTTCAAAACCGCGATACACGTGCCCATTTATTTGTAACCAAAAGCCGGTGTACGTAAATTCATGTTTCTAATTTTGAAACTGGCGATCTTCCATAAAATAAAAATAAAATAAAAATATCTTTATTTTGCATAGACCATTTTAACGGCGCTTACAAAATGTCATACCCTATTTAAAATATTTAAAGCGACCACCGGTTCGGAACGCGGCCCACCTGAGAAGAATCGGCAAGAAACTTAGGAAGGCTTTTTTTTTTGATGGCCTATTTACAATTTAATATTATTTCACTTTGCCAGCAGATCATTTCCAGGCGTCCCTGTCCTGCAAATAGTCTGTAACGGAGTAAAAACCTTTTTCACAAAGCTTGCTTTTAATAAACTTTTTAAATTTATTTAAAGGTAAATTTCTCAGGTCACAGGGAAGCTTGTTGTAAAAGCGTATACAGTTACCCTGGAAAGAATCGCCAATCTTATGTAGTCGACTGTGGTGGACTGAAAGATTATTTTTATTTCTAGTGTTTATATTATGTTTATCACAGAGTTTAGAAAACTGTGATAGATTTTTCTGGACATACATAAGATTGGCAAAAATGTATTGTGATGGTACGGTTAGAATATTTACTTCTTTGAATTTTTCTCGGAGAGAAACTCTGGGGCCCAAATTATAAATAGCGCGTACAGCCCGCTTTTGTAGAACAAAAATAATATTTAAATCTGCAGCACTCCCCCAAAGGAGAATACCGTAAGACATAATACTATGAAAATAGCTGAAGTAAACCATTCTAGCCGTATCCACATCTGTTAGAGTCCTGATCTTTTTTACAGCGTATGCAGCCGAACTTAATCTAGAGGCTGTCTTTTCTATGTGTGGGCCCCACTGCAAATTGGCATCAATAGTTATACCTAGGAACACAGTTGATTCTACAAACTCTAACACTTGTCCATTCAGTTGAACATTGGCCGCAACTTGTTTTACATTTGGTAGAGTAAATTTTATACATTTAGTTTTATTTTCATTAAGGCAAAGATTATTTGAGCTGAACCAATGAACTACTCTTGCAATTGCATTGTTTACATCGTCAAAGTTATCTAATTGTCTTTTAATTTTAAAAATTAATGAGGTGTCATCTGCAAACAAAACAATCCTATTCCTGTCCCCTACATACAATGGTAAATCATTAATATAAATGAGGAACAAGAATGGCCCAAGTATCGAGCCTTGCGGCACACCCATTGTAACCATGGATCCTACAGAACGTGTACCATTAATATCGACCCTCTGTATTCTATTGTTCAAATATGAAGACAGAAGGTCGAGAGCTTTGCCTCTTATTCCATAGTGGTGTAGTTTCCTGCACAGCGTTTCATGTTGAACGCAATCAAAAGCCTTTGATAGATCGCAAAATATACCTAATGCATCGTGCTTGTCTTCCCATGCTTCATGAATACATTTTAATAACTCAACACCAGCATCGGAAGTTGAGCGCCCTTTCGTAAACCCAAATTGATTCGCATGGAGTATTTTATGACTATTAAAATGGGATAGCATTTGATTCAAGATTATTTTTTCAAATACTTTGCTCAAAGTTGGCAGCACTGACACTGGTCGGAAATTAGACGGCTCTGTAGCGCTGCCAGCCTTGAACAAGGGAACGACTATGCTGTGCTTCATTAAATCAGGAAATGTACCACTAGAAACACAGTCATTAAACACAGTTGCTAGATGGGGCGCAATTACCTCAATTATACATGATGCAGTTTTGACCGATAATCCCCAAATGTCCGCGGTTTTCTTAATTTCGATACATTTAAATGTTTTTACAATGTCCCGAGCACAAATATCTGTGAATACAAATGCATCCCTGCAACAAAGAACAGATTCTTCTAATAAAAGTTCAGCGGAACTGGAAGATGCTTGGAGAGATTTTGTTGTCAATATAGGTACATTTTTGAAAAAGTGTTCAAACTCCGTAGCCACTTCCAGGTCCCCTGTAACATGGCAACCATTTACTTTTAAGTGGAAATCCCTTTCAGTCACTAAAGATCTACCGCATTCAGAGTTAATGATGTTCCAAGTCATTTTTATTTTATTTACAGAATTAGAAATTTTATTTTTAATGAAGTTTGACTTAGCAAGATGACACGTTTGTTTAAATATCTTTGAATAATTTTTAACATATTCCTGAAAGGTTTGCCTAAAATTATATGATTTTTCTGAATATAATTCAAATAATTTATTTCTACTTTTAAAGATACCTGGTGTTGCCCAGTCACTGAAAACAGGATGACCACCAATCTGTAGAGTTTTTGAGGTAAAAACTTTGCCAAACTCATCATTAATCAAATTAAATAAGTGTTTATATGACTGGTCTACACAAGTAAAGTTAGGTAGATATGGTAATCTCTTTAATACATTTTCTTTAAAATTATTCAAACGACTTTGGTTAATTGGTACATATTTAATTTGTTTTTTGCTGACTTTGTTACTACTTTTAGGAAATTTTATCCATTGGCCACGATGATCTGACTCCACAGGATCCACAATACCTTTATCTATAGGTTTAATATCAGTAAAAATATTATCAATACATTTTGCACTGGTGGCTGTAATACGAGTGGGTTCTAAGAATGTTCTATGCAGATTAAAGGATTTAAATAAATTTTTCATTTTATTTCTCTCTGATGGAGTTAATGATGTATCTAATATATCAACATTAAAATCTCCACAAACTATTATAGATTTCTTAGAACATTGGCATTTGAACAGTGCTTCTTCAAGCTTTTCTTCAAATTTAATGTAAGAAGCATCAGGGGGACTGTTTACGCTTAACAAGATGAAATGCTCAAACTCAATACTGGCAATCTCAATAACTCGCTCAATGGAGAGGGCTACTGAATCCTTACGTTCTTTAAATTTTAAGTTTTTATTAATTAATATTAAAGAGCCTCCACGTTTAGAATGTTTTGTATTGAACGAGCTAGCAACCTGGTGATTTACGAAGTTCAACAATGTGATTTGATGATCTTTTAACCAGTGCTCTGTAGCACAAAAAATATTAATAGAATTTGCATTAATGTATAGCTCTAACTCTAAATCTTTACCATTTATTAAACCTCTAACATTATGGTGCACCAGGTTTATAAAAACAATATTTTTACTAAGATTATTCTCAGGGGCCAAAGTCAACTGGCCAGATTTATTATCTGTTGTCCTATAAACTATTTTTTTGGAATTTCATTTTCCAAATGTGAAGTATCAAAACTATCCTGCTCAATAAAAGCAGTTGTACTAGCCAATAATTTGGCTTGAAAAATTAAAAAATTAGATAGCAACAGAGCTACCTTTCGTTGTAAAAATTTTGATAGAAAATATCTATCTAATGTCAACAAACTATTATTATTGAAAATTATGTTCCAATCGAACAATTAATTTTTTTTGGAATATGATACCATGGTATGTAGTTTCATATTTAATTTGTATCTTAAGTGATTTTCCTTGTGGCTCATAGCAGTGCTGTATGGCAAGGTGGACAAAATTACTTGTTTTACTTGCAGACTTGATAACTTATCAAAAACTTTTAAAAGTTTGTCACTATTAATATTGCCTCTTCTGCCAACCAGCACCACTATAGTAGACTGCATGCAGTGTGTACCAGTCAATATAAAATCTATAATTTGAGAGTATGAAGCTCCTGGATATGTATGATTTATTACAGAATGACTTAACTGTGATAAATAATGTCCAAAATTTTTACCTATTTCATCGCAATAGACTATGGTCTTTGCATCACTTTTTATTTGCAACTTTTCTATTATACTCGTAGATGCCTCGCAATTACTACTTGAACTTAATATACTATTATCCACACTGCACACAGTTTTAATTGGTGAAAATTCATCATTGCATCTAATTCTTTCACAACTTAAGGGTGTACATACAACCGCTTATTTACTTCCTTAGAGGTAGAATTTAAAAAAATCCATTGTTAGGGGAAACCTACGTGTCAAAAGGAAGTATTTATTAGTGTGCGAAGTTTGGGATTTTAGCTTTGTTAGTTTTATAGGTTTCGTGAACAATGAGTCAGTTATTACAACTCCTGTTTTACCCTCATGGGTAGAATTTATCAAAATTCCTTAACACGTATTTTTAATTTTTATACAGAAGCAGGTATAAGAAATTCGGTGTTGCTATGTTCGAAAACAAGAAAAAAAAAATTTTCCATATAAACTTTCAACCCTTGTTTACACCCTTATAGGTAAAATTTTGCTTAACCGCGATACACGTACCCATTTATTTGTAACTAAAATCAAGTGTACATAAATTCATGTTTCTAACTTTAAAAATGACGACCTTCCATACAACCGTCTATCGCTTATTTACTACCCTAGGGGTAGAATTTCGGAAAATCCCTTTTTCTAATATACATATTAGAAAGAATCTCCAATCGAAGTTGGAGCTTCATAGCTTTCCTAGTTTCGGAGATTTCGTGATCAATGAGTCAGTCAGTGATTTTACTAACTATCTTCACGCTGTATCCCTGACGGGGTAGTCAGAGAGGACAGATCGCCAGGCTTCGCGATCCATGCATACTTCTTTCGCTTCTTCGAGATTCATCAATCGCTTCATACACGCACGTCTGGGTATCCGAGTACTTTTGACCTTTCCGTTTTTGAGCAATCTGCTCACGTGGTCTTCATATGAAAGTCTCGGCCTTTGATTTTACCTTTTATAAAAATAGATTTGTTGTACGTCCGACTATCTGTCAAGAAGTTTATCTGTGGTAATTTGTGAAGGTATCAAGTAAAAAAACTATACCTACACATAATTAAGTCTACTGTCTCTTGAATCACGAGTTTATCCCCGAAGGGATAGGCAAAAGCATACTAAACGCCCACATTTCACCGTATGCATTTTTTTGTCCCACGTAACAGGTGGTGAACCCATAGCCGTGTTGAAATGGACAGGCGCAGTCTGTGGCGACCTGCTGTTGAAATTTTTATAAAATTTAAATTTCAACCAGGCTTAATGACTGCCATTTTACTGGCAACCGGGACCAACGGCTTAACGTACCTTCCGGAACACGGAAACGCTCGCAAATGTAAATTCCACAATTTGGTCACCCATCCAAGGACCACCTATGGCGAATGTTGCTTAACGCAGTAATCGTTTACAGAACACTGGGTCAGCGCCTGTCCATCTCAACACGGCAATGTGCTCACCATTGCGTCGGATAAAAATGCTTACGGTAAAATTTGAGCGTATAGTATGCCTCTGCCTACCCCTTCGGGGATACAGGCGTGACAATATGTAAGTAAGTAATACTTTATTGTACCCCAAGATTACAGTTTAACAGACATAGATATAAAAAATGTACAGGTGATACAATTGGCGGCCATTTCTTACAGGCATACTTATGTACCTATGTATGTAAAAAAAAGAGTTATTAAATGGTTGTAACCTAAAGGTGATGAAGGATTTGGACTAATCTTGATTTGTTCGTCACTAGCACTAGCAAACTTAACAAACTTATGTGCTAGTATTATTTCCCCATTAATTATTAGTAATTGACTTACCACTATCTTAATAATATTATACCTAGTCAGGTCATAAATTCTGTCACATGTTTAAATAAAATAATTGAAACAAGTTTATTCATTATGTAACCATTTATATACCAAAATGAACTTAACAAAACATAGATTCTTATGACAATAAAGTTTATTCAAAATGACCTCCGTGATTTTGAATATAGGCCTTCAATCTGCGCGGCTAGTCGTCTATCGCAGCACGAATGAGGTCCATGTCAATATCGGCGGCTGCCTTAATCAAGGATGTCTTGAGTGACTCCAAATTGGGATGAGGCTTTGAGCACGCCTTTTCCTCCAAGTGTTGCCATATCTTGTAATCTAACGGACTCATATCTGGACTGGAGGAGGGCTAGTCTTCGTGCCGGATGAAGTCGATTTCACGCGCCACCAGCCAGTCTTGTGTGCTCTTCGCTCTATGAGCTGGCGCCGAATCTTGTTGGAATACCCAGTGCCTGTTATTGAACATGGTATGAGAAACAGGTTCCACAAGGTTCGTCAGGACTGTATTTTGATACACAACTGCATTCGTTTTTACACCTTTCTCACAAAAATGTACCTCTGTTAAGCCCCAATAGGAAACTCCCAACCATACCATGAGCGAGGGTGGAACATGATCTCGTTGGACACGCGGAATACGGTTGCTCGCTTCTTCACTACTGTGTGCTGACACCTTATCATTTAGTTTATTGTAGCTCTCTTCTACAGTAAATTTTTTTTTATCTGAAAAAAGAATTTCCCGATATTTTTTTCCCGCGTACCGCTTCAACAAAGCGCGGCATCTCTTCAGTCTCAGGTCCATTAGACGAGCATTTAAACGATGTCCTGTTTTTCTTCGTTATGACCGGAGCCCTTAGTCTTCATTTAACACCCTTTTCACCGTGGTTCTGCTTAACCCCATCTGAAGGGCCAACAGTTTCTGCTTACGTTTGGGATTTCTTTGAATTCGCGCCTTCACAGCTTTTATCACTGCTGGAGTCCTAACAGACCGAGGGCGACCACCTCTTGACCTGTCATCTACACTAGAGTCTTCATTGTATCGTTTAATGGTACGATAAACGAATCTTTTGGTCATATTCAAATTTTTCAGTATGTCAAAAATTTGAATTGGCGCGTAACCGCAACGATGCAACGCAATAACTGCAACACGGTCTTCTTTAAGCGTCCACTCCATATTTAAAAATGAGTAAAATTCTAAAAAGTATACATTTTTATTTAAATGAACAATTCGAAATTCGAATTCAATAAACTTTTTTTGTGGCCAGCATTCTAAAAGAAAAGTTTTTACTGTGCGACAATACTTATGACCTGACTAGGTAAATGCGAAAGTTTGTATGGATGTTTGTTACTCTTTCGCGTAAAAACTACTGAATGGCATTTAATAAAACTTTACAATAATATAGCTTATAATTCAGAATAACCCATAGGCTACTTTATATCCCGGGAAAAAGTTCCTGTGGGAATCTGGAACGGGAAAACTTCTCTACGCGGGTGAAGCCGCGGGCGTCAACTAGTAACAATATAGTGGTAAGTTAATTACTCTTGTAAATTTTGTAAATTATGTGTCTAATACGAGTATGTCGTAATAATAAAAAAAAAACATTACAACGTATCTGTGAAAACTTGTCATTGGAGTTCAGATTGCTAAATTTATATCTAAGTACTAGATGACGTCCCCGGCTTCGCCCGTGGCATAGTTCGCTAATAATTTCTACAAATTTGTCCGGTTTGTCGACATTTATGACTACTGCTCCGCTCTTCAGGGTAGTAGCGTGATTATATATAGCCCATCCTTCAAGTTGGATCAAACTGCACACGGTGTGAAAATGTGATTAAAATTGGCTTAGTAGTTTAGGAGTCCATTGCGGACAAACAACGTGACACGTAATTTATATATATATTAAGATTGCTGTAAGTTTCCCTAAATTTGATGAGGATATCATCACCATATCATTTATTTTTCCAACAGAATGGCACGATACGAATACTTAGCCTTAACGCTTACCGCGTTAAGGCCAAGACTTCGCATGCGTTTCTGTTAATCTTAATCTATCTACAGATAAAATAATTTAAGTGTCCGTTTGTCTAAACGAAGAGCTTTTAACTAATTGCATAGAAATAAACTTTAATTTTGTATGTTTGTCCTGCCTGGGGTTTCCTGCATATGAAAGGCCTTCTAGTTTATATGACGTGTTCGAAAGCACTTTGTGTGGGATTCCTAGCCCCGGATAGACCAAACTACTAATTAAACTTAATGAGACTTCGCCTCCTTACGCGTGTTCTATCGCCTGTACAACGGTCTGTGCTCTGAGGAGTTGTTTGATATGATGCCCACGGCTACCTTCTATCATCGCACCGCTCGCCATAGACAGGGTATTCACCCTCACACTTTGCTAACGGAGCGCTCACATACGGTTAGGTCCGATGAGGCTTTATTTTGCGTACGCTTAGGTTGTGGAATGGGCTCCCTGCCTGGGTTTTCCCGATGTCTACAGTATGGGGTTCGTCAAAAGGGGTTTCGAAGGTTTTTAAAGAGTCGGCAGCGCGAGTGCTGCACCTCTGGTGTTGCAAACGTCCATAGGCTACGGTGACCACTTTCTATCAGGTGGGCCGTATGCTAGTCTGCCACCTCAGTCAAAAAACCACCACGATGTCCACATCGCTTCTGTATTACCTTCACCGGTCATTCAGCCCACTCTACCTGGCAGGCCCTACTGGTGTTTCCCACGTAGAGTGACTGACAGGGTTGGTGGTGGACACGGAACCAACGCCACCAGACGAAGGTAGACCACGTACAATATGGTAAAAGGAGTTCCAAACCTTGTTTCTGCTGGGACCAGGACTCCTATTAGTTATTGGTACTGGTGCTTCTCATGTGGAGTGACTGACAGACAGGGTTGGTTGTGGACACGGAACCAACCCCACCAGACGAAAGTAGACCACGTGTAATGAGGTTGGAGGCGTTCCAAGCTTTGTTTCTGCTGAAATCAGGACTTTTATTAGTTACTTGACTTAACGACTATCAACCAGCACAACGTCTAAACATACATATTCAAACGCTTGTAAATGGAATTGCCTAAATGGTACCCATCTCAGGATCTGCATTATCGGTACCAATAGAAATCGTAAAAATAGGAGAAATGTCATCGTTCTCAAGATTATTCGCAAATGGCGCGTCAGACAAAGAGTGATCTTTTAATTTCCACCGCGAAATTATCTTAAAATGCAGCGTTTTTCATGAATCAACTGAATTTAAAACCTTTACAATCCATGAATCCTAAATAGGTATCTATGGTACGCGATTCCAGGACTAGTGAAGGTTTAAATCGTACTTGATAATAACACTAGAGTGTTTCCGCACACAGACGTACAGGAGTAAGCAGACCAAACATATTCTTTTGCTTTTGGAGCAATACTTCATCCTTTTCACTCTTGCCATTTGTTGTATAAAGCTATGTTTGTTATTCTTGTGTAGCTACATCTATCTCACACTTTGACAGCGAACAGCGCGTAGTAAATTTTTCTACTACAACTAAGCTATAAACTTGTAAAGACAACCGCCGCTATTATCTTTAAATCAAAGATTTATGTGTCGAAGTAAAAATATTACATAAAATTATTGTAAAATGTTACAAAAGTAGCCAAAATATATACAAAAAGGTGTGAGAAATGAAGTTTTATAAGAAATCACCCGAAGCAACTAGGCTAAGCTACCCGTCTATGTGTATGTGTGTGTTTTTTTATTGAATAATTTAAGTTACAATTTTTGTACATAATTTTAACTCGCCAAACGGCTATTGCAGTTTGTAAACGATTCGCTCTTAAATATGCTACTGTGTGAGTGTAATAGGCTACGCTATTTTTCGCTACCATTGGGTCTGCTTACTGTCCTATATGTCTGTGGTTTCCGCATGCCATTCCTACTATTTTTTACGATTTTTATAGACGATACCGTAAATTTTTTACGCAGCGGTCGTTTAAAAGCCCTTCAAAACAGGTGATAAAAAATCCAAATTAGGCCTACATTGGTGTACAAGAAGGTGTACTGGAAGCGTATTCGCCTTAAATGCGCGGGCGCATAAAACGGCACGGACCACACACGTCGTCACACAAATAGAACGAGACCTAGATATAGGTACCTATAGCTGACGATACGCCGCATTTTTTCTTCACTTCTGGATGCTAACAAAGAGTTAGCATCCAGAAGTGAATCTTATTCGTTTATTTGCAAATTATACGACATTTTGTAGGACGTGTCTATACTTAATACATATCTTTACTAATATCTCGTATGATAAAGCTGAAAAGTTTGTTTATTTGATTAAACGCGCTAATCTCAGAAAACACTAGTCATTAACAAATATTCTGTTTGTGTTGGATAGCCCATATATCGAGGAAGGTTATAAGCTATACAACATCACGCTACTACCCAGGAGAGCGGAGCAGTAACCATAAATGTCGACAAATCGGATAAACTTATATTGTCGAATTTATAAGCGACGGGATTAAATAGGTGCGACGGGAGTTCGAAGTATGTCACGGGCGAAGCCGGGGGGTCACCTAGTATAATTATAAAGTTTCATTAAAATTCAATCAGTAGTTTTTTGCGTGAAAAAGTAACAACCTACATCTATACATTTTAACAAACTTTCACGTTTATAATAAATATAAAAATATTGTTGGGACAACTCATACAACGCCATCTGATTCCAAACTAAGCAGAGCTTGTATTATGGTAACCGGATAACTGATAAACATACTTATATATTTCTAAATACATACATATTATAGATAAATAACACCCAGACACAGAATAAATCATCGTGCTCATCACACAAAGTTTTATCCTGAGTGGGAATCGAACCCACGACCTCTTGCGTAGTAGTCGGATGCACTCCCACCGCGCCACAGAGGCAGTCAATAATAACAATAGTAACATGTTGTTTATTAGTAGTCTAGTAGTAGTACCACAAACTTTAGTACAAATATTTTTTAAATCCGACTAGTAGTTCCTGAGATTAGCACGTCCAACCAAACAAACTAACTCTTCAGCTTTATAATATTAGTAGAGATAGCTTACACATCAGAATAACACGTAGGCTACTTTTTACACTGAGATCAAGTTACTGTGGGAAACATTTAAATACATACCTACATATTATACCTACATACTAAACACATCACACAAATATTTGATCCGGGAATCTAACCCGGAACAGTCACATTTACCTGCTACCACTACTGGCGGGCGGTTAGAAAAGAGTGGCCCTGAGTTTTATTACCAGGTTCTTCCTCAGACTCTACCTATTTTTTACGTATTTGGCAGTAAATGTAAATGTAGAAGCAATAATCTTGACTTTCATAAGTGTTAAGTACTTTGTGACCTACATGAATAACATTTTTATTGTCATTTTGAAAGAAAGAAGTAAATTCGAAGAGAAATTCTACTTATAGTCTTACATCCAGAGAGACGGTACAAGTACTACGTACAGAAGTTACACTCCCTAACAAAAGTCAGTTTTAGGTATGAAAACATACCTAGACTCGCCGAACGTTGAGTTTTCTTTGCGCGCCAGAGTTTTATGACCGAGCTGCGAAGTCCGCGCGGGGTTTTCACTTGAGAAGTATTTGTCATCAGCCGCTCCGAGCAGTGCGCTGTCCGAATATACCTAAACTGTGGAGTGACACCCCCCTAGTATTATTACTTATTCTGTGGTAGTAGTTTGATGGTGCCAGAAGAGTACGAAAACATAACGAGTCGGGCCGCTTCTCTACACAATTGTAATCACAGACCTACAAAATAGTTGGTAGACAACAAAATACAGTACCCGAACGATTTAAATCGATAAGCCACGAGTAAACAAATCGATTACAATAGACAATAGAGCATCAACGCTGTCGGTTGTCAGTCTTTTTGAAGATGTAAGGACAGGTCTCATTGTTGGCGGGGAGATAAAATGCCTACGAGTGATATTTGATATAAATACTTATAGCTTTACTCAGTGTTCTGTAAACGATCACTGCGTTAAGCCACATTCGCTATAGGTGGTCCTTGGACGAGTCCTTCCACTTTGTTGAATTTACATTTGCGAGCGTTTCCGTGCTTTTCGAAGGCACTCTGGCCCCGGTTGCCAGTAAAATGGCAGTCGTTAAGCCTGCTTTGAAGGCCTGGAAGGCCTTATGGGCGGCTTGAAAAATTTCAACAGCTGCTCGCCACAGCCTGCGCCTTTCCATTTCAACACGGCAATGCTCACCACCTGTTACGTGGGACAAAACTGCCTACCGTGAAATATGGGCGTATAGTATGCCTCTGCCTAGCCCTACGGGGATAAAGGCGTGACAATAAGTATGTATGACATTTACACTTACCGGAAAGATTTTATATAATAACTTCAGGAGACTTTTGTGTAGGTAAGTTGTTGGGAGGTCAGGAGGAAGCAGCAAAAAACAATATCGAAAATAAAAAGTAAAATTTTACCTAGTTCCTATAACAGTCAATAAAAAGTGGCTCTGACTGAACGTAATCTAGACAACTAATGAACATACTTATATATTTCTAATTTTTTATTACATACATTACATGCGTATGATTATACGTAGGAAACACCCTAAATTCGAAGCAAACATTTGCAGATTAACATATACCTATTTGTTCCTACTCGGGAATTGATCCCGCGGCTACTTACACTACCACTTATGCTATCAAGGCAGTCTTTAGTTAAGATTTTGTAATCAGCAAGATAGACGCCTAATTGAGATTAATATTACTTATTTTCCTGCTAGAGTTACTGACCTAGTTCTTTGTATGAGGTTTAAGTCTTTTAAAACAAACGCGTGTAAAGAGGTACAATATTGGGCCATCAATTTTAGGGCCCAGTTTCAATTTAGTCTTGTAAGAGTAACCCTCAATTCGTAAGTTGTCACCATGGATTACTATCAAACGGAATAAATTAAAAAAAAAATCCTGTTCAATCGCCTTTCAATGTGACCGCATCTTTACTTGACATTTGACAGGTATTTAGGCGGGAAACGACAGCTCGCCTCGTTAGTGACGCCATGTTGATTTTTTTTCTTTGTTTTCGTTTACACTTTGTCTAGGAGGCGCTTACAGCCTAGTGTTTATATTGTTTTATTTTCTTATTGACGTTTGAAGTCTTCTCATATTTACTCGATAAATACACACTATTTTTAAAGATTTTACTTTATTTAAATGTTGAGTGTTACTAAACCAAATAGGTTCTTTATAACTGGGGTCGAAGATAACCCATCAAGATATTTGGGGTCAAACTCTTCATCTGAGCTTCATGTCTACTAGACTTGCTAACGACCGACCTCTCAAGTTACCAGCACCCGATAATATATCCTAATATTAAGAGGAAAGATATTTTTATTTGTAGTCGATAAACTTAAATCTTGGTAAAATCCTGACATGGGCAATATATACTTAAATAATTTGACTGATTAATTTATATTATTTGACTGCCTCTGTGGCGCGGTGGGAGTGTATCCGACTGCTACACAAGAGGTCGTGGGTTCGATTCCCACCCAGGATAAAACTATGTGTGATGAGCACGATGGTTTATTCTGTAACTGGGTGTTTTTATCTATAATATGTATGTATTTAGAAATATATAAGTATGTTTATCAGTTATCTGATTACCATAGTACAAGCTCTGCTTAGTTTGGAATCAGGTGGCGTTGTGTGACTTGTCCCAACGATATTTATTATTATTCTTATTATTATTTAAGCGCTCGTCGCCTTAGACAGTTTTCGGTAAACGATCACTGCGTTAAGCAACTTTTGCTATGACTGGTCGTCGGATGGTTTATCAATCTCAAAAGGGTACTTAACAAAGGCATACTGTATATTTCACGGTGTGTTGTCCTGCCCCACGTAATAGGTAGTGTGCCCATTGCCGTGTTGAAATAGACAGACGCTGGTAACTGCTGTTGAAATTTTCCAAGCCGCCTAGTAGACTAAGCCATTGACTATTTTCGTACTATTTTCCAATGATAATTAACATCATAATGTAATGTAACCTAGACTGTAAATAGTAACAACATAATACACACCGCAACAGCTTTTAAACAAAAATAAACATTACTTTTATGTGCTAATAAACAAGACAACCCCCTCGCACACACCTTACGACTCCCTACACTCTGCCTAATCTCCACCACCCTGACCGTATTACACCACTCACCACATATACCTCCGACACCACCACCGCATACTAAGTTTGAGAAAAGTCCGAGAGCATCCATTAGCCAGACTTAGCTCAGGTTATATTTACCATACCCCTCTAACACACAATAAAAAAAAGCCGCCAATAAGACCTTAACCTTGTTGTTTCCGGGCTTCGGAAGGCAGTTATGCCGTTGGTCCCGGTTACCATGACAGGGCAGTCGTTTAACCAAGTTGAAATCCTTATGAGTCATCATCATCCGAGCGCTTGTCCCAGTTGCGTCTCACGATGCCTGGAGTCCGCTTTCCTGCATTTTCTCCGCCACTTCTCACGATCGTCGGCATCCACTGTAGTGAGACTATTGGCACGCATGTCATCCCTTACGACGTCAAGCCAGCACTTCTTGGGTCTTCCCCTCTTACCGGAACCCGGCGGGGCTGACATGGCCAGAAATTTGTTTTCCACGTTGCCCGGCGGTTGCCGCAAGACATGACCATACCAACGAAGGCGACACTCTTGCAACTTACTTCTTGAAGTCCTTATGAGTGGCTTGGAAAATGTCCACAGGTAGTCACACCTAGTTCCTGAACTCGAAACAAGAAATGTTGTTTGTTCTCTCTCTCGTCTGTAGTAATTATTGTACATACATACATACACATACATATTGTCACGCCTTTATCCCAGAAGGGGTAGGCAAAGGCGATCTATACGCCCACATTTCACCGTATGCATTTTTGTCCCACACAACAGGTGGTGAGCCCATTGCCGTGTAGAAATGGACAGGCGCAGGCTGTGGGGACCTGCTGTTGAAATTTTCCAAGCCACCCATAAGGCTTTCAACAGGATTAACGACTGCCATTTTAATGGCAACCGGCACCAACGGCTTCATGTGCCTCCGAAGCACGGAAACACTACGAAGCACGCAAATGTAAATTCCACAAAGTGGTCACCCATCCAAATACCACCTATAGCGAATGTTGCTAAACGCAGTGATCGTTTACAGAATACTGAGTCCACGGGGCCACGAGCGCTTCAAAAATAATTATTGTAATCGTATGAAAAAAAGATGACTCCCCTGACACGCTGAGTTGTATGAAATATATTGAGTAAGGCGTCTCTAGTAAAGAGCGCGCGAATGACATTGATTTCGTGCTCTGTGGTGCCGACTGTGCAAGTAATTTGTTACTAAGACCTTTTAGCCATATCTTAGTTTATATTTCTTTAATCTTCTTTATTACATACATACATACATGTCGTCACGCCTGTCTCCCGGTAGGCAGAGACTTTGATTTTCCACTTGCTACGATCCTGGCAACCAACTTTAGCTTCTTCCACTTCTTAAGTGTTATACACACACGCCGGTTAAGGGTACTCTTGACCTGACCTTTTTCCAAAATGTCTTCTATTTGATTGACATATGTACGTAGAGGTCGCCCCTTACCACTTTGCCCATTTACTCTCTTCTTCTTTGTTATTATCCAAAATGTCCCCGTCCTCTACGTGTTTGTCAAGTCTAGTCTTGAGTCAAGGTCAGTCCTACCCCAGTTTAATGGTAGTTATTATATTCAGTGGAGTTTACGCGGCAAGATAGAAAATAGCATTTCACTGCATATATATCTTCGTCTTTCACTATAGCACGTTAACACAACTTTTATGTCCAAGAAACCACCACTCCTGCACATAAAACAAGATAAACATAAAGTTTTAGAAAATAATACACAGCAAGCGTCCGCACTTGTCAATTTTCCCGCGTAGAATTCTACTATGCAAGTGTAACATCTCTGGTGTTGCAATTGTAAATATACATAGGTCGTATATCGCATTCGATCACGTGGACATTATGTACCCTGATTATATGATTGCAGCTTGCAACGAACATAAAAATTAGTGATTAAATAATTTATCCACGCACTTTTTTAATAATTTTTAATCATCAATAGTTTAATTAAACCAATAAATTGAGATTAAATAAGCGTGCAATTTGACAATCACAGTTATAAATTGAACGAATATGTTTAATTATTGAGCTAAATTAGTTCCGTTAATGCCCGACTTAGCTCAGGTTATATTTACCATACCCCTCTAACACACAATAAAAAAAGCCGCCAATAAGGCCTTACACTTGTTGTTTCCGGGCTTCGGAAGTTACCATGACAGGGCAGCCGTTTAACCAAGTTGAAATCCTTATGAGTCATCATCATCCGAGCGCTTGTCCCAGTTGCGTCTCACGATGCCCGGAGAATTTGCAGATTAAATTAATTATAATTAAATAAATATTGTAGGACACTTTTTACACAGCGCCAGCTAGCCCAAAGTAAGCCCAAATATAAGCTTGTGGTATAGGATCTAGACCACTGATAAACATACTTATATATTTCTTAATACATACATAATTTTACATAGGTAACACCCAAACATTTGTGATCACACAAATATTTGTTCTGACCAGGGGACCGGATTTTATTTAATATTAGTGCAAAGAGTAATAGAAGCGCTCGTGGCCCCGCGGTCTCAGTGTTCTGTAAACGATCAATGAGTTACGCAACTTTCACTGTGGCTGGTCCTCGGATGGGTGACCACTTTGTGGCATTTACATTTGCGAGCGTTTCCGTGCTTCGGAAGGCACGTTAAGCCGTTGGTCCCTGTTGCCAGTAAAATGGCAGTCGTTAAGCCTGGTTGAATGCCTTATGGGCGGCATGAAAAATTTCAACAGCAGGTAGCCACAACCTGCGTCTGTCTATTTCAACACGGCAATGGGCTCACCACCTATTACGTGGGACAGGAATCCACACGGTGAAAAGTGGGCATATAATATGCCTCTGCCACCCCTTCGGGGATAAGGCGTGATGGATATTTATTTTATGTAATTTGTTCACGTACCTTATTGTATAAATGAAATTAATAATATGATGTTTTTGCTTGAAAGATAATATAGATTTAGTTAGCTGTTATCTCCAGACTGTACGGCACTCCGCACAAACTCTTCGTAGGTTTTTGGTTTGCTATTGTTCTTTTTTGTATTTTGTGTAAATAATAAATAAAAAAAAAACCGGCCTTCAGCGCGGCTGTCGCATACACTACCACTGCGCCACCGAGGTTTTAGTATAATTAGGTACTTATGTTCTGAACCTATCTTGGTGTTATGTCGTAAATAATGAACTAAATACATAACGCCTAAATAAACTGCCTCGTTGGCGCAGTGGTATTGCATGTGACTGGCGCGACTGAGGTCCCGGGTTCGATTCCCGGGTCGGAAAAATATATGTGTGATCTACAAATGTTTGTTTCGGAATTTATTTCCTATGTATTATATGTATGTATTTAGAAATATATAAGTATGTTTATCGGTCGTCTAGATTCTAATAACACAAGCTTTATAAGCTTACTTTGGGCTAGACGGCGCTGTGTAAAAAAAATGTTCCATAATATTCCACATAACGCTATACTGGGACTATTGTATTTGTCACGCCTTATCCCCAAAGAGGTGGCAGAGGCATACATTAAAGATTGGACTAGTTTAGAAGTAGGTATTCATTTTTGTCCCACATTAACAGGTTGTGTATCGCCGTATTAAAATGGAGTAGCCCAGGTTATGGCAGGTTAAAAATTTAAAGTTGCTAAGGCTAACATTGGCAACCGGGACCAACTGCGTGCCTATACCGAAGCACGGAAACGCTTGTTGGAAATGTAAAAGCATGTACATAATTACGACACACATCTATTATGCAATGGTCTCACTGAGACAAATTTTGTCTTAGTGAGTGGGCCAAATGACGGGAGATGACCGGTGTCATTTGTGACCCTAAAATGCCGATCCGGCTGAAGGGACAGGTCTACAAAACCATTATTAGACCTGTTCCTTTACATGGCAGTGAGACGTGGCCGATATTGGAGCGACACAAGCAGGAACTGCGTGTCACGGAAATGAAGATGCTGCGGTAGATGTGTGGAGTCACGCGGATGGACCGCGTGAGGAACTCTCGCATCCGCGGCAGCCTTCACGTCCGTGACATTGCAGACAAGTTGCAAGAGTGTCGCCTTCGTTGGTATGGTCACGTCTTGCGGCAACCGCCGGGCTACGTGGGAAACAAATGTCTGGCCATGTCAGCCCCGCCGAGTCCCGGTATGAGGGGCAGTCCCAAGAAGTGCTGGCTTGACGTCGTAAGGGATGACATGCGTGCCAATGGTCTCACTACCGGGGATGCCGACGACCGTGCGAAGTGGAGGAGAAAATGTAGGAAAGCGGACCCCGGGCGTAGCGAGACGCAACTGAGATAGACGCTCTGATGATGATGATGACCTAACTACAATGTATCAATCAAAAAAAAAATTTGTAATATCCCTTAAGATGTATATCATACACAAATACAATATGTATTTGTGTATGTATATACACAAATACATATTGTCACGCTTTTATCCCCGAAGGGCTAGGCAGAGGCATACTATGCGCAGTATATCTTTATATAGGTACTTTAATGGTTACCTAGTAATACAAAACGTGTAACTGTTTAATGTTCCTTAAAATAAATAAATAAATAATCAAGAAATGGACAGGCGCAGGTTGTGGCGACCTGCTGTTGAAATTTTTCAAGCCCATAGGGCCATAAGGCCTTCAACTGGGCTTAACGACTGCCATGTTATTGGCAACCAGGACCAACGGCTTAACGTGCCTTCCGAGGCACGGAAACGCTCGCAAATGTAAATGCCTCAAAATGGTCACCCATCCGAGGAACAACCAAATTGAAAGTTGCGTAACTCAATGATCGTTTACAGAACACTGAGTCCTCGGGGCCACGAGCGCTTAAGATATAATAGCTTTTAATTTGAAGTAGGTAGGTAGGTACATTGCAATGAAACCATCGAGCATTGGTGGCCTAACATGGTGGCCGTAACTACCTACTGTATCTATATCCATAACTTAACTTATTATTAAAACTTTAACTTATGAATAAGTAAGTAATAAAAACTAATTAAGACAATTGTTAATTAATTAGAAGTCCACACTTTTTGTGTTGATTAAAGTTATTGTGTTAATTAATTTTATACGTATCTATCTACCTATTTTAATATTAAGTGTGTTAGCATATCTGGGGCAGGCAGTAGCTACATATACATAAATAAAATTGAACTGTCTGTTTGTACTTCCAAAATAACAGTCTTTACTTTTACTAAATACAATATGAAACTATAGGTACCTATACGATACGACCGTGCTTAAAAGGTGTGACCGTGCTTTTAAGGCCTAGTATTCCTGCCGTGGCCACGCTTTTGAGTTTTTTAAAACAATGCGAATCGTAAAAGAAAGGATTTTTGATTCTGAAAAAGAGATATATGTTAGTTTATTTAAGCTAGTCAAAATGGCTTTCTGTTACAAAATCTAATAAACTTCACTTGATAGAAAAACATCCTAAAGTTGCCCCCTTCCGAAATGTTTTTTCAATGCCAAATCTAAACTACAGATAATTTTCATGAAATTTTTATACATAACTATAGCTACTCAATATTTATAGACATAATGGCTTACTTTGACTATATACAGTGATTTTTATAGTACAAATGTTTAAATAATATCAGAATTGCGACGCTGAGGCCTGATCAGTCGCGCGCTGGCGCTTACTGAGGTAGGATCTGTGTTAGGTTATTTCGTTGCGCTCCCCTTGCTATTTTTTCGCAAAGGCACAGTATATTTATGAGAGCAGTAAGCATTCCATCATCATCCGAGCGTCTGTCCCAGTTGCATCTCGCGACGCCCGGAGTTAGCTTTATATACTGTATATATATGAGAGTTATATACGGCAATGGACTCACCACCCATTACGTGGGACAGGAATACACATGATGAAAAGTGGGCATATACTAATATGCCTCTGCCACCCTTTCGGGGATAAGGCGTGGTAGATAAATAAAATATATGAGAGTTTTAATATAAAATAAAGTACCTACACTTTACAGAAGCGTTAGAATTATCCCTGTACCTAAGTAGTATAAAATCGAACCCGGTACCCACAGGTTAGAAGGTTATATAACCAACTGAGCCAGTGGGCCGTTCAATGTTAGTTTACCTATTTTTACGCTAAATGCTGACGAATTTAAAAAAATATATTTTGTAGCGTATACTTTCAATTGGGTTCTAAACAAATTTGATCAATAGATTCTGAGGCTTAAACACACCGACTGTCACTGGCTAAAGTAATCAGCGCAGTTATTATATTGAAGCTTCGCTTCGCTTCGCATAAATTATTAAAAGTGTATCCAAGCCCTTTGTTTTATGCTTTCAGAATTAATTATTGAAGTAAATTTATAAATTTATTAGCCACGACTTTATCCCCAAAGGCGTGGCAGAGGCATAGTGTGGTGAGCCCAATGCCTGTGTTCAAATGGACAGGCTCAGATTGTAGCGACTCGCTGTTGTAATTTTTAAGTCGCTCAAAGGGTATTCACTTGACTTAACGAGTGTCGATTGCAACGTTACTATCAACCGGGGCAAACAGCTTAATGTGTCCTTCGAAGCACGAAAACGTTGGTAAAGGAAAATGCTACAAAGCGGTCATCCATCCAAAATCCGAGAGAGTTTCTTAAATCAATGATCTTTTACAGAAACCGAGTTACTAGGGCTACGAGCGCTTTTTATTTATGTTCTTACTTTATGTTAGTAGCCTTAAACAATGTATAACATTTCATGTAACTAATAATTAATAATCCCAACATTTTATGGCGAAGGTTTTTTGCGCTTTAGTGGATCTGGAAAAAGCATTTGATAACGTTGTGTACTCTGTGGTACTCGTCCGTAAGGCCTGGCTGGCCGTCCACACCATATCCAGGCAGGATATGGTGTGGACGGCCAGCTGCTGCGGGCGATATAGTCTCTTTATACGGACTGTAAAGCTTGCGTGCGACCAAGGGGGATGTTCACCTGGCGCCTCTTTTTGATTTCGGTTCGGGCGTCAAAGGGGGTTGTGTTACTCGTATGTCCGCCTGGCTTTTCATAGTGTATCTAGATAGTTGTGCAAAAGTGTGACTGCAAAAGTTAAAAGATTATGTGTTGTAAAATTGGAAATTTTACAGTACATTGTCTGTTGTACGCTGATGATGCGGTAGTGATGGTCTCATCAGAAGCCGACCTTCAGGCATTAGTCACTAATATAAAAGTAAAGGTCTTCGCTGCATGTTAAACTAAGAATCGGGTATTTGATTAACTTAGGGAGAATGTTTAGCGCGGACGGAAGATATGTTCTGAAATACAACGGTGACTAGCTGCCGAAGACAGGAACATAACATTATGATTTTTTGATTTTAATATTATTAAAAAAAATTAGTGTAATGAGTACGGGACATTTTATTTGGTACATAAAGCTTAAATTCCTACTAATATTATAAACGCGAAAGTTTGTAAGTTGTAATGTTTGTTACTTGCACGTAAAACTACTGAATGGAATTTAAATAAATACACGCGGGCGTCAACTAGTATATCATAAACCTAAAATAAAATCCAACACAATAACTGAGATGTTCCATTTCCATTGCTACTGCCAATCATTTTTACTGTGGCGTGCCAGCAGAAAATACATCGTAGATCTATCTTGGCGGGGGCTGTGGAAGTGTTGTGGTGCCTACGCGACTTGGCCTACCGGCCCTTAAAGGGTCGGCAGCGCGAGTGCTGCTACTCTGGTGTTGCAAACGTCCATAGTCTACGGTGACCAAATGTGGCACAGGTGGGCTGCACGCTTGTCTGCCACCTCAATGTTAAAAAAAAAAGGTAACTAAAAACCATTTTTCAAATTTTAGTATGTCCGTTTGTTTTTGTCGGCCGGGCGATTCAAATTTAGGTACCTACCTACTTATGGATCCGGAGCAATATCTACCTATAGTTATATACGAACAGATAAAAAGTACAACACTATTGTTGAGAAATATTATAGTTCGATATTTAGGTAATCGAACGAACAATAGTGATGTCTAGACAAGACCTAATTTAAGTAGTTTAGCACAGCAGAACGTTATAAGTACTTTTACAAATCTAAAAACTAATAGAGTCGAAAATCATATATATTACCTATATGTACTATGATAAACAATTTCTTGAACAATTTGACATTAATACAACCAAACATAGGTTCAAATGGTCATCTAAAAATCTATTTTGTGACTTTGGATTGTGTCAATATACTTTTGAGGCGCACTTTAGGTAACTAAAGGAAGGGTAATGCTACAAAAAAATACCAGGAGGTACGTAGGTAGCCACCTATTTTTTTTAACTTTAATCTGCCGACGGTAATATATAAAGCCTAAATAAGTAGGTAAATAACTACCTTTACAACGTTGGTAAAATAATGTTCAAATTTAATTACAATTTTAAATTGCCATGCTTCTCTTAAATGGCCGTAGCTGCTGACTTAATTAGTCCAATGACAGAACAGAATAAAAAAATGCGGCCATCTTGATGACATCCGCCAAATTCCGCGGTAATTTTTAAAAAGCAAATTCATTCGGCAATAGCATTAATGACCGACAATTGTAGATTTTATCTGTGCACACACAATTTAATATTAAATAGAACGACTTAATTACAAAGATTATGTTATAATTTCATAAAAAAATCCAACTACGGTGATATTCGATCAATAATTCAACATGGCTCCCAGATCTATCAGTGTAATAATTCTGTCAAACTTAAATTGAAATTCTGTATAAAGCACGCCGCAGTATTATTGATACATTATGAGAGCGCAAAAGAGCCATAGAGAGGCTATTTACAACTGAATTACAAATCTCTGCCCCACTAAATACACACACAGGTTAAATCAATTGTCATACATCCATCTCTTTCTGTCACACGAATAACCGGTGCGTTTAAAAGAGACAAAATACATAAAAGATGTTGTCGAGCAATGAAAAGCGAATGGTTAACGCCTACAAAATGAATGGGGTAGGGTGAAAAGCTTGTTTGTTCTAGGGCGTGTCCCCTGCACGAAGCGATGAGGCACAGTCGCTCGGACGCCGCCGTCGTGAGCAGTGCTCGTGTCAAATGTAACTGACATTTCAATTTGACAGATCTGGCTGTCCATCTCGTGCCCTTAGCTTAAAAAAAACTAGTGCGGTATTAAGAAATCATGCTAAACAATTCTGATAAATATTAATGAGTGGCAACATTGTCTCATTTGAATTTAAAAACATTCTTTTTATTGTACTGTCTGCGTTTGTGATTGTGATGCACTGAATAGTTAACATAACTTGAACTTTGTGAAGAAATAAAAACATGGCTTTTGAAGATCGTTGCAGTCCTAATCAAGCGAACAGCCCTGGGCCAGTCACTGGAAGAGTCCCAGCACCTCACGCCGAAAACTTAATGAACTATTGCCCTCAGAACCAGTATACATGCACCACTATCGATTCAAGGTATGAAAGGTCTTCTCCAACCATGACTGTAGTCAAGGTACAGCCGAATTCACCGCCACCAAGTCCTCAGCATCAAAACGAAATTGACTATCAAAATTACTACCGTCCTGAAACGCCGGACATAAAACCTCAAATAAACCAAGAAGGTCAAAGATTTGATATTGAAAAATTAAGAAACCAAAGGCAGCAACCATCGATACCTATAGCATTCTCCATCAATAACATACTCCATCCAGAGTTTGGCCTGAATGCAATTCGAAGGACCAACAAAATCGAAGGACCAAAAATTGTAGGTCCAAATCATAGCATCTTGTACAAACCCTATGATTTATCCAAACCAAATGAATGTCAGAAATACAGTTTCGATTATTTGAAGTCCAAAGAATCTGAGTTCAGTTCGTTGCCCCCTTTAGGGGGTTTGAGACAAACTGTGTCTCAAATAGGAGAGATTACTAAAGAAAGAGAGATACCAAAGGTGATTGAGGCTCAGAAAAGGCCAGATTCAGCGAGTTCCGTCGTGTCTTCTACGTCCAGTGGAGCTCCTTCTACATGTGGCAGTACGGACACAAATAGCCAGTCGGGAAACGGCGCATTATGGCCTGCTTGGGTGTATTGCACAAGATACAGTGACAGGCCAAGTTCCGGTAAGCTGTTCTTTTTTTAAATTGCATTTTCTTTTTTTTTTTTATTGTTTATTAGATAAGCATGTACCGTGCGCCATAGCGGATAACTTTGTATCTACTGTAGGCCCAATTTTAACAAGCTTTTCGTGACGTAATCTATCGCATTTTTTAATATTTTTTTTTGTTTTTATTTAACAAACGGCAACTTACTTGCATTTCAAATGATTTTTTTTTTTAAATTTACCTAAAATCTACGGGTAGGTACTTATCGTGGAATAAATATTTTTTGCCCTGGTGATGGGCAGGTACTTGTACGTCTGTGGCAGGTACCTACCTAGCTACCTAAGTACTTTTATTAACTGAGCTATATTTTTAATACCTATTAGGTTTTTTTGCTACTTGCTGCAACACTATTAGGTAATAATGAAATTTGTTAGTAGAAAACAAACATAAAAAGCTCCTTTACTCACAAAGGTTAGTGTTATAAATGGCTGAAGGAGGATTAACCGATATTTTTTTGTTGTGTTTTGGTTTTTTTTTTACGTAATTGATAGTTTTTTATTGCGGTTTTTGTACTGTTTAGGCATGTTCATCGGTTAAAACCTATTTGGCCACTCTTGTAAGTCGGTTGTTTTGTTTTTTTCGAAGTTATTCTGTTATATGTTACTGTTGATGCAAAAAATAACTCTTGGTCCGGGGGTCCTAGTACAAAGCTTCATTTCAGAGCTCTATCTAAGCTTTTTGTCGATGGTTCTCATGATCATAGGGGTGACAGTACTTGGGTCAAAGGCTCAGCATTGCTATTCAATGTGGCAATGCAGCCAGCATTCTGGGTATAGTTGTAGCTGACAGCGATGTGGAAAAGATTTTTGATGCCAATTTTTTTTTTGATAGATATAAGTTAATATTCCTTACCATTTTTTTAAATGTGTAAGTTTATATTAGCTGATAAAAAAAATCATTTTGTAAGTAACTTCACGCTGACGGGGTAATTAGAGAGGACAGATCGCCGGGTTTCGCGATCCGTGTAAACTTCTTTCGCTTCCTGCAGATTCATTAATCGCTTCATACATGCACGACTGGGTATCCGAGTACTTATGACTTTTCTGTTTTAGAGCAATCTGCTCACGTGGTCTTCACATGTAAGTCTCGGCCTACCCTGACTCCTTCTACCCTCTACTTTCGCACTACATGTATGTTCGCCAATTGTTCCTCACTCATTTGTTGGACGTGTCCAAACCAACGGAGCACGCCCTTTACCAGCTTAACGCTGACACTTTCATTCAAACCTGCTATATTGCGTTTTACTTCGCTACTGTTAAGGCGATTGAATCGTAAATTGTTTGTCTTTTTTTACTCGGATACCCTGACGTGCGTGTATGAAGCGATTGATGAATCTTGTAGAAGCGAAAGAAGTATGCATAGATCGCGAAGCCTGGCGATCTGTCCTCTCTGACTACCCCGTCAGGGATACAGCGTGAAGACAGCTTAGGTTTTAGTTTTTTTTTTTAGTCGAAATCATTGTAGATTCCAAATTTTTTATTATGGTTTCAATACAATTTTTCTGTGCATTTTTTTTAAAACGTAACCTATTGTCTACCTACATATAAAATAGTGATGATTACTGGTATCATTATCGTTCGCTGGTGCAATATTAATATACAAGTATTTTATGACCACTTTGTGGCATTTACATTTGCGAGCGTTTCCGTGCTTCGGAAGGCACGTTAGCCCGTTGGTCCCGGTTGCCAGTAACATGGCAGTCGTTGAGTCAAGTTGAAGGCCTTATGACAACCTGCGTCTGTCTATTTCAACTCGGCAATGGGCTCACCACCACCTATTACAGTAATACACATATACTATGCCTCTGCCACCCTTTCGGGGATAAGGCGTGATAGATAAATAAATAAATAAATATAAGTATTCCAGTTTACTCTATGGATCTTAAAGACCCTAAGGGCCGATTATTTGATCATTAGGAATAAGTTTATTTGGTTGATTGGATTGCAACAGACGGCTTCAAATCGCAAAGCCATTCCAACACCTTTTGGGGTTAGGTTACGTAAAAACACCTTTTGGGGCTAAAATGTTAGTAGGTACCAAATTCACCCGCACTACCATAGTTGTAATTCCTGTAAACTTTGATCCAGCAATGACCAAGACCAAAAAGGTTACACCCAGCTCGATCATGGTATACTCCAAGAAGAAGTGTCTTTAAAAGTTGAGGGAATGGGTCTGACAAACATTTTTTACTTTAAATGCCAAATAAATCTACAAAAGTTACGAGAAAATCGGTATTTTTGTTTTATTTTGTATTTCAAAAAATATAATATAAAACGTATAACGCGGATGACCGCATAATTCACAACCGTGCTCATACGACAGTCGCGAGGCTGTGACGTCATAATGGGCGCGCCTAATCTCGGAAATCCAAAAAAGGACTAAAATTTCTCGTCGTTATAACTTCGGAAATACTGCATGTATTGTAGTGAAATAAAAACTAAAGTATTGTACATGAGCTACGCTCCAATTTTAGCTGTATTTGACAGTAATATTTTGACCCTTTGTGTTCTCTATTGGATAAATTTTTGGTAGATGCCCTCTATTCGGAAGTAGAATAACACCCGAACTCCCCGAAGAATCGGGATAAAACCTGAACCATCCTGAGACAGGGCCGCGGTAGCAGACTAACTCTGTTGGGACTTCGGGGCCCTGGGGCTATTCTTCTTCAGACTCGGGACTCCCGAGCATAGAAAGATAGAAGCGCACCAGTTGGTTTTAGTCGATAGGAGTTCTAATAGCATTCATGATACTCCATTTACACTCTCGCACGAGCCACGAGACGAGCCGCGAGCCCCGACTGTACCTAATCACAGTATTATGATACATTTTTTTCGAGCTCGTGCCTCGTCTTGCAGCTCGTCTCGTGGCTCGTGCGGGAGTGTAAATGGGGTGTTAATTGGCTATAAATGGGGTATGAGGATTTCTACCATAGATATCCTCTACATTCCGTAAATCTTGGTCATATTCTTATTTCATACTGCAGCATTACCTTATAATAAATACAGCATGCATGGAATCTTTTGAAATTGTCATAATAAAAAAAAAATTCCCTCTTTTTATGGCTTGGTTCCTAAGACCTTTTAGCCAAAATAATACAAAAAAAACTAAATTATGCATACAGATAAAAAGGACCACAGATAAGCGTAAATATTTCGATAATGACATGTAGAACAATGCCTGACTGGCAACATGTAGGTACGTATGTTTTTAAAATATCAATGCGGCTAATGTCCCGTGAACGCAGCATAATAGTGTTGACACATTCAAAAACATGTTAGTAATTTGTATATTTATTTATTTAAATTCAATAGTTGTTTTTATTTTATACTTGAATTAATATGAGGCTGAACAAGGAGGATTGTGATGTTATAAATTCTGTTTGACAACTGTATTAGGCTGTCTAAACTTAATCTTGGTCATAAAGAGTAGAAAATAATGAAGTGCTACTGAATTTGTCATGTGTAATCCACTTACCATAATTCACTAATCTCATTATTCATCATCATTCTCATTATCTCAGATAATAGACGTCCAAAATTGCCATAATATTACCATTCCTTTTTTGAATCTATCCAGCCGAGATATAACAACATATTCAACAGAAACACGGTGCAAGGTGCCAGATCACAAAAAAAAAGTGTCATTTCATTGTGGTAGAAAAAAAAAACAGCGTTGATATATTCTACAAAGGTCGTATTTACTTATTGTTGTTCGTCTTGGGATGAATAAGTGACATATTGTTTTTATTGTATTCAAATTTGTGAATTTTTACGATGAAAAGACGTAAAATCGAAGAAAAAACTACTTATAAACATTTATTTAAAAATATTCTTCACATATAATTGCGAAAAAAAAAATGTTTTGATGCATGGCTTCTAAATTTCTTAAATATTTTTTACATATTTTTCACGTCAATATGGCGCCTCCCGCCAAGTGGATGGTTGAGACTTTAACTCGTGATTTAGGGCCGCTATCATCGCCAGGAGGACTTCGACAGCGACCTTCAGGTTGGCAGCCCTGAAATATGTTTTTTCACGCGTTATCATTGGCTGTGGGTACCTAAGTAATATCTGGACAGGAACTTTGCAAGAAAACTTGGCATAAATCTTTTCAACTCAATTTCAAAGAAAATGCGAAATTACACACAGAAATACCGAACAATTTAAATCTCAACGTGACATTTCACATTGCCAAGATGGCGGTGACAGCTGTCACAGTGACAAGCGGGAAAATCACGACACGCAATGCTCTAGGTGAATTTACTTTTCCCCATTTCATTTCAACAATGGAGATAATTTATGTTGTTTTTAAAAATCTATTTGGTTATTAAAATTGATTTTTATGTATGCTTTTGAAACATATTGCATTGTTAAAAATATTATTTATACAGGCTTAAGGTAATTAACCTTTAGCCATAGTAAATGACAGGAAGAAATATAAACTGTCATTCAGACATGTAAAGTAACTAATTCGAAATACAGGTTATGTTCCCAAGTTGTTTATACTTTACTACAAAACATAGATAGACATGCACCTTCCCACCTTTCATTCTATATAGCATAATCAACTAGTTTTTAAATTCATACATATAATCTCATCGTATACCCCAAAGGGTTAGGCAGAAGCTTACTTTCCAACAGTAAAATTTTGTCAACCCGCTAATAAGGCTTTTAAATTGACTCAACAATTACTATGTTACTGTGGCAACCGACACCAAACCAAAAGGCTATAAACGTCGAAAGGTATTTCAGCGCACCTGTTTCCTTTCTCCAGGTTCTTCAAGCGGAACGTGAAGAGGCACATCATTGGGTCGCCAACTTGAGGGACACTGTCAAAGTCTTATGATCTAAGAGAGTGCCCCTCAATTTGTTAGATGTCACCAAGACTTTCCATCAGGCGAGTGGCGTCATATTCTCGAGCTAAATATAAAAATAACTTAACGTGTCCTTCATGGAAACGCTCGTAAAATGAAAATGCCTCAAACATTCATTCATCTCAGGATCGATCGTAGTGTAAGGTGCTAAACGCAGTGATCAGCTATCGCAACCAATTGTTACGTTGAAATTAAATATACGAAACACAGCGACACAACAGCGAAATGCAGCTGACTGTATCTTTCTCGCTCGGGTACACTCGGCGTTCCTGAGTTCACCCGATCGAGCCTTTCGCACCTCAGAGCGTGACGGATCAGCCTAACTTCCTAGCTACGGAAAAATCTGTGTGCGCCAAAACAAGTTTTCACTTCAAAAAACCTAAAGGCCCTTTGAAGAACACCTTTATGTACTTACTTAGTTTACTTTTAATAATGTTACCTACAGTAATTCATTGTTTATGGTAACTGCACCAATGTTGAAAAAAAAAATATCTTTGACAACATAATTTGACGCCATGTTTTTTAACTTATCAGTGACACATTGTCATATTTTATTACTTTTTATGGTCATAGACAACTTTGTGCAGATCTCGTCTCAAGTCTGTTTAACAATATACTTTCAATGGTTTGCATAAGATACAAAATCGCATGATATTTTAAAATAAAAAGACATAAATAACTTACCTACAGGTGAAGTACTTAATAAAATAATTTAGCTTCAATTATTGCGTTCAATTATTTTTTTGCACGGACGCCATTTGCAATGAGTTACGGTGACACGCCCAGTGACGTTTAAGGTGAGATCCCGCTGCAAGATATTTTTTTTTAATAACACATTCATGTGGCATAGGCGTTTATCTGGTGGTAAATGAAGGGTGTGAATTTGTATAATTCATTAGGTATAATATAAAGTTATTATTGACGTTAATCGAACTAAATGTCTATGGAATACCTAATAATCTAAGTATTCTGCTACTGCTATAGGAACTTATTTTATTTATTTTATAATATCATAAAGCTGAAGAGTTCGTTAGTTTATTTAGGTGAACGCGTCATCTCAGGAACTATTGGTTCGAATTGAAAAATTCTTTTTGAGGAAGGCTATATAAAGGCTTTATATTATCACGCTACTGCCCAGTAGAGCGGAGTAGTAATCATAAATATCAAAAAAAAATTATACAGTAGGTACCTATTGTGAAATTAATGGATACTTTAACGACAGGATATAATCGGTTCAAAGTACGTCACGGGCGAAGCAGCAGGGGTTAGCAAGATATCAATAATTACAACTGTCCCAATCTTAACACATTTCCTAATTTTGACACACCAATGCTGAAACTATAGAATATTTTTGTATATTGTATGTGGCGATAACATTGTCGTGATACCGTAATTTGCTGATATGTTGGGAAAGAGAAGCATGATAGATCTATTCCTATTGGATAGTCGGTTCCGTAAACAGGTGATAAACACAAGGGTTTATCGAGGCGCCTAGCTGGGATCAGATCACTACCATGACTTAACCAGGGGGGTGTCACTCCGCAGATTAGGTATATTCGGGCAGCTCACCGCTCGGAGCGGCTAATGACAGTGGGCTGCCCCTGCCGCACGGCTCGCACGGCACGAGCGCTCTAAATAAATCAACTAGGTACACAACTTCTCAAGTGACAACCCCGCGCGGACTTCGCAGCTCGGTCATAAATATTGGGGCGCGCAAAGAAAACTCAACGATCGCGCGCAGTTATAAAATTCAATTTTGTATGCAGGCGGCGAGTCTAGGTATGTTTTCATGCCTAAAACTGACTTTTGTTAGGGAGTGACACTTCTGTACGTGTACGGAGTGACACTATTACTTATTCTGTGACATAACTAAGATTGGCGGCTCTATATTGCCATATTAACCAGCAGAAACTCGTTTTTTTTTTATAAATTACTTTAAGGTTATTGAAACACGCAAAACAATTCATCTAATGGTACCGAAACAACAATGTAATATCGCCGATGAGCAATTAATCAATTAGTTGTTTTTTTTTGGCGTGCTCATTACTGAGAAATCGATAAACGAGTCTATCGACACTGATTATCGTTGAAGTAGAGAGACGCAGCGAACCGTGAAGCTTTTAATTGGGTTCTGTAGGACTATTATTGTTTACGTAAGATAAATAAATAAACTAACTAACTATCTTCACGCTGTATCCCTGACGGGGTAGTCAGAGAGGACAGATCGCCAAACTTCACGATCCAGGCATACTTCTGTCGATTCTTGCAGATTCATCAATCGCATCGCTTTATACATGCACGCCTGGGTATCCGAGTACTTTTAACTTTCCGTTTTTGAGCAATCTGCTCACGTGGTCCTGATATGCAAGTCTCGGCCTACCCTGACTCCTTCTACTCTCTACTTTCGTATAATATATATTCTTCGTCAATCGTTCCTCACTCATTGGATGAACGTGACCAATCAAAAAAAAATACAAAAAATATTGTGGGACACTTTTTAAACAGCGCCAGTTATCCCAAACTAAGCTATAAGCTTGCACTATGGCATCTAGACAACTGATATACATACTAATATAGACACCCAAACTACGAAACAAACTTAGTGGATCACATAAATATTTTTTTCCGATTAAAGAGCATTAATTTTTTGTGAGGGTCTTGTACTCGTATCTAATAGAATATGTATCGTGTTAGTATTAATGTATCTTGACTCACACTAGTTGTATACACACTTTGTCCGCCTTTAAATTTTTGTAGTTATACTCCTTTTTGTGCGTTAGGGATAAATGATGAGAGCATTTTTTTACCATCACGAAAAACCAACACGCAAGTTAGCTGATAAGTGTTTCCATGACAACTTATAACTACATTCAAAAAGCTTATCATTCTTTTAATTTTTTTGTTACATACAAAGAGTTGTGGTATATGTGATGAAATCTTATTAGACTAAAGCAGTATAACTTCTAACGCGTGTACATAAGTACACACACACACACTTTAATTTTTACGAGTGTATATCCTCTATTGTACAAGCTTGTAGCTTAGTTTGGGCTAGATGGCGCTGTGTAAAAAGTGTACCAAAATATATTTTTTTACCTCAAAGTAATCAATCAATTAAGTACTTATTTCCAGTCATGCCTTTGTCCCCAAAGTATTAAGTAGAGACAAAGAAAGAGACGCAAACTCTATTTAAGCTTCAACATCAATCATTGGTCAGTAGAGGATCTCTAAAATCATAAACCGTAATAAACGAGTTAATATCTAACTGAACCGTAACCGACAAACATCCCTAAAAGGCAATAGTACACATTCTACCACAGTTACGTGTACGTAATACCTTTCAATTTCTAGATGATTGCACATACAAACATACACACACCTGTAGATACACATATACTAACACACTTTTGTATCAAGAAATCTTCTACAATCGGCCATTATGATCAATCATAGTGTTTATGACTTCCGCGGGAAAACAGCTTATTTTTTCAAATTCTTTTTTTTTAATAGAAGCAAAGCAACTGTATAGGTCGTCTTATAAACCAAAGAGTTTCTCAGTATGAGTTCGTTACCTCGATTAAGGAAGTACCGTAGTTTAATAAAGAAAATATCGATATTTCATTCACTATCAACTTAAGCAAAACATTTAAAAAATGTAGGTATGAGCTTGAGATATATCTACTTTTGTGCTTATATTACCACTTGAAGAGGAATATAGCGCCATCACATACTCAATGTACTACTATACTCATATATACTACTATACAATGAAAGTTCCTTGAAAATATCACTACCGTTATTTGTATTTAACTAACTAAAAAACTAACTATCTTCACGCTGTATCCCTGACGGGGTAGTCAGAGAGGACAGATCGCCAGGCTTCGCGATCAATACATACTTCTTTCGCTTCTTCGAGATTCATCAATCGCTTCATATTTGTATTTAATAGTAGTTATTTATTCCCACGTAAAAGAGAGCTAGAATCAGGCAAGTAACAACCCTACGAGTGTTGACAGCCAGTTATAATAACAACAGTGCAACAAAAGAAACGAGTTTGAAGCTAAGATAATATAACAGAACTTCATTATATCTTAAGCACAATTATACGTGGTAAAACTTTCAAATTGATATCGGTTCTAAAACTATTTATTTTTTACATTTAATTTTCTAACTAGTTATTTCTTTAAAAAAAACGGCAGAAATATATATGCTTTTTCACATAGATAAGCCCGTTTTCCGGCCGCTGAATCCCGATCAGAATCAAATAGTTCTTGGGTTTTGTTAAATAGCGTACATATTGCAATTTACACTTATATCAGCATAATAATTACAATGTAAATAAGGCACAAGGAGCGTAAATATAGTTTATTTATTACTTAAATTCCCAGTAATAGTAACATTCTGATGGAAAATACTGGGAAATAAACGATAGTTTCGCCGTTACTTCAATCGTTCAACAACATACTAAAGGTCATATATATCAAGTGTAAGTAGGTAATTATTCCTATGCCCAACAAAAAATAAGACTAGGTCTAGCTCACTTAAATGAGTCTTTAAAGTTTCAATTCAAAGTAAAAAGGGTATTTTTCTTTCGGTAAACATTTGTGAAATTTTTTTACAAGCTGCCGCAACATTTACATGAACACATATTTCAAGGTAACAATAATTTAAGCCCTATTTAACCCAATTAAAACAATTCCATTTATGTTTCCAAGTTAAATTACTTAATAGAATACGGTAATTGGAGAGATACACTTATTTAGTTTGGAAATAACACACAGTTGAAGTTATTTTAATAACTGTTTACATTTTATAACTGCTACAAAATAGTTATTACGAATAAACAAGTTATTTCATTACTAAGAGTTTTCAAGCATTGGAAATTATATAGAAACAAGTTGTGTCCTTGGGTAAAATGATATAATAACACACATTATAACACAATTGGTGTGCACAGTCTTTGTAAACGATATTTTAAGAATGGAAATATTGTTTTGGTTGTATATAAGTAGCATTTTAGTCAAAAATGGGTTATATCAGAGGCCAATTATTTCTCCGGTTGTTCTTTTACTGTATGTATTTCATCTCTTTTTCATAGGAGTTGAGTATGTTTTTTCCATAGACACTGTAAACTCACCAATATTATACTGTCTCAGTGGCGCAGTTATTGAGATCTCAAGTTTGATTTCCAAGTCCAAACGATTGATTTTCAACAAATTATTGTTAGAGAAACGAGTGTTTTCTATATATAATACATTATGTATCTATTTAGAAATGTTTAAGAACGTTTTACCAATTTTTTCCATCCAAAGGTTGCCTGTAAGAGATTGCTTTTTAGCGAGAAGGCCACCATCTGTACGTTTATAAAATTGTTCTCTCTTGTTTGATTTATTTTTATATTGGTGTGCAATAAAGTTTGTTCTATTCTACGTTTATTAGTGGTCTAGATGCCATAGCACAACTTTATGTTAATATGTATCTAATTTAGTTAATTTAAATGCTATTAGATTAGTATTTAAATATTTATCCCGTTTGGCGTAGTAAGGTCAAACAAAGATAAATTCGAACACAAGCTTACCAGCAGGCATCAAGTAAATAAAGTATATTAAATTTCAATACCATACTGCAAAATCTACTTAAAATCATAACAATCAAATAAATATATGTTGAGTACCTTGGTGGCGCAGTGGTAGTGTATGCGACTGCTGCGCTGATGTCCCGAGTTCCATTCCGGGGTCGCAACAAATATTTTTGTGATCCACAAATGTTTGTTTCGGAGTTAGGGTGTTTCCTATGTATATATTTAGAAATATATAAGTATGTTTATCAGTTGTCTAGATCCCATATAACAAGCTTATAATAGCTTAGGTACTTTGGGCTAGATGGCTCTGGGTAAAAAAATGTCCCACAATGTCCAACAATCAAATCATTTTAAAGTAAAAATATTTTGTATTTAAAAGAAAGACATTAAAAACATTATCGATAAAGTGCTCAAGTGAATAATTCACATTTCACATCATTACACGTTACTCATTGAAATATTCCATAGAAATTTATTAAGTAAAAAACATCGATGTAGTTCTCGATATACATTAGTGCATCACTACACGTTACGTTTTAACTTTTAATGTCTTTTACGACATCCTCAGAAAGACCATTATAAATGCCTAAAGAATGAGTATTGAACCATTTACAGACTAAACTATGGTACTGGCTTTTATTTGTCTTTTTGTGCTACGAGTATGCTTAATGTCTTTTTTTAGAAATTTTGTTAAAACCAATTTAGTTTTGGACTTCCAATTTTTTAAAGGACAATATTAATTTACTGTTAGAAAATTAATTGGTGCTATAAGTACCTTTAATTAAATTGATACTACTTAAAAAAATTGTAAATTGTCCTATTAATATTAGGACTAAAATTATAAATGTGAAAGTTTGTATGGATGTTTGTTACTATTTCACACAAAATCTATTGAATGGTCTTAATTTCTTTTTTATTGGAATATAGTTCCTGTGGGAAACAGTAACGGGCAACTGTCACCATGCTGGTTAAGCCGCGGGCTTCAACTAGTTCCTAATATGATAAATTTTAGTTTTAATTTTCTTAGTTGTTAAACATACTTTTTGTCTATTTCATATTAGCTATTTTCATATTATCTAAAGGTAAATCCCCCCCTACCAAAATCATGAGAGAGGCATACATCCAATAATGAACCGTAATAGTCTTTTAATTGCTTAATATAAATATTTCCTATTATCTTTATGTCATATTGTTTGATAAATGTTGAGGAAATATGGCTTTGATATACAAATAATGTGCAATCTGTATAAGCATATGTTAAAGATAATAAACACTGAGAAGAATTCTTACTTGTACCTGCTTTAATTTATTCTATGGTATTGGTTGAATTAAATCGCATTATAAAAACTGCGTAGCGTTTACGGCAGATTTTATCGATATCGATAACATAATTAAGTCCCATCCTTACCTACTAAGAACAGGCCACCGCGGGCAAGAGTTTTTGTTGTCAAAGAATCTACTTAATAACTTGATTTCGGTCACTAATTACGGTTTGTTCCCGATACAATTTGCCATTGAACTTTGCTTGATCCCAAAGGCCTGATGAAAGCAAATATTTATATTTTAACCGGTAGCATTTTAAAAAATATAATGCTTTTTTAAACGCTGCATACGTTTAAAAAAAGGTATGGACGTTCTTTCATGCCCTTAAGACTTTCTTTACTTTTTTTTCTTGGACTTTCTCGGCTTGAGCAATGCCAGAGTCAAGTACTTAATTTGAATCTTTCTTGTTATTTATATTTCGTTATTAAGTCAAAAGTAAGAATCTTCTTCATTTAGACGTACATTGTTGTAGATAGCAGAATTTTCATGAATAGGTTTGTTTGTTCAAAGTTCTACCCGAGAAAAACGAAAGAAACATTACTGTAGCTATCTGTGTAGTGAAATTATCAAAAAGAGCTGATCTTTAGCTGAAGCTTTATCCTAATTCAAACTTTTATGCACATCGTGGAAACTTTAATGTTTAAAGATCCATCGATTTTTAAACATAAATATACGAAAATACATTAGCTTTGAAATATTAATAACAAAGTAGCGTTCTTCGCTGTTCCCGCCTAAATCATTTTCAATATATCTGCATTGGAACTCTTAGCTCACTGACAAATAATAGATTTTAGTTACTATGACCTCCAAAAAGGTTGTTAACCAAATTATATCAATTTGGTTAATAACCTAGTATAAACATGAATAATTAAAAAAAATCTCTGGAAGTAGGAACCGTGTAAAGTTCGATGTACAAAATACAACTTTTTTACACGCCACGAATTTCTTGTAGGTATTTGAAATAAACACGAGAATATGTAACAAGAACCACCCTTAAGTCACCCTCGGAAATCAAAGTGAAAAAATCTATTCGCGACATAAAAACAGCACGCATAGTAAATTATACCTTAAGCCTGTGTAATAGGGTTCAAAACAGATGAAAATAATATTTAATTCCAGAATAATTTAGTAAATATTGCAAGCGATTGTAGATCTTATTCTTTAAAAAGAAAGGTTATAATGGCAAACCTTAAGTGTCTACACGTGAGGTGAATGTTTATTAGGTCATGAATGCATTAAAGTATCCGCATAATGGCGATATTGATAATAGTAAAAATGGATGTGGCAATATTGAGATTTTTTATTTTTATTTTATTGTTAAAAAAGAACGAAAATTTGAAAAAAAGGATACTATGGCTCCAAAATGATAACTTTAACATTCTTAAACGCTTGCTGGTTGGAATATCGAGGTATTAACAATCTCACGGTATTTTTGCCTCTACCCAACAATATTAAGTGACGATAAAAAGGTATAGTCAAAAATATACCGTGACTCTGGGTTTCCATGGACGGCTATTATCTTATCTTAATATCCCAGATAACGATTTTCTTTCAATTTTCTTATAAACCTGTTGTAAGTGATTAAATATGGACAGAGTCCAATTTTTTTCACTTATTTTCGAAATTTAACCTTATTAATAATATACCGCATCTATTTTATTTTCGACATCTACGAAAAAATCAATGACCAAGTCCTGCTTAATCCACCTATAGAATAGTAAAACGGAACATAATCCTTAATTTAAAATGTATCAGTTGTTTTTTTTTTTATTTACCATATTGGAAGTAAACATTCCAAATTTAAAAAAACTCTATGGCATAAGACTGTTACTTTTTCTGTCTCAGTCATTATATTCGTAAGTTAGTAAGTTGCGAAGGTAAAATTAATTTGCAATCATAATTGATTTATTTTCTCTTGAAGTCATTGGCACCCCGTTGGACAGACAAAAATATTAATAACATTACATAACATTTTTTTTCATTTTCTTTAACGTTCTCGGCTTGAGCAGCTAAAGTTCAGTAAGTAATGTAGAATCCTATTGGTTTTAAAAAATATAAAAATTTCGTTATCAAGTTGAAAGTGAGAACCTTCTTTAAGTACATTCTTGTAGATAGTAGCGTATCGGCGCTGTTCCCGCCAAAATTAATTAAGTTCATACTTCTTTCTAAATATTTAATGCCAATGTATTTAAAGCTTTTTATATAAACACACGTTATGTAAACACGTCCAACGAATTAGTGAGGAACGATTGGCGAAGAATTTATATTGTGCGAAAGTAGAAGAAGTCAGGGTAGGCCGAGACTTACATGTGAAGACCACGTTAGCAGATTACTCAAAAACGGAAAGGTTAAAAGTACTCGGATACCCAGACGTGCGTGTATGAAGCGATTGATGAATCTTGAAGAAGCTAAAGAAGTATGCATGGGTCGCGAAGCCTGGCGATCTGTCCTCTCTGACTACCCCGTCAGGGATACAGCGTGAAGATAGTTTTATATTTTGAAATAAAATAAATAAATCCAATGTTTTATTAATGTTTCTTTAAAATTTTTCACGACTTAACAAAACTTTTAATATTGTATTTTAAAAACCCAAGATCGTGGAACAGCACTACCTACTTATTTCATAACACTTAATTGTATGTTTTTTATCGATTTATAGAGAGATCATTGTGGTGTGTAATCGATTTTTTTTATTATGAGTGAGAGAGAACTTGATTACTTGTTTTTTGTTTCAGTCGTGTCATAAAAGGCAGTTGTTTGACCGATTACTGTGGACGTGACAATCGTTAAATCTTTTTTTTTATTTATTCTGTTATAGAGACATGGTTGGCCAGTAATGAACTGAAATGCAAAGACCTACTTATAAGTATAAGGTTATAAGTCTATGGTTTTTGCTTTTACTTTTTTTTATTTTCCTTTTTTTGGCGTTCACCACTGCTTACTTTTTTTGTGGCTTGTATACCTACTTACCTAATACCTTTGTTATTTATACCTTTTGCATAATAATAAAATAACAAATATTTATCGCTCAGAAAGTTTTATGTATTTTATATCTAATAGCATTTGGTTATATATAAAGTAAGTATTTATATTATTGCAAATTTATTTCAAAATGCTTGGTAAATTCTTAATAAAATTATAAGTACGTTATAAGGTTTTTATTACTAATTTGACTGCCTCTGTGGCGCTGTGGGAGTGCATCCGACTGCTACGCAAGAGGTCGTGGGTTCGATTCCCACCCAGGATAAAACTTTGTGTGATGAGCACGATGGTTTGTTCTGTGTCTGGGTGTTATTTATCTATAATATGTATGTATTTAGAAATATATAAGTATTTTTATCAGTTATCTAGATCCCATAACACAAGCTAATATTAGCTAACTTTGGGCTAGATGGCGCTGTGTGAAAAGTGTCCCACAATATTTATTTATTTATTTATTTAATTTGGAAGCTGTGGAGATGCAATCACTTCGAAAATAGTGGGGCGTAACTTTATCTATCTTACCGAAATGATACGCAAATATGGCAGGTTTGAATGAAAGTGTCAGCGCTAAGCTGGAAAAGAGTGTGCTCCGTTGGTTTGGACACGTCCAACGAATGAGTGAGGAACGATTGTCGAAGAATATATATTGTGCGAAAGTAGAGAGTAGAAGGAGTCAGGGTATGAAGCGATTAGGAAGCGAAAGAAGTATGCATGGACTGTGAAGCCTGCTGGCGATCTGTCCTCTATGATTACCCCTTCAGAGATGTAGCGTGAAGTTGGTTTAGTTCTTTTTTTATTATTCAAAGGCTTGGATCAATTTCAATAAAAAAATTCGTTGATAAGTCACTTGTCTTAAACTGATTTTGTTCCTTCATCTAGATTTGTTGGCCGAAAGTCGTAGATAAAAATACAGTTAATGTTTTTAAGCTTTCGCGATTGTCACTCATATTTATGATATTTCGGGTCTTATTCGCGACGTATATTATTAGGTACAAATCCTACCTTATACTTCCCGACGTTTCGATCGGATTATACCAGCCGTGGTCACGGGTTGATAATAAGTTATAATAGGGTAGGCTTTGTACCTAATAATGTAGTCGCGAATAAGACCCGAAATATCATAAAAATACAGGGTCTATCAACTCTTGCCAACTAAATTCCTACTCCATAACTCCCATAGATCTCATCCTAACAACCCTCCGATAAACAAAACAAATTAACCAAACATAAGGCTATTAAAAGACATCATTTAGTACTCGGTCTCCCTAAAGTTGGGGCCATTAACATTCCTGCTTACACCCTTTGGACGTTATGCGGACAATGAGCCTTAATATTCATAGTTTAGGATAATTAATTTATAGGATTTCTTAGTATTATTAATGAAACTTTCTTTTATACTTCATTTTGTTGCCATAATTAAATGAATAAATATTGAATAAGTAGTATTTCCATTTTGGAATTGTTTCAAAATAAGAGTGTAATTTATTTGCACGGACCGGGTCCTTAAAGATGTAGGTACAAACAGCCGGAGTGGTACCCTACCAAACTATTATAACCACTCAACCGTTAGGGCCCGCAACCCTTTTTGTTGACTGACTTCATTTCGAAGCCTTTTCAAACTGTGTTGTCTATGGTTTGAATGAATGAATTTCATACCAGTAGAATCGTTAGGTAGTTTCAATTTAATTTGTCTTACAACAATTTTACTCACGCCGAAAAAAAATTCGCATTGTCGCCATTACCACGCTTCTTCAATAGTAAGTTTAAGGCTACATTCTGTACTTTTTAGCATATTAGTAACTCAGTTTATACTTAAGGTATATTTATGATAGTTGTAGCCAAGTACCAACAAAGCACAGCTGCAACTTCATTCATCATCATGTTCAGTTTGTCTCCAGTAAAATCCCATAATTGGGACAGATAAAAAAAAACGTACGTTCGTAAACCTTCTTCTTCATTCGCTTGTTGACAACTTTGATAAAACTACATACAGCCTAGCGCCCATATATTAGCTATGGTATAAAGTAACCCGCCAAACCGGAATCTGACAGCGGCAGCAAAGAGTATCTATCGTGTTACGCATACGCAGCTGATCCGTGACAGCTGATTGAGAACATTGTACGTTTCTCATCTACTAATATAGAAAGATGAAGATTTTGTTTGTTTGGTTGAATGTGCTAATCTCATAAACTACTGGTCGGATTAGCAAAATATTTTTTGTTGTGGATAGCCTATTTATTAAGGAAGGTTATAGGCTATACATCATCACGCTACTACCCTGGAGACCGGAGCAATAATCATAAATTTCAACAAAACAATTTTTTAAAAATTTTTCGTTGAGTTTATAAGCGACACGGGATTAAATAGCTGCGACGGGAGTTCGAATTATGTCACGGGCGTAGCCGTGGGGGTCACCTAATACTGCAATATGTTTATTTCGTATTAATTATTTCGCAACGTATTTATTGAATACATAATACTTTTATATGTTTAAATACATGTTATAATGTGTTTATACTACACTAAGTTAACTAAAAATATATTTTATCTTTACTGAATAAATTCTTATTTCAAATTCAAAATATTTAGTTTCTTTGTACATAGCAGAAAGGTTTGAATATAGAATGCTTAGCTTATGGCTTGGTAAAGGTCTTGATACCAAACTAACATTGTTGCTTGCTGGCTTCATTGTCAAAACAGTGGGGTGTGTGCGAGTCTGCTATTCAATAGAAAGCCACCGGTACAATTTTGACAGTTTTTCGTAGTACAATCGTACTCCAAAAGACTTCTATCGGTCGGCCGATAGAATTCTACTAACATGTGACGCACTAGTGGCTGCTCGTAAGTTGAATTATTGGTAGTTTACTAACATTTTGACAGCTAAAAACAGCTTTTCTGGTTCTATCCTCTCCAGATATCAAGCATATCAAGAAACATATCAAGTAGTAGCTTGTCAATAGTAAACTCAGGCCCCTGGTCAAAACAACAGGGGGCCGAGTCTACTATTGACTTAAGCAACGATTTCTATTCTTTACTAACGCTCTTGAATTAGTAGACTTGGCCCCCAGGTCACTAGAGATTGGCAAGTTGCTAGCAACGACGCCTTAAAGATTGATTGATTTATTCTTTATTGTAACACCAACAATATATAATTTAATATTTTAAAACAGATTTTGATAATTATTTAAATCGGTTAATGACACCTTTTTATTTAATGACTTTTTTTATATTATGAAGTATACATTATGAAGGTACAATCAAGCACACAAATAGTATAATCTTTACTAGAATCCAAAGTTATAGAACATATTCGCGAATGTTGTATAGGTATAGGTAAATACGTTTGTAACAAATATAAAAAAAATACCAATTGTAAATAATATTAGATACTGAATACACACACAATATATAAATTCGATTTTATATCTATTCTAATTTATAAAGCTGATGAGCTTGTTTAGTTGAAGGCCCTAATCTCAGGAACTACTAGTCAGATTAAAAAAATATTTTTGTGTTGCATTAATTGAGAAAGGCCTACAGGCTATAATATATCATTACGCTACTACCCTGGAGCAGTAATCATAAATGTCGATAAATCGTGCAAATTTTTATGCATTTTTGTAGAATTTATAAGCGACGGGAATTCGAATGTGTTTCACGGGCGAAGCTGTGGGGGTCACCTAGTTTATCTATAAATGTTTAATCAAATTGTTAAAACGACAAGAAATCTGACTACAATTGTAATCCGACATTTTTGCCTAAGTAATAGAAACAAAATGGCCCCTGTGTCCCTGTTGTATAAAAATGCCCGCCAATTCCCGGGCATCTCGTTAGTCGTACTAAAACAGCCCCAGAATTTCGTCTTGTTTAATTAAAAACACGAATAAAACCATTTTTTAGCTACCGTTTTATCGAGGTGATGTATGGCTGAGGCTTTAAACATGCCAACTGAAAATAAACTTTCTGACTCAAGTGCTAAAACTCTTTTGTATTCGACACGGTTCTTTTAAAAAAGTTCGTGTTTAACGATTTCCTGTCCTTTTCTAGAGGCGATAAAATTCAAGTCTGATTACGCATGTTTTTGTATCTAGGTAAAAGATATTTTTTTAAGAATGTGATTCAAATTTTGTCACGAAAAAAAAAAAAAAAAGGACTATTACTAAAAAAAGAACTAAAATTCAAATTCAGAATGATGCGTTGATGAACTTGCTATTTTTAATCACAATTCTTCATAACATAGTTCTACCATTTAAGTAACATTGTAACACAAATTCATAAAGATTATTATGTGTTTGTTTGAATATTAAAAATATCTGGTTCGATGCCAAAGCCGAGCTTGTTATGATTGTATTTTATTTTTCTTCAATTCAACTTAAGTTACAAACATTACTTCTAAATATAATTTAGTTTCATAATTTACTAGTGTGTTTTATGATATTTAAAATATTATATTGCTATGATAAAACTGTGATTGTGGGCGGCCTACGTCAAGCAGTCTATGGGCTTATGGGAGATTATAAAACTTATGTAATCTAACAATTTTAATCTGTGGAATTGATTTGCAGAATGTATATTTTCTTTGATTTCTTGTTTAGTATGTGCTTTGCTAAGTTTAGTTAAGTAATTATTGATTACACTTCACCGGTAGAAGTATTTACTTAAAAAAATTAAAGAAGCTAGGTATATCGAAGTATATTTTTAGTAATTTACTGTAAAAGGTTTTTTGGAATTAAATTAATAGCGTCGCAAAACGTAGGAACGAAAAAATGCCCATTTCCTGGTACAATAAATTAGGTGCAAAATCCAATATGGCGTCGTATAGTCACGAAGTAAAGCATTAAGTGGGAATATTTAATACCTAACTGGCATGCCAGTATTCTATGATTAATGTGCGAGTTACGTGATATTGCTTTTGCCAGTAATTTTGATTATATAAATGGTTTAATTACTTTTGAAGCTTGTTAACTTAATGTATGGTTGTTGAAGTCGAGAAATGTGTTAGGAATATGAAATACTAACTGAATGAGTTGGTTTATGCTTGGCATGAGAGATGACTGTTGATTTCTATTCTGTTACATTTATGTATACGTAGTGTATGCGACTGTCACGCTGAGGTTATTTATTTATCTACTTTACAGTATACTAAAACATTTTTTGCAATATTTATGTTGCTTCTTGCAGTTTATTAGTGTAAATTCTGTATTGGGTACAAATAAAAATCCATATACAGAGTTTCTTATTCGTTTGAAGGAAAGTATAATAAAATTTCTATCGTTACTGGTTAAATTGCGCCAATTAAAAGAAACAAAATTAATGTGATTTTCTTTTTTTTATACCATTGAGGTGGTAGGCAAGCATACGGCTCATTTGATGGAAAGTGGTCTCCGTAGCCTATGCACGTTTGCAACACCAGAGGTGCAGCACTCGCGCTGATGACCCATTTTAATAATTTGATTTTAATTACTGAAATAGAAAACGCCTCACTTTTTCTATTTCATTAATAAATAAAAAATAAATATCCATCACGCCTTATCCCCGAAGGGGTGGCAGAGGCATATTATATGCCCACTTTTCACCGTATGGATTCCTGTCCCACGTAATAGGTGGTGAGCCCATTGCCGTGTTGAAATAGACAGACGCAGATTGTGGCTACCTGCTGTTGAAATTTTTAAGCCGCCCATAAGGCTTTCAACCAGGCTTAACGACTGCCATTTTACTGGCAACCGGGACCAACGGCTTAACGTGCCTTCCGAAGCACGGAAACGCTCGCAAATGTAAATGCCACAAAGTGGTCACCCATCCGAGGACCAGCCATAGTGAAAGTTGCGTAACTCAGTGATCGTTTACAGAACACTGAGACCGCGGGGCCACGAGCGCTTCTATTTCATTAATAACTTTTTCTATTTCATTCATTACATCAGTTAGGCACTTTAAAACTAATTTTCGTGAATTAAACAGCACTGCTTACCCTCATTAAAAGCAGTATTACTTCAAGTCAATTTCATAGATACTAAAGTGCCACCACACACTACGTTAGATAAACTTTGAGAATATGACATGTGTTGTACTCGATTTGGTTCGATATGTCACGACTAATCAATTAACAGTATTTCCTCTTTCCTTTCAACTATAAACTTTATATTAATTCCACATCCTTTACACATAGAAACAATTAAACGGCTTCTAAAATATGACTCGCGTTCGCTGTAGTCGTAAAAAAACTTATAACACTTCACCGTAATCGAGTAGTCTATGGAACATCAGCGCTTTAACAATTTAAACGAATATAAAATAGCCTATCTAAAAGATCTATGGTCGGACAATAAATCGACCGCGTTTAGCACTATCGTACTGGCAGCAATAAACACTTCTGTGCTTTCCTGTACTCGATTTACTTTTTCGTTGGCAAAGGAATTTAGTATTCTGCCATTAGAATAGGGGCGGACTATGAAGGTAACGTTTGTTTTTAGATATGATGCGGTTTTAACTGCGGATGTTGTGGTGGGGACTCTTTGAGGTAATTGAGAATTTTAATAAAGAGAACGATTTATCTTAGTGTTAACACGACAATACTAAGATCAAATCGTTCTTTATTAATTTTTTTTGAACTTTTATGGTATGTTTATGAAAAAAATTTTTCATAGTTTTTAAATGATAGTATCATTTTGAATTTAGTATCACTAAAGTTTTAATGATTTAACATTTAAATTTATTTCAAAATTTTCTTCTGCCGACAAAATAAAAAAGTACCAACCTATTCAAAATTTAAAGTAGAAAATATTTAAAGTAATTTAGCAATGTAGAAATTTCACATAAATTAAAAAAACTCAAAACAATACCTAAACAATATAACGCCGGCTAAATCCTCAAACCGAGAAAGTCCAAGACGATAAAAAAAAAAATGACAAGTACCTAAGAACTTAGGTAGCTATTGATAGAAATTTTATAAGAGAATTGTCCATTAAATATACTTAACAATACAGCAATAAATTAATACAATAAAACCTAATTATTATAAACAGACCATGAAAAACCGTTTAAATAACAGAACACATCGCTACTTATTACGATAAATACCGATTCAATTTAACTATACCGGTTCTTGTGGCAACACTATTATCAGGGTTCATTAAATTATTTATTAAAGAAGATTACTAACTTAAAAAGGGTACTTAGACACGCCTACTTTTATTGTATTTATGAGTTTATACAAAGGGTAGGTAGGGTTATTGTGGTTGATAGAAAATAAATGATCCCTTCCGATCCTGCAAGTTTTGTAAGCGTGGGCTTTCCCCTGCACTGGGACATCGTTCCGGGAAGTTACCCAGGGCGTCCGGCAATAGACAGTTAGGCCGGGACCGTGTGGTTTTATCCGGTTCGAGTCCGGCATGGCATCCGAGGGGAATTCTACTTGTTAAAAAAAAGAGACTCCCCGGTAACTGACATCCATTCTTAAAGTTTTCTACAAAAATTCAAAACTACACCTTTCTGACAGTATTTTGACAATTTAGTTAGCTAGTTATATTGTGGGACATTTATGCCAACTAAATTGTGAGAGATTGTCCGAGCCACTGTATGCCTCCTTCGTTACTAGTTCTAGCTACGGGACACTGGCAAGTTGCTGCAAAGAGCACAGAAAGCCATAATAAGAATTAAATTGAATTAATTGTGAGAGAGCATTTAAAACTCATTCCTTTTTAAGACTTTTTTGCTGAACTATCAAAATTTGCTGCTGTTTGTCAAAAATGTCTTGACAAGGAAATAACTAAATAAAAAAAACATACCTATATATTTTTTAATACATCTATAACTATATAATATTATTTTGTGTTAGTTGGTATATTAAACGACGTTCTGGAGTAAAAGAAAAGCTTTGCAGTGAAAATCGCGGTTTCACAGATCTAATAATAATAATAATATTGTTGGGACAACTCACACAACGCCACCTGATTCCAAACTAAGGAGAGCTTGTACTTCGGTAACCAGATAACTGATACACATACTTATATATTTCTAAATACATACATATTATTGATAAATAACACCCAGACACAGAATAAACCATCGTGCTCATCACACAAAGGTGGGAATCGAACCCACGACCTCTTGCGTAGCAGTCGGATGCACTCCCACCGCGCCACAGAGGCAGTCAGGTTTGACACCCTCTGGTCTGAGGGGGTTCTGGGGCCAAGTCGACTTGTTATTTTAACAAAGCAATAATTTGTAGAATTTTTACGAATAAAAGGATTTTTATGAATATTTATTTCTCCTATTCATAAATATTATTTTTTTTCACTTTGAATTTTCATAAATATTCATAAAAATAAAAATTATCGTGCAATCTCAAAAAATATATGAATGAATAGCACACTAGTCCTACTCTTATTTTCCACCTGTTTTGTCAATCTCTATGAAACCAGAATTTAAAAAAAATGTAATATAATCGATAGATGGCTCTGGTCATACTCTTAAAAATGACGATATAAATATGGTGGAGAATTTCAACTTGATTCGATACGGTTCGGGTAGTTCAGGTGGCTAGAACATTGCCCTGGTTAGGCAAAGGTCACAGGTTCAATCCCTGTCTCGAATCGGATTGTCTTTTTACACTTTATTTAAAAAAAAAAATGGTTTGTAATGTTATACCTACTTAATATTTCATTTGCTTTGTCCATAGGTCCGAGAAGTCGAAGAATGAAAAAGAAAAATACTCCAGAAGAGAAAAGACCAAGGACGGCATTCAGTGCGGCTCAACTCAATAGACTAAAGGTAGGTACAAATTTTATATGACGGGTGTAAACAAACAAACTCAATCACCGCTTGAGGCTAGATTTTGCCTTATAAATACTACTCTCAAGTGTTTCTTGAGTATTGAGAAACGTTCTGGAATACGGCCCTAAGTATGTTTCACAGTTGTAAGGGGCCTAAATTCTACAATAATGCATTAAAATTTGCCCGATTTGTCGTCATTTATGACTACTGCTCCGCTCTCCAGGGAAATAGCGTGATGATATACAGACAATAGCCTTTCTCGATAAATGGACTATCTAACACAAATCCGACCAATAAGACTGAGATTAGTGCGTTATGTATGCTTTATAATATTAGTATAGATGCTTTTTCAATGTAGTAGGACGTTAACTTGTCAATTATTGATGTGTGAAATTCAATGAGTGACAATAGTTTAAAGTGTGTAATGCACATTCGTGTGCAAATTTATATCTGTATATAACTCGTATGTAATATTGTACACGGCAATGGGTTCACCACCTGTGTCGTGGGTCAATAATGCCTATCCCTTCGGGGATAAAGGCTTGACAATATGTATGTACATGTAATATTGTAGAGAGTATCGGGAGAAACTTGAAGACACAATAAAGGCTGCGTGCGACATATCTCTTTAGTAAAGATATCTAGGAATATACGTACTATAAAATGAAGTAATTAAAAAAAATGTTAATCCACAGATAATCACAAAGACGGCGATATTATTCATTGCTTTAAAAAACCACTCCAAAGAACGCATTGAATACCTAGAAACTCTAAATAACTGTAACTAATATCTAGTTATAGTTATTGAGTAACCGTTTTTCAAAACCTTTTATGGTATTGTTACGCGCAAGTTTGATCAAAAAAAGCATTCCTTTCAATAGCGTGTGGCTGTTTTACAGTCGTTTACACCTTATAGGTTGTTAATAGGTTCGGAAAATAGATAGAATGTTTATAACTGTAGGTAAGTTTACTATCAGTTATGACTTTATCCCTGAAGGGTTGGCAGAGGCATACTATACGCCACATTTTATCGTAGCATTTTAGTCCCACGTACCAGGCGATGAGACAACTACCGTGTGGAAAATTTACAGGCACAGCTTGTGGTGCTGTTTGAAATATATACTATATTACCTACTGGCAACCGGGACCAACGACTTAACGTGCCTGCCAAAGAACGGAAACGCTCGTAAATGGAACTACCTTTAAGCGGTCACCAATACCAGAAGTTACTTAACGCAGTGATCGTTTACAGAACACTGAGTTAGCGGGGTTACAAGGGTATCTGTAGGAAGAGTGCTTTAAGACTTGCGGTATCCAATCAAATCTTTCCTAGTAAAAATCCGACTGAACCAAGAGATGATCTCGACTGAAGCTTTTGGTTACAACCAAGACTACGGCTACATTATAAACACTATCTAAAACCATGTCGACTTAGAAATTAGCCTTCAATTTGTCATGGCTTAGCATTTGTAAGCTTTATTAAAAAAAATGAAAATTTATAACTAGAAGGATATAGGGACTAATCCCACTCACATTCCCATTACTGTGACGCCTGTAAACCAGGATCTACAGCAATGACCAAAACACCAGAAAAGTTACACAGAGATCGATCGCGGGGAAGTCCCAGGAGAAGTTAGAATGTCTTGAAACCCGCAACGAAATTAATCAGAAGATAATTTGAAAGTGTCGGAAAAAGGACGTAACGCCTCTTCCCTTCTTTGCAAACTAAAAGGATACATCTAGAGTCATTGTATTCAAAATATTAATACTAATGTTTCTTTTATGTTACCAGCACGAGTTTGCAGAAAACCGCTACTTAACCGAGCGCCGACGGCAATCACTAGCTGCAGAATTGGGCTTAGCTGAGGCTCAGATCAAGATCTGGTTCCAGAATAAGCGTGCCAAGATCAAGAAGGCTAACGGACAACGCAATCCTTTAGCATTACAACTGATGGCGCAAGGATTGTACAATCACAGTACCGTAACTGAAAGCGACGAAGAGGAAGAAATAAACGTTACGTAAAATAAAGGGTTTTTTAAAACAGTTAAAATATCAGATATAACATATCCGCTATTCTCTGATTGTGATCGATATTATAAACGAATGAAAATCTGCTATTAACAGTGTTTCACATCACTATTCTTCTGCCATTTCGAGACTATAAAATAGATATTTATTAAAATAAGTTTAGCTGTAAACTTTGCTGATATGAAGAATGTTCCTGGTAGTGTAAATAATATAGTTTACTTGAATTTCGTTATTTATTTTTGTTTGTGTTAAGATAAAGTAGAGAAATTTGGGATTATATTGGGTTTTGAGTGTATAATTATTGTAATTATAAAATATTTAGTTGATTTTCAACATTTCAAACTTATCTAAATATGTGACTAAACTATAGGCATATAATTCAACTTCTTAAAAGCGGTTATTAATAATGATAATTTAATTACTATTAAAAACGTGTGTTTCAAATAACGTCATTACCAAAAGAATTTCATTTTTAACAGCAGTATCTGGTTCTCATAAATTTTTAATAAAGTGGAAAAAGACAATTCGATTCGAGACAGGGATTGAACCTGTGACCTTTGCCTAACCAGGGCAATGTTCTAGCCACCTGAACTACCCGAACCGTATCGAATCAAGTTGAAATTCTCCACCATATTTATAACGTCATTTTAAGAGTATGACCATGCCTGGTTAGGCAAAGGTCACAGGTTCAATCCCTGTCTCGAATCGAATTGTCTTTTTCCACTTTATTAAAAATGTATGAGAAATTTAGCAAAAAATTGCTTTAAAAAATTATCAGTATCTGGTTCGTTCATAATATTTCATTACCTGTTTTTCAACAAATCAGATATTATAAAATAGTTACAGAAATTTTCTAGTATATAATGTAATGTTTTGAAAAAATATCCACAGAACGTTTATTAAATCACGATTATTCTCACTCAACACTGATTATAAGATGCGATAAAATAACCAATTAGCTAAAATACGTGTTATATAGTTATATAAAAACAGTCTATAAATTAAGGATCTCGATAAAGCAATAAAAGCGCCTTACATTTGATTAGTAATATTTTTAATTATTAATTTATTTGTCATTGCAACGGCGTCCTCTATAAAATACTATTTAATATCTAAAATATATTTGCACAATTGTGCAAAATAGACATCAGAATAACAATAATAATAGATATTGTTCGTTATTTAAATAATGGTTACTAGATATTATCGTTTATTTGTAATAATGGTTTTGTGATATCTGCTTTCAACACCTCACTAATAAAGAATAGATGTAAATATCAGGATTGCATATCGTTTTCTTTAAGATAAATTATACATTAAAACGTTAAATTATGTAACGCTTTCAAACATATTATTTTTGTGCGTTATCACTATTTCGGTTAACGTGTTTTATAAATTATTTGATAAATTTTTGACATAATAAAAAAAGCGTATAATAATATTTTAAGAACATAAATTATGAGTTGTGTAAACGATTTTAATGAGTATTGTAAATAAAATTATTGTTTTGAGTCATTTCCCTTCTTCCATTTTATGTGTTTTATTTGTACATATTTATTATATTATCTGTATTCGGGTAGATAATGTGACTGTGCTAGATATAGATGTATAGAAATAAATTAAATTATATTACAGTTATTAAATTATTTGATCGTTTCATTATCGTATACCTATGGTTCATTATCTTGTCGCCTTTTCATCATCATTTAGGTTAAGGCTTGGTATTCCTGCCGAGGCCACGCTTTTGAGTTTTTTAAAACAATACGAATCGTAGAAGTAAGGGTTTTTGATTCTGAAAAAGAGATATATGTTAGTTAAGGATTTAAGCTAGTAAAATGGCTTTCTGTTATAAAATCTAATGTACTTCACTTGATAGAAAAACATCCCAAAGTTGACCCCTTTCGAAATGTTTTTTCAATGCCAAATCTAAACTACAGATAATTTTCATGAAATTTTTATACACAACTATAGCTACTCAATATTTATAGACATAATGGCTTACTTTGACTATATACAGTGATTTTTATAGTACAAATGTTTAAATAATATCAGATTCGCGACGCTGAGGCCTGATCAGTCGCGCGCTGGCGCTTACTGAGGTAGGATCTGTGTTAGGTTATTTCGTTGCGCTCCCCTTGCTATTTTTTCGCAAAGGCACAGTATATTTATGAGAGCAGTAAGCATTCCATGTATGTTTACCTATTTTTCCGCTAAATGCTGACGTATTTAAAAAAAAAAATTGTAGCGTATACTTTTAATTGGGTTCTAAACAAATTTGATCATTAGATTCTGAGGCTTAAACATACCGACTGCCACTGGCTGAAGTAATTAGTGCAGTTATTATATTGTAGCTTCGCTTCGCTTCGCATAAATTATTAAAATTGTTTTATGCTTTCAATATTAATTATTTAAGTATATTTATAAATTTATTAGCCACGACCTTATCCCCGAAGGCGTGGCAGAGGCATATTGTGGTGAGCCCAATGCCTGTGTTCAAATGGACAGGCTCAGATTGTAGCGACTCGCTGTTGTAATTTTTAAGTCGCTCAAAGGGTATTCACTTGACTTAATGAGTGTCGATTGCAACGTTACTATCAACCGGGACAGACAGCTTAATGTGTCCTTGTGTCCTTCGAAGCACGAAAACGTTGGTATAACATATCATGTAACTAATAATTAATAATCCCAACATTTTAACGCGAAGGTTTTTTGCGCTTTAGTGGATCTGGAGAAAACATTTGATAACGTTGTGAGAGGAACTCAGTGGTACTCGTGCGTGTGGCTGGCCGTCCACACCATATTCGGGCAGGATATGGTGTGGACGGCCAGCTGCTGCGGGCGATATAGTCTCTTTAAACGGACTGCAAAGCTTGCGTGCGACCAAGGGGATGTTCATCTGGCGCCTCTTTTTGACTTCTGTTCGGGCGTCAAACGGGGTTGTGTTATGTCCTCCTGGCTTTTCATAGTGTATCTGGATAGTTGTGCAAAAGTGTGGCTGCAAAATTTAAAAGATTATGATGTGTTGTAAAATTGGAAATTTTACAGTACATTTTCAGTTGTGTACGCTGATGAGACCATCACTACCGCATAGTGATGGTCTCATCAAAAGCCGACCTTCAGGCATTAGTCACTAATATAAAAGTAAAGGACTGCCTCTGTGGCGCGCTGGGAGTGCATCCGACTGCTACGCAAGAGGTCGTGGGTTCGATTCCCACCCAGGATAAAACTTTGTGTGATGAGCACGATGGTTTATTCTGTGTCTGGGTGTTATTTATCTATAATATGTATGTATTTAGAAATATATAAGTATGTTTATCAGTTATCTAGATCCCATAACACAAGCTAATATTAGATTACTTTGGACTAGATGGCGCTGTGTGAAAAAGTGTCCCACAATATTTATTAATATTTAAAGGTCTTCGCTGCATGTTAAACTAAGAATCGGGTATTTGATTAACTTAGGGAGAATGTTCAGCGCGGACGGAAGATAAGTTCTGAAGTACAACGGTGACTAGCTGCCGAAGACAGGAACATAACATTATGATTTTTTGATTTTAATATTATTAAAAAGAAATGTATGTGTAATGAGTACGGGACATTTTATTTGGTACATAAAGCCTAAAGGACAGTGACCACTCTCTATAGAGTTTTAGCCTCAACGCGGACAATTTTGTAGCGCCTTAAAAATACTGCTATTACATAGCTGAGACTATGTAGAAACGCATTATATAGATTTTTTTTAAAGCCAGGTAGTTTAAAAAAAATAAAAAATAAATAAAACTGCAGGTTTTATTCTCAATTTAATTTTCAAATGTGATCATTATCATCTTCATATGTTAGTAAAACAATGTCTAGGATTGAGCTGGAGGAGTAATATTTTCACCATACCTTACCCAACTTAAGTACCACATCACAAACATGATAGTAGCAAACAACCAATAAGTGTTTGGCCGACAATGCTGTAACAATAATAATGTTTTATGGTGTCTAGGTTACCAATGTTATTTTCATATATATAAGGCATATATAAGCAAAAAACATATTTTTTTTGCTATATTTTTACCTCTTAATAATCTGCAGTTGACGGCTAAAAGGAATCATGCCCAAAATCTTGCTAGTTCTATCTGTGCACATTTCAACAATAATATGTATCATTATTTCTTATGTGTTTACCATATTATGATCCTGGTTGTTTTATTTAGTATAATTTAGCCTTTAAAATACTACATCAATATTATATAGAAAATAAAAAAAACATTATTTTTTGTCACCAAGTATAGAGAAATTATAAATGGAATTGGCAAATCAGCTGTAGTAAATATCATATATACTTTGTTTATATATGTACTCTGAGTCACCTAGAAACTTAATATCTCTCTTCATAGTTACAGTTCAGGAGAAAAAACAATGTAATGGAGTATCAGCGGCTCCATTCAAATCTGGCAAAAAGATGGTTCCTTCTGGGTTCTGTTATTTGACTTGAAAATTATTATGTCCTTACAGATTGCAAGTAACTTGCCCATTGGGTAAATCCAACAAGTATAACAGGTTCTGTCAGATGCTCTTAACTAAAACAAATATGTAACAAACCTGTTGGTAAGTGTTGATGTAAGAAGCTCCAAAATAATCTATGGCAACAAGCTATATATCACCTGCAGGTAATGCAGCTACTGGCTAGCCCACTGAACTGATTGAAAACAATTGTTTTAACATTTGAAAGCTATGTTGTGTAAAAGTAATACAGTAGTAATTATAAATATCAAAAAGGGGGCAGAGTTTAATACAATAATATACTGAATAACATTATATTCAATAAATTATTATAAATGGGAAGTCAGGAGTGAGGCACAGCTAGTCTATGTATATGTATGTTGGTCACTTTAATAATACATACCTAAAAAAGTAAATCCTTCAAAATCAATAAAAATTAAAAGGAAAAAAGTACCTCAAGTGGGATAATACTTATCATTGTTTATCTACACTTAACTTACATATATAACTTATATACATGTGCATCTGGGTCTAAAAGTAAGTAAGCGACCATTTATAACCACCTACTTGAAATTAAAAAAACTTACTACTCAGAGTACAATCCACTGAAAAATTACATGCGGCACTTCCATCAGGTCAAGAGTGATGACAACTTCTGTATGTAATATCATAACCACAACAGATTCAACAAACAAAAAAATGCCATTGTCTTTATTACAGGACCCAAAAAGCCATGGTGGTCGTGAGAAGTTGAATTATTTATTATAATACAAAACACTCGATAAATACAAACGCGAACTAGGTATATAATTTTATAGTAGAAAATATAATTTTAATAAGACACTTTGTGTTGTTTATTTGTTTACAATACAATTAAAGTCGTTCGACTTCGATGACAGGTTTGATCAGTGTTGCTAAAAGATAAAAACTAGAATACCTAATACGGTTTATCTTTTATAAAAATATGCATTTATTTAAACATTTAGTATTTTAAAAATACAGAAATATTTTAAAAAACAATAAAATAATTAAACAAAACATTTAGCACAGTTTCAGTTATTAAATGAAATAGTACTACGAATAAATAAGGAGTTTCAACTTTTAATATCCCTACTATTGTCATTACTTTTATTTTATGCAACACAAGGGTGACAATCAAAATAATATCCGTTTGTAAGCCAAGACAATTTTTTTTTTTTGAATATCAGATAAGTGGCTACAACCAAATTGTCATTAATATTTATTGTATAATAAATAAAAATTATTACAAGTTTTCTCTCTCAGGCTCTTTCTTTACTCAGGCCAGATTCGGTCACTGTCCTTTGTTATTAAATATAATATTATCATTAACTCCTACTAATATTATAAACGCGAAAGTTTGTAAGTATGGATGTTTGTTACTTGCACGTAAAACTACTGAATAGAATTTAAATAAACTTTACCATAACTATATATTATATATAAAATAGTTTATCTATCAGAATAACACATAGGCTACTTTTTATCCCGGGAACAAGTTCCTTTAGAAAACGGGAACGGGAAAACTTGATCACGCGGGTGGAGCCGCGGGCGTCAACTAGTATATCATAAACCTAAAATAAAATCCAACACAATAACTGAGATGTTCCATTTCAATTGCTACTGCCAATAATTTTTACTGTGGCGTGCCAGCAGAAAATACATCGTCGATCTATCTTGGCGGGGGCTGAGGAAGCGTTGTGGTGCCTACGCGACTTGGCCTACCGGCCCTTAACCCTATCTACTGACTAGGTGACCCCCCGGCTTCGCCCATGACATACTTCGTACTCCCGTCGCACCTATTTAATCCCGTCGCTTATAAATTCTACAACGATGCATAAAAATTTGCCCGATTTGTCGACATTTATGACTACTGCTCCGCTTTCCAGGGTAGTAGCGTGATGATATATAGCCTATAGCCTTCCTCGATAAATGGGCTATCTAACACAAAAAGATTTTTTCAAATCCGACCAGTAGTTCCTGAGATTAGCACACTTAACCAAACAAACAAAAAAACCCTTCAGCTTTATAATATTAGTATAGATGTAAGTATGTTTATCAGTGGCGCATCGAGATTAGAATCTCATTGCTCAAAGTTACGAAGACATTCCATATTGAGAAAAAAAAACGAAAAATCTTTATTCATGTAGGTCACAAAGTAACACTTATGAACGTCGAGATTTGCTTCTACATTTACATTTACTGCCAGATTCGCAAAGCAATAGGTAGAGCCTGAGGAAGAACCTGGCAATAAAACTTTTTTTTTATACCACTGAGGTGGCAGACAAGCATACGGCCCACCTGATAGGAAGCGATCAACGTAGCATATGGACGTTTGCAACACGGAACACCAGAGGTGCAGCACTCGCGCTGCCGACCCTAAAACTCATGGCCACTCTTTTCTAACCGCCAGTAATTACATTAGTTTTATTTATATGGTATTTGAACAAATTATATATTTAGTAATGTGTTTATACAAAAAAAAAACAAAATTTTAATCATAATCAAAATGAGAGCGATTCGTAGTTGCCAGTTCTAACGACATCCAACCCTTATGACGAAGAATCTGGCAAGAAACTCCATGGATGATCTTTTAAAATGTAGTATAGATTACAATATTAAACGTACATTGCTCTTTTAGAGATATGTGAGAACCACTTTCAACTGCCTCTCACACTTCGACTGCCTCTGTGGCGCGGTGGGAGTGTATCCCACAGCTACGCAGGACGTCGTGGGTTCGATTCCCACCCAGGATAAAACTTTGTGTGATAAGCACGATGGTTTATTCTATGTCTGGGTGTTATTTATCTATAATATGTATGTATTTAGAAGTATACATTTTTATCAGTTATGTGGTTACCATAGTACAAGCTCTGCTTAGTTTGGAATCAGATGGCGTTGTGTGAGTTGTTCCAACGAATAAAAGAAAAAGAAACGAAATTTTGTAGGTATGAATGTTGCAAATTGTCTTGAAATTGATGGTTTTAAGAAGAAACTCCTGATGAACCACCATGGTAGGTATAGTTTTTGACAGGTTGTCATCTTGATTGCTTTAAGAAGACGCTTTTGTTTTGATGAAGAAATCGTGGTTTTAAAGGGAACACACACTTAAGCAGGGTTTTTTATGTATAATACTAAGATAGCAGTCCGAGACTACCAGGACTTTAATTGGTCGTGCTAATTAGTGTATAGCACATAAGACCTTTTAGCCTTTTTGTTACCACCCCACTAAAAAGGCAACGGGTTCAAAATTTCTTCCAAATTTAACATCTAAAATTGACACATTTTATTAAATTTTACTGGCAACCGGGACCAACGGCTTAGCGTGCCTTCCGACGCACGGAAACGCTCGCAAATGTAAATGCCACAAAGTGGTCACCCATCCAAGGACCAGCCATAGTGAAATTTGCGTAACTCAGTGATCGTTTACAGAACACAGAGACCGCGGGGCCACGAGCGCTTTAATTTTATTCAATTTTATTCAATTTTATTTTTATTCAATAAATAAAGATTGATAAAAATATTTACCGAAAACATTGAACTATCTGTCACAAAAGTTAAAAATCAACTGTTTATCTGTGGTAGCGATCTATGTTTAACTGAAGATATGATATTGAAACCGGCCGTTAGAGTCCGTTCCGTATTAATGGAGTTGATAGATAAATAAATAAATATAAATATCGTTGGGACAACTCACACAACGCCATCTGATTCCACACTAAGCAAAGCTTGTACTATGGGAACCAGATAACTGATAAACATACTTATATATTTCTAAATATATAGAATAAATCATCGTGCTCATCACACAAAGTTTTATCCAGGGTGGGAATCGAACCCATGACTATAAAATCTCTGGACTCGCGACACCGTTACAGAGACGCTATAAAAAGTTTTGAAGTATTAGATTGATAATTTCAAACTCAGTTAAAAATTGTAATCAATAGGTCGCTGGTTCAAATCCGGCTCGAAGTAATTCTTTTCGTATTTCTTTTCGGATTTTCATTTTGTCTTTTTCTTAAAGTAATTGGGTTTCAAAATAGTAAATGTTTTTATCGTCATCATTAACGACAATCCCGGTCAATTTTTAAGGAGAAAACCGCGAACGCGTCTAGATAAAGAACATAAATTATCAATAAATTTAGTTCTCACTTCTGTCAACACTACTGTGCACTACCGGAGTGCAACCTGTTTTTTTTAGGGTTCCAGTACCTCAAAAGGAAAAGACGGAACCCTTATACCATCACTTTATTGTGGGCCTTTTTTTGTGGGACTTTTTTTTTACGCATCGCCGTCTAGCCCAAAGTAAGCTAATTATAAGCTTGTGTCCATCCGTCTGTCCTTTAACTCAAAAATGCGTGAAGATATCGAGTTGAATTTAAAAATATATACCTACTCAGGTCTACAGTTTCTTGAAGCTGTGAAAAAATCAAATTACTAAGTTAACGTAAAGAAAAGTTATGGCCGTTTATGACGAAAAACATATTTTTAAGATTTTTGTTCGATTTTCTTGAATTTCAAGTTTATTAAAAAAAATAATTATCATGAAAGTAACTTTTGAGATGTAAGTATTGACTTTAAAAAAAAATAATTTACAATTTCTATCGATTCTATAGTCAAAAAAGTTTAATCTAAAACCATTACTATGATATTCATTATGTTTTCTCAATGTGGCCCGCGGACGTAGTGTTCTGTAAACGATCACTGCGTTAAGCAACTCTCACTATGGCTGGTCCTCGGATGGGTGACCACTTGTGGCATTTATATTCGCGAGTGTTTCTGTGCTTCGGAAGGCACGTTAAGCCGTTGGTCCCGGTTGCCAGTAACATGGCAGTCGTTGAGCCAGTTAAAAGCCTTATGGGCGGCTTGAAAAATTTCAACAGCAGGTCGCCACAACTTGCACCTGTTCATTTCAACACGGCAATGGGCTAATTAAATAACAAGATGCCGCGTGACATGAAAGAACAGGCCTTCAAAGCAATATGTGACTATGTCACCTCATAAATAAATGAAATAGGGTTTAATAGTGTTAATATATTTCATGGTAATGCCTCTGATTTACTAACTAAAAACTTAATGTTTCTCAATAAAACTACTATAGAGGATATCGGAGTAAAATACATAGGTTTCCTATACTTATATTAAGCTTAAATTATCTTATTTTGGACTAAATCGCTCTCTGTAAAAAGATGTCCCACAATAATTTTCTGTTACAGGTGGGTTCATAAAAGTCAAATGCCATTTCTCTATGGGTAGGTATTAGACGAACGTGTATTTCTGAATTTACTACTCGTATCAAGTTTGACCTCATCGCAGAAAAATTAATGCCTTCTTCTTCTTTCTTCAGATCTCAAACCACAAGCTTATATTAGCTTATTTTGGGCTAGATGCCGAGTTCAAAAAAATGTCCCACAATGTAAATATACATAATACACGCGTTTATCTACAATGTATAGCCGTCTGCTTGTATAATTTCTGATACTTAATAGAAAAACTAATTCTTAAAACTTTGTATGGTCCAATTTACCCCACATTCCTCGCGATAAATCAGTAGTAAAATGAGCAGTGCATCTGCATGATTTAAACGTTCTATACCGGGAATCGAACTGCGGATGTGATGCTAATTGTTTAACGCTGAACTTAGCTTTGAAGTATTTGTTCTAAATTCAAAGTAGTTTTTTTATTAGTGTACTAAACAGGATGCATGCTACTTGATTTGCGTGTATAATCAAAATTAGTCCAGCTGTTCGTAACGATAGTTTGCCAATGTTGGACACGCGATTAATTTATCTATCACAAAAATGCATTCTTAAACATAAAATAAAATAATAAATAAATTAGTAATAAGAAAATATCGTTGGGACTACTCACACAACGCAATCTAACTAACTAACTAACTAACTATCTTCACGCTGTATCCCTGACGGGGTAGTCAGAGAGGACAGATCGCCAGGCTTCGCGATCCATGCATACTTCTTTCGCTTCTTCGAGATTCATCAATCGCTTCATACACGCACGTCTGGGTATCCGAGTACTTTTGACCTTTCCGTTTTTGAGCAATCTGCTCACGTGGTCTTCATATGTAAGTCTCGGCCTTCCCTGACTCCTTCTACCCTCTACTTTTGAACAATATATATTCTTCGTCAATCGTTCCTCACTCATTCGTTGGACGTGTCCAAACCAACGGAGCACGCCCTTTTCCAGCTTAACGCTGACACTTTCATTCAAACCTGCCTTATTGCGTATCACTTCGTTACGTATTCGGTCGGCCAAGGTAACGCCGCACAATTTTCGAAGTGATCGCATCTCCACAGCATTCAATTTACTTTCATGCATCTGCTGACATACCCAGGTTTCACTACCGTAAAGCAAAGTTGGCACTAGCACTGCGTTATGAATCGCCATTCGTGCTTCTTTTACGATGCTTTGTCGCTTTACTAACTGGGACAAAGCACCGTTAACTTTGTTTCCGGCAGCTACTCGCCGTTCTACATCCGAATCACATCTTCCATCCGCGCTAAACATACTTCCTAAATACACAATTTCATTCACTTGCTCTAGACGTTCCTGGTTTACCCTAATCTCGCATTTAGTTCTTACGTCACCTCTTTCAAATACTAGAACCTTAGTTTTACTTGCATTCATGCGGAGACCCTTACTTTCACACCCCTCTTTCATATTAGTGACTAATGCCTGTAGGTCGGCTTCTGATGAGGCCATGAGCACTGCATCATCAGCGTACAGCAGACAGTTTACTGTAAAGTCACCCAAATTCACACCCATATTAAAATCTTTCAACTTCTGCAGGCAACTGTCCAGATACACTATGAACAGCCAGGCGGACATGACACATCCCTGTTTGACGCCTGTACAGACATCAAAAAGAGGTGACACATCCCCCCCTACTCGCACGCAAGCCTTACAGTCCCTATAAAGCGACTGTATTGCCCGCAGTAGCGAGCCGTCCACACCATATCCTGGCAGCAAGTCCCACAGCGTTTCTCTCACAACGTTATCAAATGCTTTCTCAACGCAATCTGATTACAAATTAAGCAAAGTTGTACTATGATAATCAGATAACTGATAAACATACTTATATATTTCTAAATACATACATATTATAGATAAATAACACCCAGGCACAGAATAAAACATCGTGCTCATCACACAAGGTTTAATCCTGTGTGGGAATCGAACCCACGACCTCTTGCGTAGCAGTCGGATACACTCCCATCGCGCCACAGAGGCAGTCAAATAAAAGCTTCGCATAGTGCACAAGTGTTGTGAAATTGAATAAATTAGTGAAACGTGGCATTTTCGGTTACCTTCCAAAATCTAGTTATAGCTGCAGTAAAATTTAACATCATTTTACTGCAGTATAACTTGGAACTAACCTCTAATCTATTTCTACCAACCTACATATTTCTATGTAGTAAAGTTACCACTGATTCACTGGTAAGTTGACTTTAAACCAACAAACATTTACACGAAAACGCTGCAATATACAAGAAAGTACCTTTATATGAAGAAGATTCTTATTTTCGGCTTGAAATGAAATGCAAGTCAAATACAAATTACTTGATTCTGTCTGTATTGCTCAAGCCAAGAAGTTAAAAAAAAAAGAGTTTTTGTTTTATACCACTGAAGTGGCAAACAAGCATACCTGATAGAAAGTGGTTACCGTAGCCTATGGACGTTTGCAACACAGAGGTGCAGCACTCGCGCTGCCGACCCTTTAAAAACCTTAAAAGTTGGAATAAACATTCTATCGTTCGAATAAATACTAAATAAAATTCAAAAAAAGAACATCACATGAAAAAGAAAACTAGTGGACAATAAGCTTAGAACCTACTTTTCAAATAGAAATTAATTATTAAGGGTTGCCAACTTTTGTTTCACATTTTAAAATAGAAGAATGTATAGCAAGCAATCATGTTTGTCTCTTCAAACAGGCAACTGATCATCATTTAAGCGTATGACATCAAAAATAGTTTGCTAATTAGTAAGGTATTCGGCAATACATCACTCTCTCATATTTCTGTAGCAAATGTCATGGCAAATGCTGACTAAAATAGATACGAGGTTAACCTACAAGCTGAGACTAGCGGACCGTGAGGCGGAGCGAGTTTTTGAACGAAACAAGTTGTTGCAAAAATTTAAGTTGAAGTTTAATCGGACTCGCCTACCGTGGGATCCTTCAAATTTTGTAACTTTGTTAATGTACTATAACTATAAAACTCACGCGTGGTGAAGTTTTCCCGCTCCAGTTTCCCACAGGAACTTGTATCCGGCATAAAAAGTAGCCTATGTGTTATTCTGTAGTAACTATATTACTATAAAGTTTCATTAAAATCCATTTAGTACTTTTTGCGTGAAAGAGTAACAAACATCCATCCATACTTACAAACTTTTGCGTTTATAATATTAGTAGGATTTAATAAACTCGGTAACTTGACGCGTTTTCGAGATAAAACGGCTTGACAGTCAGACGGGAGGACAAACAAGTGATCTTTTAAGGGTTCCGTTATTCTTTTCTTTTGAGGTACTAAGCTCTAGTCTAGAAAATCTTTGAAGACATTAATTTACTACATTACTTCACAATGATAGGCTTAAGAGTGACTCGGAGTGTCTACACTCCATGCAGTAAACATAGTCGTAATTTAGAGATGGCGGAGTAAGCGTGGTTTTTTTGCATCAGCGTGGTCTATCAGATATTGCAAATACCTACCCACATCTAATCTTAGTCCTACACAGCCTGGACGCCCAATTGAATGATGCCCAATAAATCTGACTAAACAATGTTTCACCTCATGTTAACCTCTACTTACCCCATTAGGGAAATTGACGTGATTATATATGAATATAACTATATTATAATAATCCTTACTAATCAGGCTTTCGTCCTGGCCACAGCACGGTCAGTGTACTGACTAAGAATACTGACGTTATTAGGCTAGGAGTGGAGAATGGGAATCTTACAGTACTATGTTTGCTCGATTTCAGTAATTTGTTTAACATTTCGTTCGTTGATTTCGATCTCCTACTTAGCATCCTACGCTCTATTGACATATCTCCAACAGTAATTAATTGGTTTCGTCATATCTCCAACAGTAAGATTTTATTTGTGTTTAGATTCGTCATGGTCTAATACTTCTCTCGATGTTCCACAGGGTGGCGTGCTTTCTGCTCTACTCTTCGCGATTTTCATTAATTCTATTTCTAATTTATTCTTCTACCACCTTTATGCAGACGATCTCCAAATCTATACACAAGCGCCATTACAAGACCTCTCTGAAGCTTTTTCAGACATTATCTATGATTTAGCACGTATATCCAACTGGAGTATACCTACGTGAATCTCTCTAAGACGCAAATTATTTTAGGGTAGTCCCTGGATATTTTCTAGAATCAACTGGTCCAATCTCCCAAGCATTGTATTTAATGGAGTGGCATTACCTATGAGCACTGAGGTAAAGAATATGGGAATAATAATAGATGAAAGGTTATCGTGGCGACCACAATTGAGTGAAGTAAGTCGTAAATTATATGCATCGACAAGTGCTATGCGCATATTGCGAAACTTTTTGCCAACAGCCACTAAAGTTGCGCTTGCACAATCTCTGCTTCTTCCATTACTAGATTATACCGAAGTTTGCTATCTTGATGTTACAGAGGAGCAACTCGATAAGCTGAGCGCCTACAATTTTTTTTTATAAGATTTATAGAGGCGAGATGCTGAGGTGGAGGCTGCCGGGGGCGTCGCTGGACTCGAATTCCAGGTTTCCTTGCACGAAAACACTATTTATCCATGGAAAATACAATTATTGCGATAGTTGGTGCGAGATTATTGCGAAAGGTTTGATGCGGGCGCGCGCGCGGTGTTGTAGGAACAGACTGCCCTGATGCCGTGACCAGGATAAATTTATATATATATATATATATATATATTTCTCAAGTATTATAAGATCTAATAGTCGAATTTAGTCTTGAAACACTAAGCACTATTATTTTATTTATATATGTATTGTGTAATTCATGTAGGTGTATGCGTATGTATCTAATTCTACAATTTTATTATTATAAATTTTCTTTTTTTTAAGTTTTTTGTTACGTTTTCTTTTTATTTTTCATACACATTTCTTACACCAACCACTACCCACTATATTGCTAGTTCTTTAAATATACGTCCGTCCCAAGGTTGCCTGTAAGAAATTACTTTTAGCGATAAGGCCAACATTTGTACATATTAATATGATGTAATCCTTAATGTTGATGTAACGATTGGTGTACAATAAAGAATATTCTATTCTATACTATTATAATAGTAATTCTTTATTATTTCCTTCATCTTATCTTCACAGGCAAGTTTTAAAAAAGCATATGCGTAGCGGTTTAAATCCCGCTCTATGTGCTCCGCCTTTCAAAATCGCAGCCTAATATTACCATCGCGTTAATTATCAGGACATTTACAATAATACCCCATCCGTTATGTCTCTAAACGGTCGCGGGACTGAAGACAAATTGGCGGGGTTCAAATATTTTGAGCGGAAAAATTGCTTTTTTTTTCAGACTACTTTTGATACGCTTTCGAGTTATTTTCTTTTGACTTTACGTAATTTGTAAGTAGTTCTCTGTCGTAATAATAATTTCTTCATTGACAGGTACCTATTAAAGTATGACACAATACAATTCCCTTAAAGTAATTAAAATGCAATACAATAAATGAAATTTAAAGTCTATTTAAACTTAAAAATGTTAATACATTACATTCGAATAAATTAAAAGCAATTGAAAACATAAAGTGTCAATCACATTATAACTAACCATTTCTTATTTCTATCGCGATGTACAGCAATCTGATGCTAGAAGATGGAATTGTCCATGCACCCACAACGCGTAGGGATAATCTCAATCCTTGACTAACGGAGACTGCTCCAGAATGATGCCACACGTGATCTCGTGATAGCCAAGAAATTCGGCAGTCTAGCTTTCTACCTCCTACCTCTTTAGTATTACAGTATAGCAATGTCTTTTTTTTTTCAAAACAATGCATAACGTTGAATTTACTTGGATATAATGAAATAAAAAGTTTAAAAAAATCATACAAATTATTTGAAGAATGAAACACATGACCCGATTTAAAAAAAAAAAAAAGTTTTTTTTTGTAGTCTTCGCCCATATTGGGCAGGCAAAGGAAACTTTGTCCATACAGCCTAGTCTTCGGTATTTATATTTTCTTAGTTATATAGTCCTGTCCAGTCTTTGTCGATGTCGAGTCCTCAGTCCTAGGTCCTTGTCCTTGCCCTCAGTATAATGGTGATTCTTATACTGAGGTTTTCAGTGGACTTTTCGCGTCAAGAGAGAAAATAGCATTTCACTGCATATATATCATTGTCTATCACTAAAGCACGTTAACACAACTTTTATGTCCAAGAAACCACCACTCCCACACATAAAACAAGATAAATGCACTAGTTTTAGAAAATAATATACAGCAAGCGTCCGCACTTGTCACTCTCCCGTCAAAACTCTCATAAAAAAGTTAATAAAATGACTTAACCAAGTACTATTTTTTTTTAATTTATCGAATTTGTTGGTGTTTGATTAAAAAAGGTGCGCCTTTTTATCCAAAGTCTTTTTTCTTTAGGTTTTTTATAGACTTCAAAAATATTTACTTGCTGCTTGCATGCCTTTTTTTCATTCTTTCGTAAATATGTGACGACGACTTTAAACGTCAAAGTAATTGGAAGAGAACTGTCATAATTATTACCACTCAAATTCATGTCAAATTAACTCAAACGTGCTTTCATTTATTTTATTACATCTTTTAAAGATTTCCCGCCAATGTAAGGTTAAGTTAAGCGTGACGCTCATTGAAGAAGAATATTAAATTCGGTTGAATTGCTCATCAGTTTAGATCAATTAAAGTCAATTAGCGCGGTTAAAAGCGGGATTTGTTTGTATGACAAATATTTAAAAATAAAATAACTTTTCATGTTTGGCAAGTAATACCGTCTTATACGACATGAAGTTTATGGAAATCTGAAAACTGTACATAAAATGTTAATGCAGGATTTTCGGCGAGAACAGCGAAGGACGCAGTCGCTACTCCGTTATTAATAATTCAAAACTAGTGTATTTTCAAGTGTTTATGTGCAAAAATGTGATGGTTATAAAACATAAAAGCTTTGATAACGTGCAGAAGTGTTATGAAATTGGATAACTCAGTGGAAAGCGGCATTTTCTGTTTACCTCAAAAAATCCACATATAGCGGCAGTAAAAATTACAATCATTTTACTGCAGTAGAACTTTGTACATATCCATACACTTGTCTGTGGTCAACTGCATTGCAAAGGAGCTTTAAAATAAACAAAAAGTGTGGGTAGGCATAATAAAAGCATCAAAAATAATAAGCTCTGAAAAAAATTATATTTAATAATAGAAAAACCAGTTATTTATTAATTATTTATGCAGTAGTTTATTGTTGGACCCCCCTCAACTCGCCACACAATTGAAATTTCTGTGATTCTACATTTCTAAACAAATAAGCACAAATCAATTAACATGGATAGCCGTTTTGAGAAAAGCCTAGAAGAGCTTGAAACACTGTTTACAGCAGGTCTTCATAAACACGAGGCAAAGTTGCAGAAGGCTCTGGACACATCAGCAGCTGCCTCAGTGCATGGTGATTTGGCGGCTCTCTCCAGGGACTTTAACGAATTCAAGTCCTTTGTTATGGATTCCCTGGGTCATTTGAGGATTCAAGCACAACTCTTTTCACTAGGAGTGGATCGGCTTGAAACATCTATGCGACGTAATACCCTGCTACTTCATGGAGTTGCAGAAGAGTCAGGTGAAAGATTGCACAGCACAGTGGTCAACATATTTACCAACAAAATGCAGTTACCGGACATAAACAGTAGTACCATTGAAGAGTGTCATCGTCTTGGAACCAGTCGAGGTAAGCCACGTCCTGTTGTCATTCGATTTCGCGACGTGGAACATCGTCACTTAGTGTGGGACAGCAAAACCACATTAAAAAGCACTGGATACACTATCTCAGAGTTCCTCACTAAGGTTAGACATCGTGTCTTCATGAATGCGCGCAAACACTTTCAAATGAGGCACGTATGGACAATGGGCGGCATCATTAACATAATAACTCCGGGAAAAGTGCGACATAAGATAGAGACAGCAGCCGAACTCGAAGCATTAATCACACAAATCCCTAATAGCTCCAAAAGTGATGCTCCCACGGCGGTTGTGGATCCGATAGGGCCATCTGTTTCTACGAAAGTTCCGGTTGCACCTCCACAGGCAGGATCTAATAAGCCATCAATGAGAAGCCGTCGTCGCTAAGTACTCATACCACTGACTATCCGTCAGTCTGACGTAGTTGTGAGCTTGTTGTAACCTGTCGTTATTTCATAACTCCCCGTCACAGACGGTGGTGTCCTTAAATTATTATTATTCACTTTTTGTATTAGTTACTTTTAAGTTATTGTCGGTATGGCGATGCGCAATAATGTTTGGTTGATGCTTGACAATGACAGATACGTCATATATTTTTTTTTTGTTTTTGTTAATCTTCTCGTGTCAATGGCCACACTACCTAGTCTTTTGGTTAACTTATGACAGTTGTTTGTCGTTGTACTGCTAATATTTTCAGGTCAGTTTTTCGTGTACATTTTTTATTTTTTATTTAACAGTTTTGAGAGGGTTCACAGCTGCGTCAATTATTATTATGATTATGTAATGTTTTGTGCTGTCTCGCTTTAGTTACTTTTCATATTATATAAAATCTCTTCCATTGCTTGCGGGTGGGGGGGTGTTCGCTTAGCATTTGTTTTTTTTTTTTTTTTTTTATAAATATAATAAATAAATAAATAATAATAAATAATATTTCTAGAAAGTAATAACTATTGGTAATCTTGGTTGCATCATGGATGAGACATTTATATCAGACCATGATGATACATTTTTCTCATGTTCTTCCTCTAACTTAAGTTTTATTAGTAACGACAGTGATAACTCTCCAGCCCAAACCTTGCACGATCAGCTATCCTCCATTTTTTCAGGTTTCCCAAAAAATCTTAATCTGGCTCACATCAATGCCCAGAGTATTCCTTTCCATCACTCTGATCTTTTAGCATCCATTAGCAGTGACCACCTTGACGCACTTTTCGCATCTGAATCGTTTCTGAAATCGTCTCATTCCTCTACACTCTATGCTCTTCCCGGATTTATACTTATCCGTAATGATAGGAATGGTAAGCGTTGTGGAGGTGTTGCCTTTTATCTCCGTGATGACATACCATATAAAATTATTAGCGCCTCATCACCTATTTACAGTGCATCAGCGGAGTACCTGTTTATAGAAATTACAGTCCGGCATAGTCAACTTCTTCTTGGAGTATTTTATAGCCCTGATCTGCATGTCAACTATTTCGAAACACTTGATACTTTGCTCAATGAGCATTGTCCAAATTACAACCATGTAGTTATAATGGGCGACTTCAATACCTGTCTCATCAAGGATGATCACCGTGCGCATTCCCTGCAATCTGTTGTCTCTTCTACTAACCTTCATATTTTGCCACTTGCTGCTACGCATCATGCCCCTAATCATCGTCCATCTCTTCTTGACTTAATTATTGTCTCTTCTCCAGATCACGTTGCTATCCATGGTCAACTCACAGCCAGTTTCTCTTACCATGATTTAATTTATTTGTCTCTTTCTATCCGCTCACCCAAGCGTCGTCCACATTTTATTATGCTACGAAATTTCAAGGGTATGGACCTGAGGGCTTTGGAACGCGATGCGAGTAGCATTGACTGGGCGCCTGTGGTCGATCGTGGCAGTATGGATGAAAAGATTGCAATTTTCAACGGGATTATGACTGATTTGTACAATTGTTATGCGCCCAAACGTCGAGTAAGAGCAAAGAGCATCCCTGCTCCATGGATTACTTCTGATATTAAGGAAACGATGGGCAGAAGAGATAAAGCCAAACGGTTGTACAAGCGTAATCCTACGGATTTCAATTTCAATCGCTTCAGAGTTTTGCGGAATGTCTGCGTTCGTCTGTGTAGAGATGCAAAACGTCACCACTTTCACAAATCTCTTGATACCCATGACTCCTCCAAAATTTGGAAATTTCTCAAGGCTAATGGCATCGGTAAGTCTCCCATAGTGAATTGTCAAGATGTTGATTTGCGTGCTCTTAATAAGCATTTCTCTATCTCGCCTACAACACTTGACCCAGTCACGAAGTCTAGCACCTTACTAGAACTCTCACTACTGCCGGTACCATTATGTCCTCCATTCAATTTCGCGTCAGTGGACGAGGATGAGGTTAAAAAATCTCTCTTATCTATAACTTCTTCTGCTGTTGGTAACGATGAGTTAGGCTTAAAAATGTTCACTCCCATATTATCCTCTTTAATTCCCATCCTAACTCATATGTTTAATTTTTCCCTATCCTCTGGTTGTTTTCCTTATGCTTGGAAGCAAGCACTTATAATTCCTCTACCCAAGGTACCAAATCCTACACAAATGTCTCAATTTCGTCCCATATCCATTCTTCCTTTCCTTTCAAAAGTCCTTGAGCATTTAGCACATCGTCAGCTCTCAAGTTACTTAACACTGAATAACCTCCTTAGCTCTTTCCAGTCTGGTTTTAGACCTGGTCACAGTACCGTGACGGCTCTTCTTAAGGTCACGGATGATATTCGTTGGGCCATGGAGAAAAAATCGCTCACGGTCATGGTGCTACTGGATTTCAGTAGTGCTTTTAACTCTGTGGATTTTGATATACTTCTTGGAATCCTAAAATCCCTCAATTTCTCCGCGGAGGCTGTGGCCTGGTTTGAATCTTATCTTCGGGGCCGATCGCAGTGTGTTCGCCTTAATGAGTCTCACTCAGAATGGTGTAGCCTCAGCGCTGGCGTACCTCAGGGTGGCGTGTTATCTCCTTTACTCTTCTCAGTTTTCATCAACTCTGCTGTACGAGTTATTTCCTCTAGCTTCCATCTCTATGCTGATGATCTGCAGCTGTATCGTCATTTTGCTCTGAACGAATATAGGACCGCCATTTCTGCTGTGAATCGCGACCTGGACGCTATTAGCCAGTGGGCTAAGTCGTTTGGGATTCAGATAAATCCAAGCAAATCTCAGGCCATGATTATTGGTAGCCGGCAAATGCTTAGTGGTCTAGATACGGCTTCTCTTCCGCCTATTCTGTTTGATGGTTTTCCTATAGCTTACAGCAGTACTGCTAAAAATCTTGGCATCATATTAGATCAAAACTTATCCTGGAAAGCTCAAATTGAATCTGTAAGTAAAAAGGTGCATTTTACTTTTCACACTTTAAGATGCCTTCAGAATCTCCTACCTTTCAAAACCAAAATCTCACTGGCTCAAACCCTTATACAACCCATTTTGGACTATGCGGACTCCTGCTACTTGGATGCTACTGAGGAGCTTTTAAATAAACTTGAGCGCTTGCAAAACTTGTGCATTCGTTTTGTTTTTAATCTACGTAAGTATGATCATGTCTCGCAGTTTCGCAAAAATCTCAAGTGGCTCCCAATCCGACTTCGTAGGAATACTCGGATATTGTTACTTCTATATAATATCCTACACAATCCCTCTTATCCTTCTTATCTACGGGAGCGTTTCTCTTTCATGATTAAGTCTGATGTTCCATGTAGGTCACACCTCACTTTTCGCTTAAATTGTCCATCTCACAAAACGGACTTTTATTCAAAATCCTTTACTGTTCACGCGGCCAGGCTGTGGAACTCACTTCCTGCTAATATTCATAAGTGTCGTACCATTTCGACTTTCAAGAAAAGAGTGCGAGAACACTACCTATCGTCTATACTATAGAAAGTAGTACACGTGTATGTTCATTTTACAATAATATGTATTTATTTGGGTATATATATATATATTTAGTTAGGTATTATGTATATATGTAGCTATAGCTTATGTAAGTTTATTAACCTGCACACATCATTTGTATTCTTTGTTAACTTCTCTTATCCCAGGCCTACTGGAAGAGATTTCTTTAGAAATAAGTAGTGCCTTTGTACGTAATTTTAGTTGTTTATCTGTCATGTTCTTTGTGTGTATGTACATAAATAAATAAATAATAAATAAATAAAAAAAAACAAGTTTATGTAAAAGTAAATTATATGTTATTATAAATTACATCCACTTCAATAGTTAATAAAAAAAAAATATTTATCACTTGAGTAGTATAGTAAAAACTGCAGTATAAAGGCCGTTAAATGATATTAGGGCATGCAGCACGAGTGTGACTACTTTCGATCAGGTAAGTTGGATACTTGTCTAACATCTCAGTAATATAAAAAAACAACCGGACAAGTACGAGGCGGGTTCACCTACGAAGGGCTTCGTTCGTACAAATTCCATTTTAATTATTATTTTTTATTTCTCAACTACAATGTTAGTTTTTAGATTTTTCATAAACTTCATGTTGTATAAGGACTAAAGGAGGTATTACTTGCCAAATTTTAGCTTCTAGGGGCAGCTATGATGTGACCTATTATTTTCCACCTTTAAAGTGCCGTACGACCTCCCAATCTCGTAATTGCGTCTTTGCATAGGACTTGGGTCCCAGTAGTCCCTCTAAGAATGGGTCTGACAAACATTTTTACTTTAAATGCCAAATAAATCTACAAAAAAATACGAGAAAAACAGTAATATATATTTTAAAAAAATGGCTGAAATATTTACGATCAAAGTGCGTATAACGCGGGTGACCGATACGTCACAACCCTGCTCATTCAACAGTCGCGCTCTCGTTCGCAGCCGACCGTTCGCTTTGTCGCAGTCTGTGCGAGGCTGTGACGTCATAATGGGCACACTTAAACTCGAAAATTCAAAATACGACTAAATCTTCGCTAACTTCGGAAATACTGCATGTATTGAAGTGAAATAAAAACTAATGTAATGTACATGAGCTACGCTTCAATTTTAACTGTACTTGACAGTAATAATTTGACTCTTTTTTGTTCTCCATTGGAACGGTCTTACAATAATATTGATGATTCTATCTATGGTCGCCACTCATTCTACCTCTTTACAAAGATGAGTTATCTTAAAATAATACGCATTTAGTTATAAATAAGTCAGCCATTATTCATTCCGTATTGAGTTTAAAGAAAGGTGCTGTCAATATGTTGTTTAAAAGGTTTATTATAAATACATTGAGTTTTTTAGTGTTAGATATATATTTATCTTGAAGTAAATGTGTTTGTTTATCAATATTTTAGATAATAATAATATTTACTAAGCGTTTGTACACTCATGTGTCTATTTTGGAGTAGACCGAGCTACCTCGTAATAGACCAGTGAGTAATCTTATATTTCAGCAATAATGAGGAGTTTTCACGTAAATTGTTATTCTTATTTTAGCTCTAAAATAAAAGTTAAGTAGTAACCGCGATTTATCTGTGGTAATTGAATGAGAAATGGTGGCAAAATTATGATAGTGCGTGCATTTAAAACAAAGTGATACGATTTATATGAATTTGTTATCGGGACTTTTGGCGCCAACATTAGCAATGGTGCACGTTTGTCGTATATTATTTTCCAAAACTAGTGTAAAATCTGTGTTTTTGTGTTTAATAATGGAGGAATGTTATACATAAAGAGTTCGGAAATGTGCATTAGTGATGGAAAGTGATATATTTCAATGAATAGCGGTGTTGTTTGTGTTAGTGCCAAATATCCATAGAAAGCTGCAATTAGGGACCCACTGCCTTATTGGAAGGACAGACTTGACATCGACAAAGGACTAGACATCACTAAATACTAAGAAAATATAAATACTAAACACCAAGTTTCCTTTGCATTCCCAAGATGGGTAAAGACAACAAAAAAAAAGATTTTTGTATCGGGGTTTTGGCGTTAATTATCGAATGTACCTACATAACCTACGGTTCCCGTATATTATTTTTAGACTAGTGTATAATTCGTATTTTTGTGTTTAACACCCTTGTATAATACAGGTTATTCATGTTCAGGTTTGTTCAAGGTACTAAGTCCGTAAAGTGATGGAAACTAATATACTGTAGCTCTGTTATTCGTGAAACTATTTTGAAAAGCAATTAGTATGCTAACCTTTTCTAAATTTAAAGTTATCGTCGCTTGACGTAAAGAGGTGGATTAATTCGGCAGTTTCGAGTAGGTCTCAGTAGTGTAGTTAGTAAACGCGTCTGGTGCGTTAAACTAGAAGACGCTGGTTCGAGTCCAGTTCAAGACTAAAAAATATTTCCACTTTTAAATTTAATTTTATCTGTGAAGTTTGAAAAGTAACAAAAATCCCAGTGACGTTTTAATGCTTTATATGTCTCTTTAGGGCGTGCTCCGTTGGTTTGGACACGTCCAACGAATGAGTGAGGAACGATTGACGAAGAATATATATTGTGCGAAAGTAGAGGGTAGGAGTCAGGGTAGGCCAAGTCTTACTTATGAAGACCACATGAGCAGATTGCTCAAAAACGGAAAGGTCAAAAGTACTCGGATACCCAGACGTGCGTGTATGAAGCGATTGATGAATCTTGAAGAAGCGAAAGAAATATGCATGGATCGCGAAGCCTGGCGATCTGTCCTCTCTGACTGCCCCGTCAGGGATATAGCGTGAAGATAGTTAGTTAGTTTTAGTTATTCATTCCCGTCGAAATTCGAAGGCATTTCTTCTAAAAACAATATAAACTTTAACACGGCTGTGTACTCTAGACCTCGTTCACGATATCACGGATAAATAACTAGGTGCACTTGCCATCCCAGGTAAGGCTAAATGGAACGAAGCGTTTTGCCGTTTTTGGAGTTCTTTTGTCAATGTTTATTTTTCTTTTAGGTGATTATTCCTCCATGCTATGTCCGATATTAGATTTTATTTTTTCTAAACCATCTATGGCTAGATGTCGTATTTTGGGCCAAATTTGATCACAAAGTGTTGAGTGGTTTGGGAGGAGTTCGGGGACAAAGCGAGAATCTGAATCAGGGAAGAATGGATCTACGCTCACTTCGTTAGCTTTACCATTTATAAAACGTACTTAAAGGAAAATTAGGCCTTTTAGTCTAGTGGTTAAAGCAACTGACTCAAGATTGAGGGTTCAGTTCCCTTACTTATCATTCACTCTTTAATCCCCGAAGGGGTGGCAGGGGCATATTATACGTTTACATTTTACTGGTAGTGGCTCATTACCATTGCCGTGTTGAAATGACCTGCTGTTGAAATATTTCAAGCCTTTAGGCCTTCAACTTGGCTTAACGTCTGCCATAATATGTTACTGGCAACCGGTTACAACGGCTTAACGTGCCTTCCGATGCACGGAAATGCTCTTGAATAGAATTACCATAAAGTAATGACCCATCCGAGGACCAGTCAAAGCGAAGGTTACTTGACGCAGTGATTGTTTACAGAACACTTAGTTAGCGGGGCCAGGAGCGCATTCGAGTTATTTCCGTTACAATTATGTTCTTATATGAACACATTTAAATACTTCTTAAGCAAATCCACGTCGTATAACTAGTATAGAATCCGAATATAAAGAGCTGATACATTCTAGTAAGTAAATCTGTCAGTACGCCACATTCGTCATTGTTTGAGGGTTGACTATTTTTAGTCATTCGGCCTGCGCACACGCATCTCGATGTAAGAAAATAAGTATTAACTTTATGAAGTTATCCTTCTTTTGGCGCGTTAGGGAAAAATGATGAGAGTAAATTTTTAAATTGCGCCCGCAGCCCGTCACTAAATACCGATACCATGAAATTAGAAAAACAAACATAAACACCCTGAAGTTAGGTGATTAGTGTTTCCATGACAACTTATAAACACCCTGAAGGTAGCTGATAAATGACTCCATGACAACTTATAAACACCCTGAAGGTAGCTGATAAATGTTTCCATGACAACTTATAAACACCAGTGTTTTCATGACAACTTATAAACACCCTGAAGTTAGCTGATAAGTGTTTCCATGACAACTTACAAACACCCTGAAGTTAGCTGTTAAGTGTTTCCATGACAACTTATAAACACCCTGAAGTTAGCTGATAAGTGTTTTCATGACAACTTATAAACACCCTGAAGTTAGCTGATAAGTGTTTTCATGACAACTTATAACTACATTCAAAGGAGTTTTTATACTTTTGATAATTTTTTTCCTTACTAATTAATCATTCCTGTTACAAGCAATAAGTTGTGGTATATGTGATGAAATCTTATTATACTAAAGCAGCATAACTTCTAACGCGTGTACATAAGTACACACACACTTTTTTTCTAGTACTGTGGTGGAAGACTGACCAAGATCTCCGGGCCCCAAGCGACATCACCAGCAATTGGTGCTCCTGCTGATTAACAGACTTGGCAACGATGCAGGCGTCTGTACGGTGTTAGGAGGTCAGAACACAGTGTTAAAGTGGTATTTACATTTGCGAGCGTTTTCGTGCTTCGGAAGGCACGTTAACCCGTTTGTCCCGGTTGCCAGTAACATGGCAGTCGTTAAGCCCAGTTGAAGGCCTTATGGGTGGCTTGAAAAATTTCAACAGCAGGTCACCACAAACTGCGTCTATTTCAACACGGCAATGGGCTCACCACCTATTAAGTTTGACAAGAATACACATGGTGAAAAGTGAGTATATAATATGCTTCTGCCACCCCTTCAGGGATAAGGCGTGATAGATAAATAAAAATAAAACTTTCCGAATTTCTTGCCGGTTCTTCACAGATTTTGATCTGCTGGCAAATAAAATACATAAAATATAAAATTGTAAATAGGCCATAAAAAAAAAAGAAGTTCCTTGCCGGTTCTTCTCAGGTGGGCCGCGTTTTGAACCGGTGGTCATATTAGAAATATAAATAAAAAAAAATGTTTTATTTAGAAATATCTTTAGTTATAAATAAATAAATAAATTAAATAAATAAAATGTCTTTATTTTGCATAGACCATTTCAACGGCGCTTACAAAATGTCATACACTAAAACTAAAGAAAAAATAATATATTTAAAGTGACCACCGGTTCGGAACGCGACCCACCTGAGAAGAACCGGCAAGAAACTTCTTTTTTTTTGATGGCCTATTTACAATTTAATATTTTATGTATTTTATTTGCCATACCGCCCGCATATTGACAATTTGTAATTGTAATAGTAGACTGCGAAAAGCTGTCATAATTGTACCGGTGGCTTTCTATTGAACGACGATTTCGACACGATTGAAATAGCAGACTCGGCCCCCTGATCGTTTTGTCTACTGACGTATAGAACACAAGAGAACACCATAGGCTTTATTTATATGCTCATCTTGGGCAGGCAAAGGAAACTCAGCCCATGCTGCCCTGTCATTAGTTTTCCAACTTTATTAGTATTTGATCATGTCCAGCCCTTTGTCGAGTCCATTCCTAGGTCCCAGTAAAGCAGTGGATCCAGAGATCTCGTCGCATGGTTTAGACTGAGACGAAGATGCTAATTCAAATCCTAGTCCAGGAGAGATTTTGCTGGGAACCTCATGGAACATCCTTCGGAACAGTTCTGGATGTTCAAAACAGAATCCGGGGCGCACTGAGCACACTGTTAGTAAGTAGGAACTGGTAGGAACCGTGTACAAAATAGGGTAAATTTAAAGATTTATGGGAAAATTTAAAAAAAATCTAAATTTTTTCAACTAAGTAGATATTTAAGAAAAAAAGCAAACCTCACTGTGCTACAGTTTCGAAATTATCACCAATTTACAAACTATTTACTAGTAGGAGCCGATGTTTGCTGATCGCTTCCGATGTTTGCCGAGCGCGCCCGATGTTTACCGATCATGATCGACTTAAAAAACCTAGAACATATTTACATTTTTCATGTAACATTTTACAAACTTACCTTTGCTGTCATTTTTTAATTATATAGTACATTTTTAAACGTTTCAGCTGAAAATTTAACTTTGTATTTTCTTTTGACGGCTACAAACTTGATTTTTCCTTTGATTTTGAGACGTTATGGTACAAAATGTGGATGAAATGTTGTATTTGAGAAGTAAATGTAATTTTGTTCCTTTATATTCTTCCCCCAATATTAGGATAAATCATGAGCATGCATTGTGTTGTGAAGGTGATTAAAACTCTTAAATAGGTAAAAACGTGGACTAATATTTGTGGTATCTATTAAAATTTAGTTCAGAGCGTTTTAACGTGTCGGGCGACGCCTATACAGTAATGTCTATTGATCTTGGCGATGTCTATGGAAACTAGCAGTGACTTTGCGCGGGAAATGTGTCGACGAACTGTATATTATATTTTCTAAAATTTTGAATTAATCTTTGGTTTATGGTGGATTTTTAGACATAAAAAGTTGTGTAAACGTGCTATAGTGAAAGACAGTGACATATCGCAGTGAAACGCTATTTTTCACCTTACTTCGCAATTTCTACTTAAAGCTTCCATTACTTTTCTTGTGCAAAACTGACTTCAACTTAAGAATACCTATACTTGACTCCGACGTAGATGACGAAGATATTAGGTAATTAGACGCATAGACAAAATATTTAATCTTTTAAAAAACTAACTAACTATCTTCACGCTGTATCCCTGACGGGTAGTCAGAGAGGACAGATCGCCAGGCTTCGCGATCCATGCATACTTCTTTCGCTTCTTGCAGATTCATCAATCGCTTCACACATGCACGTGGGTATCCGAGTACATTTGACTTTTCCGTTTATGAGCAATCTGCTCACGTGGTCTTCATATGTAAGTCTCGGCCTACCCTGACCTCTTCTACCCTCAACTTTCGCACAATATATATTCTTCGTCAATCGTTCCTCACTCATTCGTTGGACGTGTCCAAACCAACGAAGCACGCCCTTTTCCAGCTTAACGCTGACACTTTCATTCAAACCTGCCATATTGCGTATCACTTCGTTACGTATTCGGTCGGCCAAGGTAATGCCGCACAATTTTCGAAGTGATCGCATCTCCACAGCATTCAATTTACTTTCATGCATCTGCTGACATACCCAGGTTTCACTACCGTAAAGCAAAGTTGGCACTAGCACTGCGTTATGAATCGCCAGTCGTGCTTCTTTTACGATGCTTTGTCGCTTTACTAACTGGGACAAAGCACCGTTAACTTTGTTTCCGGCAGCTACTCGCCGTTCTACATCCGAATCACATCTTCCATCCGCGCTAAACATACTTCCTAAATACACAATTTCATTCACTTGCTCTAGACGTTCCTGGTCTACCCTAATCTCGCATTTAGTTCTTACGTCGCCTCTTTCAAATACTAGAACCTTAGTTTTACTTGCATTCAAGCGGAGACCCTTACTTTCACACCCATCTTTCATATTAGTGACTAATGTCTGTAGGTCGGCTTCTGATGAGGCCATGAGCACCGCATCATCAGCGTACAGCAGACAGTTTACTGTAAAGTCACCCAAATTCACACCCATATTAAAATCTTTCAACTTCTGCAGGCAACTGTCCAGATACACTATGAACAGCCAGGCGGACATGACACAACCCTGTTTGCCGCCCTGTAGCTGGAGCAGTTTAGGCGCGAGCCTTTCCCTTTGTAGATAGGTACTACAACTGCTATTCGCCAGTCATCTGGGACCTCACCCGTCCGCCAGCACAAGTTGCATAACAGACATAGAGTGTCCCAGACGCGCGACCCACCGTACTTGATCATCTCAGCAGTAACTCTGTCTTTTCCCTCAGCCTTACCAAATTTCATACTTCTTATAGCTTGTTTAATTTCTTTCATACTAATTACTTCAATGACATCGGGATCCGGAGCATCGAAGTGAGCTCCACTTCCTCTACTCACTTATCTCTGTCTTTTCTTGCATACATCTTTCCATAATATTCACTCCATCTCTGCAGGACGCCAGTTTGGTCTGTTAGGACGTCATTGTTAACACTAAGCACTTTATTCATACTGCAGATTGCCGAACAACTCCGGGTCTTGCCTACCTCTTTCCAGAAGAGCCTGGCATTATCCCGGAAATTGGACGACTACCTTTCATCCGCTTTCATTCTGCACCTTTCACGAGCTTCTTCTATCAGTGCCTTCGTGTTAACTTTTTGCAACTTGTATCTCTCTTTCATATTAAAACCATTCCGCGAGGCTAATTAGTCTAACCATGCTTTCTTCTTCATTCGAACTGCTTCTTTCACTTCCTCATTCCACCATGCGTCACGCTTATTACTACTGCCTCTTCTCGTTTCTCCACACACTTCCACAGCGGCCTTTACCATACTATCTCTAAGGTTCTGCCATACACTTTCCACATTCTCACTACTAACATTGACGTCGCCAAGCTTTTCGGCTACCCTTTCTTTATATTTATCTCTAATGGATGCATCCTGCAGCTTCCAGCTTTTGATGCTATGAGTCGGCTCAGGTTCAGGACACTGGGTGCGATGACGCCAACCCGCGAACAGACCCCTTATCCTAGTTATTACTAGGTAGTGGTCTGATCCTAGTTCAGCGCCTGGATAAACCCTTGTGTCCATCACCTGTTTACGGAGCCGACTATCCATTAGGAATAGATCTATCACGCTTCTCTTTGACTTACATCTCCTCGTATACATATGAATTTGTTTGTGGTTGAACATTGTGTTCGCCACAAACAAATCCTTTTCCTTACAAAATGCCAGTATAAGCTTGCCAGCGTCGTTCACCCTTTTATCCCCATACTTCCCGAGTACCGACTCAAAACCATCGCGAGCGGTACCCACCCATCCATTCAAGTCTCCACATACTATAAGTTTTTCATTTCCTTCTATCACATTTAGAGCTTCTCTCATACTCTCCCAGAAGTCCTCTAGCTCACTCGCGTTCGACGAAGATACTGGCGCGTAAGCAGCTACCAGGAAAATCTTCGTCAAACCAAGTTTCACACTTTTCGCACCAGCGGGGACGAACTGGTGCGCGTAGCCTCGGGGGCACGCCCTAGCAGTATTCGCCCTGGTGGCACTCGTGTTGGAGTAGAATTGCAGCCGTAGCTGGCAGGGATGGCGACGTGCACGCTTCTACTCTTCATCCCCAAGGAATTATTAACTTGAGGATTATTGGTTTTAGTCTTATCAGGTAGGTATTTGCTAACCGCGGCTCCTGGAGCGTGGTGAAGATTTTCCAGTATACGTTGCCAGCAGGAACGTGTTCCCGGGATAAAAAGTAGCTTATTGCACTTAAGGATAAATACACTTTTCGAACAGTGACATAATTTTTAAAATCGGTTTATTGTTGCCAGTGGTTACCCCTACAAATTTCAAACTTTACCTTTATATTATACTAGTTGACGCCCGCGGCTTCACCCGCGTAGAGAAGTTTTCCCGTTCCCGTTTCCCACAGGAACTTTTCCCGGGTTAAAAAGTAGCCTATGTGTTATTCTGCTATATTATTGTAAAGTTTCACCAAAATCCATTCAGTAGTTTTTACGTGAAAGAGTAACAAACATCCACACAAACTTTCGCATTTATAATATTATTAAGATTAGTAGGTATAGATAGCATGGGTTTCAGTTATTGACTGCCTCGGTGGCACAAAATGTATTTATTATATTATTTACATTTTTTATTAATGTCACAACTGCAACTAGGCCGGTCGCATCATTTGGAGGAGCTAAAATATCAAAAGATATTCGGAAAAGCTGAACTGAATGAGGACACAGATGAGAACGAGATGAATGAATGAATGAATGAATGTTTCTTTATTGGCTTTCAGTCTGAGTTCCTAGAGGTAGATACCACCCTGATTATACCTTTATAAATTGCTTAATCAAGATCTATTGTGCCCATGTTTCCTTCACGAGTAAATGATACCGCCCATCAAACAGAAAGCCATAATGACACCCAGAGCTGAGGGCCACTTTCACAGCCGGAAAGAACTATTCACAGTGGCTCTCAGGTTAACAGCTGTTAATCTGCATATTCGTTGGACCTCGTCAATACATGACAAGGTGTGACGAAGATACCCGAACAGACCTCGGGCTACTTCGCCTGCCTTCGTACGTTGCTAAACATTTTACCTACAATTACGGCTCTATGACACGCGCAATCATTTCAATTGTCTTAATATTTTATTGTTCATATTGTAATATTTAAATTAAAAATAAATATATAAAAATAAATATCCATCACGCCTTATCCCCGAAGGGGTGGCAGAGGCATATTATATGCCCACTTTTCACCGTGTGGATTCCTGTCCCACGTAATAGGTGGTGAGCCCATTGCCGTGTTGAAATAGACAGACGCAAGTTGTGGCTACCTGCTGCTGAAGTTTTCAAGCCGCCCATAAGGCCTTCAACCAGGCTTAACGACTGCCATTTTACTGGCAACCGGCTTAACGTGCCTTCCGAAGCACGGAAACGCTCGCAAATGTAAATGCCACAAAGTGGTCACCCATCCGAGGACCAGCCATAGTGAAAGTTGCGTAACTCAGTGATCGTTTACAGAACACTGAGACCGCTAGGCCACGAGCGCTTCAATACACAATATTTATGAAGCATGCATATGGGCAATATTTAAATTATACTATTATACCTGTATCTACAGTCCGCTGAACTACCAAGAACAGCTGCTGGCTTGCTGGCTATCAAACGAGGCTTTAACTTCTAATCATTACTTACGAGATAAGATTGCAACGGTTGTTCTAATAATTTCCTAGTAGCCACTCAAAAAGTACCTTCTTTACGCTATCCTGAAAGACTCTGCATCTGAAAAAAATATTCACGCACAAGACTTTATGAATGAAATACCCAACAAGAATCAAATAAGAAAATTTTCCCAAATATAGAAATGTTCTGTGAAATTCTTAAGTGGAGCATACTGCGAGCGTTCCATCGGACCACACACGACGCGCCCGCCGACGAGCAGCGTGCGCCTGCGCATCGAAAGTATTACATGGATATGAATACCATTTTTTTTTTCGTTTGAAAATCCTCAAGCATGATATGCCGGACTCCTACCAACTAAAACCTAATTTGACAGCCTCTGTGGCGCGGTGGGAGTGCATCCGACTGCTACGCAAGAGGTCGTGGGTTCGATTCCCACCCAGGACAAAACTTTGTGTGATGAGCACGATGGTTTATTCTGTGTCTGTGTGTTATTTATCTATAATATGTATGTATTTAGAAATATATAAGTATGTTTATCAGTTATCTAGATCCCATAACACAAGCTAATATTAGCTTACTTTGGGCTAGATGGCGCTGTGTAAAAAGTGTCCCACAATATTTTATAAAACCTCACCTTTCCCTTCATCTGTCTATAGTCAGGAGTACCGGGTGAGCCCTCGGAAGGATAGCCCCAGGGCTAATAAAGCTCTTCAATGAAAGTGCTCAGAAACTGATAAGTCAAAAGTACACGGAAACACAGACGTGCATGTATGCAGAAAGCGAAAGAAGTATGCATGGACCGCGAAGTCTGGAAATCTGTCCTCTCTGACTACTTAATCAGGGATACAGTGTGAAGATAGTTAGTTTTAATAACATACATACATACATACATATTGTCACGCCTTTATCCCCTAAGGGGTAGGTAGAGGCATATTGAACGCCCACATTTCACCGTATGCATTTTTGTCCCACGTAACAGGTGGTGAGCCCATTGCCGTATTGAAATGGACAAGCGCAGGCTGTGGTGACCTGCTGTTGAAATTTTTTAAGCCGCCCATAAGGCATTCAACTTGGCTTAACGACTGCCATTTTATTGGCAACCGGGACCAACGGCTTAACGTGCCTTCCGAAGCACGGAACTCGGGTGGGTCTAAAGGGCAAAATAAATTTAATAAAATAAAATGTGTCTATTTTAGATGTTAAATTTGGAACAAATTTTGAACCCTTTGCCTTTTTAGTGAGGTGGTAACAAAAAGGCTAAAACGTCTTATGTGCTAGACACTAATTAGCACGACCAATTAAAGTCCTGGTAGTCTCGGACTCCTAGTTATAATAAAATGGTTATTTTAACACATTTGTTGCTCCCAAGGGGTGGGCATGGGCATTTTAAAAGAGGCCGAGACTGGTTTTGACTACGTGCTGTTAAAATTTTCAATAAGCCGCCATAATGACTTCAACGTGACTTAGCTACTACTATGTTAATGCCAGTCGGAACCGGAACTTAAAGTTTTTTAATAACAAACATTCAAACAACGCTGCCTCGGTGGCGCAGTGATAGTGTATGCGACTGCCGCGACCGAGGTCCCGGGTTCGAATCCCGGTTCGCAAAAAATATTTGTGAGATCCACAAATGTTTGTTTCGGAGTTTGGGTGTTTTCTATGTATAATATAACATAGTAAATAAAGAATATAGTATAGATCAAAAAATGTGCTCCACAATATTTAATATTTCATTTAATTTAATCACATTTTATAAGATTAGTAGGATTGTCGTGTCCATACAAATCAAATCTTCACAGTAATCGCCCAGAAGCAATAAACGAGCGTATATTAATAACAATAATAAAGTTTATATAGCAACGGAGCCGAGAACTAATCGTGCAGCGTCCACCGAAGTGGGGGGTAGGGGGGGGGAGGTTTCTGAACGATTGATCGGTCAGGAGAAGCCATTCAGATGAAGGTTGTGGAAAGTTCGTACGATAAGCTTTATATTTTAAAATTGTTGTGACTTTGTGAGTGTATTTTGTGGCCTTGTGGCCTGTGGGTTTGGTTTTGTGAGCTTCTTAGCTGTTAAAGTCCGTGGTGATTTTGTCTTTTTAGGGTTCTACACCTATAAAGGAAAAAACGGTACCAAAATATTATCACTTTGTTGTTCGTCCTTCGTCTGTCAAGACCCTTTATCTAGAAAACGGCTACCTTCTATCATCGCACCGCTCGCCATAGACAGGGTGTTCAGACTGCGTCCGGAGCGCTCACATACGGTTAGGTTCGATAGAGGCTTTACTTCGCGTACGCTTAGGTTGTGGTATGACCTCCTGGGTTTTCCCGAACGTCTACAGTATGGGGTTCTTCAAACGGGGTCTTAGAAGGTTTCTTAAGGGTCGGCAGCGCAAGTGCAAACGTCCATAAGCTACGGTGACCACTTTCCACCAGTTGGGCCTATGCTTGTCTGCCGAAAGAAAGGAAGAAATAAACGTTTATTTATCACAAAATGGGCACACAAAAAAATTACAAGAAAACAATGCGGTACAAATGTGAAAGGAAGCCCTTTCGATCGCATAATCTTTTTCAGCATTATGTAGTTTGGCATAACAGTTTCAGCATAAAGTTTTCACACATAAATTATGATAGGCAGAGTGTTATAAACGCATAATGGTTTTATTGGCATAAATTTAATTGCATACATGTAAAGGGTATAATTGTTTTACGCCTAAAGATAATTTATCATAAAATACAAAACACATAATGGAGGTATGCATAACCGTTTAAATCATAAATGAATAATAGATTTGACTAAGAATATTTAAGAAATGATAAGACCATTGTAAATAATCATCTCACTCATAGCCAAGTTTGTAAGCTGTAACATATGAAATGATATTTAAGTGTTATAAATTTGAGACTACTCTTGAGCAAAGTCGTAAATAGGTACGACGACGAGCGACGCAAGGAGGAGTGTTAGGTTACTAGTGACCACAACGCGCGAGCCGAGCGAGTGAAGTGAGCGTGCCGCGTCAGCGGCCGGCGATGCGCCAAAACTGAATCGCTCGTTTTAATCTACCTACTTCTTTTTGTATTTTATTTATATATTCTATATGTAAGTGTTGACATTTTGAACTTCAGTATAGTGACTATCGACATTTTTAATCAGTGGGCATTTCAATCTTAGACAGTTCAAACTTAGATATATAAATGTTTTTTTTATCTCTTTTGATTGATTTTTAGATTATATCTAATTTTCTTAGATATAAAAATTAGATATAAAAAAGAAGCGCTCATGGCCCCGCGGTCTCAGTGTTCTGTTAACGATAACTGAGTTACGTAACTTTCACTATGGCTGGTACTCGGATGGGTGACCACTTTGTGGCATTTACATTTGCGAGCGTTTCTGTGCTTCGGAAAGCACGTTAAGCCGTTGGTCCCGGTTGCCAGTAAAATGGCAGTCGTTAAGCCTGGTTGAAGGCCTTATGGGCGGCTTAAAAATTTCAACAGCAGGTAGCCACAACCTGCGTCTGTCTATTTCAACACGGCAATGGGCTCACCACCTATTACGTGGGACAGGAATCCATACGGTGAAAATTGGGCATATAATATGCCTCTGCCACCCCTTCGGGGATAAGGCGTGATGGATATTTATTTATATTTTAGATATAAAAATAAAGATATGTACTCGTTAACATTATGGTATTCTATATATATATGTATGACTTGTAATCTTTATGCCATAGAGTGTGATGCCAATAAATGTTATGATTAGTAATCGTTATTGTTAAAAAAAATGCGTAAATATTTTATGCGGGTATATCATTATTTTAAAGAAATTATGTGAAAATAAAGTATGCCAAATGATTTATTCTGTTTGAACGTTATGCGAAACGAAGAGTATGCCAAAAAACGTTATGCAGTCTTAAGTTATACCTTTTAAATTTATGCAATCCAATACGGACCCTTTTCAACTAGATCATATGGCTTTAATTTTATTTACGCTCACGGGTGCACAAAAAGGTACCGTGCAGGCTGTGACATATTTTGGCAATATGTAACATATCATAATCTTAATAATGTTTGTTACTCTTGCACGTAAAAACTACTAAATAGATTTTCATGAAACTTTACAATAATCTATATTATTGTAAAGAAATTGTAAAAAAAAACTTACACATCAGAATAACATATAGGCTACTTTTTATACCAGGAACTAGTTCCTGTGGGACACGGGAAAATGAAAACTTCTCTACGCGGGCAAAGCCGCGGGTGTCAACTAGTAATATTATAAATGCGAAAGTTTGTATGGATGTTTGTTACTATTTCATGTAAAAACTACTGAATGGATTTTAATGAAACTTAACAATAATATAGCTTATACATCAGAATAACACATAAGCTAATTTTATCCCGGGAACAAGTTCCTGTGGGAAACGGGAATAGAAAAACTTCTCTACGCGGGCGAAGCCACGGGCATCAACTAGTATATACATATTTGTTTCACTTTTGTATTGTATTTGTTGTATTTATAAATAAATACAAAAGTGTCACAAGAAAGGTATCTCGGGAACGCATGAAAGTATCGAGTAGAAAATATAACTATAGGTATACTCTAAGGTCCCTTGAAGTCTAAGGCCCTTTGAAGCTATTAAAAGAGTTATGACGAATTAGTGAGGAACGATTGACGAAGAATATATATTGTGCGAAAGCAGAGGGTAGAAGAAGTCAGGGTAGGCTGAGACTTACATATGAAAGGCACGTGAGCAGATTGCTCAAAAACGGAAAGGTCAAAAGTACTCGGATACCTAGACGTGCGTGTATGAAGCGATTGATGAATCTTGAAGAAGCGAAAGAAGTATGCATGGATCGCGAAGCCTGGCGATCTGTCCTCTCTGACTACCCCGTCAGGGATAAAGCGTAAAGATAGTTAAGTTAGTTAAGTTAAGTTTTAAAAGAGTTATGACCGTTTATGACGAAAATAACGCATTTTACGGAACTCTCGGTGCATGAGTACGACTCATAATTTTTCGTTGTTTTTTTTATTTAGCTCGCCAAAATGACGCTTTTCGCGTGATTGACACCGATAGTGATATCAAATGAGTTGAGTGTAACTTTTACAGTCTACAAGACTATTAACAGTGGCCCTCAAGTCTCTGGCCCTTCACGCTCAGCTTCAAGAACCCGGGGTTGTAGGAGGAAGGTACACATGCTCTGGCAGAGCGTCCTCCAGTGAGTTAAAAAAAAAAAAACTTACTAACTATCTTCACGCTGTATCCCTGACGGGGTAGTCAGAGAGGACAGATCGCCAGGCTTCGCGATCCATGCATACTTCTTTCGCTTCTTCGAGATTCATCAATCGCTTCATACACGCACGTCTGGGTATCCGAGTACTTTTGACCTTTCCGTTTTTGAGCAATCTGCTCACGTGGTCTTCATATGTAAGTCTCGGCCTACCCTAACTCCTTCTACCCTCTACTTTTGAACAATATATATTCTTCGTCAATCGTTCCTCACTCATTCGTTGGACGTGTCCAAACCAACGGAGCACGCTCTTTCTAGTTCTGGTGGAATTTATCTTTACTGTATGTGTGTGGTATCTCTGCCATGCGTTCTTAGAGATCCAAAAGGAAAGTGAAGCGCTCGTGGCCCCGCGGACTCGGTGTTCTGTAAACGATCACTGAGTTACGCAACTTTCACTATGGCTGGTCCTCGTATGGGTGACCACTTTGTGGCATTTGCATTTGCGAGCATTTCCGTGCTTCGAAACGCACGTTAAGCCTAGCCCCAGAGAAAATTATCCCTAATCCTTATCTTTGTTAAGAATACGTTAGTGCAGACATGACCTAACCGCAAACGACAAATAATGGACGTTGCTCTCTTGCTAGCTTCACGGAATTAAAAAAGCCAAGCTTTAGCTGGTATATCATTTTGGAGGGAAGCTTAGTGTAAGTCCTTAACTTTATTGGATTTATTCCAAAGGATGGACCATTTTGCAAATATGGTGGATCTAGCTAAAGAAGCGAGGTCTTGAGGATAGGCCCTGTACTGCTCAAGAGAGCCACCATAAATAGCATTTTTGGCCAATGAGTCAGCCATTGTATTGCCAACAATTCCACTATGTCCAGGAATCCAGACCATGTAGACTAACAGTCCCTTAGATTGGCATCTAAAAAGTGAGTTTTTAATTCGGAGGATCAAAGGATATTTAGCTGTATTGGATAATTGTTTAGCGAGAATAGTCATTAAGCAGCTTTTAGAGTCAGTGAAAATTACTGACTTGCTTATATTGTGCGACTCTTTATATAAAATAGCTTCAAGTATGGCAATAGCTTCGCCTGTGAAGATAGAGTTAACACAAGGGGATTTAAATGAGAGAATAATTTTGTACAGAGATATCCAAACCGCAGACCCAACACATGAGGAGTCTCCTAGTTTAGAGGCATCTGTATAAAAGACCAATCTATCCTGCCGCTTTTGGTCAATTAAGGCAAGTAGTTCTTTGTTAGCCTCTGCAGAATCTTTGCTGATACCTGAATTTAGAATGATGTCGGGGGTGTGGATAATTGCCTCGAATGAAGATTCAAATAGGGGATTTATTTTAGATTGTGAGAAAGGGAAAGGAAAACGAAGAACATTGAGAAAGCTATTAAATAAACAAGGTTGAACTTTATTTGCCCAGTAACCACCAGATGAGATAAATTCTGAAAGGGTGTGTAGTTTAGGGATAAGGGGATGGAGGGCTAATTGAGAAGTTTTGTTGAAATACCTATTAGCCAGGTACTGTCTCCTTAGAGCGAGAGGAGGTTCCACACGTTCAACCTGAAAGGAATCAATTGGTGAGGACTTCATCGCACCAATAACAATATGCAAACATTTAGCTTGGAGCTTGTCTAGAGCTTTAAGGGCTTCTCTATTACATGGTTCTAGTAGGAAGCAACCATAATCTAGATGGCTGCGGATAGTTGCATTATATAGAAGCTTTGACAATAAGGGTGAGCTCCCCACCAGGTACCAGACAGGGAACGTAGCATATTTACATTTTTTCTCATTTCGAGCGTATTTGATTTAAGCGAGGGATGCCAGATCCAAAAAAAACAAATAATTGCTTCCTTTTTTGAAAATTTGAAAAGATAACAAAATCCACCTCACGATTTACTTCCACACTCGTGGTCACATTAAATACTTTAAAATTTCTCTTTAGTTCTAGTGTATGACATTTTGTAAGCGCTATTAAAATGGTCCATGCAAAATAAAGACATTTTTTTAATTTTTTTTAAATTCATTTGTGCTACCTCACTAGAAACTACTCTCTGACCCCGAAACCCTGTCGATAGCTGAAGCTCGTCTGATGGTCAGCGGATACATCCACTTGCAGATTCTAAAGAACTACTTATACGAGCGGCACGTTATGATGGCCGTTTTGACATATTACAATAGTGATGATATTTTACTTGTTTTACATAAGTAGGAACTCTGTTTTTTAGTATAAATACCCTCTAATGTAGTAGACTATTCATATACGAGTATTTCTATAAATAAAATGTAATTTATACGAAACTTCATAAAAGGACTTACGCCAAAACGGCTATCATAGCGTGCCGCAGTATAGTTAGGACCCTTATCCACCTGTTTCCCACGAAACACGATGACGTTATTAGTCATCTTCAAAGTCAAAATAAAATTAATCACGAATAACTATAAAATACCGTAAATTATTACAGGAAGTTGCAAAACTTGTCCGTTTGTTTAGAGTTTGTTTACGAGATCTAGCAACAAAAATCTGAGTTTATATACATAATTTTAACGGAACAGATTATATATTGTAGGTACCTCTCTGACATCTATAATACTACTATCTATAATTCTTTAAGAAATGACAGAAGTTTTGGCGGGAACTAGAAACGTCATACGAATCCACAGTCAATCATTTTTAAAAGCTTTTGTTTTTTCGTGTTTTTCAGTCGAATGTATACTAATATTATAAAGCCGAAAAGTTTGTTTTTTGAACGCGCTAATCTCATCTGATAAACATACATATATATATATATATATATATATATATATATATATATATATATATATATATATATATATATATATATATATATATATATATATGTATATATATATGTTTATCAGTTGCACAGTTGCAAACATTTGTCTTGATGGCGCTGAGTAAAAAAAAATGTCCCACAATTATTATTTTTGAATTGAAAACTTGTTTTAGCGCGGTATACGCATATTTTTTGATGAGATAAAATCTCTGAATACGCGACACCATTACGAGACGCAACTATAGTGTGTGCATATATACATGAACATTTAGCAGACCGCGAACGCGTCTAGATAAATAAAAAAATTGTTAACGATGATTCATAAAAGAATATTAAAAGTATTATAAAGTTTCTGATAATTAACAAAATGCAATTCATAACCCAAAAATCCAAAAACTCAAATATCTATTTAAAAAATGTCTAACGCGCCAAAATAAGTTTTCACTTCTGTCATCACTCCCGGAGTGTACCTGTAATTTTTATTTATTTATCTTTCACGCCTTACCCCCGAAGAGATGGCAGAGGCATACATATTATATGCCCACTTTGCACCATGTGTATCCTGTCCCACGTAATAGGTAGTGAGCCCATTGCTGTGTTGAAATAGACAGACGCAGTTTGTGGCTACCTGCTGTTGAAATTTTTCCAGTCGCCCATAAGGCCTTCAACTAGACTTAAGGACTGTCATGTTACTGGCTACCGGGACCAACGGCTTAACGTGCCTTCCGAAGCACGGAAGCACTCGCAAATGTAAATGCCACAAAGTGGTCACCCATCCGAGGACCAGCCATAGTGAAAGTTGCGTAACTCAGTGATCGTTTACAGAACACTGTCCGCGGTGTAACCTTCCCGCTACTTATTACTACTTAACCTATGTTTACCGTACCGTACCGATTGTTTACAACTCGTTACCGAATGTTTACCGGTCCTCACATTAGCTTCTCAATATCAGCCACATCAATCATAGTTATCAATAGAGGTTTATGAATTAAAAAATGTACTAAATACGTGTTAAACAAACATTCCTTTTTTTTGAGAACACACGGGCTTTTATTTGAGGAAGGTACTTTTGATAGATTTAGAACTGTATTCCAGAACGTTTCTCAATACTCAATCAACGCTTGAGAGTAGTATTTATAAGGCAAAAACTAGCCTCAAGCGTTGATTGAGAAACGTTTTGGAATACGGACCTTGGAAAATATTGTGGAATATACCGACGAATTAATCCACCTCTTTCCGTCTTACGTCGCTTTAAGACGGATAGAGGTGGATTAATTCGTCGGTTTTGGTTATAATTGGTTAATCATTTGGCTTGGCAAGCTAAAGCGCTTGTTCGAGTCCAGCTCATGACTGAAAAAGAATAGGAAAAGTTTAGTAGATAGTGCTAACTAAGCTTGTGGTATGGAATCTAGACAACTGATAAACATACTTAAATATTTCTAAATACACATAAGTACTATATCTACATACGAAATACCCAAACTCCAAAACAAAAAATTGCGAATATAATAAAATTTGTTTGGAATCGAACCCGGGACCTCAGCCCGCATACACTACCACGTGGGCCACCGAAAGTAAATATATAGTAATATGCTAATATGCTGACGATGTCACAATTTTATGTGGTAATCCCGCTGGAGTTCGTTTTTTAATCAAATCATTCTATCCCAATACTACTGGAAGAAGACCTCTCCCAATTAAGGGTGTGATTTCTGTACCACTCTGTATCTTTACTGTACCACGCTGGCCAGATGGATTGGTACAGTTTTGCTTAGAGTTTCCCTTCTAGTCGCCATGACTCTAAAACTGTGTCCCATATTATCTCCTTTGGAAGGAAATCCCAGGGACTCTAACTTGCCCTGCCGCTAACCCCTGGCGATCCGAAGCTTTGAGTTTATTGTCAAAAAATATTTTTTAGGAAAAGAAGCGCGCGCAATTATACTTCGTGTAATTATCTTCAAGACTGCGTGGCCCCGATGACTCACTGTTCTGTAAACGATCACTGCGTTAAGCAACATTCGCTATAAGTGGTCCTTGGATGGGTGACCACTTTGTATAATTTACATTTGCGAGCGTTAACGTGCTTCGGAAGGCACGTTTAACCATTGGTCCCGGTTGCCAGTAAAATGGCAGTCGTTAAGCCTGTTTAAAGGCTTTATGGATGGCTTAAAAAATTAAAACAGCAGGTCGCCACACTATGCGCCTGTCCATTTCAACACGGCAATGGACTCACTACCTGTTACGTACGCCTATCCCTTCGGGGATAAAGGCGTGGCAACACGGAGATTATTCTTAGATCACCAGCGCCTTGTACGTCTTCTGTGATACGGGAGAGCACTTTCTCTGCCATAGAAATGTCTTCTTTTTAAATAGTTTAATTCCAAGCTTTTTTTGGAGATTAACAAGGACATTTATATTCTTTAACCAAAATACACTCTCACATAAATTTATTTACAGCAATAATAAGGCAGATCGTTGCCCCTGTGAAGGCAAAGGCCACCGGTTCAAGTTCGGCAAAACACGTCATTGTATAATTTAAATAAATTATATGAAAATTTTAGCCTAATTTTCTCTAAGTTTAGTTTATCTATCATGCCTTATCCCGGAAGGGGTGGCAGACGCATATTATATGCCCAATTTTCACCATGTGTATTTCTGTCCCACGTAATAAGTGGTGAGCCCATTGCAGGTCGTAGCTTCAGCTTGACTTTACGACTGCCATGCTACTGGCAACCGGGACCAATTGCTTAACGTGCCTTCCGAAGCACGGAAACGCTCGCAAATGTAAATGCCGCAAAGAATACACCCATCCGAGGACCAGCCACAGTGATAGCTGGGTGACTCAGTGATCATTTACGGAATACTGAGTACGCGTGTCCACGAGCGCTTCAATTCATATATTCTTTATATTCTCTAAAATGTATGGAAAAATAGTTTTCAATTAAATATGTTTACGTAAATATTTTAACCCGCATCTGTGGTAGTCCAGTACCTAGAGTTACATTAAATTACACTATAATTTAAAAATCTCTAAAAGGACGCGATGGGATATTAAATAAATAAATTAATAAGTCATACAGCACAAATAAAGAAAAAATTCCAACAAATATTAAAATTTAAATTTAAGGAGTGTCATACATAATAATAATAATAATAATATACATAACATACATAGCTAATACCAATTAATAGACCTCTGTGTTCATTAAGCGCTCATACAATTTAGAGGTCTAGCTTAATTGGAAATTACCTCAAATACCTAAGTCACTAACTTATTTATGATGGTGTAATGGGTAGATACGTAACCTTCGGCGCACGTGTTCGACTCGCGCATGCCCAGTTTTTTATATTAACTAACTAAATAACTATCTTCACGCTGTATCCCTGGCGGGGTAGTAAGAGAGGACAGATCGCCAGGCTTCGGAATCCATGCATACTTCTTTCGCTTCTTGTAGATTCATCAATCGCTTCATACGCACGTCTGGGTATCCGAGTACTTTAGACTTTACCTTCCGTTTTTTTTTTATTTTACCTGTATAAATTGCTAATTAATTGACCCAAGTAGTAAATGAAAATTATCATCAAATCAAACAAAAGGATTTTACGCTAAAATGACATAGTGAAAAGCGCTACCCATAACTAATGTTTTATTTTAACTCTTAACACTAAACTATGGAGAGTTAACGAGCGTTTCTGTACATTTTAATGGTCCGTGTGTAAGACAAAAATCGTTCTCTGCAAGTACAATCATTGGCTGGGATCAAAAAATGTATTGGTGCAAACCATTCGGACTATTACAACTGGTTTACTACGGTACGTATTCTTGATACTTGAGATTATTTTTTGGACTTGCTACTGATAGTGTTTAGTTGTAAGAGGTCAAGATAAAAGTAAAAAACAAACAGGTTTGTGTGTACCTACTTATGTACACGCGTTGGAAGTTATACTGCTTTAGTCTAATAAGATGTCATCACATATACCAAACTCTTTGTTTGTAACAGGAATGATAAATTAGTAAAAAAAAAACATCGTAAGAACGAAAACTTCTTTGAATGTAGTTATAAGTTGTCATGGAAACACTTATCAGCTAACTTCAGGGTGTTTATTAGTTTATATCGAAATTCTTATCAGCTAACTTCATGGTGTCAGTTTTTCATAAACAATTACTGTCATCATTTTCCCTAACGCGCCAAAAAAAGAATAACTTCAAAAAAAATGAAATATATCATTCTTATGGTCAAATACTAATTAATAATAGCAAGCAAATAGAAGAAATGAGTCAACAAGATAGCTAGGAATAAATGACAAAATCTAGACTACGGCATTATGCAGGACTGGGGAGCTAGGGTTGCTCGTGATGTACTTTGTGGAACGCGGCAATGTGTCTTATCTCACTGCAGGGTAATATGCCGCTTATGGCCAATACCTGGCTATTGACGGAGTTGGGAGCAAGCCATTTAAATACGACGTCGACTGGAGTATAAGCGAGACCACTAGATTGACCGTAGTCACCAATGGGAGTGGACAGTGATGAGGTAGCCTATGAATTGCTCCTACTAAATTTTGAGGGTGGGGACGTTTGTTACGGCCCCCTGAAGATTGTCCCATATCGAAGCGTCCCATTGCCATTCCCACATAGCGTCATGCTGCCCTCGCAGAAGGATATAAAAGGTATCCACAAAAAAATGTGCAGACTAATAAAACAAAGAATAAACAAATCTAATAATTTCTCTGGGTATGTAAGAAGATGCAGGAATTATTACAATTACCGAATACGTAACGAAGTGATACGAAATATGACAGGTTTGAATGAAATGGTCAGCATTATACTACAAAAGGGCGTGCTCTGTTGGTTTGGACACGTTCAACGAATGAGGAACGATTGACGAAGAATATGTGCGAAAGTAGAGGGCAGAAGGAGTCAGGGTAGGCTGGGACTGACATATGAACACCACGCGAGAATGAAGTTAAGACCACCAAAAATGGGAAAGTCAAAAGTACTCGGATATCCAGTCGTGCATGTATGAAGCGATTAATTAATCTACAGGAAGCGAAAGAAGTATGCATGGATCGCAATGCCTGGCAATCTGTCCTCTCGGACTACCCAGCACTGGAGCAGTACAAGCTCATCCCCCAAAGAATACACTTAAGTTCATGGACATGCTATTGAGGTGTTGGGATGATTAGTGATAGGAAGGGTTACAGCACAAAAGTGCTAAAGGTCGGTGTCACTCACAGCACCTCTTGGAGCGGATAATGACAGTGGGCTGTCGCTGTTGCTCGGCTCGCACGAGAGTCGGCTCTAAATAAATCAACTAGGTGCAAAAACTTCTCAAGTGACAACCCCGCGCGGACTTCGCAGCTCGGTCATAAAACTCTGCAAAGAAAACTCAACGTTCGCACGCAGTTATAAGTTTCAATTTTGCTTGCAGACGCCAAGTCTATGTATGTTTTTATACATAAAACTGACTTTTGTTTGGGAGTGAAACTTCTGTACGAGTATTACTTATTTTGTGATCTTACATAGACTTGGAGCCGGAGGTCCACTCTTAATTGGCTACTTGAACCAGCTGTCACTACGCTTTTGATTTTGGAAGTTGTTGGGGGTGACTGCCCTGACTATAGGTATAAGAATTATAAAAAACTATAATTATTTTGTTTTTAAATGTTATTTATGCAATATTCGGCTTTTTTAGAATGTACGATGTCGACACGTGTTTCGCCTACACAAGAGGCATTATCAAGACTGTTTGGCAGCAAAAGCAGCAATAACTATAGTTTTTAAAATGGATTTCCGCCATGTAACGCCTGATTCAATTAGTTATATAAGAATTATATTATACTAGTAGAAGCCCGCGGCTCCGCACGCGTGGTGAATTTTTCCCGTTTCTCACAGGAACTTGTTCCCTGGATAAAAAGTAGCCATGTGTTATTCTGATGTGTATGCTATATTATTGTAAAATTTCAATAAAATCCATTCAGTTGATTTTGCGTGAAAGAGTAACAAATGGATGTTTGAAACCTACAAACTTTCCCGTTTATAATATTACTAGGATTATCAGTGCTATAGGTTAGTTACAAAATAAAAAAAATGTTTAAACCTAACTTAACAAAACATATTTATAAACGATCAAGAAATTTATACGACGGCGAATAGTTTTCTGAATGCCGTACAGCAACTTGGGTGGTCTAAACTGGGTGCCTCGTCTCGCTTGCACTCTCGCATTCTGTGTATCTTTTCACTCGCTCTGGTGAGAAGTTTGGCTGTCAAAGAGTAAAGATTGTTTGAGATTTGCCTAATTCATATCTGATAGGAGATCATTGTAATTGAAATGATTACCTATTTACTGAACTTTGCGGTTAGAGATGTTGCGTCACGCCTTTATCCGTACAAGGGTAAGCATAGTCTTACTACTCCCACATGGTTTTTCTGGGTGCCCTGCCTAGGTTTTCCCAAACGTCTACAGTATGGGGTTCTTCAAAAGGAGCCTTAGAAGGTTTTTGAAGGGTCGGCAGCACAAGTGCTCCTGATGTTGCAAACGTCCATAAGCTACGGTGACGACTTTTCATCAGGTAGGCCGTATGCTTGACTGCCACCTCGGTGGTATATCAAAAAATGACAATATTTGTATTTTGTCCCACGTAACAGGCGTCTATTCGCTTAAGCGTATACCACAATGACGTAAGGTAGGACGACACTCTGCCAGATGCAGGTAGCAGGAAGGGACTGGATGCGGAAGGCGCAGGACCGTATGTTGTGGCGTGAATTGGGAAAGGCCTATGTCCAGCAGTGGACTGATATAGTCTGATTTGATTGAGCTGATGACTGCCATAGGTGAAGAGCCTCTTGGCGTGTTGAAATGGACAGACGATGACTACGCTGATCAGACGGAGTGATTTAGGGTTTAGTTTCCAGTATTCCGTTGGTATGGACAAGTCCAACGAATGAATCAAGAACGATTGACGAAGAATATATATTGTGCGAAAGTAGAGGGTAGAATGAGTCAGGGTAGGCCGAGACTTATAAATGAAGACCACGTGAGCAGATTGCTCAAAAACGGAAAAGTCAAAAGTACTCGAATACCCAGACGTGCATGTATGAAGCGATTAATGAGTCTACAGCGAAGCGAAAGATATTTGCATGGATAGCGTAGCCTGGCGATCTGTCCTGTCTGACTACCCTGTCAGGGATACAGCGTGAAGATAGTTAGTTATTCCTTTTCTTCCCCATCATTTTGTTCTTTAGTCACAAGGTGCACCACTTGCAAGTCAGGTGAAGCATTTTGAGTTTGGAAAATCTTTGTAGGACCCTGACCCTGCATGAGGTTTATAACCAAAAAAAGTAAATCGAAGTTACCGAAGTGACAGTGACAGCAATTTGTAGTGTTAGCGACCGCCACGTTGAAGTCTCGTGTTCGATTCCCGGATCGCAACAATTATTTGTGTGTAACAAATGTTTATTTCGGAATTTTGATGTTTCCTATGTAAGTATAATATTATGTATTTAGAAGTTATCATTTTTCTACATCCGATACCACTAGGTTATAGTAACTTACTTTGGGCTTTTATTAATTTATTTCAGAGACAATATATTAAGTAACTAACCTAACTTATAGCGTAATACCCCTTCAACGAGATATCACTAAGTATTGTTCTTTTTTTAAAGGGCCCTTAGAAGCGCTTGTGGCTCCACAGACACAGTTTTCTGAAAACGCTCACTGAGTTACGCAACATTCACTATGGCTGGTCCTCTGATGGGTGACCACTTTGTGGCAATTACATTTGCGAGCGTTTCCGTACTTCGGAAGGCATGTTAAGCCGCTGGTCCCAGTTGCCATTAACATGGCAGTCGTCAAGTTGAAGGCCACAACCTGCGTCTGTCTATTTTAAAACGGCAATGGGCTCACCACCTATTAGTTGGCATATTATACCTTATATGCCTCTGCCACACCTTCAGGGATAAGTCGTGATAGATTAATTCTTTTTTGAACACAACAGAGTTTCACTTAGTTAATAAATACATCAAATGATAGGGAGACCAATAAGCTTGTAAGGTAGGTACTCCAAGGTCACGTACTAGCCATGGCCAGAGAAATAAATTCTAAAAACTCTGTTCCAACCCTTCTGGCTAGCGTGTTTTTTCTTTTTTCAAACTGCACTGTTCTCAAAGAAAGTACGATTTGTCATAGTCAATTGATAGGTTCTACAAAATTGCAAATGAATTTCAAATATTGGGGGCCACTTTATTTTTTACACAGCGCCGTCTAGCCCAATGTAAGCTAATATAAGCTTGTGTTTTGGGATCTAGACGACAAATAAACATACTTATATATTTTTGAATATATACATATTATACACATAAAACACCCAAACTCCGAAACAAACATTTGTGGATCACACAAATATTTATTCCGACCCGGGAATCGAACCTGGGACCTCAGTCGCGGCAGTCACATACACTACCACTGCGCCACTGAGACAGTCAAAAATATGTAAAATATGTACAAAAATGAACGGGAATCGAATTTAAACCTTCTAAAACGCTTAAAACTAAGCTTCGACGTTTCAAGGTGTTCCCCAAATCCCTTCTGTCACAAAAATAATCTATGCACTTTTAATCATTATCCTTTTCGCGACACTTTATCTCGTTCACACACATGCGACTTGTATATTCCTATTTCACGCATGCACCTATGACCTCTACGGGCACTATCCCTTTCTAATTACAAAGAAAGTATTGGTATCTCACTGTTATACAGTCATATTAATATACAATAGGCACTTATGTGTTTGGCTACTTGACTGTGTGGTTTAAATGCGTATATAAGTGTCACAAACTCTTTCAATATTGTGACGTTCAATTGGTATTGGAAAAAATTAAGGTTTAATTATTTATTTACGAATGTAAAACAATTTGGACATCATGTCAACTTGTGTATAACACAGAAAAACTCAACCTTTTTAGCACTAATTAATTATTAGAAACAATTTTAAAAGGTCATTAGTATGATAACTTTTCTAAGTTTAAGAAGTAAGTCGTCATCGTCTTAAGACGTAAAGAGGTGGATTAATTCGTCAGTTTCGAGCAGGTCACGGTGGTGTAGTTGGTAAAAGCGTCTGGTGCGTTGAACCAGAAGACGGTGGTTCGAGTCCAGCTCGTGAGAGAAAAATTTATCCACTTTAAAATTTTTAATCTAGTAAATTATGTTAATAAAGTATAGCAACTCGATTTTACCTACTTGTAATGGGTTCATTCTCACACTTGCTTCCGGAGTGCTCGCAAACGGTAAGATCCTTAAAGGCTTTCTTTCGCGTACGCTTTTATTGTAGAATGAACTGCGTGTCTGGGTTTTCCCGAAAGTCTACAGTATGGGGTTCTTCAAAAGGAGTATTAGAAGATTTTTACAGGGTCGGCAGCTGGAGTGCATACCTATGGTGTTACAAACGTTCGCTACGGTGACCACTTTCCATCAGGTGGGCCGTATCCTTGTCTTGTGTATGTGTTTGTATGAAAAAAAAATCAGTCAGAGTTCATACAATTAACGGATATTTTAAAGATGTTATGAATACTAGAGGTAGAATTTATGATGTGTCCTATAAAGATTTAATAGTCTTAAAATAAAAAAAAATAAAAAACATAAACTATTCCACTTAAAGATATAATATGCCAACACTCCATTTAAACCAGGGGGCCGAGTCTACTATTGACAAGCCGTAGAATAGAACCAGAATCGCTGTTTGTTAGCTGTCATAATGTTAGTAGACTATCAAAAATGCAACTGACTAGCGGCCACTTGCGCGGCACGTGTTAGTAGAATTCTATCGGCCGACCGATAGAAGTCTATTGGATTACGATTGTAATAGTAAACTACGAAAAACTCTCAAAATTGTACCGGTGGCTTTCTATAGAGCGACGATTTCGACACGATTGAAATAGCAGACTCGGCTCCCAGCTTCATTAACAAGCGCGTTGTCTGGTGATTATTGTAAGGTTTATTTGACAGTTAGTCTCCCCTCCAAAACATGGTACTCGTAACAAGATTAACATATCACAAAAAATAAGTAACCGAACACTGTATTGCTCGCCTGATTTCTGTGACAGTAGGTTTAGAGTTATTATATTAAGCTTTTGATTAGTAACTTTTCAATACTTTCAGAACTCTACTGTTAAAACTCGTCAATATTTAAAAAAAAAGAGGCATTTTTTTCTTTTTTTTTTTCGTTTTGCAATATCTTGCTGTTTGTAATGGTAACACTACTGTTAATACTGACCAATATGTGAACAAATGAGACATAAACTCACTGAACTTGTACAACTATATACGCCAATATCGCATAAAAACGCATAATATTAAACAAACCTATGAAACGGACCGCTGTGTGAATGCGCATTTATCTATATATATAAAAATCAATCTGTATTTCCCTTGGTCACGCCATCACGCGTGGACGGCTGGACCGATTTGATTTTTTTTGTATTGGATAGCCCATTTATTAGGGAAGGTTTTAAGCTATATATCATCACGCCACTACACAGGAGAGCGGAGCAGTAATCATAAATGTCAACAAATCGGGGAAACTTTCATACATTTTTGGAAAAGTAATAAGCGACGGGATTAAATGGGTGCCACCGGGTTGGAAGTATGTCACGGTCGAAGCCGGCAAGTCAGCTAGTATCTAAAAAAAATTAATAATAAAAATATTTAAATAGTTTTATACGTGCAAATATAAGTATCCGAGCACTTTTGACCTTTCCATTTTTGAGCAATCTGCTAACGTGGTCGTCGTAAGTAATTCTTTATCTACCCTGACTCCTTCTACCCTCTACTTTCGCACAATAAATATTCTTCATCATTCGTTCCTCACCCATTCGTCAGATATTTCCAAACCAACGAAGCACGCCCTTCAAGCTAAATAACTGATTTAGCTATAAATTAGCTTAGCTCTTATTGTACAAAATCTTTAATAAAAAGATTTTATCACAAACATCAGATCAATTAGATCGATACCCGCCTATTTGACACACGTTGTATTAGAAACGTTTGACAGTTTTGACATATTTGACAGCTCTGACAAGTGTCGTGACAGCCGAGCGTGAGCGTGTAAGCAATTAGTGGGTGCATTCTTTGTTTGTGTGTTACATTACGTCTTTATCTGATAGTATGAGATAAGATGTGAGGATTAAAATATGATTGGTAATCGTATTTATTGTATGTCTTTGTTTGTTTTTTAATCACGCCTTATCCCCAAAGGGGTGGCAGGGGCATTTTATACGCCCACTTTTCACCGTGTGTATTCCTTTTCCACGTAATAGCGAGCCCATTGCCGTGTTGAAATAGACAGACGCAGGTTGTGGCTACCTGCTGTTAATATTTTTGAGGCCGCCCATAAGCCCTTCAACTGGGCTTAACGGCTACCATGTTACTGGCATCCGGTACCAATGTCGTCTAACATGCCTTCATCTTAAAATTTTTGCTTCAGGTTGCAAAACGCTGCTATCCAAATCATCACCAATTTTTTTTAACCTGTCGAAATCCCTGCTGATGTTAAACCGACTAAAACCACACAGTTCCTACTTTTCTGTCTAGCATCGAACATCCAGGATGTGGGGGCCGAGTCTGCTATTTCAATCGTATCGAAATCGTCGCTCAATAGAAAGCCACCGGCACAATTTTGACAGTTCTTCGTAGTCTACTATTACAATCGTACTCCAATAGACTTCTATCGGTCGGCCGATAGAATTCTACTAACACGTACCGCGCCAGTGGCCGCTAGTCAGTTGCATTTTTGATAGTCTACTAACATTTTGACAGCTAAAAACAGCGATTCTGGTTCTATTCTACGGCTTGTCAATAGTAGACTCGGCCCACTGAATTTTATAGTTATAACTAGCTGATCGCCGCGGCTTCGTCCGTGATATACTTTAAATTCCCGTCGCTTCGCTTAATACTTTTAGATAAATGTATGAATTGTCCGAATTTTTGACATTTATGATTAGTGCTCCGCTCTCCTGGGTAGTACTGTGATGTTATAGCCTATAGCCTTTCTGAAGAAATGGACTATTCAAAGCAAAAAGATTTTTTCAATTCCTGCCTCGGTGGCGCAGTGGTAGTGCATGCGAGGTCCCGGGGCGGAACAAATATTTGTGTGATCCACAAATGTTTGTTTCGGAGATGGGTGTTTCTTATGTATTTAGAAATATATAAGTATGTTTATCAGTCGTCTAGAACCCATAACACAAGCTTATATTAGCTTACTTTGGGCTAGACAGCGATGTGTAAATAAATGTCTCACAATATTTATTTATTTTATTTGGACCTACTGGTCCAATAAAATACTAACTACTGTTCCTAGATTAGATTAAACTAGATTAGTAGATAAGCACGTTCAAACAAACAAACTCTTTATCAGCTGTATATATTAGTATAGATTTCAACTCGATACCTTCACGCGTTCCTGAGATAAAGTGTCTTGACAGACAGACGGACGGAAAAGGAATTTATCCTGTAAGGGTTAATGTTTTTCCTTTAGAGGTACAAAACCTTACAAAGTAGATATCACAGTATAAGTTTTTATGAAAACATCAAAAACTAATCGATATCCATGCTAAACTAGTCAATTATTAAAAGCGGGCTTCAAATAATATACAAAAATAAAAAATTAATATCGTTGGGACAACTCACACAACGCCACCTGATTCCAAACTAAGCAGAGCTTGTACTATGGTAACCAGATAACTGATAAACATACTTATATATTTCTAAATACATACATATTATAGATAACTAAAATATGTATGTATTTATGTCTGTCTTTTTATTTATTGCTAGTCATAGATATGAATAAGTGTGAAAACTTGTAATTGGCCTTTAAGCACTACAGTATGTAAGCCTATCTTATGTATTAGCTGTAAGTTTTCTGAAAGTAAAAAATAAAAATAACACCCAGACACAGAATAAACTATCATGCTCATCACACAAAGTTTTATCCTGAGTAGGAACCGAACCCACAACCTCTTGCGTAGCAGTCGGATACACTTCCACCGCGCCACAAAGGCAGTCAAAATAACTTGAAATAGATATATTAACTTGCTCTTAATCATTACTTAGCTTAAGTAAGCGATGTTACTAGAAGTTAACACTGATTAACAATGAATATTGTAAATTGATATCACAGAGAGCGGCCACCCAGGTCGCGACTCGTTTTGTTTTGTTGCAAGTGCCTCGGTCATAGATCGGCGCGGGCGTCGATTGGCTGAGCGGTAGGGTTGCCACGTAAGTCGAGCTTTATTGAAAACGGGTTTTGTAGCTAAAAATATCTGATAAGTTCAGTACAAATTCGTAGATTAATTATTAAAAAAAATTTATGTCAATTTTTAACTAACTAACTATCTTTACGCTATATCCCTGACGGGGTAGTAAGAGAGGACAGATCGCCAGGCTTCGGAATCCATGCATACTTCTTTCGCTTCTTACAGATTCATCTATCGCCTCATACATGCACGTCTGGGTATTCGAGTACTTTTGACTTTTCCGCAAGTTTTTCAGCAATCTGCTCACGTGGTCTTCATATGTAAGTCTCGGCCTACCCAGCCCTACGACTCCTTCTACTCTCTACTTTCGCACAATATATCGTCTTAGTTAGTCGTTCCTCACTCATTTGTTGGACGTGTTCAAACCAACGGAGCACGCCCTTTTCCAGCTTAACGCTTACATTTCGTTCCGTATTCGGTCGGCCAAAGTTACGCCGCACAATTTTTGAAGTGATCGCATCTCTACAGCATTCAACTTACTTTTATGCATCTTCTGACATACCCAGGTTTCGCTATCGAAAAGCACAGTTGGCACTTGTACTACGTTATGAATCGCCAGTCGTGCTTCTTTTACGATGCTTTGTCGTATTATATAAACTAGAAATATTTACCTAGTTTATAAAATAATTCATACAGAAAAATTAAATTAAAGTGCCTGTGTGTAATTTCAAATTTACAGCTTTTCCCTAAAACATTTAAAAGTATGTATAGTAGATACTTTTACTTAAATTAAAAAAGCATTTATTTTTAAATTGTCTCTATCTGTCTGTTTGTTCTGATTGATTGATTTATCTCTTTATTGTACACCAGAAATGTAACAGTATTGGATTACAATTAAAAACTTATCGGTAATACAATTGGCGGCCTTATCGCACAAGGCAATCTCTTACAGGCAACCTTTAGTTCTTGTTCTGGCTAATGAAACAAACAAATATTTATTAGTCTCAGCTCTGGGACTCGGAGAGATTCAATCTGCAGCTCATCTAGCGTCGCTGGTAAATAAATAAGCAGCTTTTAAATATTTATAAATTAACGTTATAAAATTTGGCCCAAGTCTGTTAAAATAAAGATATAAGTAAGTAATCTCTGTATCAGCTGGACCAAATTTAACGTGACTGTAACTGTCCGATAGATGTTATAATATTTAAAAGGTTTTTGTGTTTTATTCCGTTCCTAGTCAATGCTAATAATGATCCTTTATTATTATTTCGTTTCTTACTAATAAGTAGCGATTAGTAAAACGATTATTAAAGGAGGGGAGGAGGATCCTACCACACACTCTGGATTCGTCAATCCTCGATCAAAAAACGCACAACGGTCAAGGATAACCTCTACTAATTGTTACGGTGAAAAGACGAACCAAGCTCCGTGCGATACTCCACTTAATAAGGTGACATTTAGTCGACACGTGTTTCACTTACACACGAGGCATCTTCAAGACTGCTTGACAGCAAATGTTTCGCTAGGTGCTCATACCTTTCTTCGAAAACAGTTCCCTGAAAATACATTTGGTCAAAAACAGTTCGTCGAACACTTTATCGTAAACACGTTTCCAAAATAACACATTACCGAAAATTACTTCCTCGAAAGATATATATCCGAAAACACCCGAAAACAGATTCCCGAAGGTTGGTTCTGCGATAACTAAGAGAGAAGAAAAGCCACATCCCGGAAAAACATATTGCTTAAGGAAAAGTGGAAAAAAGTGTTGAATGGAAAGCGGTTACCCTTGCAAGGACTGATCTTAAGAAAATGCGTTATTCTTGTACATCTCGTCCCTCATCAGTTTTCCACTAAAAAACTTTTCCGAGAAGTGTTTTTCGATTGAACTCTCGTTTCGATGAACTTTTTTGACGAGGTGTTTTCGTAGAAAAGTGTAATGGAGCGGTTTTGCTAGATTGTTAGGATTTAAAAATCGAGGGTGTGTGGTGGGATCCTCGCGCCTTTAATAATCGTTCTACGATAGATTTCCGCCATGTAACACCCAATCCAATCAATTAGTTATTATCCCTTTGATGGTTTTTGATTCGTAACACATTTTCAAAAGTGAACATAGGTACTTTAGAAGCTGAAATTATCTCGATGCGTGACAACCCTAACCAGGATCAGCGGCGCTTGCGCATCCTATTTTACAAAAATACCTCTCATTGATACGGCAAGTCCAAATAAATTGTTATTTATATAATTTCCCACACTTTATCATTATCTCAAGCGAACGTTTGAGGTTTGAAGGCAGAATCTTTTAGTTAAATACCTACTAATTAACTAAACAGGTTTGTGCTTCGGAAGACACGATAAGCTGTTGGTCCCGGTTGCCAATAACAAACATGGCAGTCGTTAAGCCAAGTTGAAGGCATTATGTGCGGCTTTAAAAATTTTTACAGCAGGTAGCTACAACCTGCGTCTGTCTATCTTAACACGGCAATGAGCTCACCACCTATTACGTGGGACAGGAATAAACATGGTGAAAGTGGGCGTATGATATGCCTCTGCTACCCCTTTGGGGATAAGGCGTGATTGATAAACCCACGTACTAAGTGGTGAATTCAATTGCGGTGTCAAAGACAGACAGGGTTATGCTAATTCTGAAGATTTTGCAAACCATCCATAAGTCCTAAGGTTAGAGCTACCAATTTACTGGCAACCGGGGGGTCGAGTCTGAAATTACAATCGTGTCTGAATAGAATCGAAAACGTCGCTAAATAGAAAGTCTAAGGTACAATTTTGACAGTTTTCGTTTTCACACACCAATAGACTTCTATCGGTCGGCCGATAAAATTCTACTAACACATGACGCGCTAGTGGCCGCTTGTCTGTTGCATTTTTGATAGTCTACTAACATTTTTACAGCTAAAAACAGCGATTCTGGTTCTATTCAAAGGCTTGTCAATAGTAGACTAGGCTCCCGGGACTTCCAGGAAGGAGTTATTCAATTGAGGTATCAGCTTCCCCCATGAAGACGGTCCTCCGATAGGTCCGGAAATACACTTGTTTTTTATGCAACGACAATACCAAATTAGCAAAGTTGTTTTTAATGGACCTGTGTGGTCTATCCAGCTTTTCTAAAACTCAATCACCTCAATAGCTTACCATTCGTAGAAAATCCCTCTAATCCTTTCTGAAGTTCACACAATAAGCTCTAATTACAATGGATAGATACAACTAATCATAGACCTCTACATTCTAACTGTTGTTTCAGAAGTGTAGCTCATTTTATACTGGACAGTAATCCATTGCAAAAGACCTCGTTTTATTAAACAAATGTTCTAAACGATAGGTCAAGTAATGTTTGAAAATTATTCGAACGAAATTCGAATTTATCCAGTCAGAGTTCTTAAACTATTGCCATCTCTTTTTATTATAAGGAAGCTTTAATGATAATGTTCTACAGTAGAACGGGATAGAGCTAAGCAATGTCGCAAAGTGGCTTTAGTGCGTACGTCGTGGGTGGTCGAGTAATTTTTATTCTGACGTCAACAGGTCATTCACCTCGGCCCGATAAATTTTGACACCTGTTTTTTTCTTAAATAGTTGGACTCGAAACATGATAGATACAGCCTATTAGGTTTTTAAAAGGCTTAAATTGATAATGAAGTCGTCCATATTTGTATGTTAAGTAGTGATGGGTGTTTTGAGTTTGTAGTAAGTGGTTAGTAAACTAGAGCCATCTTTCTTAGGATTCGATTGTAAATTAGGTGTGTTTTAACTAACTATCTTAACCACACATCTGTATCCCTGACGGGGTAGTCAGAGAGGACTTTTTGAAATTCCTATTAAAAATTCACTAAATACATTATGAAAACATTAACGGTTATTTACATAAAAAAAGCCATATTTATTTGAGTAGGTATGTCTGTATCTTTGTTCCGGCTTATCTCTGAAACGGCTGGACCAATCTACGGACCAATTTACGGGACTTTCACTAGCAAATAGCTGATATTATAAGAAGTAACTTAGGCTACATTTATCCCTATATTCCCACTGGAATGGGAACTACGCGGGTGAAACGTGCCTCTTTGGGGGGTTCGAGTGTTATCTAACTTTACGCGGGTGAAACGTGTGTGTATCCTGCCTCTTTGGGGGGTTCGAGTGTTATCTCGCTTCTTTGGGGGGTTCGGGTGATATACCACTTCTTTGAGGGAGTGTACTACGTGCGTGTAACCCTCAAGTTACGTCAGCTTCCATGGCCTGCTTCTATAAGCACGGCGAGCAGCCCGCCCACCGTACTCAGGCCGCCGGTCTTGGAGACCGGTACTCTTGGGCGAAGACAAGTCTGCGATATACCTTGGTATTCTACAATCATGCCTGTCATACAATTCGACGAAATCAACCCCGCAATCCATTGCTGGATATTAGAGCACTCCTAGTTTGACTTGACAGCCTCTGTGGCGCGGTGGGAGTGCATCCGACTGCTACGCAAGAGGTCGTGGGTTCGATTCCCACCCAGGATAAAACTTTGTGTGATGAGCACGATGGTTTATTCTGTGGCTGGGTGTTATTTATCTATAATATGTATGTATTTAGAAATATATAAGTATGTTTATCAGTTATCTAGATCCCATAACACAAGCTAATATTAGCTTACTTTGGGCTAGATGGCGCTGTGTGAAAGTGTCCCACAATATTTATTATTATTATTTATTATTATTAGTTTTCGTCATAACACGCTTTCAGTATTCTTCATGCCTTCTCTGCAACCTTTTCTAGTTTGCTTGTAAAGTTGCAGTCTCCACTCCAGAACTTGTCTCCTTGACACACACACACACACACACACATTATCACGCATGGTAGCATAGCAAGGTAGCATACTATACACCCACATTTCACTGTATGCATTTTTGTCCCACGTAACAGGTGGTGAGCCCATTGCTGTGTTGAAATGGACAGGCGCAGGTTGTGGCGACCTGCTGTTGACATTTTTCAAGCCGCCCAATAGGCCTTCAACTGGGCTTAACAACTGCCATGTTACATGGGACCAACGGCTTTACGTGCCTTTCGAAGTACGGAAACGCTCGCAAATGTAAATGCCACAAAGTGGTCACGCATCCGAGAGCAGCCGTAGTGAAAGTTGCTTAACGCAGTGAGTGTTTCCAGAACACTGAGTTCACGTCGCCACGAGCACTTTTAGTCTCCTCCATTGGAACATAAACTGCCTCGGTGACGTAAGTGCTAGTGTATGAGAGAGGGTTCGAATCTCAGACTAGAACAAATATATGTGTGATCTGCAAATATTTGTTTCAGAGTTTTGGATGTTATCTATGTATAATATGTACCTATGTATTTAGAAATATATGAGTATGTTTATCAGTTGTCTAGATTCCATAGCACAAGCTTATATTAGTGCGTTAAGTGAGAATTCAGTAAGACGTGGTCGTATAAGACCTACATGCCTCTGCCTACCCCTTCGGGGATAAACGGGAGAAATAAAAGTTATAACAGTTATCATTCTATTTACCCCTTTCTTTGTTATGTGACCATCAAACGAAGTAGCGGGAATCGGCTAGTAAATTTATATGTATATATTATATATATATTATATTATTTATATATATATATTATTATATTTATATTTAAATTATATTATTTATCAAGCATAATATCTTGTTATTTACTTATAATAAATAAATAAATAAATATCCATCACGCCTTATCCCCGAAGGGGTGGCAGAGGCATATTATATGCCCACTTTTCACCGTGTGGATTCCTGTCCCACGTAATAGGTGGTGAGCCCATTGCCGTGTTGAAATAGACAGACGCAGGTTGTGGCTACCTGCTGTTGAAATTTTTCAAGCCGCCCATAAGGCATTCAACCAGGCTTAACGACTGGCATTTTACTGGCAACCGGGACCAACGGCTTAACGTGCCTTCCGAAGCACGGAAACGCTCGCAAATGTAAATGCCACAAAGTGGTCACCCATCCGAGGACCAGCCATAGTGAAAGTTGCGTAACTCAGTGATCGTTTACAGAACACTGAGACCGCGGGGCCACGAGCGTGTTATTTACTTACGTCTAAGAAATCGTTTCTCGACTTAAGGCAAAGTTTCAATAAAAAAATAAATAAACTAAGTTAATTTATACACCGTTCGAATTGCATGCCAACGTATTATGATTGGTTTACATGGAGTTCCTACGTCATCACATCCTACTAATATTATCAACGCGAAAGTTTGTAAGAATGGATGTTTGTTACTCTTTCACGTAAAATCTACTGAATAGATTTTGATGAAACTTTACAATAATATAGCTTATACATCTGAATAACACTTAAGCTACTTTTTATCCCGGGAACAAGTTCCTATAGGAAACGGGAACGCGAAATCTTCACCACGCGTGCAGAGCCGAGGGCGTCAACATATTATTAAAATGAAATATATTTTTTAACCATGTTTGACAATTGAAGTTGGTATTTAACTTTTATATAATTAAATATTGTGAGATATTTTTTTACTCAAAGTCCATAGTAAGCTAATATGCGTAAATAAGCTTATGATATGGGAACTAGACAATTGGTAAACATACTTATATATTTCTAAATACATATATATTATACATAGGAAACACCATGACCATTTCAACACGGCAATGGGCTCACCACGTGTACGTGGGACTAAAATGCATTAGGTGAAATTTGGGCGTATAGTATGTCTGCCTAACCCTTCGGGGATAAAGGCGTGACAATATGTATGTAGGAAACACCCAAACAGCGCAACAAAGGTGTGCAGATCCCATAAATAAATAGAATAATAACTATCGTGAGCGTTGTTCATTATTACTAAGTAAACGGTTGTACTCACGTGTATATTTCAGGAACTAGTCGGAAACTTTTTAAGTTAAGTTTCTTCTTTTTATGAGTATCTTCTTTTTTTTTATGAAGATACCCGGGCTTTTGGTAGGCGTACATGGGGACATACTGGTCCAACACGCAGAGGCCCTTTGAGAATTTTAATCTAAAAGGTAATGGGACTCCCACTACAGACAGTTCACGCCTGCCTTATGTAGAAGAACAATAGTGGACTCCAATGGGAGTTAAATTATTGTACAATATGCTAACTACTAAATGGGCTATTGAGTTGAAGGTTAAATGGAGTATGTAACTAAAACTATGGATGAAGACGGCGTCTGCCATTTTAATATATTATTATCAAAATACTGGCAGGCGGTGACTTGCCAACTCACTAGATGGGCCCCCTATACAATCGCCATAGGCATGATAAGCCTGGAAGGCGACAGAGGGCAACACCGATGTGAGCGGCTTGGGGTGTCGAGCGGTGCGGCGCCGGTTTCACCTTCGCGGGACAGACCCGGAGCGGGTTTCCCCGTAGTTATGCCCTTAAAAATCACACTTCCACCCCCGAGCATATAGCTCTGGCTCCCTCCCTCTGACCGACCAATTAAGGCAAGTCAGAGTTGAGATTTGCTGCGCTCCCGGGAGTAGCACTCTCACTGCTCTCCCGTTAGGCCATTAAATCCTAACCGGTGCAGAAGGGCAACAAAACTCTGAGGAATCGGGACCGATGTGTAGCCACGCACATTCAGCTCGCCACAAGCTGCCCTGCGAATGTGAGCTTTCCAATAACTTACTGATACATTTTTTGTTGGTATCAGAAAGTGGACATAAAATAAGATCTATAAGTTAAGTTATTATTAGCATTATTTTATTTATTTGTTTATTTAAACTTTATGCACAAAGAAAGTACATTGGCGGACTTAATGCCTAAGGCATTCTCTACCAGTCAACCATTAGGTGGTGCAGAGCTAAATACGAGGTAGGCGCATTTATGTATAAACAATACAATTTGAAGTTTATTAATTAGCATTAACAAAGTACAAAATATACACAAAATATTATGACCTAAGTATATATACTTATAATACATAATATAAATTTATATATATATTATTATAAATACATACAATTACTTATTAATATTTACACACTTACATAGAAATACATACATACCTATATATACATAAATCAGGTAGAATTTCGAACAGTTTTTTGTTTATCTTACCTATCTTCCTTCGAAAAGAGTAATTGCCGCACTCTAGCCTTAAATATATTGCGACTATTTAACAGTCTGACCTCGGCGGGAAGCGCGTTCCAAAGGAGAACAGACTGGACATAAAAAGACGAACCCAAGAAAGTAGAAGTATGTGAAGGACATAGGAGGAGCTGATTATTTGAAGAACGAAGACTTCTTTCATGGTTTGACGACAAGAATTGGAAAGAAGAAGTCAAGTAAGTAGGAGAAGTAGGAGAATTAAGAATGTTATAAAGAGGAGTAAGTGAGCGTAACTTACGGCGATGACGGATTTGCAACCACTTAAGTTTGGAACGGAATGAAATGACATGATCATATTTTCGAAGATTAAAAATGAATCGAATGCAGTTATTAAGGAGGCGGTCATATTTATTGAGAAGGTCTGCATTCAGGTCGTTGTAACACACATCACCATAGTCGATCAGAGGAAAGATTAAGGTTTGGGCCAAGGTGAGCTTTGTATTAGTAGGAAGGAAGTTCTTAAATCGATACAGGGCACGAAGTGTTCCAGTAACTTTCTGGCTGACGTGTGCAGCCTGTGTTTGCCAGTCGAGTCTAGAATCAATTATTAGACCAAGGTCTTTAACTGAAGTGCTGAATGGTATGTTTGTACCGTTGTATATTACAGGTGGTAAGGTGGCAGTATCCAACTTGCTTGACACCCATCTACTCCCCACAATAATGGCCTGACACTTGGATGGGTTTACCGTCAAACCCAACCCATACGACCAATCACTCAGATAGTCCAAATCTGCATTTACACGACGAATTGCTGTAGTTATATCACCTGCTGGAGCATGAATGTAAAGCTGCAAGTCATCAGCGTAGAGATGATACGAACATTGAAAATTATAGGTGACGAGATTAATAAAAATAGAAAATAATAAGGGAGAGAGAATACCGCCTTGAGGAACCCCAGAACCAATATCGCACCAACTCGATAAAGAGTCATCAATGCGAACCGATTGCTGGCGGCCCTGAAGATAAGTTGAGAAAAAATCCACTGCTTCTGAAGACATATTAAGGTGAGAAAGTATAGCTAGTAGGATTTCATGATTGACATTGATAAATGCATTTGAAAAATCCACCAAGACTAGCACTGTAGCCTTAGTGTCCTCCATACCAGCCCTGATGTCACCAGTTACTTTTAAAAGTGCGGATGAAGTACTGTGACCGGGTCTGAAACCTGATTGCAATGGGCTTAATATGTGGTTTTTATAAATGAAAAGTGTGAGTTGTTTGTGCACACATGATTCAAGCACCTTGGATAAGAAAGGAAGAATAGAAATGGGACGAAAGTGATTAGGTAGTGAAGGATTGGATATTTTAGGTAGGGGGATAATGTATGCCTTACGCCATTTAAATGGAAATGTTCTAGAAAAGATGGAAAAGTTAATAATGTGGGTGATAGCGGGAAGCAGATGGTCGATAATTGTGACAATCATACGTCGACTTATCATATCACAACCAACTGCATTCGACTTAATAGATAAAATTACCTTTTTAACGTCTTCAGTAGCAACCAGAGAAAATTTAAAAGCGTCTATACTAGGTATATCAAGGCCAGCTATGTAACTCAAAGTACAAAGTTTGGTTTGGTGATCAAAAGTGGTAGTAGAGGAGAAATGTTGGTTCAATTCATCCAAACCAACCGTAATTCGATGATCCACACGCTGCTGTTTTCCTATACCCAGCGTACCAAGAAATTTCCAAACGCTGGCAGGTGAAGAAGAATTAACATTTTCGAGAATATGTCGGCGTTTAGCATTACGTATCATCTGGTTACAACAATTTCTTGCTGCCTTAAAAAAGTTCCACCTCTCCTCTGTACGATTTGCTCGGAATTTACAAAATGCACGGTCCCTACGTCTCATTACCACTCGTACCTCTTCAGTCATCCATGGAGCCGGTGGACGTTTAAGCTTCACTTTCCTTATTGGAGCGTGAAGATTCTCGATATTAAACACAGCGTTATTAAATTTTTCATCTTTATCATCGATGGTAGATGCCGACTCTAAGTCATCCCATTGTAACAACGCAGCATCCCTACCCAACTGCTCAATATTCATACGCCCAAAACTACGCATATGCAATATCTTAGGAGGGGACTTAGGAGGTTTCAGGGTGTAAGAGAGGAATAAGAGGTCATGATGGGAAAAAGCGGGTGCAGGTAATTGCCCATGAAAGGAAACAAGAGAGGTGGAAGAGGTAAGTATCAGATCAAGCCAGGTATCATCAACCAAAATGTGTGGAGAGTAGCTTGTAATGGTAGTATATGAAGACTAGCAGATTCCACAATATGGAGCAGCTTACGGGCACGAGATGTTTCAGGTTCTAATAGATTAGTATTTAGATCTCCCATGATGATATAGTGTGTGTACGATGACCCCAAGGAGTCCAGCACAGTTTCCAGGCTGGAGAAGTAGTCAATTGAAGGAGGACAATAGATTACCCCAAGAACCAGCTTGGTTCCCCCGACAACAACCTCTAGGAATAGAAATTCTGCATCAGCAGTGTATTCAGGATCAGATGAGGCAAGAATTTTAAACGGGAATGAACTACGGAATAATTGAACTATTATATGGGTATTACATTTTTATGACATCGATTGATATTGACTGACTTCTTATGATTGGATCAAAATAAATTTACTAAAATGACATTTTATTTAAACATTATTATCTATTTTTGTATTATTTGTTGTTATTAATCTATGTTATGGAATTTTGATTACTAGTTTATTATTTTATTGTTGACAATTTGTAATATTATTTATGTACCTAATTACCTGTAAATCAATGTACGAGTCATAGTTACTTGAATTAAAGTATTATTATTAAAATATGTATGCCTCTGTCGCCCCCGAAGGAGTGACAGAGGCATACATATAAGGCGTGGTAGATAAATAAATTAAAAAATTTCGAGGATTTCGATAAAAACCAGTCACGAGACAAAAAAAACGGACAAAAAATTATTTTTTTAACACGACATGTAAGCCAAGCTTTACAACGATTCAGGGTGACAAAATTCCTCGTCACACCGAGAGGGTGATACACCCTAATCGAACTGAATTTGATTACTGTCGCCAGTTTATTTTTTACTACCCCCTTTTATCGGATGCTGTGAGTATTTGGACTACAATTTTATTTATCTTAAACTAGCAAGAGATAGAGAAGTGATCGTGGCCCCGCGGACTCAGTGTTCTGTAAACGATCACTGAGTTGTTAAGGCTGGTCCTTGGATGGGTGACCACTTTGTGGCATTTACATTTGCGAGCGTTTCCGTGCTTCGGAAGGCACGTTAAACCGTTGGTCCCGGTTGCCAGTAAAATGGCAATCGTTAAGCCTGGTTAAAGACCTTATGGATGGCTTGAAAAATTTCAACAGCAGGTTTAGGTACAATCTGCGTCTGTCTATTTCAACACGGTAATGGGCTCACCACCCATTACGTGAGATAGGAATACATATGGTGAAAAGTGGGCATTCAATATGTATGCTGAGTCCCCGGGCCGGAACAAATATTTGTGTAATCCACTAATGCCGGTTTCGGAGTTTGGGTGTTTCATACTTATAATATGTATGTACTTACATTCGGAGTGGTTAAGATCATCGGAGAATCTGAGACTAAAACTGGCGTCAAATTCCACAACATTCCTAAGAAAATCCTATACTGTCTTGGCAATACGATTGTGGAATGTGCTGTTATTAGAAATAAGTTGCGCGGAGTTACTTGCTATCTTTAAGGACAAGGTTAAAAATAACTATCTATCCTCTAACTAAGTTTTACTTGTATTTATTTTCTTTTATTATTTACTGTGTACAACTTAACTATTATCCTTATATATTACTAGCTGACCCGGCCGCCTTCGCTCGTGACATACTTCGAACTTCCCGTTCCCGTGGGAATATGGGAATAAAAAATAAATGTTGACCGATTCTCAGACCTACCCGATATGCACACAAAATTTCATGAGAATCGGTCAAGCCGTTTCGGAGGAGTTTAACCACAAACACCGCGACACGAGAATTTTATATATAAGATGTAAGTACGCCATCAACTACCCTTTTCTGTCTTTCCTGATCATCTTTTTCCATATTAAGGTTGTCTGGAACAGATCACTTCTAGCGATAAGACCGCCCATTGTACTCTCACTTGTAGTTTTAAGTGCTGGATTAACTGTATGTAATGGTGTGCAATAAAGAATTATATCTATCTATCTACTTATTTAAAATTACTCGACAAAGTCAAAGTACTTGAATACCCAGACGTGCGTGTATGAAGCGATTGATGAGTCTTGAAGAAGCGAAAGAAGTATGCATGGATCGCGAAGCCTGGCGTTCTGTCCTCTCTGACTACCCCGTCAGGGATACAGCGTGAAGATAGTTTAGTTTTTTTTTATTTAAAAATATGAAAGTATGTTTATCAATTGTCTAGATCGCTAAGAACAAGTTTAAAGCTTTGTTTGAGCTAGACAGCGCTGTGTAAAAAATGTCCCACAATATTTATATTATTTATTCAAGATTTCGTACGGAACCCTAAACATTTTAAAAATTCAATAAAGCCTGTGTTACTCACGAAGAATGTAGCTTTATGATGTTGAAAGAAATTTTTAAAATCGGCCTACTAAATTCACATCCTAATCATTACAAAAAAACTTATAGGTATATTTTTCCTCTTTATAATCTATACTAATATTATAAAGCTGAAGAGTTTGTTGGTTTGTTTCTTTGGTTGAACGTGCTAATCTCAGGAACTACTGGTCGGATTTGAAAAAATATTTTTGTGTTAGATAGCCCATTAATCGAGGAAGGCTATAGGCTATATATCATTACGCTACTACACTGGGGAGCAGAGCAGTAGTCATAAATGTCGACAAATCGGGCAAATTTTTATGCATCATTGTAGAATTTATAAGCGACGGGATTAAATAGGTGCGACGGGAGGTCGAAATATTCTACGGGCGAAGCTGTGGGGGTCATCTAGTATTAGTATAAACTAGCTAATGTCCGCAGCTGCAATCGACCACCATAATTTTCTCCCAGTGTTATAGAAAGCTAGTATGTTATCCTTGAGAGATAGAATATATGCCATCCCAGACTTTTTTTTAGATCTATATAAGATACACTATACTTATTATATATTTCAAAAGGTTTAGGCAGCTTTCCTTTTTTACCAACACATCCATCAAATATCGTTATATTTTAGCCAACATGTACCAAAACTTAACAAAATATATATACTTAAACCTTGCTAGAGAACCACTCTATTCACTGGTGTAAACAGCATGAAAATCGGTACAGTGGTTTTTGATTTTTTCGCGAACATACAGACACGTAGCGGAGTACTTTGTTTTTATAATATTATTGGGAATATATTGCTGGGACAACACACGCAACGCCATCTGATTCCAAACTAAGCAGAGCTTGCACTATGGTAACCAGATAACTGATAAACATACTTATATATTTCTAAATACAGTCATATTATAGATAAATAACACCCAGACACAGAATAAACCATCGTGCTCATCACACAAAGTTTTATCCTGGGTGGGAATCGAACCCACGAACTCTTGCGTAGCAGTCGGATACACTACCACCGCGCCACAGAGGCAGTCGAATAATATGTAGTAAAAACAATACTCGTACATCTTTTAAAAATCGGTAAAATACCACCCTTAACTCATACACCCCTTTAATTCAGTACATCTTACGATAGACAGCTAAGGGTGGGGGTTTTATTGCAATACTTGTGGCATTGCGAATCGGGAATGCGCATTCGATTCCGGGCTAAAACTTTAATTTTGTCAGTTCTTTTATTACATTTTTAAATGAACGCTCAAAGTGAGTGTTGCATTTAAGGAATGTGCCATGTTTTTTTTTTCAAACTTGATTGAATAAGAGGGTATTATTGGACAAGATTACTAACAGTAATATTGATTTGAAATATTACTGTCAGTAATCTGGTAGAATTATTTAGATTATTGTTACTACTAGCTTATGCCCGCGGTTTCGATTGCGTATTGTAGTTTATATATTACCGTTTAACACAGGAACATGTTCTAGGGATAAAAACTAGCCTATGGACATTTTCGCCCTCTAGACTATCTCTAAATCGAATTTTATTTAAATCGGTTCAGTAGTTTAGGCATTAAAAACGCAACATACAAACAGACAGACGTACATTCACATTTATAACCTTACTAATATTATAATTGTGATATTTCGTAAGAATGTATAGATGTACGTTTGTTACTCTTTCACACAAAAACTATTGAATGGATTTTGATGAAACCTTACAATCATTTAGCTTACCTACACTTCAGAATAACACATACATATTGTTTTATCCCGGGAACAAGTTCCTTTGGGAAATGGGAACAGCCGTGACTCGGTGGCCATTGTATGGACCCGGAAGATCTCGGTAGTTTCTCATTGCACTCCACTGATGCCTATTTGCAATAAACACAATTTAAGTCAATCCTAACTATGAAACTCTTTGGTCAAAGCATCACCTATGTTGAGATTTCATTTGCATCTCTTAGCGTATTAACACACCCAGGGTTTCTGCAAAGTATTTTTTCATCGGGAGTGTAAATTCTATAAAGTCATAAAGGAAGCGCTCGTGGCCACGTGGACTCAGTGTTCTGTTAACGATCACTGCGTTAAGCAAATTTCGTTATGGCTGGTCTGCGGATTGGTGGTAATTACATTTGGGAGCGTTTCCGTGCTTCGAAAGGCATGTTAAGCCACTGGTCCCGGTAGCCAATAACATGGCAGTCGTTAAGGCCAGTTGAAGGCTGGTAGCTTGAAAAATTTTAACAACAGGTCGCTACAGCCTGCGCCTGTCCATTTTAAACACGGCAATTGGCTCACCACCTGGTAGGTGAGACAAAAGTGCATACGGTGAAATGTGGGCGTATAGTATGCCTCTGCCTACCCCTTCGGGGGGGATAAAGGCGTGGCAATATGTCTATGTGTCATAAGAACTATGGGTGTGAACTTATGATATACTGGTAACTTTAGTGCAAATGGGCTTTAGTGTACTATCTATAAGTTAATATTGTCTCTTCGTAAGGATCTCGATTCAGATTTCCACTACTCCAGTAACCAAACCAACTTTTCACGCATATGGTGCACCTGTTGATGAACCAGAGGGCCAAATCTACTATGGACAACCCGTAGAATAGAACCAGAATTGCTGTTTTCTGCTGTCAAAATGTTAGTACACTATCAAATATACAACTAACTAGCGGCCACTGGCGCGGTACGTGTTAGTAGAATTCTATCGGAAGACCGATAGAAGTTTATTATGGTACGTATGTAATTGTAGACTACGAAAATCTGTCTAAATTGTACCGGTGACTTTCTATTGAGCGACGATTTCGACACGATTGAAATAGTAGCCTCGGCCTCCAGTAGTCCATATAGATTCGGAGCTTAGACTGCAGTCGGCCCTAACATTGTTAAAAAAAGCAGTATCAAAATCTAACGAGCGAGCCATACAGTAGTTGCATTATAATAAGACACAAACCTGTTTAGTAATGTTAGAAATTTCAACTTAAATACTCAATAAAATAGCGACAACATATTAAAATAACGTGATCACGTTAAAACTATTATAACAGCATTTTGCATAAATAACGTCATAAATATCAATTAATCATGTACTATAAAATAGCGTTAACAAACTATAATAACGTTACCATTAAAAGTTGTTATAACTTTTATAACAGTATTTTAAAAAAATATTGGAAGAAAGTCTGACATGTAACGAGTATCCTACTATGAAATTCAAATGAAATCCTACTAGTATTAGTAGGATTTCATTTGAATAATCTACGAGTATTCGTATATTAGACGCGAAAGTTTGTAAGTAGGTATTGATGTTTGGTACTCTTTCACGCAAAATCTACTGAATGTATTTTGATAAAACTTTACAATAATATAGCTTACACATCAGATCAGAATAACACATAAGCAACTGTTTATCCAGAGATAAAGTTCCTGTGGGAAACGGAAACGGGAAACCTTCACCACGGGCGGATCCGCGGGCGGCGTCAACTAGTATATTTATATTTATATAGCAGAAGCAGAAATTTATTCATAATATTATTGATTGAATATGGGTATATCAATAGCTCCGGGGAATACACCTGGTGACACGTATGGGGCAACGATGCAGGCCTCAACTGCCAACAATGGCGAAAATAAAAAGTCATACGATAGGTAGCAGCCAAATCAAAGGATCCAAAGCTCGAAATTCAGGTAGGCTCTAGTAATGAAGCTATTCCGTTCCCGTTTCCCACAGGAATATGTTACCGGAACAAAAAATTACCTATGCCCTTTCTCGGGCTCTAAACTATCTCTGTACCAACATACCTGTCATAAATAAAATCACGCCTGTCTCCCATCGGGGCAGGCAGAGACTATGGCTTTCCACTTGCTACGATCCTGACATACAACTTTCGCTTCTTCTACTTTCATGAGTATTTTCATACACGCTTGCCGGTTAAGGGTACTCTTGACCTGGCCTTTTGCCAAAAGGTCTTCGATTTGATTGACATACGCCGAGATTCTTTACCCATCAACGTCTCTCCAGCTATACTTCGCAGACTTCTCATTTCCACTGCATCAATTTTACGTCTATGCGTCTTCTGCCACACCCAGCTTTCACTGCCATATATAAGTGTGGGAACCAGCACTCCTCTTTCTACAGCCAGTCATGCCTTCTTAAACACGTTCTGACTGTTCATAAAGGTGTACATGGCTCCATTTACTTTATTCCCTGCCTCTGTACCAAGTTTCGTTTAAATCGGATGAGTAGTTTTGGCGTGAATGCACGACAGACAGACAGAGTTATTTTCATATTTATTATACTAGTAAGGATTATGGTTAATTAAAGTAATTTAGACTGCATAATGAAGTAGATCTCATTTCAGGTTGTGGAAATTCTGGTACATTATTATAAACAATCCTGGGATGACAGAAAAATTTAATAAAACAAGGAATTAAATTTAACTTCTTTTAATAAGATTTTTTCTATAAATCACTACTTTTTCTCAATAATTTTTAGTTTGAAAACATGTTGAAAAACTAAATTCAAAAAGCTCTATTTTATTTTAATGATAATTTAAGTAGTTTGCGTCCTATTTTTAATCTGCCTAAGGCTCAGTAAGTCTACATCCAGATTCTGTTTTGTGAAAAGAAAGAAATAGTAAAAACATCTTTAGTTTTCAATATGTTGTCATACTACAAAATAACTAATACTGCTACATTGCACAATAAATAACTTAAAAATAATTTGTTATTTAAATCTTAGAATTAAATTTTATTTACACAATTTTATTTTACACAATTCGAGTGGAACAAAAATCGACTATCATTTTTTGTAAAAACAATAACATTAACACGTAATTTTTAAACACATGGATTATTTTCAAGAAATGCAATTGGATATTAGTAAGTAAAATTCTATGATAATTGTTTAGTGCTTTTGACCAGAAAATAACACATTGTCGTGTCGTTTTTACAAAATACTGTTACAATATGCTACTGGTGCTAATTCTGTTGTTGAGATCACTAAACTAAATTTCTCTATTATTTTCTAATTTTTGTTAAGATATGGCCAAATGCTATTCAGTTATTAAGTCGAACTAAAGTTGGTGATATCATAAATAGCACTTAATTTGTATCTGATGTCACTAAAATTCATTTTATGTGATAAAATTGAACAAGACGTGAAAAATGTACATAGACAGTTGAATGTAAATACATGCCCACTAACTTGGTGATTAAACTGCCTATTTACATTTTTAACGTTACAACGTTTTAAAAGTTTTCACGTTTCAAACGGTTACTAAAACTAATAAACGTCCCATTAAAATTAGTCTTTTCACTTTGAAAACGTCTAAATTTTGTGTGACGTTAAATTTGTATCTGACAACACTAAAATTCATTATATGTGATAAAATTCAACAAAAAGTGCAAAATGTACACAGACAGTTCAATGACTAAGTTAATCGGCATGTAAATACATGTTTTGTTGAATTTTATCACATAAAAGGCATTTTAGTGATGTCAGATACAAATTTAGTGCTGTTTATAGTATCACCAAGTTTAATTCAACGTAATAACAGAATAGCATTTGGCAATCTCTTAATAAATTTTAGAGAAATTTAGTTTTGTGGTTTCAACAACAGACTTAGCACCACTGCTATTAACAATTACTTAAAAATAAGTGTTGAAAATCGTCACCTGCAAACATGTTCTTTTATTTTTAGAGGATTTCTAAGGGGGTAGAGAAAAATGTTGACAGATTTTCACTTGAGGATGTGAGGCCTTCAATCTCGGGCAAACGTTATATCATAAATATTGACCAGATATTTTACATGACGTATTAAATGATTATGTGACGCTTTGAAAGCATAAGTAAATTGACAATCATAGACTTATAACAGCGTTATAATTCTATTATAACCAAACCCTTACTGTTTTCCATCAATAATCAAACCCTGATTATTGATGTCTGAATTTTTGAATTTAAATACTCAATAAAATAACGTTATCGTTATAAGAAAACGTTATAACTGTTATAACAGTATTTTGCATAAAAAACGTCTTAAATATGAATTAATATCGTACCAAATGATTAATAAGAAGTCTTATAATGAAGTTTTTTTGTAACTATTGAGAAACTTCCGATAAAATGGCTATTATTTAGAATCCAATATCTCACGATATAATTTCTGTGTCCATCTACTTTTAATTTAAAAATGATTTTATATGTTTTCATCGCTCTTTCTGCTTCGATGGCTGTTAATAATAATGATTACAACACTATTTACACATTTATTGAGCATATCTTATAAAGTTTTAACTGTAGCGTTGTATCATATAAGTATACCTAATAGTTTTTACCATGACTAAACATGGGATCAATAACATATTTTTGTGTTTAATAGTTTTTTTGCAGTTTTCCGCTTTTTCAATGTTATATGATGTCGACATGTGTTTTGCCTAAACACAAAGCATTTTGGCAGGGCTGCTAAGCAGTCTTAAAAAAGCGGAATATAGCAAAAAAAAAATTAAAAAATCTTTGGATTTCCGCCATGTGACGCCTCATTTGATAGTTATCTAAACAGGTCATGTAACAAAAGGCATACAAAAAAACACGTTTTGCCCCAGTAAAAACTAAAAATAATTTTAGGGCACGTTATATTTAAAAATAGATGGACGTAGAATTAAAATCATCGACACTTTAAAAAACTATTATTATACCGTTTTTAATAACTGTTATTCGTTATTTGATTACATAACGCTTTTCTATTTACAAAAACATTATATATTCTGCTTTTTTATCAGTCAAGGTGTTAAGAGAATGCATAAAAAGTTTCCAGGTCTGTTGATTGAAGTACGAGGAACTAGGATAGATGGATTGAGTCTAGAGCTCGCATTTCTATTACTGTGAGTCTTGGAAACCAGAATCTACAGGTCCCAAGAGAAGTTAGAAGTCATGGAATCCAAATCGAAATTAATCAGAAGATAAATTGAGGGAGTTGGAAGGAAAGTAATTCTTCTCTTTTTTGCAAAGCGGGAGATCAGAAACTAACTTAGTTGCCTTCATATTCTATAGAAAAGAAGATAGCCTTGTTGGTTAAAGCGTCTGACCCGGCTAGTCTGAAGACGCTGGTTCGAGTTTAGCTCAAAACTGAAACATTTTGGATTTTATACTAAAATGAGACAGAATTTTATAATCTTGGGATACGAGAGTTTTTATACATCTCACGAACAAACCACTAGAACTAAATAGTTAGGAGAAACTTTTGTTTGATAAACGGTGATTTATCTTGTACAGTCGCCATTTTTAGAAAAAAGATAAAAATTTACTTTGAATCGATTAAAACTAATCGCGAATTGAAGCAAATTTCCAACATTTGAACTAAGTACCCACCTTCATGCTGAATCACTGAAGTCAAAAAATGGATCTGCAGAATTAGCAAACCATGCATAGGTACTTTTTTCGCTTCTGAGGTGGCAGATATGCTTATACGGCCCACCTGATGGAAAGTGGTCACCGTAGCCTATGGACGTTTGCAACACCAGAGGTGCTGTGTCTATGGCGAGCGGTGCGATGATAGAAGGTAGCCGTGGGCATCATGTCAAACAATTCCTCAGAGCACAGACCGTTGTACAGGAGATAGAACACAGATAAGGAAGCGAAGTCTCTCCTATCACGAAGAAGCTCTACACCGCCTGCTAGTAGAGGATCGTTCACAATCCTCATAACACGCCCTTCTACCGAGTCGAAACTTCAAAGCTGGTATTCAGGTGCACCAGCCCAAAGGTGACAGCAGTACTCCATTTGTGGCCGCACTTGCGACTTATATACAATTCTTTTTTTTTATTTATTACAATCGTTCTTTACTTGCACGTCTGGGAGCAATCTGCTCTTCTGTCTGTCTGGTCTTCGTATGTAAGTCTCGATCTACCCTGACTCCTTCTACCCTCCACTTTTGCGCAATTTTACCTTATCTGAGACAGATCGTGCCTCAAAGCTCTCGTAGACTACATGTTCTGTAAACAACTTTCACTATGGCTGGTTACGGATGGGTGACCGCTTTATGGTATTTTCATTTACTAGCGTTTTCATGCTTCGGAAGGCATGTTAAGCCGTTGTCCTGGTTGCCAGTGATATGGCAGTTGTTATTTCAAGTTGAAACGCGTTGAAAAATTTCATCAGATCTTCCTACGTCATTGTCTCTTACGTTGATCAGCAGGTTGAACAACACCACTTGCAGGTAAGAGCATTTAGGTCCCAGACATATTGGTGGGGCCCATTTACACCTAAAAGCGCTTCTACAACGGTAAAAATAGATTGAGGAGTTTTCTAAAAATGATGACTGAACAAGCTACAACACAGCTCAATTTGTAATAGGTTCTATCTCTGTTCAAACTCTATTTAACTGCTGTTCTCTTTCTCTTGCTTTCATCTCCAACTCCTCTTCTTCCTTGGTTAGCGGCACTGTGCTGTGGTTGTACAACCCCTGAGCCATGAGTTGCAACGCTAATGGGTTGCGCTGACCTGAGGCTTTCTTGATCTTTGCCCGTTTATTTTGAAACCAGATTTTGATTTGTGCTTCTGCCAGCCCCAGTTCTGCAGCTAAGGCTTGGCGTCGACGTTCAGTTAGGTACCGGTTTTCGGCAAACTCGTGCTGGGAACAAATATTATATTTTAGCAATTGAAAAGTTGGTACCGGTTGCCAGTAAAATGGCAGTCGTTATGCCTGGTTGAAGGCCTTATAGGTCGCTTGAAAAAATTCAACAGCACATCGCCACAGCCTGCTCCTGTCGATTTCAACACGGCAATGGGCTCACCACCTGTTACGTGGGTCAAAAATGAATACGGTGAATTGTGGGTGTATATTATGCCTCTGCCTACCCCTTCAGGGATAAAGGCGTGACAATATGTATGTATGAAAATAATTACTGGACTTTAAGTAGAGCTTCTTAGGATACCAAACCTCAAAAGAAAAATGGAACCTATATAAGATCAGTTGGTTGTCTGTCTGTCTGACAAGTCTTTTTATTTCCGCAAAGCGTGAAGGTATCGAGTTGAAATTAAAACTATATACTTAGGTCTACGGTAAATATACCAAACTTCTAAATTAACATAAGAAGACGTTATATTTTTTAAAGTGGAAAAATTATACAGTCTCAAGCTGGACTCGAACCAACGTCTTTAGTTAGCATACTTATTTCTTATGAAAACTGTTTGTCTGAATCGTATTTTTTCAGTTTCTTCTTATATTCATCTCATCAAAATGGCGCGCGTATCTTGCATCGCAATATCAAAACTCCCACTATCAATCCTGTATAGTTTTCTCTCTGGAAAATGATAAACAACAACAGATCGACATGAATCATAGGGCCTAATCCCTAAATCTCATCCCTTGAGGCATGATCACCTTGCCAGGTCGGAGGATCCTTCCTTTGTGTTTAAAGAACATCACCACTAGTTCCTCGACAGCAGGTTTTCCTTTAAGTGTGAGTGTTTTGGGGTTGCATCAACAATCACCATCAACCTCACCATCAAGTGGTGCACCTATTGACTAATGGATAAGGCTCTAAGCCCTAACGGGGAAAGATGGTAGAATTTTAAACTGTCAGGGTCATTCACATAGGTAAAATATAGATTTTCGGGATATTTACCATGGACACTTTCACGATCCGATATTTCGGCACCGTTGCAGGCGCCATGATCACGAAGTAACGCATCCGATATTTCGGCACGAACCGGTGCCGAATTATCGGATGCGTTGATCACGGAGTAACTGGTTAAATATCTCCAAAAATCCTCCAAAAATATCCCGAAAATCAATATTTTACTTAAGATGATAGAAGGCAGGCTCGCGACATAATCGTAAATAAAAACCAAATCTAGCATCCAAGAGGAATAAAATAATTACCTTTAATCTAGCAAGCTGAGGCCCAGAGAAAGCTGTTCGTGGTCGCTTCTCATCGTTAGCGCCATCCCCAGGAGGTTTCTTCGGCCTTCGGGTACGTGGACCTGTTCAGAAACATACCTTTTTGGAGAACGATGGAATTTGGTATTAAGTCTGCATCTCGGGTATCTTCTGTTTTTATGAAGATACCCGATCTCACGGGGAGAAAGTGGTCCAATACGAGGCTTTTACAACAGAAAATCCACGTCCGTCTTATGTAAAAAACGGTAAAAGACCATCTCTAATGGGAGTTAAACTATTGTAAAATATGCTAACTACGAAATGGGCGATTGGTTTAAGTTTGAAATGAACTGGGTAAGTTAGCAATTATGATTATTAACTTTGACTCGTGAGTATTCAATACATTTACCTATCAAGAATTTGGTATAAGTATGAAATATAATGATAAATATACACTATGGTAAGGGGACTTAAGTCTTGAAACTTCTACAGTCTCTTTCTCAAGTCTTTAAGCTTTAATTGGTGAGAGAGAGGAAATGGAAATTTGGAATTTGCAAATCTCTTCCTTAAAGCCTATAGGGTCTGTCAATATTAGTAGATCCTTTGAACAGATCTTTAATGGATTTAAGATCAACTGTAGTGGTTTTTTTTTCATTGGTAGGTACTGATTAATGATATACTAATTTAACAACTTTTACGGGAACTTGCACTAACTCCCCATTGAGGTTGACTTGACCCGAATATAAGTATGGAAAAAAGTATTAATTACTTATTGTGATCATTATCTTACAACTTACAACAAGACTACCATTTATCACGAAACATAAAAATGCATAAAAACAGGCAACCATAAACAAAAGCACAAAAACAAAAACACAAATACCAAAAACAATAATTTTAATAGCAAAAGCATAAACAATCTCTCTGTGGTGTAGAGTTATGTTATTCGGTAATGTTTTTTGTAATCTTGTGTCTGATTCTTCGTTTGTTAATTACTGGTGTAATTTTTAATTCTATTTATTCAAGATATGGAGGACTTACAGCTTACTTTATTAGTGTTAACATATTCATAGAATCAGACAGCCAAATACAAGTCCTCGCTTATAGCAAGTAGATCCCATTGTACAAGATTATATTACAAAAATTAAGATAATAGTTTTAATCTCTTATTTTATTCATTTTTTTCAAAGATTTATTCTCAAGAAACGAGAGATTTATTCTCAAACAGCACAAACAAAAGCACAAATCTCAACAAACAAAAACACAAATATTAAAAACAAAAGTTCAAACAACACAAACAAAACTTCAAATATTAAAAACAAAAACACAAATATTAAAAACAAAAGCACAAATATTTAATAAACAAACAGGTGACAATAACAGGCGGTGGCACAATCCCTCGCTGGTGTCCCCGATTCAAGCGGACGATGCAATATCTTAACCAATTCAGATTTCTGCCCAAATTGGTCAGATTATGTCATTTCAGTAAAATTGGTCAAAATATTTCACCGACCGCCTGAAGGGTAGATGATGATGAGAATGAAATAGGGTGTTATCTTCACGCTATTGTTAATGGACACACACAGAATTAGTAAAAAATATACAAATATATTAGACACATTGTAAGTAAGTATTCTTATACAACACACACAAAATCTACTTATAATTTTAGTGTCGTAAATATATTATTGTATATATTATGTATCTCACTGAATTTTTTAAAAGGTTAGGCAGAGACATGCTGTACACCCACGTTTCATTATTACATTTGGTCCCACGTAATAGGTGATGAACTTATTGGCAGGTTGAAACAGACAAAGACAGTGGTGGCTGGTGACCTGGTGGCTATCTGCCCATAAGGTCAACTTGGCATAAAGTGTATTTGCCAATTGTGTTACCAAACAATAAATTTTAAAAAAAGAGTGTTCGTTTTTTCACAAATACCTATATCAAAAACTATTTGAGAATTGTCAAATTTGAAAAAATTAAGAACTTATAAAATTCTGGTGGTTCAGGCATAGATAGATAGACGACTGAAAATTGGGGTTTATACCGCAATTTTTTACCCATCTACCTTCACGCTTTCAGTTTTTTTTAAATTGTTAATTGTTTTTGCGAGAGGTACTTTATTTTATCAAAAATCTTTTAAATGCTATTCCGAATCGAATAACAGCTTACTTGCAACCATTTTTAAACATTGATGCGATGGACTCCACTCAATCAATGGATACATTTTTAAAGCAATTAGTAATGCTAACTTTTATATAATTTTTTTTTACTAAAGGTATCTACTAATTGCTTTATAAATTTAACCTAACCATAGCATGTGGACGTCTCAACACGTCAACAGGGTAGGCAGCGCTGGTGTTTCAATCGTCTATAGGCTAAGATTACCAATCCTGATCAGGTGTATCGTATGCTTGTCTGTTACTGCAGTAGTACAAATAAAGGAAAATAATCGAAAAACAAAATGCTAGTCTTGTTGCAATTGTAGGTAATATGTACTTAGTAGTAACAACTTTAAATTTAAATTCAATAAGGAATAAAACTTATTGATGATTGACGAAGAATATATATTGTTCAAAAGTAGAGGGTAGAAGGAGTCAGGGTAGGCCGAGACTTACATATGAAGACCACGTCAGCAGATTGCTCAAAAACGGAAAGGTCAAAAGTACTCGGATACCCAGACGTGCGTGTATGAAGCGATTGATGAATCTTGAAGAAGCGAAGGAAGTATGCATAGATAGCGACGCGATCTGTCCTCTCTGACTACTCCGTCTGGATATAGCGTGATGATAGTAAAAAAAGGCGTTTGTACAAGGGCAAGAGTGATATTGATTTCCTGCTCTGAGTCAGAAACAATAAGGACTTGTTAAGGCGACGTAAGGCGCCATCAACCGGCACTGAGCAAAGTTGCACGGTACGAATGTATAGAATTGCATCCATAATCATTCGATTTGTGATGACACCTGCCTAAACATTAGAAACAATTTTGAAAAGCAATTAGTATGCTAACTTTTACTAAATTTAAATTTTAAAGTGGAATTTTTTTTTCTTAAGAGGTGGATTACTTCGTCAGTTTCGAGTAGACCTCGGTGGTGTAGTTGGTAAACGCGTCTATTGCGTTGAACCAGAAGACGTTGGTTCGAGTCCAGCTCGAGAAAGATAAAAAAACCATTTTAAACATAAAATTTAAAAAGAGTTAGCATAGGCAGTCATTGCTTTTCAAAATTGTTTCTTATGAGCTAAGCTACCTACTCCTGGCATATTGTAGGTGTTTTACAAATGACTTTAGATAGTTTGGAATTGGTACGTAGGCTTGTTTCAACAAGAAATGGAATTATCTCACGTGTTTGCCGTGAGCGGGTCCCGTACTTACTTCTTCCTGTAACAAAGAAAAAAAATACAATTAATTATACCGCAGAATAAATGATAGTTTATAAAAAAAATAAAAAAAAACAGCTTCTTAGCACACAGCTAGCTTCAGGTAGCCACAACCTGCGTCTGTCTATTTCAACACGGCAATGGGCTCACCACCTATTACGTGGGACAGGAATCTACACGGTGAAAAGTGGGCATATAATATGCCTCTGCCACCCCTTCGGGAATAAGGCGTGATGGATATTTATTTATTTAGTGTATTGTCATCGGTCCTCGATAAATCTACAAAGTTTGAACAAAATCTGGCCGTTTAAAGTGGGTCAAAATCGCGACCAAAAGAGTCGGTTACAAACATACATAGAGCCGAGTCTACTAATTCAATCGCATCAGAAGAGAATAGAAATCATCGCTCAATAGAGAGCCGATAGAAAAATATTACAGTTTTCGTAGTCTGTTATTATTACAATTGCACTCTAATAGAATTCTATCGGCGGGCCGATAGAATGTTATTAACACGTATAGCGCCTGTAAGTACCTAGCTCTTAGTTTGCATATTCTACATACATACATATTATCACGCCTGTTTCCCATCGGGGTAGGCAGAGACTATGGTTTTCCACTTGCTACGATCCTGACATACCACTTTCGCTTCTTCTACTTTCATAAGTGTTTTCGTACACGCTCGCCGGTTAAGGGTACTCTTGACCTGGCCTTTTTCCAAAAGGTCTTCAATTTGATTGACCTACGTGCGCCGAGGTCGACCCCTACCAGTTTGCCCATTCACTCTCGCCACATAAATCTGCTTCGTCAGTCTACTTTCATCCATCCTCTCCACGTGTCCGAACCATCTAAGCATCCCTTTTTCTATCTTAGTCACTACATCTTCTGTCATACCGCAATGTTCCCTTATCGTGCTGTTCCTTTCTTTGTCCATCAACTTCACTCCACCTATACTTCGCATATTCTGTAGTCTATAATATCTAATATTTTGATAACTTACAACAGCTATTGTCTCAATTCTGCAACTTGAGAAGTGTGATTGTCAAATATATTATAATAGTTTAGTAGACTACTTAGTTTTGAACTAATCTAAACTAAATAAAGTATAGAACCGCTATTTAAAATAGAACTAAAACGGCTTTCTATTGGAAAATAGTAAACTCAGCAACTCAGGACGTGAAGCTAGTATAAAGCGTGTAAAAAAATGGAGTAGCCTGACAGTAGTCGCCATTGAAATCATAAAAATTGTTTTTACGATTTCTGTGGCATTTGCTACATTTAACATGCTATAATACTATTTATTCGTCATATTATTGGTCAAATATATTTTATAAGTGAATTTATGTGGTTATAAGTTTAAACAATGGGATTTATTGATTAATGAGATTTAATTTGACTGCCTCTGTGGCGCGGTGGGAGTGCATGCGACTGCTACGCAAGAGGTCGTGGGTTCGATTCCCACCCAGGATAAAACTTTGTGTGATGAGCACGATGGTTTATACTGTGTCTGGGTGTTATTTATCTATAATATGTATGTATTTAGAAATATATAAGTATGTTTATCAGTTATCTAGATCCCATAACACAAGCTAATATTAGCTTACTTTGGGCTAGATGACGCTGTGTGACAAGTGTCCCACAATATTTATTTATTTATACAACATAATATTACATACATACATAAATGTGTGACATATGTGGGATTTTTCCACGTAACAGGTGGTGCGCCCACAATTATACATAGGAAACACCCAAACTCCGAAACCAAAATTTTCTCATCACATAAAAATGTGTTAATAGAATTTAATTAACACGTACCGCGCCAGTGGCCGCTAGTCAGTTGTATTTTTGATAGTCTACTATACGGTTCTATTCTACGGCTTGTCAATAGTAAAATCGGCTCCCTGCCATAGCAAAAGTTGCTTAACGCAGTGATCGTTTACAGAATACTTAGTTAGCGGGGCCACGAGCGCTCCAAAACACTATATTTTACATTTAATTATTAAAAATATTGATAAACTTGTGATATAATGAATGTACGTCTTCCCCCCGCTAAGAAACTCCTGCGCATTCAAACCGGACATGGACCACCCACAGTTACTCTTTAATTAAGTCATTCAGTGTTAGTCGCTTGTTTATCTTTTTATATCGTATCTTTTTATTTTGGATTATCTTTTTATAGATCCATTGCGAGGTTAACTGTTTGGGCAAGCTTTTTAGGATGTATATTTTACGAAACTAGTTCGGCAATCGTTGTTTAGTAAGATGATTTGACGTTTGTCATGTCAAAGACAATACTTAGTTTTAGTTTTATATTTTTTTGGGTTCTAAACTCTACAGTTTACATAAATGCATACTGACAGAGCCCTTAGCCGTGTTGAATTTACAAGCGCAGGTTGTAGCGACCTGGGGCTTTGCTATTTCAATCGTGTCGAAATCGTCGCTCAATAGAAAATCACCGGTACAATTTTGACAGATTTTTGTTGTCTAATGTTGCAATCGTACTCCAATATACTTCTATCGGTCGGCCGATAGAATTTTACTAACACGTACCGCGCCAGTGGCCGCTAGTCAGTTGCATTTTTGATAGTCTACTAACATTATGACAGCTAAAAACAGCGATTCTGGTTCTATTCTACGGCTTGTCAATAAGACTCTGCCCCCAGTTGTTAAAAAATTCGAGCCGCCGACCATTAACTTGGCTTAACGACTGCCATGTTGCTACCGGTACAACGGCTTAAGGCGCCTTCCGAAGCGCGGTAACGTTCGTAAGTGAAAATGCCACAAAGTTTGTAAAATAAGACCTTGGTCGGGCTTTATTTTACGTAAATCAGAGATGATTAACAGCATAAAGTAGTGTGAAAACTTAGAGCAACTTCGTACATTTACTGAAAGTATTATCCATTATTTCATATTTCTTACAGTCAATTTTAGCCTTAACTTAAGGTCCGTCTCACCCCAATATAGGTATACTGAGGATTTCAGTGGATTTTACAAGGCAAGAGAGAAAACCGCTTTTCACTGCATATAAATCACTATCTTTGACTATAGCACGTTAACACAACTTTTAAGTCCAAGAAACCACCACTTCCACACATAAAACAATATATAACGAATACGTAACGAAGTGATACGCAATATGGCAGGTTTGAATGAAAGTGTCAGCGTTAAGCTGGAAAAGGGCGTGCTCCGTTGGTTTGGACACGTCCAACGAATGAGTGAGGAACGATTGACGAAGAATATATATTGTTCAAAAGTAGAGGGTAGAAGGAGTCAGGGAAGGCCGAGACTTACATATATACACTAGTTTTAGAAAATAATATACATCCCTTTTGCCGCCTAAAATCCGTATTTTTCAATCAAAAACATTGGACCCATAGAGTAAGAGTTTATCTTAAGAACTTTTTATTTTCCGTTTAAAAAAGGTTTTATTAGTAGATAATCGTCATTTCTCGATTCGATACGGAAGTCTTGTTTAAATTTTATAGTTACAATAAGCGATATAATTCAAGTAATCCGATTTTTTCTTTCTCGTAATGATCTGCTGGCTACGTGAAATATTAATAAGTATATTACATACATAGATACATAAATATTGTCACGCCTTTATCCCCGAAGGGGTAGGCAGAGGCATACCTACTATGCATACACATTTCACCGTACCTATGCATTTTTGTTCCACGTAACAAGTAGGGAGCTCATTGCCGTGTTGAAATGGACACGCACAGGTTGGGGCGACCTAATGATGAATTTTTTTCAAGCCGCCCATAAGGCCTTCAGCTGGGCTTAACGACCGCTATGTTACTGGCAACCTGGACCAACGGCTTAACGTGCCTTTCGAAGCGCGGAAACACTCGCAAATGTAAATGCCAGAAACTGGTCACTCATCCGAGGACCAGCCATAATGAAAGTTGCGTAACTCAGTGATTGTTTACAGAACTCTTAGTCCGCGGGCCACGAGCGAAGTAAGTAAGTATATTAATTCGTAAATAGGCTATAAAAAGCATTCCGAGTTTCTTGCCGGTTCTTCTCAGGTGGGCCGCGTTCCGAACAGGTGCTCACGTTAAATATATTAGATTTATGTTTAGTTCTAGTGTATGATATTTGTCTATACAAAATGAAGACATTTTTGTTTTATTTGATTTTTATTTTAAAATGGGAATCTGAAGCGGCACATAAAAAAGGTGCAAGGAAAATAAAAATTGAAAAGCTTATTTTTTAAATATTTATTTTATGGCCTGGTTACGAAGACCTTTTAGCCAAATTTTATTTTAGATTTTTGGCCAAATCTTATCAGTCTTTGTCGATGTCGAGTCCTCAGTTCTAGGTCCTAGTCCTTACTCTCAGTATAATGGTGGTTCTTATACAGAGATTTTCAGTGGATTTACGCGTCAAAATAGAAAATAGCATTTCACTGCATTATATATCATTGTCTTTCACTTTAGCACGTTAACACAACTTTTATGTCCAAGTAACCACCACTCCCGCATATAAAATAAGATAAATGCACTAGTTTTAGAAAATAATATACAGCGAGCGGCCGCCATTTTGCAACATCCCGCGCAAATCCCATTAAAAAGCTTAGACCACCCATACCACAGATTGTATAATCTTTTTTTTTTAAATAGCACATACTTAAAATGTCAGTTGAATAACTTCATCGCTTTAATAATCTGGTTCTTAATTATAATAAGTTACTAATGAACCAATTCTTTACTAATTAAATTCGAGTTTTGTAACATATGTTTATTGGGTTGCCATGACAACAAACAACCTTTGAAACAAGTGTATATTAAGGAATAGCGCGATAAGGGAACATTGCGGTATGACAGAAGAGCTAGTGATTAAGATAGAAAAAGGGATGCTTAGATGGTTCGGACACGTGGAGAGGATGGATGAAAGTAGACTGACGAAGCAGATTTATGTGGCGAGAGTGAATGGGCAAACTGGTAGGGGTCGACCTCGGCGCACGTAGGTCAATCAAATTGAAGACCTTTTGGAAAAAGGCCAGGTCAAGAGTACCTTTAACCGGCAAGAGTGTATGAAAACACTCATATAAGTAGAAGAAGCGAAAGTGGTATGTCAGTAGCAAGTGGAAAACCATAGTCTCTGGCTACCCTGATGGGAAATTTATGTATGGATATTTTAACAAAACTTTACTTGAAATTAAACAGCTAAAAAGTTTTAAAGCGTCAGCGTGAAGTTGGAAAAGGGCGTGATCCGTTGGTTTGGACACGTCCAACAAATGAGTGAGGAATGATTGACGAAGAATATATATAGTGTAGTAGAGGGTAGAAGGAGTCAGGGTAGGCCGAGATTTACATATGAAAACCTATAGAGCAGATTGCTGAAATACGGAAAGGTCTAAAATACTCGAACCCTAGTTATGTATAAAATTTGCCCAATAAGTCGACATTTATGATTTCTGCTCTGCTCTCCAGAGTATTAGCGTGATGATATATAGTCTATTGACTTCCTTGATAAAGGGCTATCCAACACAACAAGAATTATTCAAATCCTACCAGTAGTTCCTGAGATTAGCGCGTTCAAAGAAACGAACTCTTCAGCTTTATATTATACTCAGTGACCCCCACGGCTTCTCCCGTGACATACTTCGAACTCCCGTCGCACCTATTTAATCCCGTCGTTTATAAATTCTACAATAATGTATAAAAAATTGTCCGATTAAAAGTATAGATTATTGTAAAATTAATAAATGACGAGATCCTATGAAAGCCACGGGAGTTTGAATTTCAAAGTATGTCATGGGTGAAGTCGCGGGGTACAGCTAGTTTTTAGCTAGCTAGTAATAAGTTCAATAACCCCTTAGGATATTAGCCTTCCAACACTTACATCTAAATAATGACAACAAAATTCCATCTAAATTATTTAGATGGAATTTCAATTTAATTTACACCTGCGCAAAGCCGGGTGCATTAATAGTTAAATGATAATTAAGTATGTAAATTATTGTTAAACAGTGTTAATAGATTAATTTATACTAACTCATGTCCGCAGCTTCGCCTGCGTAATAGTAAGTTATCATTAAAAGATGTAAATTATTAGAAATTCTTTTTTTTGACGGCTCTTTCTAACCTTAGGTAAGCTAATATAAACTTGTAGTATGGGATCTAGACTACTGATTAACATCCTACTTATACATTTCTAAATACATACATTTTAAACATTTATTTTTTAACTGTCTCTGTGGCGCGGTGGGAGTCTATCCTGCTACACAAGAGGTCGTGGGTTCGATTCCCACTCAGGATAAAACTTTGTGTGATGAGCACGATAGTTTATTCTGTGCCTGGGTGTTATTTATCTAAAATATATATGTATTTAGAAAAATATAAGTATGTTTATCAGTTACAAGCTCTGCTTAGTGTGGAATCTAATGGCGTTGTGTGAGTTGTCTCAACAATATTCAGAAATTAAGTGTTTTATGATAGTTGTCCAACTTTTTAATTAAAAGTAGATCGATACAGCTTGACCTTTTTGTCGAACAACTATCGAGTGGACTGTATGCGCGCTTTAATATAATCTATAGACATACTATAGTTGTATATATGCGTTACCCCTTATTATGCGGGATGAGTGTTCCCGCCTCAATACAATCTCACGGAATAATCAAAAACCACAATCATATGTAAATTTAACGCGAAAATATTTAAAATAACATATTAATTAGGCAATGTTTTTAATATACACACTACGTTTAAAACCTGTAATATTTTAATTAACCAAATAAAATGTGTTATGTTCATTTTGAAATAATTTTATTTAATTTCGAACGACTTTTATGGTGCGTGACACTCGGCTGTGTAGAATGGCGAACTGCGTTATTGGGCTTTTGAATTTTTACATCTATACTTCTATACTAATATATAAAGCTGAAGAGTTTGTTTGTTTCTTTGGTTGAACGCACTAATCTCAGGAACTACTGGTCGGATTTGAAAATATCTTTTTGTGTTGGATTGCCCATTTATCGAGCAAGGCTATAAATCATCACGCTACTACTCCGGAGAGCATAGACGTAATCATAAATGTCGACAATTCGGACAATTTTTTATACATTTTGGTAGAATTTATAAGCGACGAAATTAAATATGTGCGACCTGAGTTCGAAGTATGTCATGGCGAAGCCGTGGGGTCACCTAGTTTAAATATAAAGCTGTTTTTTTTTTCACTTTAAATGTAAATCTAGAATATAGTAAGCAGACTAATTGCTTTTTAAAATTGTTTCTAATATTTAGGCAGGTGTCATCACAAATCGAATGATTATAGATGCAATTCTATACATTCGTACCGTTCAACTTTGCTAAGTGCCGGTCGATGGCGCCTTACGTCGCCTTAAGACGGAAGAGGGGGATTAAATCGTCAGTTTGAGTATGTTTCGGCGGTGTAGTAATAACGCGTCTGGTGCGTTCAATCAGAAGACGTTGGTTCGAGTCCAGATCGAGCCAAAAAATTATAGTCATTTCGTTTCAAAATTGTTCCTTGACTTTATCTCTTTTTTATCTGCGCTTTTCATGCTTTGGGTGTCACATTAAGACTTTGGTCCCGATTGGCCGTATAATGGTAGTCATTAAGCTATGTTAGGCTGCTTGAAAATTTTCAAAAGCAAGTTGTCACAACCTGTACACATCCTTTTCACGATCAAAAGGTTTTCCCATGAATTCCACCAGGATCAGTTTACTTTATGAGAGGCGATTCAATGTTTCTATTTACAAAGTTTTTAGAAGTATATAATATACTTGCAGTATCACAGGTTTACAGTGTCAGCAATTATGAATGCACTCGATTGTGCACAACCTCTAGCTAGTCACAATTTAGCTGTCCAGACCAACATCTTAACGTACCTTGCAAAGCAGGAAAACGGTTGTAAATGTAAATACCAAAAACTAAAAAACAGTAAACGTAGTGATCGTTTAACAATGAACTATTGGTGTTACGAGCAAACAACTTTTATCATAGCCATTATCATCATCATCCAAGCGTCTATCCCAGTTGCGTCTCACAACACCTGGGGTCCAATTTCGAACACCTCTTTCTCCACTTTGCTCGATCATGACCATTCCACTTAGTAAGACCATTCTCTATGGTATCGATATATCTGTCATATCCCTCTTCTTCTTCTTCGTCTTAAGTGCTTAACCTGTTGCTTCTAAATCCAACCTGGATTCGGAGTCAGCGGTCAACTTTTATTTAGCTGCTAGAAGCTGTTGGAAGCGACTGCCGTCTGACCTCCTAACCCCGAAAGAGAAAGCAGGTGCACCGCTAGCAGGAGAGGTTGCTTGGGCCCCGGAGATCTAGTTGGGGCTCCTTGCATCCAATATCTCAGTCAATCCAACTCACATTATGTACCTAGTACATTGCATCACAAGCGGCTCCACACGCGTGGTGAAGTTTTCCCGTTCCCGTTTATCACAAGAATTTTTTCCCGAGTTAAATAGTACCCTGTGTTATTCTGATGTGTAAGCTATATTATTGTAAAGTTTCATCAAAATCCATTCAGTAGACTTTGGATGAAAGAGTAACAAAAATCCATTCTTACAAACTTTCGCGTTTATAATATTAGTAGGGTGTCAACGTGTAGGATCTCGACTCGCCTACTTTTTGTGCAGTGTGTCACAAGCCCACACAAGTCACACAACCAAACAAACGTATGCAAATTATATTATTATTTTTCACTAATTCGATAAATTTACACAAAAAGGCTGTAATAGCTTCATCAGTCTGATATATTACTTTAATTTATGAACTTGCTAATTAACGGCTTTTATATTTATGGTAGTAATTAATGAAATAAAGGAAACAAAATATGGCGGCGAGTAGGTTTAGAATAAAAAAGACATTGGTGCTAATGGGTGTAGTTGACCCTGTCTCTTTTTCTTCCGTGGATAAGAGAAAGATAGGAATATACAACGTAAATTTGTTGTAGATTGAATTCGAAAAAAGAATACCCTAAGCAGTATGTATACCAAATAACAAAAAAAAATGAAAAGAAATGAAAATCATTATGTAGGTACTTAACATTTAATGGCAATGAAAAATTATAAAAATTACATTTTCAGTGTCAGGTTTTTAGATACAAACTGCTTGCAGTGTAATTGTTGTATTTGTCTTCGCCCATCTTGGCCAGGCAAAGGAAACTCAGGCCGTACATACAGCCTTATTATTGATATTCGAATTTGCATAGTATTCGTATGTTCCGCTCTTTGTCTACGTCAAGTCCAGTCTTAAGTCTTGTCTACCTGTCCCAGTAAAGCGGTAAATATAACTGAAGCTTTCTATGGACATTTGCGAAAACGATTAAATAACCGTTTTCCCCGCAACATATCACTTTCCTATTCTCATGCACGGTTTTGAAATAAAGTTTCTAAACACAAATTAAACACCAGTTTTGGAAAATAATACCCATACGGCAATTGTGCGTCATGACTAGCGTTCGCGCCAAAAATTCTCGTAAACATTGATATTTTATTTGTTTTTTAAGATTTTTTCTTTTAAAATTTATATTTTTCCTTTTTTTTACTATTATAACACTGACCGTATCCTGTGTTCAGTTTCAACAGGTTTACTACCAAATAGAACTGACGAAACTGCCTAAGTATGAGCTTCGACTTTTGAATTTGAGTCAGTCAGACAGACGTTTTCTACCACAAAAAGGCCTACATACGAGTACATTCTATATTCGGTTGCAATTTAATCACCACATTATGCCCATATAAGTCAATGACGCAATTCACCCAATTATCGACCATGGCGGCACCATAAAAAGCCTCATTCTTGTCATACCACAAAATTTTTGTTTAATTAAACAATTATAGAATGAAATAATATCACCGGGCATGTATATTGCTTAATTAATTTTACAATATGGCCGCCAGTTGGTAATTTCACCTTTGTCTCTTTGTTTTGTCTGGTTTTAGGGCTTCGTAAAAAGAACCCTTGTTTATTTTTAACCCCCGACGCAAAAAGAGGGGTATTATAAGTTTGATGTTGAAGTCGGAGATGTAGTATAGTAGTTCTCAAGCGGACGGACCGATTTCAATGCGTTTTTTTTATTTAAAAGACAGCTTCCTGGCGATGGTTGTTAGCTATGATTGGTTAACATCGGTCCAGCAGTGTCAGAGTATCATATATACTTATTATAGATAACTTCGACCTGATGTTGCAACTAGAATGGTCTCCAGAAAATCCGACACTTGGGTTCAATAGTACTTTTTAAGGGTTGTTCCTTAAACTATAAGTAATTTTGGGCGTAGGGGGTCTTTATTTTTTTTTATTTATTTGTAAACCAAATTAGAGGCAAGCGTAAGCCATCCTTAATGTAATAATTGCCGTAGAGTTAGCATTTAATATATTTTCCAGTATATTTATTGACGACGATTGTGTAAAAAAATGTTCCACAATTATATAATAAAGAGGATTTCAAAGTAAAACTGCACTAAGTTAAATAAGTTTGTTTATTTATCAACCACGCCTTATCCCCAAAGAGGTTGCAGAAGAATAGGTATTATTCATCCACTTTTCACCATGTGTATTCCTGTCCCACGTATTAGATGGCGTAGCCCGTTGCCGTGTTGAAATAGACAGACGCAAGTTGTGGCTACCTGCTGTTGAAATTTTTGAAGCCGCTTTTCAGGCCTTCAACTTGACTTAACGCTATGTTACTGGCAACCGGGACCAACGGCTTAGCGTGCCTTCAGAAGCACGGAAACGCTCTCAAGTGTAAATGCCACAAAGTGGTCACTCATCCGTGACCAGCCATAGCAAAAGTTGCTTAACGCAGTGATCGTTTACGGAACACTGAGTAAGCAGGGCCACGATAGCTTCACTTCAGTTTCACTTAGTTATATAAGTATTCTAAAATTCTAACTTCTACGCCTTCCTACTAGGTACCTACTAGGCTGAGCATACAGAATTAGGAATTGAGAGCACACTGCCTAATTTGAGCACAAACATGTGAGTACTGGAAGCTGGGTGGTCTACCACCCACGAACTGAAAGATGTGGAGACGACTTCTGATAAAATATTTATTACACTAACTAACTAAAATATCTTCACGCTGTAACCCTGACGGGGTAGTCAGATGGGACATATTGCAAGGCTTCGTGATCCATGCATGCTTCTTTCGCGTCCTGCAGATTCATTAATCGCTTCATAAGTGCACATCTGGATATCCTAGTACTATTGACTTCCGTTTTTGAGCAATCTGCTTACGTGGTCTTCATTATATTCTTTCATTTTTTAATTTCAATTATATTTTAATGGTATTTGCTAACATTTATGTGATATTGACAAAGTTCTCCATCCAAAGGTTGTCTGTAAGAAATTGCTTTTTAGTGATAAGGCCGCCCTTTGTACATTTATAAAACTTTAATATCTTTATATAAGAGTTTAATATTTGTGTGGCATATAGTTTATCGTATTCTATTCAAATTCATATGTATGAAACGATTAATGAATCTGCAGTAGCGAAAGAAGTATGTATGGATCGCAAAAATCTGGTGATGTGTCTGGATACAGAGTAAAGATAATAATTCACTTTTTTTCCGTATTTGATGTCCGTACAGTGACAAGATAGCACTCTAGATCATGCTGTGGGTGTTGTAAAAGGCGAGTATAACCGACCGCACATCAAAGCAAGCAAAAGCTTATATATACTTTAGGAAACATACATTCACCTATATAGTACGCATACACCATATACAAGCTCACGCCCTAACAGAGATGAAACGAACGTACGAACGTACCTCAGAAAGTAATAAAAACACCGTGTGTCAGCTTTACGTCAGGCTGTAGGCAAAAATCGCATACGCGGCCAATCAGCTGCCTACCATTCGTCTATAGTACATACATACATATTGTCACGCCTTTATCCCCGAAGGGGTAGGCAGAGGCATATTAACGCCCACATTTCACCGTATCTATTTTTGTCCCACGTGACAGATGGTGATCCCATTGCCGTGTTGAAATGGACAGGCGCAGGCTGTGGTAACCTGCTGTTAAAATTATTTAAGCCGCCCATAAGGCCTTCAACTTGGCTTAACGACTGCCATTTTATTGGCAACCGGGACCAACGAAGCACGGAACTGGGGTGGGTCTAAAGGGCCTAATAAATTTAATAAAATAAAATAAAATGTGTCTATTTTAGATTTTAAATTTGGAAGAAATTTTGAACACGTTGCCTTTTTAGTGAGGTGGTAACAAAAAGGCTAAAAGGTCTTATGTGCTAGACACTAATTAGCACGACCAATTAAAGTCCTGGTAGTCTCGGACTGAAATATGTAATAATGTATGTAATGTCTATAGTAATTAGTCTAATATTTAGTAAGGCGTACCTTGTAGAGTCCGAGTGACATTAGTTCAAAGGAGAGTATTTTAGATACCAGACTTAGAAGCAGATAGAAGCATAGATAAAGTCATATTGTCACTCCTATATCCCTAAAGGGGTAGGCAGAGGCATACTATACGCCCACATTTCACCGTATGCCCTTTTGTCCTACGTAACATGTGGTGAGCCCATTGCCTTGTACAGATAGAAGCAGTAGGTCTATAATTACGTGAAAAAAAATTAGGAAATATTTTTTAAGAAAATAATATCACATTCAGAGTATATTTAGCTACCAGCCAGTATTTACGTTAAAATAAAAGCAGATATGTTATTGGTCTTTAAATTATGTGAAAAAATATGAGCAAATATTTTTCAAGAACGCACGGATCTTAAAGCAACAACTAAAAGACGGACTTTACGTTTAAATGAGAAGCAAATATGATGGAAGTCTTCAAATTAATTTGAAACAAAATTGAGCAAAAATTTTTCAAGAAACTATAAAAAATACTTTAAAAAACATTTAATAAAAAATACCTAAAAGCAAAATTATGTGTGAGTTGTGCTCAAACAACATTTAATTTGACCATCAAAATTGTCAAATTAATCTAACAAGCTCATTATACAAAAAAAAATACAACAAAAAGTTAAAAAAAAAAATTAATAGTACAGTACGACTCTACTGATATTGTTCTCCATCCGTTCGTTCATGTCACCAAAACATTTCAAGCTTGACTGCACATACTTACATTTACAACCGAAAATATACTTTATTTCTTAAGGTATACGGCTTAAATTAGCATAACATTACCTTTCAAATTCCAAATGGTCAAATCAACATTGCAAATTGTTCTTTGTGACTTATAACTTTAAGGTATATTATTAAAAAATATAGTTTTAAAAGATTTCATTATGAGATTCAATAATAGAAACTTGTTTGAGGGATTTTAACCTGTATTCGTATTAAAAAAAAGTATAATTTTTATTGTGATTTCATTATCTATTTGAAGATATTCTGACTAATTGAGATGTCTTCCGCACTTGTCTTTTTGTATGTCTGCATGTTCGTGGTTTATGGGGATAACCTTTAACGATCATGTTTAACCTCTATACGGTTATTGGACTTCGGACTGCACACCTACACTTACGCTTAATTCCTCTGAGACGGTAGGCAGACGCAATTTAACTTATCACGATTTTTTTCTTATCTTTTCATACGTTTTTTTACGGCTATGGCCAGGAGCCCTCGAAAGGATAGCCCCAGGTCTCTCAACAGACATTATCCGCCATCGCAGCCTCATCTTCATCTTCTTTGTATTTGTGTATCTCGTATTTAAATACTTTATTCATTCATTCGCTTACTCACTCACTCATTCAATCATTTATTGGAGCGAAGCGAGCGTGGCTACATTCTTTCCCGATTGGGATTTTCGCTTTGTCCTCGAACTCCTCCCAAACCGCTCAACACTTTTTAATCAAATTTGACCCATAATGAAACATCTAGACATAGATGGCTTAGAAAAAATATAATCGAAAATCGGACATACCATCGAGGAATAATCACTTAAAGGAAAACAGACATCGACAAAAGAACTCGAAATCCGGCAAAACGCTTCACTCCATTTAGACTTACGGGGGACGGCAAGTGCACCTAGAACATTCATTCGTTCATTCTCTTATTCATCCATTCGATTATTCATTCATTCATGTTTATATGTACTGTTATAGGTCCCAGAGGGTATAATGCCCATGGCAATCTCAAAGAGCCTCTGCAGATTGTATTGTGGTGATTTACAGGCCTCACCAGGAGTTTTCGTACATATATGACAAATGCTCCTTGAATTCACAACAGACTGAGAACCTAGGTAAAAATGTTTACTGCAACTGTGACTTAATGCTAAGATGAGGGAGATGCCACTAAGATCAGAGGGGTTCAAGTCAACTTGACCAAACTAAGTCAAAGCATACATCTGCAGCATATTTTTTTTCCGCAAAACGCAGCTCAGTCGTATTACTTAAGGCCTGAAACTCAGTTATTTGTAAAAAATTGACTTCAGTGGCGGTGAAAGGGGTTCATGCAATTTGATCATGAACTTCTAATGTTCAGAGTTAGATGAGTTCTAAAAAGATCACAAATCTATAACCCTATATGTACACTTGGGTACCTTGTTTGCTAATAATAACATTTATAACGTGTGGCAAATTTTCGTCAATCATATAAAACTGTGGCAAGTCTTCGCTTTTTAACTAGTTGGTGCCCTAAATCGGTTCAGGAGTTTAGGCGTAAAAGCGTTACAGACAGACAGACTTAGGTACTGTGTGACCAGTTTTCGTTGTAGCGAGTCTACAACAACTCAAATTATTTTATCCGCAAAACACCAAAAAATCACAACCAATTATTCTGAGAAACGAGTTTGCAAACAAACACACATCACCATAATTGCTTAATATAAAAATAACGTTTATTAGTTACGCTCAAGCAGACAGACAAAAAATTTACTAATTATGTATAGCGGTCAAGCGTAAAACGTTAAATGTTACTGATGGTTTTGATTATTAAGAAAAGATTTGTCAGAGACGCTCTCAGCCCTGCCAGCCCAGTGTTCTGTAAACGACCACTGCTTTAAGCCACTTTTGCTATGGCTGGTAGGTTAGGGGCCCGAGTCTACTATTGAAAAGCCTTAGAATAGAACCAGAATCGCTGTTTTTAGCTGTCAAAATGTTAGTAGACTATCAAAAATGCAACTGACCAGCGGCCACTGGCGCGGTACGTGATTGTAGAATTCTATCGGCCGTCCGATAGAAGTCTGTTGGAGTACGATTGTAATAGTAGACTACGAAAAACTGTCAAAATTGTGCCGGTGGCTTTCTATTGAGCGACGAATTTTGATTTTATTTCGGCACGATGGAAATTGCAGACTCCGTCCGCAGCTTTTTTGCACTTATATTTTATGAGCGTTTCCACTCTTCGGAAGGTACGTTTAGCCGTTGTTCTCAAGGGTTAAATGAGTTCAAGTAAGTGTAGTCGTAAGACTTGATAGAACCCAGGACTCAGTTATCTAACTAACTATCGTCACGCTGTGTTCCTGACGGAGTACTCAGACAGGACAGATCGCCAGGCTTCGCGATCCATGCATAGTTTTTTCGCTTCTTCAAAATTCATCCATGGCTTCAAACATGCAAGTCTGGGTGTCAGAGTACTTTTGACTTTTCCGTTTTTGAGCAATCTGCTCACGTAGTCTTCATATGTAAGCCTCGGCCTACCCTGACTTCTTCTACACCCTACTTTGGCACAATATATATTCTTCGTTAATAATTCCTGACTTATTCGTTGGACGTGTCCAAGCCAACGGACACGCCCTTTTCCAGCTTAACGCTGACACTTTCATTCAAACCTGCATGTTGCGTATCACTTCGTTACATATTCGGTCGGCCAAGGTTACGTCGCACAATTTTCGAAGTGATCGCATCTCTTGTACTAGCACTGCGTTATGAATCGTGAGTCGTACTACTTTTACGATTCTTGTTGCTTTACTAATTGGGACAAAGCACCGTTAACTTTGTTTCCGGCAGCTACTCGCCGTTCTACATCCAAATCACATTTTCCGTCCGCGCCAAACATAGGGACTCCTTAAATACACAATTTAATTCACTTGTTCAATTGACTCAGTTAGGTCTTAGAATTTATGGTACCCTAAAAACCATCAAGATTGAATCATCAAGCTTAGCCCGCGAATCAAATCCCAATTACGCGGTTTGACTACCAAGCGCATTCCATTCATTTGACTAATGTGCCCCGAGGTGAACTTACTACCTTTATATGAGAAACCAGTAACTGTTGAAAAAAAAATTGCGAGGAATTTCGTATTTAATAGACAAAATAACGGGTGTAAGAAATCGAATTAAGGTCTTCTAGGTTCAAGCAATCTTTATCATCATCGACTAAAGAACGTGGTTCTATAATTCGATTAGTTAGATTACCAGACTTCATGATCTATGAATAATTCTTTCGCTTCCTGCAGATTCATTAATCGTTTCATAGATGCACGTCTAGGTATTCGGATATGTTCGTTTTGAGCAATATGCTCGCCTGGTCTTCGTATGTAGGTAAGTCTACCCAGTTTCCTACTACCCTTTTTCTTCTACTTTGCACATTTACATATATTCTTTGTCAAACGTTCCTCACTCATTCGTATGACGTGTCCAAACCAACGAATAAGTGATTAGCATAAAGTTATTAGCAACCAAGCCACAACCATTTCCAAAAAAGTAATTGCTGTCATTCAATAATTAAATTAAATACCTGCATTAGTAAAGAACATTTAAGCAAAAATACACAATCTTTCTAACGCGTTGTCGTAATAAACAGCACAGATGGCGCCTCTATAAAATTTTATACTTTTTAATCCATTAGTAGTCAGTCTCGAAATCAATTTAAAAAAAAACTACCGTCAATACAAAACCGCACATTTCACACCTCTCTACAATCATTTAACCTAACATTTTAATAATATTTATTCAAAATTTTTTCAATTCCAACCTCCTTGACCACTAAAAGATGACACTTACAGTAAAAAAAAAAACAATTTAATCCTCTATAGATCCTTTTACTATCTGCGGATGAGTCACTGTGCCACCCAGAGAGTCTGATAGTTGTAACTCTTTCACTCGTATGCCGCTGTCCTGTTCTTGCGCAAGTTTTTTTTCTCATTGAGGGGTTTGCTGTCAAAATAAGGATTATACGAGAGTTTGGATGGGTTTATGCCGATGTTTTGACGTTTGCAGTGACTTGAAAATAATTGAACTTATTTCAACATGAATGAATGAGATTGAATGTAGTTAGGTGCAGCTAAAAAATGGTTTCGTTGAATTGTAACCAAACAAAGAATTATTTATATTTTATTGACCTGAAAGGTACATTTTGTAGCGGCAGAGAGTGATAAATTGCTTTCTAGACATTCAATCATAGAATCTTCCCTCTTTTCCGTTCCCGAACAACACGGGCGGGGCAGAGATAACATCCTCTCATTGTGGGCACAATTGTTCCCAGAACCGAAAGATTCAGAAGATCTTTCTAGTGTATATAAGCATGGAACTCTCTGCCGGCGCACGCGTTTCCCTCCTCTTACAATCCTGGGTCCTTTAAGAGAAGCGTGAAAAGGTATATTTCTGCGCTGTCACCCTGAGGGTCGCTATCGGGGCTCTACCGGCTGAGATAGCGGTCCTCAGTCACAGATAGTCGTCTCTGCTTATTATTAGGCGGGCGGCGCCATTCTGACGTGTCAAACATTTAAAAATTAGAAATCGTAAACAAGTAACGTGCCCTTCAATATTGTAGCGAAGGAATCAAACGACTTCTAAACCGAAACCAGTTTCAAAACTGCAAGTGCTAGAAACTTCAAAATCGCCTATTCACGTATTCATGGTCTCCTGAATCGAATACCGCAACCGTTTGTCTTTATCTCTTATGGTCTTATCTTCTAATGTTTAGCCAGGTGTCACACAAATCGAATGATTATGGATGCAATTCTATACATTCGTACCGTGCAACTTTGCTAAGTACTTGTCGATGGCACCATAAGTCGCCTTAAGACGTATAAAGAGGTGGATTAATTCGTCAGTCTCGAGCAGATCACGGTCGGTGGTTTGGTTGGTAAACGCGTCTGGTGCGTTGAAAAAGATGACGCTGGTTCGACTAAAGCTCGTGTCCGAAAAAAAAATCCACTTTAATATATATATATTAAAATAAAATTAAAACTAGTTTACATTAACATTTTTTTCATGGCCTGAGTCACTCGGAGTTAGCAGCAGGAGATTGTGCCTTGTTTCTGGTGGTGGTGGAGAACTACGCCACAATCGATAGCTCCGCTTTGAGCACCTAACTGGGAAAGTGGCGGAAGACGCTAGTCTTTCCTAGTGAAGCTTGAGGTAGCGTTGCATTACTATAAGCTTCAGTACTCTGGGATCTGACGGAGACATACGTCAAGCGTGAGCTGGCTCTAGTCTAGACTCTGGTAGCTACCACAATGAATTAATAACTCTTTAAGCTCATATTTTGAACAGAGACAAAGGATCTGGTCCTTATTCGAAAGGTGGAGCGTCCAGTGGACTCGCAATCGCGTTCCAGACGGAACGGACGAATTATAGGTAAGCAGGCCACTGAAGGGAGACTAGATCAGATGGAAACTTAAATCTTCGCCAGATATCGTTTACCGTGAACTTCTTATTGAACGTGAAAACGTTGGTAGCGGCAGTAACTTGACTTAATCAAGGTATTCGATGACTTCTGCAGTATCAACGAGGCCTATCTTTCAGAAATCACCGTCAACTCTGCAGGCCAGTGTGGCCAAAAACAATCACCTGACAGCTTGCCACTACTAGGCTGAGATCTATACAGCCTATACTAAAATCTAACTGGTTTAACTTCACTGTCTAGTGTTTTCTCTCTCTATCATATCATCCATGCCTTTCTTCCCGAAGGGGTGGCCGAGGCATACTATATTTCTCCTTAAACATTTTTGTCTACGAGGCATACTATATTTGTCCTTAAACATTTTTGTCCCTCATAACAGGTGATAGCCCATAGCCGTGTAAGCCGCCCATTAGGCCTTCAACTTAACGGCTGTCATGTTACTTACTGGCAACCGGGATAATCGGCTTAACGCGCCTTCCAAAGAACGGAAACGCTCGTGAATAGAATTCGCACAAATCAATCACCTAGATGAGTAGGTAACAAGAATAAATAGTTTCAAAGTGATGGTTTTAAAAATCTTATTGCATAACGTCATCCATCGTGGCATTTACAAAAAAAGGAACCAGGAGATGTGAGTGATGACTTAATTTTTAGAACCACCGCGTGGTAACCGGACCTTGAACACCCGGTGGAGGAACTGGTGACCAGACGCATTCGAATAGTTTCGTATGAGTCAAAGGCAAATTTCTATAAAAAGATAAAAGATTCAGAAAAATTATTCGTTTTATATAACTTTAGGTATTTAAATAAATGGTTAATATGAAAAAACAAAGGTTAAAGAAAGTTCAGCAAGAAACACAAGCAAGCGTCTTGATGTCAACTCTCATTTTCTTCCAAAACCTATTCAGGTATTTAAAGTTCCGTATCGACCCTTTACAATAACTCAATAACTAACTAACTAAAATAACTTAAAAAAAATTTTTAAAAAATCAGTAAATCATCCGCTAAAGATTTTAGTTGTCAACAGATATTTGAGATTTGACTACTCTGTCAAAAAATTTCGTAACCCATACAGAGTCTAAGACGTCTTTATTTATTGATTTAAAAAATGACACTAAAAAGACAAACTGTCTCGTTTGATATTCACCAGGTAAAAAATTCAGTTACGAAGTACCAAATGACACAAAATTTCTTTTTTTTTATCGAAAAAAAACCATGTTGAGTCAAGTCTATATATAATTTTTCGTAATCTTGAATGATAACACTTGTACTATTACAAATTTTTACTTTTAACCAGACCAGTTTTGCCTCACGGCATTTTCAATATATCACCTTTTAGTATTAGTAATTAGACTTACGGCATTTTCAAAGATGATACCGATCATATTAAAAAGTAAATAACGTTGAATGGTACATGTTTTATCATTTAAGATGTGTAGCAAGTTTAACCAAATGTCATCAATCAAAAGTATAAACAGTAATTTTTTCCTAATGTTATCTGTACGCACAGAACAAGCATTGTGGAACTAATGTGTCGTGTGGCTGTACGCCTCTGTAACCCAAGCTGTGATATATGGTGTCTTTACACCATCCTCACAGCCTATCCCCACAATATAAATAGCGCAATATTAAACGCGGCTAGTTCGATTGATGAATATTAATATATATTCTAGTTTTTTTTTTCATAGATGGCTGGATGGTATTTTTTTTTGAGACGTCCAAAATTTTGTGGCTTGATTCATGGGGACAAAATTTTATTAATCACTTCGTATTTTAGCTAAAGATAAGGCTGTAAACGGCTGGAAAGCTTGACTACCTCGGAGGTGTAAATGGTATTGCATGCGACTGCCGCGTTGAGGTCCCGGGTTCGATTCTCGGGTCGGGACAAATATTTGTACGATACGCAAATGTTAGTTTCGGTGTTTGGTTATTTCTATAATATGTATGTATTTAAAAAATATTATTTTTATCAGTTGTCTACATCCCATACCACAAGCTTGTATTAGCTTACTTTGGGCTAGAGGGCGTTGTGCAAAAAATGTCCTACAATGATTATTTTATTTATTTATGATCTAGGATAAGGCTCAAGCTGCATATGATAAAGTAGTTAGGTAAAATTATATTATATTATCTGTGGTAAAAATCAGTGCGTACTAATATTATAAAGGTGAAAGTTTGTGAGTGATGTGCGAGTTTAATTTCCGAATTTCAAACAACAAATTTCGAAAAATTTGCTATAGAGGTAGCTGACACCCTTTCACACATAAACTACTTGTTTTGTTGGGAACAGGTTCCTCTATGAAACGGGTATGAGCAAACTTCACTACGCGGGTTTCACTCAAGTCAAAGATAGTGGTAACCAAGTAGGTACAATATTATAAGCAATTTTGAAAAGAAATTAGTATACTAACTTTTTTAAATTTAAATTTTAATGTCCTAAAGTATTTCACTCACGAGCGGGACTCGAACCAGCGTCTTCTGGTTCAACGCACCAGACTCGTTTACCAACTACACCACCGTGCCCTGCTCGAAACTGACGAATTAATCCACCTATTTACGGCGCCATCGACTGGCACTTAAAATTAAAATTTAGGTACAAAGTTCTAAAAAAGGTTGACTTTAAGAGGTTTTCTTTAAGAGGTTTTCTTTAAGAGGTTTTCTTTAAAAACTGCATGACAACTGCACACTGAATGTATATTTGACTGGTGCATTTATATCACCAGGTGCAACGGGGCCTTATCGAAGTCTTCAGGGCCCAAGCCTCATCAGCCCTTCGTCCACCTGCTAACTAACGGAGGATCTATAAGGACTCTGAATAAATATTAAAAGAAGAAATATTGTGCCCCAAGTGTAACGAACATAAAAAAGATTACCTATTCTTTTTTATGTCTCTTACTCTCGAGTCCTCTCAGTCTTCTTTTGTCTACTTGCTTTCCAATTTAAAAAAAAGATTAACTTTCTTCACGCTGTATCCCTGACGGCGTAGTCAGGGAGGACAGACGCCAGGCTTCGCGATCCATGCATACTCCTTTCACTTCCTGCACATTTATTAATTGCCTCAAACATGCACGTCTAAGTATCCGAGTACTTTTGACTTTTCTTTCCCAATTTCTTCTTTTAATCATCTTCTGTAGATTGGGCGGTCTTGGCAAATATTAAAAAAAAATTACTAGTGAATGAATGTAAGTCTAAAATTTGAATCTATGATTCAACGTTTTATCCAAACAACTTAACTCCATCAACCCATTAAACTGCTCAGACTATTAAATACTTACCATTGTGCTAACCCGGTGCTAACCAAACGCAGCCGCTCAGGCGGCCATTTTAAACTAATTTGACAGCTGTCAAAATAGCATTTAGTCTATGACGGATGAAGGTGATAGCGTTTAATGGCCGATTTGGTAGCGTGCTACTGTTTTGTTTGGTTTTTAAAGATTACATAGACAGTTTATAGGAAAAGGGGTTATAAGAGTTGTTGATTCATCTTAGGAGGTATTTCTTAATGGAGTAACTCGCACCAAAACAGCAAGTCGGAAGCATACAGCAAATGGTTTAGAAACCTAAACATTTCCTATTAGTCTATACTAATATTATTAGGTTGTGGAAAAAGTCTTTTCGCATTTAGTATGTATATACTTGTAATAAAAAATCTTAGGTTGTACTACTTTTATCTGGCTGATTTTGATAACATTAAAAAGGTTACATTTAAAAAAAAGAAACAAACAAGTAAAAATTAGTTTCCCGCTATTTTTCATTTGTATTTCTTTTTGTCAAAATGAGTGAATCTAATGAATAAATTCAATACATTTTAAAGTTTTACAAAAAAAAGGATAAAAAAGCAACGCAAACCGCGAAAAAAAATTGTGACGTTTATGGACCTAATGCAGTGTCAGCAAGAGTGGCACAAAATTTGTTTAAGCGTTTTCAATCCGAGAAATTTGATGTTAAAGATGCACAGATAAAATTGACGCAATTCTTGAAAAAGTTGAGCAAGATCGGCATATCAGCAGTTACGAGGTAGCTGAAGAACTGGGGATTGACCACAAAACAGTTTTGACCCATTTGAAAAAAGCTGGATTTACAAAAAAGCTCGATATTTGGGTGCCACACGAGCTGACTGAAAGAAACCAAATGAACCGTGTACTCATTTGCAATTCTTTATTGAGAGGTAATGAAACTGAACCGTTATTAAAAAGATTGATAACTGGTGATGAAAATTGGATCACGTACGACAAGAACGGGCGAAAAAGGTCGTGGTCAAAGGTCGGTCAGGCTTTACAGACTGTGTCAAAACCCGGGTTAACTCGCAATAAGGTGATGATGTGAGTATGAGGGGATTGGAAGGGCATTATTGTTCATTTTGAGCTTTTACCGCCGGGCAGAACCATCGATTCGGATCTTAACTGCCAACAACTGATGAGATTAAAGCAAGGAATTGAGAGAAAGCGGCCGGAATTGATCAATAGAAAGGGTGTGGTCTTTCATCACAATAATGCTAGACCACACACATCTTTGGCCACTCAGCAAAAATTAGGGAGTTTAGCTGGGAGGTGTTAATGCATCCGCCATATAGCCCTGACCTTGCACCTTCAGATTTCCACCTGTTTCGATCTCTTCAGAATTCTTTAGGCAGTGTCAGGTTAACATCAAAAGAGGACTGCCAAAACTACTTGTCACGTTTTTTTGATCACAAGTCCCAAAATTTCTACAACAATGGGATCATGTCACTACCCACAATATGGCAAAAAGTCGTTGAGCAAAATGGTACATAATGTAAATATTATTAAATGTAAAATAACTTTTAAAAAAATCTCTTGAGTTTTCATATAAAATACGAAGAAACTTTTTCCCCCACCTATAAAGAAAAAAGATTTGTAAGTTTTTTTGTAATCAAAAAGAAGCTTAAATTAGCTTACTTTGGTGGTCGTAGTAGTGGTCACTTTAAATATTTTAAATATGGTATGACATGCAAAATAAAGATTTTTTAACTGTGTATAAAAAATTTACACACAGCTCAGAAACTACTGGGACGATATTAAAAATTCTTTCACCAATAAAAAGCCACATTCTTCGTGAGTAACATAAGCTATATTAGGTTTTCAAACAGTTTAGGGAACAGTTTACGAAATCTTGAATAGGAATCTTCACCACGCGGGCGTAGCTTCAGGCATCTGCTAGTGATTTGATTTGATTCGAGGGAAATCAATCAAATCAATCATCAGCTAGTAGTATATATAATAAACAAATGCTTCTCGTTTTTTTGTACTAACAAAATGGGCATAAATAAACATTTTGCAGCCTCGTCCAACTTTGGCAGCACTACCAAGGCACAAGCAATTGACCTTATTTCATCTCTTCCAAAACCCAACTAATCACCATTTGTCTTTGATTTCTTTACTGCTTGTGATGTTAGGAAGGCCGTTATAGCAATTTCATGAAATGCAACCGGTGTATGACGTTTCCTATCCTTAATGAACTCCTTCCCATTATATGCTACATCTTCAACTATTCCTGATCAGCTTAACGACTGGCAATTTGCTAGCAACCAGGACCAACGGCTTAAAGTGCCTTCCGAAGCACGGAAACGCTCGCAAATGTGAATGTCACAAAGGGTCACCCATATGTAACCTGTAGCGAAAGTTGCTTAACGCAGTGATCGTTTACAGAAAACTGAGTCAGTGGGGCCACGAGCACTTCATCGAAATTCAATCATTTAAGCAAATATTTTGATTAACCACATCTGTTTCCCGTCTTTCTACAATTTCGTGACACCGAACATCATTTAAAAGACGTTTAACATACGCCATATCAAATTCAATTGTATCCAATTCACAAAGCTATTAATAACGATACTAAAATAAGATGGTAGTGTTTTATTTTAGAAGTCAATTTTAATCGTGTGTGGCCACCATATTAAATTTTATTGACATAAAACATTTTTATTCAGTCGCGTAATAAAGGTGTTGTGTACTAAAAGCTGTGCTGTAAAAAACATCTCTCTCTTCTTTCTTCAAGAAGCGCACGTAACCCCGCTAGTTTTATCTATACTAATATTATAAAGCTGAAGAGTTTGTTTGTTTGTTTGGTTGAACCCGCTGATCTCAGAAACTGCGGGTCTGATTTGAAAAATTCTTTCGGTGTTGGATAACCCATCTACCGAGGAAGGTTTTAGGCTATATATTATCACACTACTACCTTGGAGAGCGGAGCAGTAATCATAAATGTCGACAATACAGATATTTTTTTAAGCATTTTTGTAGAATATAAACGACGGGATTAAATACACCTACGGGAGTTCAAAGTATGTCTCGGGTGAAGCCTGAAGGGTCACCTAGTGTTATATAATCGTACACTGTTTTAGTGATCTTTCACATGGCTGGTCCTTAGATGGGTTTTCTGAGGATCAGCCCTAGCAGAAGATGCTGAATGCAGTGATTGTTTATAGAACATTGAGTAAGCAGGTCCCACCTAACAGTAGCTGAGCCCATTGCCGTATTTAAATGGACAGGCGCAGGTTGGGGCGACCTGCTGTTGAAATTTCTCAAGCCGCTCCCTATAAGGCTTTCAACTGGACTTAACCGACTGCAATTTTGCTGGCAACCGGGACCAACGGCTTAACATGCCTTCCAAAGCACGGGAACGCTCGCCAATGTAAAATCCAAAAAGTGATCACCCATCTGCAACAGTTGCTTAACGCAGTGATCGTTCACAAAAGAGTGAGTTACGGAGTTACGAGCACTTAGTATAAAGTAATTCTTAAATTTTGTTTTACATAATAACTGATATTTACTGTACGTCAATCATTAATATATTTTATAGAATCTGTTTTGCTCTATACAGAACTTAATAGTTTATTTTTAGCAGGGCTGTCGCGCGATAAATCATAGCTCTGTGATGTCAACCCTACATCTAAGTGTTGAAACTGTAATGTTGGTACGCTACACTTGTGAGTAGGAAGTTTACTAATGCGTTAAGTTGGTGGTCTTGCTTCTGAGGATAACATCTGGTTTATCAATGAGTAAATGTTAATAAATTAAACGTTGTTATTTTTATTGTTTATGAATGAATTCTCGCTTTTACGTACATATAAACTGGCAATTATCTGTCCAAAAGCGAACTACTGCTGTTTTCTTTGGATTTTAATTCGTCACGGCAATGGGCTCACAGCCTGTTACGTGGGACAGAATGCCTCTGCCTAACCCTTCGGGGATAAATGTGTGATAATATGTATGTACGTTTAATTAGTTGAAGGCTTGCTTTCTTCGTAAATTGTTGATCATAATAAATAATAAATATTCTGGGCCATTTTTTTTACACAGCGCCGTCTAACCGAAAGTAAGCTAATATAAGTTTATGGTATGGGATATAGTCAACTGTTAAACATACTTATATATTTCCATATACATTCATACTATATATAGGAAACTCCGAAACTAACCTATGCGGATCACGTGATTTGAACTTTAAATTGACATGTCGCATGCCGGAAACAAAGTTAACGGTGCTTTGTCCCAGTTAGTAAAGCGACAAAGCATCGTAAAAGAAGCACGAATGGCGATTCATAACGCAGTGCTAGTGCCAACTTTGCTTTACGGTAGCGAAACCTGGGTATGTCAGCAGATGCATGAAAGTAAATTGAATGCTGTGGAGATGCGATCACTTCGAAAATTGTGCGGGCGTTACCTTGGCCGACCGAATACGTAACGAAGTGATATGCAATATGGCAGGTTTGAATGAAAGTGTCAGCGTTAAGCTGGAAAAGGGCGTGCTCCGTTGGTTTGGACACGTCCAACGAATGAGTGAGGAACGATTGACGAAGAATATATATTGTTCAAAAGTAGAGTGTAGAAGGAGTCAGGGAAGGCCGAGACTTACATATGAAGACCACGTGAGCAGATTGCTCAAAAACGGAAAGGTCGAAAGTACTCGGATACCCAGACGTGCGTGTATGAAGCGATTGATGAATCTCGAAGAAGCGAAAGAAGTATGCATGGATCGCGAAGCCTGGCGATCTGTCCTCTCTGACTACCCCGTCAGGGATACAGCGTGAAGATAGTTAGTTAGTTAGTTTTGTCTCGTAATAATAACGGATAATTTAAATTAAAAAAAAAAAAATTCAAAACTTTCATCTGGAATTAAAAAAAAAACAAAACATCACAGCCTACACCATCCACACCATCTTTGATTCGAATACACAAAGCATTTAACCCTCCTAAAATAGAAACAATATTTTGGACGACCCTACACACGTTTAAATCTGTCATCTCAACGATCTCGCTAACTAATATGGTTACTGATGTATTTACGAGGTAATATTTGTATTTCTTCAAAGTGAAAGAGGTGGCAATGAGTTTCTAACGGCCTATGGTAGGGGTAATGAGTATTGAAAGATTAGAGTTATAAGAATGTGTGAGATTCATGTGTCAACAGAGAAAAGTTCAAGTTGTTGTTATTATTTGTCTTCACCCACCTAGGGCAGGCAAAGGAAACTCAGTTCATACAGCCTTGTCTTTAGCATTGAAATTTTCTTAGTATTTAAATTTTGTCATGTCCAGTCCTTTGTCGATGTCAAGTCGAGTCCTAGGTCCTGTTTCCTTGCCTCCAGTAAAGCGATGGTGATTTTACTGGAAGTCCCTGGAGCTTGGATATTGGAGTATAGGAAACTCTAGACTTGTACCATAGATTTCTTTAATGCCTTGCCTCTTATTTTCTCTTTGGGCTTTAAGGTATTGTCTGTTTATCAGCAGAACAGGAACAAGACAAGTGTCTTTCATATATTTAAACTAAAAAAGGACCAAATAGCCAGACACATTTTTCTTAATCAATCAACCCGCAACATTCCATAGGCATCGAAAATCAAGAATTCAAAAAGAGAACCACATCGATTCCAAATTAACTTTTTTAATAACGGCCTGAGACGAGGGCAAAAAAATATTGTCAGCCTACTTAGTGTACCATAGACAAATTGGGTATAATTTCTTTTCTTATAAAATTGATCAGCCCGTTGTAGATAAGTTTAAAAACTGATGGATAAATGCTAATAGTGCAATTAATATCCGTCTAAAAAGATAAATGTAGTGAGAAGCTGTTTTTAGGGATCCGTAACTAATAAATTGTTTAGTATTCGAGATTTTTTTATTTCTTTTTAGATAAAATGTCACAAGTTTAGCTTTATATACTATCATATATGGTGAATCATATGAATGATACGATTTCACGAATATACCGTAAGGTAAATTACTGAAATTCTTTCGGTGAGCCCATTGCCGTGTTGAAATAGACAGACGCAGGCTACCTGCTTTAGCAAATTATCAAATCGCCCATAAGGCCTTCAACTTGACTTCACGACTGCCATGTTACTAATAAACCGGCACCAACGGCTTAACATACCTTCCAAAGCACGGAAACGCTCGCAAATGCAAATACCACAATGTATTTTTTTTTCTTTTTTTTTGTGAATGAGTTAGGGCGTAGACTGAGAGAGAAGAAGGAAGACCCTCGCGCCGAATCGTGGTTGGTGCAATGGCCGGTCTTTGCACCAACCACGAACCGGCGCGAGGGTACAACAAATACCTCTATACTCTTTGGATGCATTTTTTTTAATAATTATTTAATGGCCTGGTTTCTAAGACCTTTTAGCCAAATTTATTATATATTTTTTCTTCAATCTTATCTTCTAATTAGTCCTGTCCAGTCGATGTCGTGTCCTCAGGCTACGTCCTGGTCCTTGCCCTCAGTATAATGGTGATTCTTATACTAAGGTTGTCAGTAGACGCTTCGCGGCAAGAGAGAAAATAGCATTTCACTGCATATATATCATTGTCTTTCACTATAGCACGTTAACACAACTTTTATGTCCAAGAAACCACCACTCCCGCACATAAAACAAGATAAATGCACTAGTTTTAGAAAATAATATAAAGCAAGCGTCCGCACTTGTCACTCTTCCCGCCAAATGTCCTCTTTGGATGCAAAGAGGTAACGCGACCAGAGTGATGGGCACTTTTGTACCAGGTACTATTATTAATACTGTAATTTAGTAGTTAGTCAGTTTTGATTTATCTATCACGCCTTTTCCCCGAAGGGATGTCAGAGTCATATTAAATACCCACTTTTCACCAAGTGTATTCCTGTCCCACGTAATAGGTGGTGAGCCCATTCCCGTGTTGAAATAGACAGACGCAGGTTGTGGCTACCTGCTGTTGAAATTTTTCAAGCCGCCCATAAGGCCTTCAACTTGACTTAACGACATGTTACTGGCAACCGGGAACAACGGCTTAAAGTGCCTTCCGAAACCTAAAAAAATGCTTAATTATTTGCCCGATTTATCGACATTTATGATTAGGTACTGCTTCGCTCTTCTCGATAGTAGCGTGATGATATTTATCTCATAGCTTTTCTCGATAAATAGGCTATCCAACACAAAAACAATTTCAATTCGTACCTATACCGTTTCTGAGATTAGCGCGTTCAACCAAACAAATAAATTCTTCAGTTTTACAATATTACTAGCTGACCCGCGCAATTTGGTTAGCGCCACTTAATAGATTTGTTACAAAAATGTGACAAATGAAGAAATGCTGGACCGTTTTGGTCGAAACTTCACATAAACCATCTACTAAATAGTCCGAACAAAGTATAAACAATTGGTTTGGATAGGTGAGCCCGTTCTTGAGTTATAAAAATACAACGTAAAGTGGCATTGATTTTTATATCTACTCGTATAGCCGTATAGATTCATGGAAATAGTTGAATCCACAAATAAAGCTGTTCTAAAGCTTTAAATGTAGCCGGGAAGACGTTAAGATGAATGCAAGTGATTGTATCTTTAAGTATTGTTGATATATATATTCTTTTTCTTGCAAAATACACTTCTTATGAGCGAACGTGGGCGAAGCATGGCCTTTGTTGTTTTATAGTTTTAATATACAGGTTGTTGCTTTTTCGTTGAATGTTGCTGTCTCCCTTACTCGCGCCTAATAGAGACGAAAGTAGAAATAATACCGCGTGACAAGATTACGTCCGACTGTCGGCGATAATCGCAGCCTTGTGTCTGCCATTAGTCTATAGTAGTGAATCGACTAATCGTATAAGTAATCGGTGATGCCTTGGTTTGTATGAAATACTAGAGAACCCCCCGGCTTCGCCCGTGAATTACTTCGTCTACTTGACTCACGTCGCACCTATTTAATCCCGTCGCTTATGAATTTTACAACAATGCATGCAAAATTGCCCGAATTGTCGACATTTATGACTACTACTCCGCTCTCCACGGTAGCAACGTGATGATATATAAGTTATAGCCTTCCTCCATAAATGGGCTATCTAACACGAAAAGAATTTTTCAAATCCGACTAGTAGTTCTTGACATTGGCGCGTTCAACCAACCAAACAAACAAACTCTTCAGTTTATAATAATAGGATACATAAAGAGTTCGGCGTCTCTAGTAGGCCTCGTTGACTCAGTGTTCAGTAAACGATAACTGCGTTAAGCAACATTCGCTATAGGTGGTCCTTGGATGGGTGACCACTTTGTAGAATTTTCATTTGCGAGTGTAGTAAATATGAATACAAGACTTCTCAAAAGCAAATGGGCAGGCCACATCTGTCGACTAGATAACATAAAATGGACTAAAACAGTAATAGTATGAAATCCAGGAGATGGTGTAAGACGACAGGGAAGGCGAAAGAGCAGGTGGCGCGACATATTTAATGAAAGGCTTGGAGCAGACTGGATGAAAACGGCAAGAGAAAGAGGAGACCCCTCCCTCCGCCTTCCGTTCCCGAACAACACGGGTGGGGCAGAGATGTTATTCTCTCACTGTGGACACCATCGTGCCTCGAACCGAAAAATTCCGTAGATCTTTCTTATGTCGCACCATAAAAGCATGGAACTCTCTGCCAGCGCACGTGTTTCCCTCCTTTTATAATCCTAGGCTCTTTAAGAGAAGCGTGAAAAAGCCTATTTCTGGGCCGTCAAGATGGGGGTCGCTCTTGAGGCCCTGCGGATTCAGATAGCGGCCCTAATTTTTGCTTACCATCAGGCGTGTGACGCAATTTTGACGTGCCACATTTAATAAAAAAAAATAAGGAGAATGGAGAGCGTTAGGGGATGCCTATGCCGCAGAGGCAACTTCTACATAGATAGCATGTATGTAACAGCAATAAAGGCTTTTTTATTTATTTATTTTTACAGGCCCTATATTCAGGTAGAGTTTAGCTACAGATGAAAAAGACGACAAAATATTTGACTGGTAAAATAAGTAGAAAATACTTCTACCCACATTCCTATGCGTAAAAATGGTTATGTTATTATGAAATTCATGACGGGCATGTATGAAACGATTAATGAATCTGCAGGAAGCGAAAGAAGTACCTATGCAAAGATCGCGATGCCTGGCGATCTGTCCTCTCAGACTACCCCGTCAGACTTAATGACTGCCATTTTACTGGCAACCGAGATCAACCGGTTTGTACGACAACGAAAATGTAAATGCCACAAAGTGGTCACACTGTGACCAGCTATAGCAAAAGTTGCTTAACGCAGTGATCGTTTACAGAACACTGAGTTCGCGAGACCACGAGCGCTTCTTTAACACATTTTATTTAATATCTTTAGAACAAAAACAACAGTCTGTATATGAACATTGACATCTATATCATCAACGTGTGAGGTCTATAAAGCCATTGAGCTCTGCCCACGCCTTCACAACGCAGTCGTGAACATATACACCAAACAAATGACTATCCAAAGCGTGTGAAATATTGTTTTATGTAGGTACAAGTTTCAACTTTAAGTTGGTTCATAAGCTTTTAAGTGCGGGGGTCTTTAGTGATTTACAAGTCATAAATTAAAATTAAACTAACAATGAAAATAAAATAAAATTAATAAATAAATATCGATGGGACAACTCACACAACGCCATCTGATTTCAAACTAAACAGAGCTAGTACTATGGTAACCAGATAACTGATAAACATACTTATTATATTCCTAAATACATACATATTATAGATAAATAACACCCAGACACAGAATAAATCTAGTTTTATCCTGGGTGGGAATAGAATCTACGACCTCTTGCGTAGCAGTGGGATACACTCCCACCGCGCTACATAGGCAACTAACCTTGCTAACTCAGTGTTTCTGTAAACGATCACTGCGTTAAGCAATATTTGTAATGGCTGGTCTTCGGATGAGTGAGTTCTTTATGGTATTTCCATTCCCTTTTTAGCTGCTTGATAATTATCAACAGCTGGTCGCCATGACTTGTGTCTGTCTATTATCTATCTATATATATTGATAAACAAACTAACACCACTTAATATTACGGACGGCTCATACAGAGGGAACAATCTTCGCCAGAATCAGTTGTTTCATAAAATCGTTTCTCTGTCGAATGATAGAATCTTGAAATGCTTTGCCAGTGCATGGATTTTCATGGTTTTCCTGCTCTTACAACCCCGGGTTCTTCAAGAGGAGTGACCTATAAGAGTAACTTGCTAACTTCAACTTGCTAAGATCACCATGACTTCCATCAGGTGGCGTTACTTTGACGAGCTAAATATAAACAAGTAACGCGCCCTTCACTATCGTAGAATCAGATAACTTCTAAACCGAAACCAGTTTCAAAACCCCAAGTCGTAGAAACGTCAAAATCGCCTAAGTACGTATTCATGGTGTCCTGAATCGAATACCGTAAACCGTTTGTCTCTGTCTCTTATGGTTCCTGAGAAATAGATGCGTACAGACGGACGGATAGACTGAGCCGTTTTATAAGACTATTCTAAACTCTAGGATTTAGAAGTGCAAAAGAGAGAATAAGGACTTAAGGTTTTTGCTGTAAGGTTTTGCATCTGCTGACTAATTAATTCTAAAGAATTCTGAAATTCTTTGGACACGTTTCCAGAAAGGTGAACTCGATCGAGAGACTTGTGGTGCCGTGTAGAGGGTACAAGATCACGGTGTCGGTCTTCCAACTGCTGGATCGTTTTTATTAGATCCTCTACTAAATCGATCGCAGTAGAATGTACTCGCAAAACAGTAAATAGGCGTAAATGGAGACACATCGCACAAAGTGCAGCTACCCTCACAGCGACTAATGAAGGTAACCCGCTACCATTTTCATCAACTACAGCTACGAACTCTGACAAGAGTGTCCAACTAAGAAGAAGTCTACTTAATGGGACAGGCCCTGTTCTCTTAAGTCGTATAACTGGCAAGCTTGAAATGCTACATAACTTTTACGCTCGCGGGCGAGTAAGTAGGTATGTATGTAAAAATATAAATGACCACCGCTGTTCATTTAATTCCGTTTATTAATAATGAACACACGCATGTTTTGACAAATTAATTTTGCTCAGGAGTTTACCGATAATTATATTCTGTGGTAGGGTTGACACTTTAAAATATTCTTTTTTAATTTGTGCAGATATTCTTCGATCTCTTTCACACTACACAAATAAAAAATCCACTAATAATATCTATGGCAGAAGTATCAAAAAATCACAAAAAATAACATGAAATGTATTGTACTAAAGGTGAGGGTAGAATGAGTCGGGGTAGACTAAAGTTATTAGATTGCTCAAAAACAAAAAGGTCCAATTGAGAAGGTGGTCTGAAACTTAATGTGGCGAAGACCGAGTACTTGGCACTAAACGCGACAGATCCCAGATCCGTCCGCATAGGCAGTGATTTGGTCCAGCCCACGGACCAGGTTAAATACCTGGGATTTTTATTTCACACGTCCAGTGACATCGATTGCTATGTCAAGTCACGCATTAATGCCGCGTGGGCCAAATGGCGAGAGATGACCGGTGTCATTTGTGACCAAAAAATTGCCAATCCGGTTGAAGGGTCAGGTCTACAAAACCATCATTAGACCTGCCCTTTTACATGGCAGTGAGGCGTGAAAAAATATTGGAGCGAAAAAAGAAGGATCTGCGTGTCACGGAAATGAAGATGCTGCGGAGAATGTGTGTAGTCACGCGGATGGACCGCGTGAGGAACTCTCGTATCCGCAGCGGTCTTCACGTCCGAGACATTGCAGAGTGTCGCCTTCGTTGGTATGATCATGTCTTGCGTCAACCGCCGGCTACGTGGGAAACAAATGTCTAGTTTAATTACAAAGGTTGAAATCTGAGAAATTAAAAGACAATAATAAAAATGAAAAGAATTCTCTTTAAATCTGTCAGTGCAAACGATAAAGATAACTTTTTCGTTTTCACTGACAGATTTATAGAGAATTCTTTCTCTCACTTTTTCTCTTACTTTCTCTTTCTACCTCTGTCATTTTAATATAAACTAACAGACACAGCTAAAATCTCCTTGTATGGTCCACTTCGATGGACCGCTTAACGCAACTGCAGTTTGCGGGATCGAAGAGAGGACTATTGAAAGCATGCTTCAAAATTCTGATGTCTACCCTAGGGCCTGTTGTGACAGATCACCGGCATCCATGTTTTTTGTTTTTATATGTGGCCCGTCAAAATGGCGTCACCCGCCGCCCGGTAAGCAAAGACGACGACGCGTAATTGGGGACGCTATCTCAACCCGCAGGGCTCCGATAGCGACGCTCATCTTGACGGCCCGGAAATATGCCTTTTCACGATTGTCTTAGAGAACCCAGGATTGTAAGAGGAGGGAAACACGTGCTCTAGTAGAGAGTTCCATGCTTTTATGGATAAGATCTACGGAATCTTTCGGTGAATGGACCCGGATATCTTCTTACTGCGTCTTGATTGCTCAAAAACGGAACGGTCAAAAGCACTCAGATACCCATACGTGCATGCATGAAACGATTAATGAATCGCAGGAAGCTAAAGATGGATCGCGAAGCCTGGAGATCTGTCTTCTCTGACTACCCCGTCAGTGATACAGCGTGAAGATAGTTAACTAAACCAATTATCTGCTCGCTGTATCCCAGACGGGGTAGTCAGAGAGGACAGATCGCCAGATTTCGCTATGCATGCATACTTCCGTTTTGAGCAGTTTGCTCACGTGGTCTTCATGTGTAAGTCTCGGCCTACCCTGACTCCTTCTGCCCTCTACTTTCGCACAATATATATTCTTCGTCAATCGTTCCTCACTCATAAGATAGTTAGTTTAAAGAGCAAATCTTCTGTCACATTATAAGTATACATTCAAATTAAATAATAATGATTAACAAGTAATGATTTTAATAGCCGTTGACAACCCTAGCCTAGCATCTGGGTGGCCCTCACGTCCGATACCGTGGCAGTCTAAAATAAAACGATAGCGCGCGAACGAGAAACACTATGTGACGTCATAGCTGTTGTCCCACTCACACGCTGAACAAACGCAGTAAGTAGAGCTCCTGCGAATGTAAAGTAATGTGTATTCAGTAATCAATGATGCTGTTAACAAAAAGATGTACATATTTATCAGTCTCGCCTTTATCCCCGAAGAGGTAGGCAGAGACATGCTTACACGTCCAGATTTTACCGTTTTTTGGCGAGCATGGTGAGCCGTGTAATTCGCCCATACGGCCATACATGTTACCGGTAACCGGGACCAACTGCTTAACGTGTCTTCTGAAGCATGTGAATGCTCTTCGTAACTCTTCGTATCCATAACAGAATAGTGAAATATGCTTTTAAGTTTCAACGCAGTGATCGTTTACAAAACCCGATGGTGGTTGGGCTTTTAGTTCGTCGCGCTTGGAATCCAGTTTTGAAAGCCGATGAGTCTCAGGCCCGTATTCCAGAACGTTTCTCAATACTCAATCAACGCTTGAGGCTAGTTTTTGCCTTATAAAATCAACTCTCAAGCGTCGATTGAGTATTGAGAAACGTTCTGGAATACGGCTCTCAAAATCAGACACTTGCCGTTGTACCAGTGATCACTCTCTGCGATAAGCCGCTAGCTCTTCCCACTGCGATGGATTTACGCCACAACCCTTCATCCCACTTAAGCACATCCTTAACACTTAAGAGTTACATACTTATAAATATTTAATACATTGCATTTCTTTCTTTAGTCATAATATTAAAAAAAAAATTTTTTGTTAATATCAATGGTGAGAAATAAATATACTATGAGTATCCTTAAGCCTGAGACACAGGACTACCTAGTTCAGGCAAGTTTATGACTGAATCTATATTAATTGTGTACTTGTCGTTTTACGTTTTGATTTAGCGAACTCTGTAATATTAAGAAACTATATATGTCATTAGATAAGTAGGTAACATAGACACTATTGAAATTGTAGATGTGATTGATGAATAAATTTGTTATTGTATATATTGTATATTGTATTGTCCTAGATCTGGAAATATTTTTGTTATTTTTGTAAGTATTGGACAACCATTGTATACAAAACAAGCGTTCAATAAACCAACATTAACTTGTTCAAAATGGCTTGTAATCTTTATAAATGAATACTTGCAGTTGGTGGCGGAGGGGAATGGCGCGAAACTTGTAAACGTCAAATTTGACAGGACGCCATCTTACCCTGCCAATAACCCCGGGGATAATTGCGCGAGCGATTAGTCAAAGAGCGTCTTAAGAATGACCTCTTTTACAATGTAATGTAACATTGATAGGAAACCATGTTGGTGTATTTTGTATGACATTTTCCATGCCTCTCGAAAGGAACGTCAAGACGTTGGTTCTGGTTGCCAACAACATTTTCATGGGCCTTATCGCCGTCCGCCACCAGATGCTTCGATAGCAGTTCGTACGGCCTTTATACCGGTAAAACTCCACATGAGGTATCTGGGTCTCATTTTAGACTCGAGATGGCGCTTAGATGAGCATTTCCGCTTGTTCTATACCGGGGTGATAAGATCCATGGCGCTATATGGAGCACCAGTGTGGGCGGAATCCCTGACCGTCTGCAACAAACCGTATCTCTGGCAGGCTCAGCGCGTAATAACGGTCAGGGCTATACGCGGATACCGCACTGTTTCAGCGGAGGACCGCACTGTTTCAGCGGAGGCATCCTGTGCACTAGCTGGAACACCCCCCTGGGACTTAGAGGCGGAAGTGCTCGCAGAGGTCTATCGATTGACGGCACAGTACCGAGTGGATTCCGGTTATCGACCTCCACCTGAGGTAGCCCGAGGGTGGCGCGAAGCTGCCCGAGGAGCCAACATGGCTCAGTGGCCGTCCCGACTGGAGGTTCCACGAGCCGGTCATTGTACCCTTGAGGCACTCCAGCCTGTAATTGTTGAATGGGCAGGGCGGGAGCACGGAACCTTTACTTTCCGACTGACACAGGTGCTTTTCGGGCATGGATGCTTTGGAAGGTACCTGTCTCGAGCACACTCTCGAGGCTTGCTCAGCTTGGGAGTTGCAGCGTCGGGACCTTCGTGCAGTCATAGGAGACGATCTTTCGCTGCGAGCCATACTACGTTCTATGGCTCGTAGCGACAGCTGCTTTACCGCGGTCGCTGCCTTTTGCGTGGACGTTATCTCACAGAAGGAATCGGCGGAGCGGACCAGGGAGGCAGATCCCCTCTCTGATTCCCGTGCCGTCGACGGCGAACCGGGCGGACAAGGCGCTCTTACGCGCGCCTTATGCCATCCTGAATGTGGCTGCGGGTGGATGGAACGGGGTTAGTCCTCCACCCGCAAAACAGCCTCCCGCGAAGGGGTGATGACCGTGTGTGCCAGGACATCGCCCGCCCGGAGTCCGCATGCCACCCGCGGGCTAGCGTTGAGTGGGTCGTTGAAGTTTTGCCACAGCCCCCGACGACAATCTCTCTTTATGCGCAGAGCAGGCACACGGCAGGTTATTTTAGTGGATGGGAGCCCCACACACACCCCGGGAGACCCTGCTCCCGGGACAGTGCGGAAGTGACATTTTTTCCTGTCAAAAAAAAAAAAGTTGCCAACAACATGGCAGCCGTTAAAACAAGTTGAAGGCATTACGGGCTGCTTGAAAATGTTCAACATCCCGTTCATTTCAATATGGCAATGGGCTCAACACTGCTACATGCAACGTTTCTGCCATACATATTTCTGGAATCAAAGATAGCTCACATAGGACCCGCAATATATTAATAGCGTTGTGGTTCCCTTTTTCTACAGGATTTACACCATAGTTGCATTCCAGGTCTCCCGCTGAGCAAAGGAGGGAAGAGGCGTTACGTTCTTTTTCCAACTCCGTCAAATTATTTCCTGATTAATTTCGTCGCGGTTTCCAAGACATTCTAAACTTTCCTAGTTTTTGGTCATTGCTGTAGATTCTGGTTTACAGGAGACACAGTAATGGGAATAAGGGTGGGATTAGACCCATAATATGGGCGTGACTGAAACGTGACAATATGACAAAATAGCACCTCCCCAGTTGTACCTAACTCTTTTATATCAGCTACTGACAAGCATTGGATCCCCCTATTCGAAGGTGGTCACCATAGCGAACATTTGCAACATCAGGGGACCGTGTCTACTATTCTCCAATAGAAATTCGTTCTAGTCCTATTCTATAGTGGTTCTATTGTGATTAGTCCAAAAATAGGTAATCTAAAAAATTTAAATAAATTTCATAATCACACTTCTCAAGCTGCAGAATAGAGATAAAATAGCTGTTTTAAGATATCAAAAATTTATATTGACTACCAAAAATGCTAATTAAGAGCTACTTACAGACGCTACACGTGTTAATAGCATTCTATCGGCCAGCCAGCCAGCAAGATAGAATGCTATTAATACGTGCAGTGCAATTGTAATAGAAAACTATTATTTTTTTCTGTCAGCTCTCTATTGAGCGATGATTTCTATATTTCTATATAGTAGACTTGACCCCCTGGTGTTACTCGAGGTGCCGACCCTGAGCTGCTAGAAACAGACTGCGTCTATCTGCTGTTGATAATTTCCAAGCCTTCTACTTGGCTTCACAACTACCATGTTACTGGTAACTGGAACCAACGGCTTAGCGTGTCCATAGAAGTAAAGAAACGATCGTAAAAGGAAATGCCTCGAACGGCACTCATCTCAGGAAAGACCATACTTAAGATGCCTAATGCAATTATCCTTTCATAGATCCTGAGTTCAAAACCATTATTAGTTTTCTTCTAGATTGTTTCTTTGTTCGGGTTTGACGCAAAACCTAACAAATTTGTTTAGTTTAACTAGGTTTAAATACCACAGTATGTTTCATCAAAATCGATTGAGCGGAAACGTAGAAAGCGCTAATATTAGGAACTACAGAATCAATTTTTTTTGGTGGCTGTGGAATCTTTGGCTTGTTGGGGGAGCGACGCTAACGATTTTGTTTCTGAGATTGGTCGTAGATTAAGGGATAAGACACATGAATCCCACACCTGGTCGTACCTGGAAGAAAGGATAGCCATTGCTATCCAACGAGGCAATGCCGCGAGGGTATTAGGCACCTTTGCATCGGGTATGGTCAGGGGTGGGTTATTCAGTAGGGAATAGGTGGGTTCGTGACATTCATATGACAATTTTGTATGTTACAGTAATAGTAATAAACAATGTACTAGATGAAATTAAAACAAATATTTTTGTATTTCATAGCCTATTTATCGAGGAAGGCTATATTATGCAGGATAACAGAGAAGTAATCATAAAAATGTTAAAAGAGAATTCTTTCATACGATAATGTAAAATTAATAAACGACGGGATTAAATGGATGCCATGGACGTGTAAAGACTTCAAAGTATATCACAGGCGAAGCCACTGGTCTCAGCTAGTAGAATATAGAACTTTAAAACCATAACTAACGTTCGAGTCTTGATACCAGATAGCCAAAACTAAAATCTCAAATCTACTCGAAGGGGTAGAGGCTTACTATACACCCACATTTCACTGTTGCATCATGGGCCACATAATAGGTGGTGAGCCCATTGCTGTGTTGAAATAGACAGACGCATGTTATGGCGACCTGCTGTTGAAAGTTTTCAAGTCATAAGGCCTTCAACCAGACTTAACGGCTGCCATTTTACTGGCAACCGGGACCAACGGCTTAACGTGTCTTCCGAAGCACGGAAATGCACGCAAATGTACTTTCCACAAAGTGGTCATCCATCCAAGGACCACCTATAGCGAATGTTGCTTAACGAAGTGATCGTTTACATAAAATCAGTTTTATGTAAACGATCACTTCGTTATCGGAATCGCTCGTCAGCGAGGCCACGAGCGATTCCTAAATAACACTCTATAATAAAGGAAATACATTGTTAAATACACACAAATACTAATAAATCCACACACAAAAGGTATTATCACGAGATATAAGAGCGATAGCAATCGAATATCATATTACAGAACGGTGTAAATGCGGCGGGGTTAAGTCGAAGGTATTGAACAATTCTATAGCCCTTAATTATCCTTAACACGTTTGTGTACAAGAAATGCCTGGGGATAAACTAGAGAAGAACTAATTACTTAGAGAGTAAATCATAGTATTGTGGCTTGTCAAAAAGACGAAAAAAGACTGAGGATGGAGTAAGAAGCCTGGTTTTGAAAGAGTCTATTGGAAATTGTCTAGTAACGTTCGCTAACCGTTCGCGCTGCCAGAGCATCGCATTTTTTGTAATTAACCTATGACCTAATTAACTAAAATAGTGATATCTTGGAAAATATAATATCTAGACAAAAAATTTAAACTACTGAAAAATCGTAAAATATATAAAGATAAAACTTATAGCTATAATAATTTAGAATTTTAATCATAATTAACTTATATATTAGTATAAACACGAAAAAGTCGGTAAAAAGTAAATAAATGTTATTTTTCAGAAATTTGCCACTTACACGAATATATTATAACACTATTTCTTTTACATGATTAAAACTATATATGACACTAATAACTTATAATTATTCTAAAACTTAACTTAGTTTAAAAAATCACAAAAACTAAAAAAAATGGCGGGAAAATGGCCGCCGGCAATGTTTATATCGCGTTTACTTTGAATTTTGATATTGTGACATGTAGATATTAAACCTCTAATACACGGCCTAATACTTAAATATTTTTTTAAGACCACGTGGAGCAGATTCCACAAAAACGGAAAAAACAAAAGTACCCGGATACCCAGACGTGCGTGTATTAAGCGATTGATGAATCTAGAAGAAGCGAAAGAAGTATGCATGGATTGCAAAGCCTGGCGATCTGTCCTCTCTGACTACCCCGTCAGAGATACAGCGAGAAGATAGTTAGTTAGTTAGTTAGTTCTTCATTCATTGGACGTGTCGAAACTTTCATTCAAATCTGCCATATTGTTTGCGATCTCACTAGCATAAAAACCTGTGATGGACATATTAATGGTCGTTTAACAACACATAAAGTAATTATAACCTTAATGCAAATATCCCTTTTTTGGAGTTAGTGAAAATAGTTTTCATTCAAGATTGGAAAGTCAATCAATGTCAGAGCAAAAGCGAATTTGTTCCAACTATTTCAATTAAAATCCAAGAGGGTTATATAACAAAATTGGCTTGATACCTGGTTGAAAAGATCCCCATCCCAACCAAATGGTAGGCAGAGACAATGTTTTACGACGTATAGCAAATTATGCTTTTATGCGACTATGTGGGACATATTGTGGAACATTTTTATTACACAGCGCCGTTTAGCCCAATATAAGCTTGTATTACGGGGTCTAGGCGACAGATAAACATACTTATATATTTCTAAATACATACATATTATACATTAGGAAACACGAAAACTCCGAAACAAACATTTGTGGATCACACAAATATTTCTTCTGACCCGCTAATCGAACCCTGGACCTTACCGCATACACTACCACTGCGTCACTGAGGTAGTCATGACATTATATGATTTAAATGAGGATATTATTGTGTTGGTAACTCTTTTACGTCTTTGTTAAATAGTCTTAAAAAAAAAACTGTTTGGCTTCCAAACAGTCTTGATAATGCCTGGTGTGTAGGCGAAACACGTGTCGACATCGTACGACATTCTAAAAAAGCGGAATATTGCAAAAATAACATTTAAAAACAAAAAATCATAGTTTTTTAAAATGGATTTCCGCCATGTAACGCCTGATTCAATTAGTTATTTAGAGTCTTGAGTCAAGATAAGTCTTCTTGCCCCAGTAAACTGTTGAAAGTTCTACTGGAGCTTCTGTTGAGTTTGTGTAGTAACAAGAAATATCGGAATTCATTGCCTTATTATCACTTTTTTGCTCTATTGCACGTCATCGAAAATAACTAAGAATCTACCAGTTTTATACTTAACTAGATAACCCCTCCGGCTTCGCATGTGACATACTTTGAACTCCCGTCGCACCTATTTAATCCCGTCGCTTATAAATTCTACAAAAATGCTTACAAAATTCCCCGCTTTGTTGACATTTATGATTACTGCTCCGCTCTCTAGGATAGTAGCGTGATGATTTATAGCCTATAGCCTTTATCGATAAATGGGCTGTCTAACACAAAAGGACTTTTTCAAATCTGACCAGTAGTTCCTGAGATTAGCGCGTTCAACCAAACAAACAAACTCTTCAGCTTTATAATTTTAGTATAGATACACGAGTACACTAGAAAATACGGCAAAAATTAGGCATACTTCAGTTATAGGTCACAGCCCAAGCTTCTTTGACGTTCAGACTTTTATAAATATCGATTTAAAAGATGGCGGCAAGTGTCATCAAAATATTTCAAACGCCCATTTCTAATCGCGATGCAATAATAAAACGCAGTACTAAAAACAATTCTAATTATTCGCATCGCTTTATTAAGTCGGGACGTCTGACGGGCGTTTAATTGGCAAACTTGTGGTAATTGAAATAACATCGCGAGGGTTGAGACGCGGACGGGGTGAGTGAAAATGACCGAAGGGTAAAAATGACTTGAATATTGCCGCGAAATTAAAAGTCTAATTTGTTTTTTTTTTAATTTCTTACACCCTAACCTGGGCATGAATCATCACCCAGTTGCGTCTCACACCGGGCAGGTTCGCTTTTCTACGTTTTCTACTCAACTTCGCACGGTCATCAGTATCCTTTTTAGTGAGACCATTGGCACTCATGTGATCCCTTAAAATGTCAAGTTAGCAATTATTGGGTCCTGGACCCGGCGGGTCTGAAATGGCCAGAAATTTGTTCGCCACTTAGCCCGGCGGTGTCGCAAGACATGACCATACCATCGGAAGTGACACTCTTGCAACTTGCAACTTATCTGCAATGTCACGGATGCGAAGGCTGCCACAGATGTAAGAGTACCTCACGTGTTTCACCCGCGTAATTCTACACATCTATTCTGTGACATGCAGCTCATGCTTGTGTCGCTCCTATAGCGGCCAAGTCTCACTGCCCTCTAAAGGGTCGCTTGTGTCGCTCTTATAGCGGCCATGTCTCACAGCCCTCTAAAGGGTCGCTTGTGTCGCTCCTATAGCGGCCAAGTCTCACTGCCCTCTAAAGGGTCGCTTGTGTCGCTCATATAGCGGCCAAGTCTCACTGCCCTCTAAAGGGTCGCTTGTGTCGCTCCTATAGCGGCCAAGTCTCACTCCCCTTTAGGCCAAGTCTCACTGCCCTCTAAAGGGTCGCTTGTGTCGCTCCTATAGCGGCCAAGTCTCACTCCCCTTTAGGCCAAGTCTCACTGCCCTCTAAAGGGTCGCTTGTGTCGCTCCTATAGCGGCCAAGTCTCACTCCCCTTTAGGCCAAGTCTCACTGCCCTCTAAAGGGTCGCTTGTGTCGCTCCTATAGCGGCCAAGTCTCACTGCCCTCTAAAGGGATCAGACCTAATGATGGTACATATTTATACATCTGTATACCAAGTTTCAGCCAAATTAGTTCAAGGGTTAGTGCATGGTATACTACTATCCCGGGAACTAGTTTCTATAGGAAACGGGTATGGGAAACGCTCAACACTTATAGCTTAACACTAACACTTTCATTAAAACGTGTCATATTGCGTATCGTCTTCGTCTTCGTCACAATTTTCGAAGCACAACTTACTTTCATGAATCTTCTGACATACATATCAAAGATTTTTATTTTCGATTTAGACTTAAAATTCTAATTTATATTTGATGTTTAATTAGGAGTAACAAGGAAGAGACAAATTACTAGACTCTGGCAATACCTTCAAGACATTAAAAAAACATTAGGCAAAAGTGATCTTATTTTGAATTAAAAAAAATAACATTTTTTTCAAGATCTAACAATATTTATTAAAATTATGTACAAGTACACGGAATAAATCACATTTTTAACACAAAATAATCATTGCACGAAATATTTTAGTTAAAATACTCAACACTCGCTCTTACTAATTTCACACCTACGAACATATAATTATGTCATAATTATGAACAATATGGACGCCTGTTATCTTGTTACTAATTAGTATCTGTAGGTGTGAGTATAATTATCTAGGTTATGTGCGTAATAATTACATAGTTACGTATAGTTATGTTATTATGCGGTATATTATTTGGAAATATAAGTAGACAACATAAGTTAAGTTCAGTATAATAAGCGGTCATAGCTTACTTGTTCTGTGTTTAAAAAAAAGGTATTTTTTTTTGTTATTTTCATCCAAATCTTGGGCGTGCAAAGGAATCTCCGTCCATACAGCCTTGTCTTAAGTATTAAAATTTGCGAAGAACTCTTCATGTCCAAGTCCTTTGTCGACCTTAAGTCCAGTCCCAATAAAGACATAAAACTTTACTGGAGCTTTCTTTGGAGGTTTTCGAATGAATTCTACAAGTATGTTTATTTGATATGTCACAAGCTTAAATTGCCTTTATTTGATAAAATTCTACGAAATCCAGAATTACCAACATTAAAAAACTACGAACCTTTTCTATTGAAAGTCAGTTGAAAAGGAGAAACATTAAAAACAGATTAACAAAAACGATTCCATTTTCTTTTTAAAATCATTCTGAATGAAAAGTCATTTTCTAAACTATTTTCACGGCCATTACTGCGGAATCGTTCCGAAAAAATCGCAATACGCTTCCCGTTAATGGTTTGGAAGAAACGATTTTGAATAGAGCGGTGGTCTGGTCGATAAATAATCTATCGATAATTCCAGTAATAAAAACGAGAAGCGTAGTTTAATGCGTATTGATTTATCATACTAAAGCTTTTATCAGTAAAAAGTTTTCAGTTTTGAAGCGCAGCTAGTCAGTAGTAGTCAGTCAGTATTCTGTAAATTATTGCGTTAAGCATTTTATGGTATAGACCTAAAATTGGTGACTATTTGTAGTATTTCAATTTACGAGCGCTTTTGGGCTTCGGCCAGAATTGCCAGAATTTTTTATACAACTTTATAAAGGTAATAATATTATGACCACTCTCAAACATTCTACCATAGTTATAGTATGCATAAAAATACCTATAAATAAATTAAAAAAGTCAATCAAAACAGTTAATTAATTGATAATAAAGGTAATAAAATAAAATTAGAGGTATTATCACAATAATTAAATAGTTAATGATATTTGTAAATTATTACAATCATAATTGTCTTGTCATTCAGTCAATTAAATTAGAACTACTTGCATAATTGTCTTGTCATTTATGTCAAATTAATAAAAGAAATACAAAATGTCATTGATGACAGTAATAAATAAACAAGTATTACAATATACATTATCAATAATAAATATTTTTTAAAAATCAATTGTTCGTTCTATGTCATAATATATTAATTTAGAAGCGCTCGTGGCCTCGCGGTCTCAGTGTTCTGTAAACGATCACTGAGTTACGCAACTTTCACTATGGCTGGTCCTCGGATGGGTGACCACTTTGTGGCATTTACATTTGCGAGCGTTTCCGTGCTTCGGAAGGCACGTTAAGCCGTTGGTCCCGGTTGCCCGTAAAATGGCAGTCGTTAAGCCTGGTTGAAGGCCTTATGGGCGGCTTGAAAATTTCAACAGCAGGTAGCCACAACCTGCGTCTGTCTATTTCAACACGGCAATGGGCTCACCACCTATTACGTGGGACAGGAATCCACACGGTGAAAAGTGGGCATATAATATGCCTCTGCCACCCCTTCGGGGATAAGGCGTGATGGATATTTATTTTATTTTATTTTAAAAAAAAGTGTTCCACAAGTCATTTTGACAACCTAGTATTAAACATTTTGATAGGTATGTCTTTTAAACAACTCATGTTTATATAATGCTTGATAAAGCTTATGTCTATTGAAAGGCACGTTGAGCTGTTGGATCTGGGTGCCAGTAATATGGTAGTCATTAAGCCTTATGAGCCAGCGGTACGTGTTCCTTCGAACACGGCACTAGGGTCGACAGCACGAGTGTAACCTCTAGTACAGTCTCTCCTATGTATTCTAGGCTGTGATGATAACTTCCGATCATAATAGACCGTATACTTTAGTGGTATAAAATAAATTCCGTCGTGTGGCAGAAAAAAGACTTGTGAATTTACTCGGTTATGGATTTAAACTACGATTCTATGGTTTGGGTTCCCCTTTTACAATAATCAGTAACCAGAGAGTAATTTGTGTGATACCTATTATTATATATTGTTTAATATAACATTAGTGTTATTAGGTAATAGACAATCATAATCATGGAGGCAAAGCTGTATTTAATGATACATCTTTTGCAGATTTAGACACTACTAAGTATGTGCACAGAAATAAAAATTATATGGTATTTAATACCACTTTATTAAGATTGAAAATCATTTTAAGAAGCGAAAGAAGTATGCATGGATCGCGAAGCCTAGCGATCTATACTCTCTGACTATCCAGTCAGGGATACAGCGTGAAGATAGTATAGTTTAGTTTTTTTAGAAAATGATTTTGTAAGAAACGTATAGAACGAAATGAGGGATTTTTTACATGTAGGTATTTCAATGAATAAACTATTTCGACACGCACGCTTGTAAATACAGGCATGTACCTAAGACTAAACCATTTCAGTTTACATAATTATGTGTCTGCTGGAAAAGGTAGTAATCTCAGCTTAAGCCGCAATAACAATGTAAAATGTTAGAACTTAGAGAATGGATTTCAGTTTTACATAAAACTTGACTTGACCATATTGTAGACAAAGCTTTTCGGCAGCTTTGAGAAAAGTCTGGATATTCGTTCCAAACAAATTTAATGGTAATCAGTAGACAGGTTAAGCAATGGATTGAACAGAAACAGAAACGCAAAATTAATAGGAAAATCTAAGTGTAGGTAAGACAATTATAATTCAAACTAACTCATATAATTTATTCCTATCCCGTATGGCATTCTATCCACCCTACGTTTAAGACAATTTTAAATAACAATACAAAACGGACCCTCTCTGTTCGACTGACTAATTCAATCAACCGAACAGGGGTCCGATAAGTGACTTCGCTAAACTCAATAAGTTAAGAGCAATCTTAGCTTAAAGCGTGAAAACATATGTTTATAGCATGGTTGAAGGGATGTGATCAAAATATTATCGATAAGAATAAAAATAAATATAATAAATAAATATCGCTGGGAAAACTCACACAACGCCATCTGATTCCCAACTTAGCAGAGTTGTACGATGGTAACCAGATAACTGATAAACATACTAATATATTCCTAAATACATAAATACTATAGATAAATAACACCCAGACACAGAATAAACCATCGTGCTCATCACACAAAGTTTTATCCTGGGTTGGAATCGAACCGATGACCTCTTGCGTAGCAGTCGAATACACTCCCACCGCGCCACAGAGGTAGTCAAATATAGATAATAAATATAATAGAGATGATATTCCTGTTTTATTCTGTTGTTGGTATCTGGCAGCAGAAATCTGTTTGAAACTTGATAGTAAATCGACTTATGCCTAAAATAAACAATAGATAAATAATGTTAGTATAAATTATTTAAATATATCAATCACGCCATATTCCCCGAAGGGCTGGCAGAGGCCCACATTTCACACGTAATAGGAGGTTATAGCCTATTTTCGTGTTAAAATAGACAAGTGCAAGTTGTATATGAAGATAGTATAATAGAGTAAAATAAATAAATAAATGTCTTTAGGACTCTGAGAGCATAACCAAGGGTCGGCAGCGCGAGTGCTGCACCTCTGGTGTTGCAAACTTCCATAGGTTACGGTGACCACTTTCCATCAGGTGGGCCGTATGCTTGTCTGCCACCTCAGTGGTATAAAAAAAGCACTAAATGGACCAGCGACACTGATTCAATAGGCAACGTTGTGGACTTCATCACCAAGGAGGTACGCGCGGAAACACGATTCGAAAATTCACCAAATAAACATAGTTACAACACCAGCTTTACAAATCATATTCAGACATTTCCTTGATAAAACATACAAATAACCGCATCAGATTGCCAAGATAATAATTAAAAACTCAACACTTAATAGAAACGCTGCAAAAACTAACTGTATCGAATAAGTAACTGTTAACAAGCTTACCATGATACTAAGATTGGACGTTAATTAATGATTAATTACTGCATTTTTGTGTAGTTATGTTATTGAATTTAATAGAACTGTGTGTTATTGGGATAGTGTTGGGATTTTGCGTGCCGTTATTATTTTGACAATCGATGTTACGAAAAAATCATGTAAATCAGATATTTTAAAGATTTTTATTTATCTGTTCTACTCTATTATTGCTGTATAGAATCAAGATCTCCGGGTCACAAGCGATGTCACTCACTAGTGGTGCACCCTGCTGACTTATGAACGAGGCAGACAGACTCTCACGGGGTTGGGAAGTTAGACGGAAGTTACTCCCTACAATACTAAACATTAAAAGACAAAAGATACGCTCTCTCTAGGATTTTGGAATCAGCTTTTAGTTGACGAAAATTTTGACGAAAAACTGTAGGCCAAATATACTTAACTAAACTACATTAGTATAGCGATATACAAAGTCTAAGTTACACACATATTCCACAATAATTTAGCACTAGACACAAAATACTACTAATTTTGAAACAATGTATACTTATTAATCCGAAGTACGTAATTAATTTAATTTGTTTTGATAGGGATTCTGTAGTAAGTGATAGTAACTTCCAACAAACCAATAGATACTACGATTACTATAAGACTAACCAATAAAATAGTTAAAACTGGACACAGGGTAAAGGGCATTCGCCAACGGTCTTATCTTAAAACTTCACGTGACACGAAATTGAAAACAATAATGACAAATTAGACGAAGAGAACTGTAGATATTATTAAACTAGCCCCCACGACTTCGCCCATGACATGCTATGAACCCCATCGCACCCATTTAATCCCGTCGCTAATTACTTTACGAAAATATTAATTTGCCCGATTTATTGACATTTATGATTACCGCTCCGCTCTTCTTAGTAGCGTGATGATATATAGCCTATAGCCTTCCTCAACATATAACCATCCAATACAACCATCTAACACAACAAGATTTATTAATTCCGGAACAGTAGTTCTTGACATTAGCTCGTTCAACAAAACAAACAAACTCTTGAGCTTTGCTTATTAGTATAGATTTGTACTTTTGAACGCAAGATCTCTTGAAATAAGTTTTTCTAAACGATTACTTACTATAAGTACTTATGTACGATTGATAGCCAACATTATTATTGCAAATTAACCGTTAACTGGCCATTTACGTCGATATTGCTAATTAATAACCCATTGTTTTACAATTTACATAATAACACAATTATAGTACAATAATTTAAATATTAATTAAATTTTTTCAAATCCCATACTTCATTATCGCCGATTATATAATTTTATTTATTTATAGATAAATTTTTACCTACACAGTCAAAAAAATCTTTGAGGGATAATGAGTATTAAGGGTCTGTTTATTTATTATTGACATGTCAACTTATGTCTTAACTAATTTAGCCCGCATGGTTAATTGTTCTCGTATTTTTTCCAACCGTTTCCGGAAAAAAAATACAATGTTGAATACAATGCATTTAAGTCTCAATGAAATGCTGGCACAAAATGAGATGCAATTACCTTTGACTAACACAATTTTAGCTACTAAAATAGTGTTCCATAATATTTAATCATCTATCTTTACGCTGTATTCCTGACGGAGTAGTCAGAGAGGACAGATCGCCAGCCATCGTGATCCATGCATATTTCTTTCGCTTCTTGAAGATTCATCAATCGCTTAAAACACGCAGGTCTAGGTTATCGAGTACTTTTGACTTTTCCGTTTTTGAGCAATCTACTCACGTGGTCTTCATATATAAGTCTAATATTCAATAACCTTAAATTTTACCCAGTACAACGAAATACAAAGTCCGAGTCTACCAGGACTTTTATTGGTCGTGCTAATTAGTGTCTAGCACATAAGACCTTTTAGCCTTTTTGTTACCACCTCTCTAAAAAGGCAACGGGTACAAAATTTTCTTTAAAATTTAACATCTAAAATAGACACATTTTGTTTTATTAAATTTATTTGGCCCTTTAGACCCACACCAGTTCCGTGCTTCGGAAGGCACGTTAAGCTGTTGGTCTCGGTTGCCAATAAAATGGCAGTCGTTAAGCCAAGATGAAGGCCTTATGGGCGGCCTAAAAAATTTCAACAGCAAGTCGCCACAGATTGCGCCTGTCCATTTCATCACGGCAATGGACTCACCACCTGTTACGTGGGACAAAAATGCATACGGTAAAATGTGGGCGTTTATTATGCCTCTGCCTACCCCTTCGGGGATAAAGGCGTGACAATATGAATGGATGGATAACGAAATACAATTATTATCGATATAAAATTTCATCGACTTCATCCCGTCACTAAAAACAATTTTTCCGCCTCACCCTTCGTATACATATTTATCTAACATTACATTACAGCTAATGATTTCTAATTCTCTTAGACTGTTGGAAAAGGTGCGATTGGTTTGCGAGTTTGTTTCCTTACAAATATGGAAATGAGACAAAACAAAGAAAGTATCAGTTGTTTACTTTCTTCTCCATCTATATTAGTCTATTCTAATACCTATATAAAGCAGATGAATAGAGTGGCCATGACTTTTATTGCCAGTTTCTATTGGTTTGCGAATCTGGCAGTAAATGTAAACGTAGAAGCAGTAATATTGACATTCATAAGTATTACTTTGTGACCAACATAAATAAAAAAAAATCATTTTCATTTTGAAAAGGTTGTTTGTTTGTTGGGTTGAACGCTCAAATATCAGGAACTACTATTCCGAATCGATACATCTTTTTGTATTGGATAGCCCATTTATCAAGGAAGACTACAGGCTATATATCATCACGCTACTACTCAGGAGAGCGGAGCAGTAATCATAAATGTCAACAAATCGGGCAAATATTCATTCATTTTTGTAAAAGTAATACACGACGGGATTAAATAGGTGAGACGGGGCGGGTTTTGTATTATGGCACGGGCGAAGTCGCGGGTGTAATCTTGTTTTGTATATAAAACTAGGTGATCCCCGGCTTCGCCCGTGACAAACTTTGTCGCACCTATTTAATTCCGTCGCTTATAAATTCTACAATATTGCATAATAATTTGCCCGATTTGTCGATATTTATAGCTACTGCTCCGCTCTCAAGGGTAAGAGCGTGGTAATATTCAGCCTATAGCCTTCCTTGATAAATGGGCTATCTAACACAAAAATATTTTTTCAAATCCATACCAGTAGTTGACAAGGCGAAGCTGGCGTCCAAAAAGCTCGGAGTAGGTACTCAACAGGGCGCGGCAGTACTTTACTGCAGAGCAAACACTGCTCCTCTGTAAGTCGCAAGTGCGGCCACACATGGAGTACTGCTGTCACCTTTGGGCTGGGCTAGTGCAACTGAACACCAGCTTCGACCTTTCGACTCGGTAGAAGGGCGTGCTATGAGGATTGTCAACGATCCTCTACTAGCGTGCGATGTCGAACACCTTCGCGAAAGGAGAGATTTTGCCTCTTTATGCGTGTTCTATCGCCTGTACAACGGTCTGTGCTCTGAGGAGTTGTTTGATATGATGCCCACCTTCTATCATCGCACCGCTCGCCATAGACAGGGTGTTCACCTTCACACTGCATCCGGAGTGCACGCATATGGTTAGGTCCTATAGAGTATTTATTCCGCGTACCCTTAGATTGTGTAACGAACTCCCTGCCTGGGTTTTCCCGAAGGTTTATAAAGGGTCGGCAGCGCGAGTGCTGCACCTCTGGTGTTGCAAACGTTCATGGGCTACGGTGACCACTTTCCGTCAGGTGGGCCGTACGCTTGTCTGCCACCTAAGTGGTGTAAAAAAAAAGTAGTTTCTGAGATTAGCGCGTTTAACCAAACAAACAATTATTCAGCTTTATAATATTGGTATAGATAAGATTAAAGTTTTGAGCCTGTCAAAACTAAAATTGTCATTATTTTAAAGTAACTATGCGTTTCATGGTTAAATCGCCATCTTCTATCTCATCATCCACCTTCATGAGCAAAGGTCGTGTATGACGTTTCCAAATATAGAGATGAGCTCTAAACTCTGTCCTTACAAAACTATATAAGTGAAACTTCTTTACGACATTTTTTTTACAGTTGTGATATTTCTCTAATACGTCGATAAGCGATACCTATACCTGCGGACTCAGTGTTCAGTAACGATCACTGCGTTAAACAACATTCGCTAGGGCTGGTCTCGGATGGGTGACCACTTTGTGGCATTTACATTTGCGAGCGTTTGTCAAGGCCGTTGGTCCCGGTTGCCTGTATAATGGCAGTCGTTAAGTCAAGTTGAAGGCCTTATGGGCGGCTTGAAAAATTTCAACAGCAGGTAGCCACAACCTGCGTCTGTCTATTTCAATACGGCAATGGGCTCACCATCTACTACGTGGGGCAGGAATACACATGGGGAAAAGTGGGCATATAATCTGCCTCTGCCACCCCTTCGGGGATAAATAAATTCCTGGATAAAGGAGTTTCACTTATGATAAAGAAGTTTCACTTCAAAACAACATGGCGCGTAACGGAAAACCCTGACGACTATTTTTACAGCTATAAAATTTCTCTCAAAGTCGATAAAGAAGTTTCACTTCAACAACTCACAAAAACTAATTTTTTTACCCAACACGGACATCAAACTGATAACATTACCGCCAATGGGGCGTAAAACAGTATAGTAAAAAAGATTTTTACACCCAGTTAATAAAACCACCCTCGATTCCCTCTCCCTTTAGCGCCCACCCCTCTTATCTCACACAACACACTTGGGGGTAGTTATGAAATTATCGCTTGTTGAGTTTAAGGGATGAATGTTTTACAAGATTTGGATAAGTACCCTCATTATGGGGTGGGTTTTAATCCTGTTTGTCATTATTGTCATCTTAAAGTTAATAATATGTAGCTGAAATCTATACTAATAAATAAAGCTGAAGAGTTTGTTTGTTTGTTTGGTTGAATGCGCTAATCTCAGGAACTACTGGTCCGAATTAAAAAAATCTTTTTGTGTTGGATAGTCCGTTTATCGAGGAAGGCTATACTTTATATATCATCACGATACTACCCTGCAGAGCGGACCAGTAGTCATAAATGTCGACAAAACGGGATTTTTTTTAAATTTATTTTAGAATTTAAAAGCGACGGGATTAAATAGGTGCGACGGGAGTTCGAAGTATGTCACGGGTGAAGCTGGGAGGGGGTCATCTAGTCATATTATAAAACAAGTAACGAGCCCTTCACTATCGTAGCGTCCGGAAGCAGACGACTTCTAAACCGAAACCAGTTTCAAAACTGCAAGTGGTAGAAACTTCAAAATCACCTGTGCACGTATTCATGGTGTCCTGAATCGATTGACGCAAACCGTTTCTCTCTATCTCTTAAGGTTCCTGAGAAATAGATAGGTACTTACAGGCACTCGGACAGACAAACTTCGAAACTCCTATAGTTCCAGGGAAACAGAGGGACGGAGAGACTGACATACTGAGCCGTTTTCTAAACTTATCTAAACTTTAGAGTACAGAATTCTAAAAGTTGTGTAAGTAATTTATAAAAAAATATAAAAAACTCTTTATAGTAACTATCTTCACGCTATATCCCTGACGAGGTAGTCAGAGATGACAGATCGCCAGGCATAGCGATCCATGCATACTTCTATCGCTTCTTGCAGATTCATCAATCGCTTCATACATGCATGTCTGTGTATCAGAGTACTAATGGCTTTTCCGTTTTTGAGCAATCTGCTCACATGGTCTTCATATGTAAATCTACCTACCCTGACTCCTTCTGCCCTCTACTTTTACACAGTATATCTTCTTCGTCAATCATTCCTCACTCATTCGTTGGACCTGTCCAAACCAACGGAGCAGCTTTACTTAACTTTCCAGTTCAACACTGACACTTTCATTCAAACCTGCCAAATTGCGTATCACTTTGTTACGTATTCGGTCGATCAAGGTTATGCCGCACTATTTTGGAGGTGATCGCATCTCCACAGCATTCAACTTCCTTTCATGCACTGAGGTGTACATTATCAATTATCTATAAATTGGAATATCTAATTAAAATAATTTAATTTATTGAAATGAAAACTTTTTTCAGCGCGGTACGCATATTTTAGATGAGATAAAATCTCTGAACTCGCGACACCGTTACGAGACGCAGCTATAATGTGTGCATATAGCAGACCGCGAACGCGTCTAGATAAATAAATTATTAATAAATTTAGTTTTCCCTTCTGTCGGCACTTTACTATATACCTTTTGAAATTAACACAGTTGTGCCATTAGCTGGTAGTGACCTCATTGATAACAAAAAGTAACAATAAGTACCACATAATATGTAACGCCTTATTCCCATCAGTGCTTATTTGCGACAGGAAAAGAACTAAAACAAAATGAATAAAACCGTGTGGCACTCGGGGACTGAATATTAATTATACAGCTCGTCTAGATCCGTGCGAGCTTCGTACAGTCGTACCATATACATACACGTTAAGCGAATGCTCGGCCGAGCTCGGTAAAGCTCGTGTAAGCTCGGGTGTTAGGTTTTATTTTCGTTACGAAATTTCTTGATTCAGTCGCCGCGATAAAAGCTATGCAATAGAATAAAAATGATTAAGACTTACCGGAACTGGGTCGGTCACTGTACCTCGTACAGTAAACCCACGCAGGCCATACCATAGACCCATCTGCCATTGTCGTACCTGCGAAATATCGTTACATTAGTTCAATATTTCAAACGTTCTGTACTATTACTGGCTGCCTGTGTGGCGCGGTGGGAGTGTATCCGACTGCTACGCAAGAGGTCGTGGGTTCGATTACCACCCAGGATAAAACTTTGTATGATGAGCACGATGGCTTATTCTGTGTCTGGGTGTTATTTATCTGTAATGTGTATGTATTTAGAAATATATAAGTATGTTTATCTGATTACAGCTTTGCTTAGTTTGGAATCAGATGGCGCTGTGCGAGTTGTCCCAACCATATTTATTTATTATATTTATGATTGATGGACAAATAAAGGAACATTGTAGAATGACAGAAGATTTAGTGACTAATGGAAAAAGGGATGCTTAGATGGTTCGAACACTTGGAGAGGATGGATGAAGATAGATTGACGAAACAGATTTATTCGGTAAAAATGAATAAGAAAACTGGTAAAGGTTCTACCTTAGCGTACGAACGTCAATCAAATCGAAGACCTTCTGTGAAAAGCCAAGGTCAAGAGTACCCTTAAGCGGGCGTTTCGGAAAACAATTGTGTGAAAGTAGAAGAAGCGAACGTTGTATGCCAGGATCGTAGCAAGTGGATATCCAGGTGTACTTAAAGTACAATATGTGAAGTTATAACAACAATGGTTTGACTGTCTTGTATCTATCTTGTACTCAATAACATTCGAAATACAAATAATATGTGCTAACCTTCGAAAATGCCGTAAGGCGAAACCGGTCAGGTTTAAATAATAAATAAGTGGAACAGTACAAGTGTTTTTTTCCAAGATGTGTAGCACGTTTCACCAAGTGCCATCAATCGACAGTGTAAACGGTCTGGATCCTAGGATTTAAATCCAGGTTGAGTTCTGAATCGTAGGACACTTTTTATACAGCGCCATCAAACCCAAACTAAGCTATAAGCTTGTACTATAGGATCTAAACAACCGATATACTTTCCAAAATATTTTTAAATCCTACTAATATTATAAACGCAAAAGTTTGTAAATGTGGATGTTTGTTACTCTTTCACGCAAAATCTGCTGAAAGGATTTTGATGATACTACATACATACAGTCACGCCTTTATCCCCGAAGGGGTAGGCAGGGCAAACTATACGCCCACATTTCACCGTATCCACTTTTGTCCCACGTAACAGGTGGTGAGCCCATTGCCGTGTTGAAATGGACAAGCGCAGATACGTTTGATGATACTGTACAATAATATACACATTTGATTTGATTGATGATATTTTACAATAGTAGCCTATGTGTTTTTCTTACACATCAGAAAAACACATAGGCTACTATTTATCCCCGGAACAAGTACCTGTGTAAAACGAGAAATCTTCACCACGCGTGCGGAGCCGCCGGCGTCAACTAGTACATACATTTATGACAAAGGAAGCACCAAACTCCGAAACCAATATTTGTGAATCACACAAATATTTGTTCAGACGACTCAGCGAGGCGGTCGCATACACTACCACTGCGCCATACGCCACCGAGGCAGTCACAAAATCTAACATAAACAAAGAACAGCTGGCAATACATTCAGATAAAGAAGAAGAAGAGAGAAGTTACTCACCACTGGTAGTAGAACTCTGATTACTCCCACTATCTTCTCCTTTAGATAAGTCTATAGCACCACTCTTCTCTCCTGTCTTCACTTCCGGCACTCTAGCCTCTTCAGGCTTCGTCGGTGAAGTCTCTTTTACCGGAGAAACCTTAGCCTCAACTCTATTTCTCATCTTTCTCTTATTAAGTGGATCAGTGATCCGCCTTCCAAAATCTGCTTTTAATATATTATCTATACTGAATTTTAAACAATTTTGGTTAATGAAATCTCTACCAGACTCGTTATCAGGAGATTTTGGCATCACGTAATTTAATCTTCTGTTTTCATCTGTTCTTCTCGAATCTTGATTTTTCATTCTTAACCCAAAATTAAGACTGAAAGGTTGAGGGCTTAGACTTAAATTACTTTGAGGTACCGGTAATCGGTTTTGTAAACCTGATTTCAAGTCTACCTGGTTTATTAAAGGATTTTGAAATATTAATGGCTGATTTAGGAACATTAATGGGTTTGGGGTTATTGGGCTTGGTCGGAGAAGGAGAGGTTGGCTCATATTGATGTTTTGGTTCAACTGTGATATGGCGTTTAAATGAGTTTGTATGTGTTTAAATGATGTTAGATTTTGTGATGTTTCTGGACCTTTGCTCTCAAATGTTGGCATTACTTCATTGCCAACTGACAAAACCGTATCGTCACTACAACAAGAATTATCATCTATACTAATTTCTGCTCGAGATTCATTCGTTCTGTCATCATCATCGTCAATATTATCAGAATGTCGCGAATTTTCGTTAATGTCTCGCATTTCTTCGTAATTCGGAGTACTCTGCAATAGTTTGTCTGTTGCAAATACATTTTCGGGACTATGACTATCTCTTTCTTTCTTTAACACGTTGTGTATGGCAAAAGAAGAAGATAGTATGGGTCTCTCATCAGTTTTTTCCTCGTCGTGATAATCAGGACTGGTGGTGTCTCTGGTATTTGGAGAATAAGCTTCATCGTCGCTTTGGTCTTGGATCTTGATTCTAGAGTCTTGTAGGTGGGCTGATGATACTGCAGCCATCTTGGGCAGGAATATTTACGCCATCTGAGGAAAACAATATTGTTATTAAAAATTCGATAAATTAGGTTCATGCTCAATGATTTAACGGTTCATTTCTGAAGCATGACTCTCAATTTCAAAAAGGGTGTGGTAGAAATCCTTGTAGCAGTCCTAAATAATTTAAAGGATTTGGAAAAAGGTTTTGTATTGCTCGCAGAGGCCAAGCAGAATCTGTATTAGTTGTGTGTGATGTTCGCTCATTATTATCTTGAAAAACGGAATAACAGGCTTTTGATTATGAAACAGATAATATATTGTTATTATTTGTCTCCACCCATATTGAAAAGGCCACGGAAACTCAGTCCAAACAGCCTTCTTAATATTAAATTGTTCTTAATATTTAGTCATGTCCAGTCCTTTTTCGATGTAAAGTCCAGTACTTTATATGTTCTGTGTCCTTGCCGCAGTAAGTAGTGGAAGTTATTTTCTCTCTCTATGCAGATTTGGCATTCATATCGCTGTTCTCTACAAAATATCACTACCTTTTATGTAGTTTTGCTTTTATGTTGTTGCTACTACTATGTTCAAACTCTTTATGTTGAAGAATCCATCACTTTTAAACACAAAAACAGAAATTTTAAACTAGTTTTAGTAATAGTAGTTTTAATAGTTAGCGCCAAATCTCCGGTCCAAAGAGTACTTATCTTTTCTTTATACCTAAAGAAAGCAGAATAGAAGGAGTCAGGGTAGGCTGAGACTTAGACTTAGAAAATATGAAGACCACGTGAGCAGATTGCTTAAAAACGGAAAGTCAAAAGTACTCGGATACCCAGACGTGCATGTATAAAGCAATTGATGAATCTTGAAGAAGCGAAAGAAGTATGCATATGTCCTCTCTAACTACCCCATCAGGGATACAGCGTGAAGATAGTTTAGTTAAGTTTTTTTAAAGAAAGCAATACAGTAATGTGATCGGCAGTAGGCTGTTGCCAGATTCAGCGTATTTTAAAGTAAACAGGTAGGTACAGTTATGTACTCGTATATATCTAAATGTATGTTTTACTTAAACGAAATTAATTTCAACATGTTAAAGTAGACGGCGACGAAAGGAAACCGCACGAAGCTGAGGTACTTAACTAGTTGTCGACTATGCGCGTTGTAAGTTGCTCTACTTGATTAATTATTTTTTTTATTGTTTTTTACTCCTGAAGTAGTGATGTTATGGAGAGCCTGTGGCTATGGAAAATCACGCACAGCTTTAAGAATCAAGATTCTGTAGAGAGAAATACGTATTCAAAGTTTCTAAGACACGGCAGACCAATAATATTCGGATTGCATAGCTCGAGTTGTTATATAGAAAATGACAATAGTCTTAAAGTATATAAAAACTATAGCGATGATGGAAAATAATATTAATCATCACTGTGTAAGTGTTTTTTTTAGAAAAGCCGACGGATGTTTAACAGGGTCTTTTAAGCGTTACGAGCGCTTCTACTGAAAATATTATCCTCAGTTAAACACTTCCACGTAACATGTCATATTATGTAAACAAAATATATGCTAGAACAATATTTATGACTATACCACATACTCCTAGCTCTTGTCAGTTTACAAAGTGACATTCGTGATAAATGACGACACATCTACAATCCAGATGCATGTTTCAGGCAACCTATAACCTACTACTAAATTATACTATACAAAACATATATCTTTTTAAAATAACTTGCGTTTATTTTCAGGTAATATATACGCAGGAATTTGATAAAATAAATCATACCAAGTATCAAAATAGTTCACATATATCTTGATTTACATAACCTGTCAACGGAGAAGCAAATGGGATTGTGTGTATTCAAAATGGTAGTTGAATTATTATTTACTAGTTGAACCCCACGGCTGCGCCTGTAATATACTTCAAACCTCTGTGGCACCCATTAAATCCAATATTTATTAATTTTACCAGAATGTATGAAAATTGCCCAATTTGTTGATATTTATGATTACTGCTCCGTTCTCCTGGGTAATAGCGAGAGATATAAACGAGTAGCTTATAGCTTTTCTCGATAAATGGATAGTCCATTTATCGAGAAAAGCTACACAACAAAAAAAAACAATTTAAAGCAGTAGTTCCTAAGATTAGCTCCATCAACCAAACTCTTTTTTTTTTATATTTGGAACGTCAAAATGGCGTCGCCTGCCTGGTGGTAAGCAAAGATTAACGACCCGTGTATGAGGGCCGCTATCTCAACCCGCACGCAGGGTTCCAATAGTGACCTTTGACGGCCCAGAAATATGCCATTTCACGCTTCTCTTAAAGAACCTAGTATTGTAAGAAGTTCGGCTTTATTATGGATTTGTAGTGTAGTTAGGAATTACTAGTGGAATTATTAGTATGTATTTGTAGTGTTGTTAGGAATTACTAGTTATAGAGAAATTGGAATACGTTCGTAGCCCCGGTTACTCAGAATTTTGTAAGTGGTATCTGTTCGCATACGGTTAGGTCCGATAGAGGCTTTATTCCGCGTACGCTTAGATTGTGGAATGAACTCCCTGTCTGGATTTCAGTATGGGGTTCTTCAAAAGGTGTCTTAGAAGGTTTTAAAGAGTCGGCAGCGTGAGTGCTGCACCACTGGTCATGCTTGTCTGCCACCCCAGTGGTATATAAAAAATAAACACTACGTTAAGCATCTTACGGTATGATAAATACTGAAATGTGTGTTAATTTATTTGCCAGTAATTTACAAGCGTTTCTGTGCTTCGAAAGGGATATTAATCTGTAGGTCCTGGCTGCTAGTAACATGGCAGTCATTAAGTCAAGTTAGAGCCACGCTTGACAATTTTAAACAGCAGATATCCACAGCCCTTGTCAATTTCCAAACGACAATAAACACATCACCTTTAAAGTGGGATAAAATTGTGCTGATAATGATGATGATGACAAGTAACGGTAACCAATTTTTCATTTAAAGTAAATTATGTTGCGTCGTATAGGCAGGTATAACTGGTGTTCATCAATTAATTCGACTATCACGGTGGCGCAGGGGTAGTGTATGCGACTGCCACGCTGAGGTCTCAGGTTCGATTCTCAAGTCGGAACAAATATTTTCTGATCATCAAATGTGTGTTTCGGAGTTTTGGTGTTTTATATGCTTATGTATGTTTATCAGTTGTCTAGATCCCATACCACAAGCTTATATTAATTAGCTTACCTTGGGCTATTGAGCGCTAAGAAAAATGTCCCAATCTTATAAAAAAATATATTTTTTATTTATTTAAAACAAATCGCAAGTAAAAAATTAACACATAGTGAAGCCAATTTCACAGCATTGCCATTATAGGACCACACACGTTGCGCACGCGCAAGCAGAAATATTTCGTTTAATCCGACCACAAACTTATTTATACCGTCGTATAGTTTTATAATGTTCTTCTTTCTCATACATTATGCAGTTTCTAAGCCGCAGATGTAAATTTGTACAGTAACCAAGACATTTTCAAGTCAATTTTATTCGAAAATGGATCTTATTTCTAGGTAATAAAGTTTATATTAGATATTGTAGTGTTTTTGTAAGTGATTACGTGTTTAAAGTGTAGCAAATCGGGTGATTTTTATTTTAGTATCACGATTTTGCAATTTTAAAGGTGTTACTTAGTATATCTGTTGCTAACTTGAAAATTATTGTACCTAAGTCTATTATAAATTACTTCTGAACTTATTATCATCCAAGCGTTTGTCCCAGTTGCATATCACGGCGCTCGCGGTCCGGTTACTTACTTTTTCTCCTCCATTTCGCTCGGTCACCGGCATCCCCTGTAGTGAAACCATTAGTATGCATTTCATTACGTCATCAAGCCAGCACTTCTCTGGTATTCCCCACTTACAGAACAAAAAACTTTCAGGAATTGTTTCATATGCATAGGTGCCTAGGAGTCGTTAGTGGTCACAATTCCAGTTTCCATCATACAAGCGATAGAACATGCTTAAAGAAGTTTTCGGGGTATTAACGCGATCAAGCTTATATACCTTAAATATGCTTGACGTTTCAACAGCCGTGGTCACAAGCAGACTCACATCAGACGTGTGGGCCAAGTCTACTATTGACAGGCCGTAGAATAGAACCAGAATCGCTGTTTTTAGCTGTCAAAATGTTAGTAGACTATCAAAAATGCTACTGACTAGCGGCCGCTGGCGCGGTACGTGCTAGTAGAATTCAGATGAGGATGGAATCTGATGAAAATATTTAATAAACATCTGGCAAGTAAATAAATTATTGTGAGGATATCGATAGCCTTTAAGCGGTCGTAGCCTCGCTGACTCATTGCAGTGTTCTGTAAACGACCACTGCGTAACGTAAAAAGTAACTTGCGATATGGCTGGTGTTCAGATGGGTGACCGATCTGTGGCATTTTCATTTACGAGCGTTTACGTTATGTTATGTTGAAAAAATGATTAATATGTTTCGATTTTTCGAAAAACGATTAATTCTAATATTTTAAATAGAATTATGATTCGTAGTATTTAATTTTTTTCAAATTTAAAACTGTATTCTCCCTAATTTTGGGGTAATTTTCTAAACTGGTAACTTGTAATGTCGATATACCTACATTGTACGTTTATTAGTTTTAGTAAACTTTCTAGGTCCAGTCGTCATATTGTGTACCTTTGAGAATGCCGTGAGGCGAAACCGGTCAGGTTTACAAAGTAAATGTTGTGGAACAGTACAAGTGGTGTTATTTAATATGATTAATATGTTTATTGTGGGATACTTTTCTACACAGCGCAATCTAGCCCAAACTAAATTATACGGGATCCATAAAACCGATAACTTTTAATTATTTGAAACTTTTATTTATTTGAACTTTTATATATTTGACTTTTACATAAACTTCTAAATATAAGTATACAAATACAAAAACACATTTGTGCATCACACAAATAATTGTTCCGACCCGGTATTCAAATCTATGACCTCAGTACGGCAGTCTAATACACTACCACTTACGCTACCAAGGTAGTCAAATGTGTGTTAAAGATGAATGGAATTGGAGAACTGCGACTAACGCTAGATGATTATGATAAAAGACTTACGGGTGTAATGCCGTGTGCCGCCATGTGTAGCAAGTGTGAAGCATAAAAACCACAGATAATTATTTATTTTAGCCTTTCCTGTCAACACCTGGCATAATATTACCATGATAGTAATCAACAAATATCTATCTGAACTTAATTTACATCCAATTACAACCTCTGTAAAAGGAAAAATGCGTTTAAAACAACTAAAATACAATAAATTTTTATCACGCTGCATTTATGCATTTTTCAAACATTTAAAATGGCGTTATGGCGCGAATAAATGCAAACGTCACATTGACAGTTGACTATTTTTTTCTAAAATGGCTGTGTAGGTAATTTATAGCAGGGACGTGTTAATTGTGCTGTTGTCGTCTATAAATAGTGCTGACAGATTTTTTAACCGTGATCATTTTGTATGAGAAGAAGTTTTGGACGAATGGCAGCTATTGGAACACTTCCAGGAAAGGGCGTCATCTGTAGGTACCAGATGTTCCCGTTGTTAGCGGCTGATAATGGCATGGCTGGTGATGTGATGACAATGTATCATGTTACTCGATTTCTTACATTAAGAGTAAACTAAAAGCGCTCGTTGCCTCGCGGGCTCAGTGTTCTGTAAACGATTATTGCGTTAAGCAACTTTCACAATGTCCTCGGATGGATGACCACTTAGTGGAATTCACATTTGCGAGCGTTTTCGTGCCTCGAAAGGAAAGTTAAGCCGAAGGCCTTATGTGGGGGTTAAAGATTTCAACAGCAGGCGCCGGTTGTGGCGACAACCGGCGCCTGTCCATTTCAACACGGCAATGGGCTCACCCCCTGTTACATGGGACAAAAAGTGCATTCGGTGAAATGTGGGCTTATAGTAAGCCTCTGCCTACCCCTTCGGGGATAAAGGCGTAACAATATGTCTATGTCTAAGAGTTAACTATGGTTAAGCTGTTAGCGCAAGTCACTGTTACTAAAAATACCATTCTTTCTGAATTTACGAAGTCACGCAAAACGCTCGCAAATGTAAATACCACAAAGTGGTCACCCATCCGAGGACCATCCATAGTGAAAGTTGCGTAACTCAGTGATCGTTTACAGAACACTGAGACCGCGGGGCCACGAGCGCTACTAAATTAACTAACTAGACTAGTTAATGTTTGTATTTATTGTAAATACCAATATTGTAATACCTGTTTTATGCGAAATAAATACTGAATTGTAATTTGTTAACTCAATCACGACTACAAACATTTTTTTTTGAAATTTGGTTTACAGTTAGTTGTCGGAAACCCGACAGTAATTTCATGTGAAAAACGGTTACGAGAAAACTTCCTAATAAAATGAAGTATCAGTCAATTTGAGAGCTTCTTTCTTGACTGCCTCGGTGAGTAAGTGGCTTAGGTGAAGAGCGAGACAGAGAAAGAGAGAAGAGTAGATGACGTATTTCGAAAATAGACCTTTCAGTGATACACTTTACTTAAAAAACTTAACTATCTTCACGCTGTATCCCTGACGGGGTAGTCAGAGAGGACAGATCGCCAGGCTTCGCGATCCAGGCATACTTCTTTCGCTTCTTCGAGATTCATCAATCGCTTCATACAGGCACGTCTGGGTCTTCATATGTAAGTCTCGGCCTACCCTGACCTCTTCTACCCTCTGCTTTCGCACAATATATATTCTTCGTCAATCGTTCCTCACTCATTCGTTGGACGTGTCCAAACCACCGGAGCACTTTCATTCAAACCTGCCATATTGCGTATCACTTCGTTACGTATTCGGTCGGCCATAGTTACGCCGCACAATTTTCGAAGTGATTGCATCTCCACAGCATTCAATTTACTTTCATGCATCTGCTGATATACCCAGGTTTCGCTACCGTAAAGCAAAGTTGGCACTAGCACTGCGTTACGAATCGCCAGTCGTGCTTCTTTTAGGACGCTTTGTCGCTTTACTAATTGGGACAAAGCACCGTTAACTCTGTTTGCGGCAGCTACTCGCCGTTCTACATCCGAATCACATCTTCCATCCGCGCTAAACATACTCCCTAAATACACAATTTCATTCACTTGCTCTAGACGTTCCTGGTTTACCCTAATCTCGCATTTAGTTCTTACGCCATCTCTTTCAAATACTAGAACCTTAGTCGTACTTGCATTCAAGCGAAGACCCTTACTTTCACACTCCTCTGTCATATTAGTGACTAATGCCTGAAGGTCGGCTTCTGATAAGGCCATGAGTACCGCATCATCAGCGTACAGCAGATAGTTTACTGAAAAGTCACCCAAATTCACACCCATATCACAATCTTTCAACATCTGCAGGCAACTGTCCAGATACACTATGATCAGCCAGGCGGACATGACACAACCCTGTTTGACGCCTGTACAGACATCAAAAAGAGGTGACACATCCCCCCCTACTCGCACGCAAGCCTTACAGTCCTTATAAAGCGACTGTATTGCCCGCAGCAGCGAGCCGTCCACACCATATCCGGGCAGCAAATACCACAGAGTTTCCCTCATAACGTTATAAAATGATTTCTCCAGATCCACAAAAGCGCAGAAAACCCTCTGGCTAATAGCCAGAAACTTCTCCGCGATCATGCGGAGAGAAAACACTTGATCAATGCAACCTCTTTCACGTCGGAATCCGCATTGAGCCTCCCATAAATACCTTTCAGACTTTTCTTGCATTCTTGCCGTTATAATCTTCGCATACACCTTACTAGCTAAGCTGACCAAGCTGATCGCCCTGTAGCTGGAGCAGTTTAGGCTCGAGCCTTTCCCTTTGTAAATAGGTACTACAACTGCTATTCGCCAGTCATCTGGGACCTCACCCGTCCGCCAGCACAAGTTGCATAACAGACATAGAGTGTCCCAGACGCGCAACCCACCGTACTTGATCATCTCAGCAGTAACTCTGTCTTTTCCCTCAGCCTTACCACATTTCATACTTCTTATCACTTGTTCAATTTCATTCATACTAATGATTTCAATGACTTTGGAATCCGGAGCATCGAAGTGAGCTCCACTTCCCGATGTGGCATCTTTGTCTTTTCTTGCATACATCTTTCCATAATATTCACTCCATCTCTGCAGGACGTCAGTTTGGTCTGTTAGGACGTCATTGTTAACACTAAGCACTTTATTCATACTGCAGATTGCCGAACAACTCCGGGTCTTGCCTACCTCTTTCCAGAAGAGCCTGGCATTATCCTGGAAATTGGACGAAAACCTTTCATCCGCTTTCATTCTGCACCTTTCACGAGCTTCTTCTATCAGTGCCTTCGTGTTAACTTTCTGCAGCTTGTATCTCTCTTTCATATTAAAATCATTCCGCGAGGCTAAGTAGTCTAACCATGCTTTCTTCTTCATTCGAACTGCTTCTTTCACTTCCTCATTCCACCATGCGTCACGCTTATTACTACTGCCTCTTCTCGTTTCTCCACACACTTCCACAGCGGCATTTACCATACTATCCCTAAGGTTCTGCCATACACTTTCCACATTCTCACTACTAACATTGACGTCGCCAAGCTTTTCGGCTACCCTTTCTTTATATTTATCCCTAATGGATGCATCCTGCAGCTTGCAGCTTTTGATGCTATGAGTCGGCTCAGGTTCAGGACACTCGGTGCGATGACGCCAACCCGCGAACAGACCCTTTTATCCTAGTTATTACTAGGTAGTGGTCTGATCCTAGTTCAGCGCCTCGATAAACCCTTGTGTCCATCACCTGTTTACGGAGCCGACTATCCATTAGGAATAGATCTATCATGCTTCTCTTTGACTTACATCTCCTCGTATACATATGAATAGAGCGGTACCCACCCATCCATTCAAGTCTCCACATACTATAAGTTTTTCATTTCCTTCTATCACATTTAGAGCTTCTCTCATACTCTCCCAGAAGTCCTCCAGCTCACTCGCGTTCGACGAAGATACTGGCGCGTAAGCAGCTACCAGGAAAATCTTCGTCAAACCAAGTTTTAGACGGATCCAGAGGATTCTAGGACCTACCAGCTTGTACTCATACATACCGGAGGCCAATCCCCAAACCGGGAGCTCCACGCTTCGCTGCCCTTGCGCTTGGTCTCTGTCAAGCACACTACATCTAACTTTCTCTCATTCATAACATCCATCAACTCATTCATCTTATCTGCCATTCCTCCCCTAACATTCCACGCAGCTACCCTGCACTCCGTCCTCCACTTCCCGCCGTGTCGGGCCGCGCGTGTAGGGTCATGGTTCCCTACGCCGCTCTGGCACACACTTTTCGCACCAGCGGGGACGATCTGGTGCGCGTCGCCTCTGGGGCACGCCCTAGCATTATTCGACGTAGCTGACAGGAATGGCGACGTGCACGCTTCTACTCTTCATCCCCAGTGATACATCTTTTCGAGAATTAGGGCCTACGGGCTAAACGCAGTCATATTGCAACTTGCATACCTTTTAGAGTATGCGATCGCTGCGCTGAGGGTTCGACTCCTGGGTGAAACAAATATTTGTGTGATCCGAAAATCTATGTTTCGCAGTTTGGAGATTTCCTTTATATAATATGTACGAATGTATTTACAAATGTATAAGTATATTTATCAGTTGTATAGATCCCATATCACAAGCTTATATTAGCTTTACTTTGGGCTAGATAGCGCCGTGTGAAAAGAATATGAAGCGTTCGTGGCCGCGCGGACTCAATGTTCTGTAAACGATCACTGCGTTAAGCAAATTTTACTATGGCTGGTCCTCCGTTGGGTGACTACTTTGTGACATTTACATTTTGCGAGCGTTTCCGTGCTTTGGAAGGCACGTTAAGCGGTTGCTCCCGGTTGCCAGTAACTTAGCAGTCGTTAAGCCCAGTTGAAGGCCTTATGGGCGGCTTGAAAATTTTCAACAGCAGGTAGCCACAACCTGCGTTTGTCTATTTCAACACGGCAATGGTGAGCCCATTGCCGTCCACCTATTACGTGGAACAGGAATACACATGGTGAAACGTGGGCATACAATATGCCTCTGCCACAGATAGATAAATAAATAGAGTGTGCCACAAAAGTGCTTCTTGTTTGAAAGTCGGTTGAAAACTCAAAACAAATACTTGTAATATCTTAACACGGGTCCAACGTTACCTATCAACAATTTATATCAACATGGAGGGCGCATTCCACCCTAATGCTATCGCATTTTTCGTCACACCAATTCCCTTTGAACACCCTATCGTCGGTTAAAAATACCGGAATTGAATTCTGTTCCGTTTTTATTGCATCGAAATTGTTAAAAATCAGTAGCAGTTAAATAGATTAAATAAACGAATTTATCTTGAAGAGGCCAAATGCAAAAATATTTTTTAAACTACCCGTTCCACAGCAAGTGTAGATGATAAACTCGGGTGATGATCAGATTTTAAGAATTGGTCCTTCAACGAATTAGGTTTTTAGAGAATTGGCTATTTGGAAATTAGTGGTCTCTGCAAAATCCCCTAACGAACCAGGCAACGAATAGCCGCTTCAAGCAGGCCAAGTGAACCTCAGATCACAAATCCAGGGGGGTTTAGGTTAGGGTTTGAAAGCAGCTGGGACACACTAAGATGATGAGAGTGAGAGAGAGAGAAAGACTTCGAAAATCGACCTTTCAGTGAATTCACCTTTTCGAGAATCAGGGCCTACCGGGCTTAACGCAGTCAACTTGCAAACCATTCTATATTGACAATTTGACCGGATTCCACCGTAAAAATAAATATTAGCTACTTTAGTCTTCTTGTTTATTACAGTAACAATTGCTTTCCATTAGGTAGGTTGCGTTATTTAGCATGACGAGCTAAATGTAATTATTAAAAATTAGAATCAAAATCTTTTTAGCGCTCGTGGCCGCGCGCTCTCAGTGTTCTGTAAACGATCACTGAGTTACGCAACTTTCACTATGGCTGGTCCTCAGATGGGTGACCACTTTGTGGCATTTACATTTGCGAGCGTTTCCGTGCTTCGGAAGGCACGTTAAGCCGTTGGTCCCGGTTGCCAGTAAAATGGCAGTCGTTAAGCCTGGTTGAATGCCTTATGGGCGGCATGAAAAATTTCAACAGCAGGTAGCCACAACCTGCGTCTGTCTATTTCAACACGGCAATGGGCTCACCACCTATTACGTGGGACAGGAATCCACACGGTGAAAAGTGGGCATATAATATGCCTCTGCCACCCCTTCGGGGATAAGGCGTGATGGATATTTATTTATTTATTTAAAATCATTTTATTATAATCTAGAGCATCTTTTAAATGCGTATCACTTGATCTAAAACGGAATTCTGCTAAAGAATTTTAGTGTGGTAAAACTTTGGGAAACTTCACGCCTCTTCCTACCCTGGGAACGAAAGCGTCTCGTCTTACTTCTGGGCGGCATACGACTAATTCCCATCCGAGCTAGAAGCAGCCAAAATCATGGGCATCGCCATATGGACGAGTTAAGGAACCCAAATCCCGCAATATTTTTTTTACCATAATAATTCACTTTGAAGTCCCGAGTATTATATAAAATATGAACTTAGTATAGAATTAAATAATTGGTCTAATTTAATTATTTATCGTCTACAGTATGAGATTTTTCAAAGGGGGTCTTAGAGGGTAGTTGCAAGGTTGTCAGTGCTAGTGTGCTCCTCTGGGGCTGTAAACGTAATAGGCTAATACAGTGATCAGTTCTGATCATTTGGTCCGTAAGCTTGTCTGCCACCTTAGATGTATAAAAAAAATTGGCATTTTATTTTAGGAAGCAGTTGAAACCCTAATTAAAAACCGGACCGATTACGAAAACATAAATTACTTAACTATAAACAATTGTAAACACATGGTGTAAAATTTTTTACAGCGGCTTATAAAAGTCTCTAATGTTTGTCTTTGGGTAAATTTATAGATTTATTTTTTTTTACTTTTATGGCTTGTGTTTTGGCTTCATCTGTAATTTTTAAGCGCTCGTAGCCTCGCTTGTACTGTGTTCTGTACACGATCATTGCGTTAAACGTCTTGCGCTACGATTGGTACCGAAATGGGCCAGCGTTTGTGGTGATTGAAAGATGATCGAATGCAACAACAATATAACCGACCGTAGCGTAAGATCGTCAACAGAACACTGAGCCCCGATCTACCGGCTCCAACAGTTGCTGGTTGACGCCCCAGTAATTATCATATTTCACGCTTCTCTTTAAGAATCTAAAATTTTGAAAGAAGATACATGTGAACCTTTAGATAGTTGCAAGTTTTTATGGTGCGACATAAGAAAGACTTGCTGAATTTTTCGATTCTGCGCATTATTTTGTCCACGGTGTGACAATGACACCTCTGCACCACTCGTGTTGTTCTTTTTCTTTTTTTTTTATACATATATGAGGTGACAGACAAGCGTACGGCCCACCTGATGGAAAGTGGTCACCATAACCCATGGACGTTTGCAACACCAGAGGTACAGTACTCGCGCTGCCGACCCTTTATAAACCTTCTAAGACCCCTTGTAAAGAACCCCATACTGTCGACCTTCCCGAAATCCCAGGCAGGGAGTTCATTCCACAATCTAAGCGTACGAGGAATAACGCCTCCATCGGACCTAACTGTATGCGTGCGCTCCGGACGCAAAGTGTGTCGGGTACGAAAAGGAGAGGACGGGACCCAGTCGAAGAGTTCTTCAGATCACTCAACGTGTTGGTAGGTACGGTAAAATGCAGCCAAGCTGGCAACCGTACAAGCCGTGTGCATACATTAACTTATTATTATACTAGCTATCTAGGATAAAATTATGTTTTAATATATGTATAACGTCAAAATGGCGTCGCCCGCCTCATGGTAAGCAAAGAGGACGACCCGTGATTGGGGTCGCTATCTCAACCCGCAGGGCTCCGATAGCGACCCTCATCTTGGCGGCACAGAAATATCCCTTTTCATGCTTCTCTTAAAGGACCCAGGATTGTAAGAGTAGGGAAACACGTGCGCTGGCAGAGAGTTCTATGCTTTTGTGGTGCGACAGAAAGATCTACGGAATCTTTCGGTTCTAGACACGATGGTGTAATTGCAACAGTGTAAGGATGACATCTCTGCCCCGCCCGTGTTGTTCGGGACATGATGACGTAGTTTATGTATATCTAAATAATACAAAAACAATTAACTTTCCAACCACTCCTTCCCATTCATCTAGCTCACAATAAACTAAAAACACACTACAACGGCGTTTCATAAACAATATCTGCAATATTTAGCTAAGAAACTGCGCTAGATCACGATCTACTTAATCATTGCGATCAAACAATAAATTGAGCGGCGTAGTTTGTTCACGTAGCGCCATCTAGTAAGGCGCGTGAGAACTAAAATTATCATTTGAAAACCGGATGCGGATCGAACGAATACATTTTACTTTTTTTTTTTTTCTTGGGCAATTCGTTTACGCGCCGTCATTCCTGCTTCGGGGGCAGCACGGATGGTGTGTGTGATGGCCCTTTGGTGGCCGTCCTACCCACTAAACCCCGCGGTGTTCCACCTTCTTCCCAACCGGGTCGCAGGATAGGCCTGAGGGCTACACTGCGACCCGCACTGCGACCCGGCTAAGGGAATGCCCCAAGATGAGACTCTTCTCGGGGGGGTCAGATGTGCTGACCCACGATCTCCCGGAGGAGATTAGTTTGTGCCCGCTTCGAGCCGTCCCCAAACGTCCCTGTGAGAACAGAGAGGGGTGGAGAGCGATCGAGCGGGCACTTGAACTTGAAGGCACCCCGGAACACGAGGGGTGCCAGCCGCCTGAAGGCCGTTGTGAACGGGGTCCCCCCGACCTTCCGCCCACGGCCATTAACTAATCTGCGGCAAGCCGGGACTCCACCCGGCGCCGCCCTCGCGGTTGCCGGCGGGACGGGAGCGTGCGTCCTGCTCGCTCCCGAATCCGCAGCTCCTCTCTTTTTGCCGCCATCACCTCTCTGGCGAAGGAGGCGACGGCCATGGCTTGCACCACGGCCGGCAGCGACAAATCCATCCCAACAATGCCCCTGAGGGCATTGCGAGGCCCGTCCCAAGCCGCACACACGGCGAGCGTATGCTCCGCCGTGTCCACGACCCCACTTGGGCAGTGACGGCACACGGGATCCGGCTCCACCCCAGCCACCTCCCACAGGTATTTGGCAAAACACCCTTAACCTGTAAGAAGCTGAGTGAGGTGGTACGTCGGAGTACCGTGCGCCCTCTCTACCCACTGCCGTAGGACGGGAATACATTTTACATGATATTTTTATTTTATACATTTATTTAGTGTTTTTAGCACTAAGGCAATAAAGCTTATGGTTCACGAACGGTGATGGGCCTTATGAACGTTTGCAACACCAGAGACCATGCATACTCACACTGCTTTCCTGCAATATCCTTCTAAAACACCTTTTGAAGTACCCATACTGTAGACTTTTGGAAAAAAATCAGTAGTAGTGATTAAAAATTACCTAAATTGAAAATTATTACAATAATGGAAAATTTAGAGACATATCTTCGACGTGAAACAAGGACTTTAGGGTTCAACAGGATACTTACTGTTAGAATTATAGATGGATGTAGTATAGTAAGATACTCGTTCCTATATATATCAGGGAGTTCTTAAAGTCTACGTAACTGTGCATGCCGTCGACTCGACTTTCCTGTTAGGTACTTAGCGGCTGCCACGGAAGCGGAATTGTCTCTCACGGTCTCTCAGTAGAACACCGTAGCATATTCATCTTCGTAAAGCACAGGCCCTGCTGGTGGCTTACGGCTTACAGCAGAACGTCAGAAGGTTAAGGTCTCAATTTTCTTATTAAATATTAAAATACCCAACTGTAATTCAACTGTCGCTAAAAATGGCATTTTCTTTAAAAAATGCCAATTCGTTCTTTAAAAAATACCTTCTATTTGAGAGCTGTTCGGTATTTCACATTGGAAATTGTATTTTTAGAGTGACAGTGAAAGGCTCTGGCCTATAGACGAGGCTTTTTAGACATCGCTTCATATTTTGTCAATTAAGAAAGAAAAAAACAACGAGCATCGGCGCTTTAACACCATCCTACGAGTATATAACGTCATACCATAATAAATTTTAATTCAAAATTATAGAAACAATTCACATTTTAATTACATAAAACTATAGATTCCAAACGCAACTTTTAAATAAACATATTGAAAAAGGGTGAAACGATCAATTAATGTCCATAATTTATTAAACATATATATTTTATTTGCGTGTATGAAGCGATTGATGAATCTTTCAGAAGCGAAAGAAGTATGCATGGATCGCGAAGCCTGGCGATCTGTCCTCTCTGACTACCCCGTCAGGGATAGAGCGTGAAGATAGATAGATAGATATATTTTATTTATCTATCACGCCTTATCCCCGAAGGGGCGGCAGAGGCCTGTTATATGCCCACTTTTCACCATTTGAATTTCTATCCCACGTAATAGATGGTGAGTCCATTGCCGAGTTGAAATAGACAGACGCAGGTTGTGGCTACCTGCTGTTGAAATTTTTCATAAGGCTTTCAACTTGATTTAACGACTGCCATGTTACTGGCAACCGGGACTAACGGCTTAACGTGCCTTCCGAAACACGAAAGCGCTCGCAAATGTAAATGCCACAAAGTGGTCACCTATCCCAGGACCAGCCATAGTGAAAGTTGCGTAACTCAGTGATCGTTTACAGAATACTGAGTCCGCGGGGTCACGAGCATACATATAAAGGTATTAATTACTATTATGTACATTAATTATGTATCATACAAGCTCTTTATCTAACGAATGCAATACTTGTATATTAACATTATATTTAAGTAGGTATATTACGATACTTGTTATTAGTAACAGACTAATTAGATATTTACCATAACCAGTATAGTCTGTAATTAAGAAATAGTAGGTTGTGAAAAAGATTTTTTTCTAAATATTTTCGTATATATATATGTAGCACACATTATGTAAATAGTGGACAAGGGCGTGCTCCGTTGGTTTGAACAGGTCCAACGAACGAGTGAGGAACTATTGACGAAGAATATTTATTGTGCGAAATTACGAGTACAAGGAGTCAGGGTAGACAGAGACTTACATACGTAGTCCATATAAGCATAAAGCTCAAAAACGGGAAGGTTAAAAGTACTTGGATAACCAGACGAAACGATTCTGCAGGAAGCGAAAGAAGTACATACATGGACGACGAAGCCTGGCAATCTGTCCTCTCTGACTGTCCGTCATGACTATGCTATGGGCAGAATAGCTGCTCTTAGCAGACAAAGAAAAAGTTAACATTTTTTTTTTAATAATTATTTAATGGCCTGGTTTCTAAGATCTTTTAGCCAAATCTTATTTTTTATATCCTATTTCTTCAATCTTATCTTCTGATTAGTCCTGTCCAGTCGATGTCGTGTCCTCAGGCTACGTCCTGGTCCTTGCCCTCAGTATAATGGTGATTCTTATACTAAGTCAGTTGTTTGTGTCAGTTGTCAGTGGACGTTTCGCGGCAAGAGAGAAAATAGCATTTCACTGCATATATATCATTGTCTTTCACTATAGCACGTTAACACAACTTTTATGTCCAAGAAACCACCACTCCCGCACATAAAACAAGATAAATGCACTAGTTTTAGAAAATAATATAAAGCAAGCGTCCGCACTTGTCACTCTTCCCGCCAAATGTCCAAGTTAACGTCTGGCTCCAAATCCAAGTAGAGCTTGGAAGAAATAAATAATGAACTTGGATGAAAAAGATCTGTCATCAATCAGTGAAATTAGACTATCCCAGTCCACTGTTAGACAAAATTCAATTTTGGAAGGTTGGATTAACGGGTTAGTACAGAGTTATGTTTCGTATTCAGGATTTTGGGAATATGAACATCCTGTGGTGTCATAATGAGAGAATATGAGACAGAATTCCGCATCTGCAGCACAGCGTTAAGTTATAGGAGAGTCGAATTGATCATTGGTACGGTTAGGTACACTTATCATGCGTATTGAGAGTAAGATTAGATTTTATGGACAGTTTGTTATGGCAAAAGCTGGTAGTGTGTTCAGGAGTGGATGGACAGCGAAGGTTAATTTGTTTGATTGAAACGAATATTGGTATGGGTATATACTAAATGGGTGTATTGTAATGTCTATTATAACATACCCTTACCATTTGAATATACTAGTATTTCTATCCTAATTTATAGAGCTGAAGAGTTTGATTGTGTTACAGAATACTGAGTTCGAGCGCTTAGTCGAAACGTCGAGAGGTGTGCAAAAGTTATGATATTACGCCAAAATGACCAGAAAACCATAATGCAAAGAATACTTCGTGTGTGTTTAAAATAAATAACAATAAAATACTCTTTTGACGACCGCTAACCGGTGTATTCACCCCTTCATTGTTAACTGTCGTGTTATTGAACTGTGTACATAAAATGTCTAATAAAAAACATTTAATTAATGTGTTAAAATGATAAATTTATAATTTAATTGTATTTATTGGCGTTTTAATAAACTTGATTGGTTGATAATTATGGATTTTTGTGTATAGTTTACATAAGTACCTACATACATATCATCACGTCTGTTTACCATCGGGGTATGCAGAGACTATGACTTTCCACTTGCTATGGTCTTGACTTAGGTGCAACTTTCGCTGATTCTACTTTCATAAGTATTTTCATAGTCGCTCGCCGGTTAAAGGTACTTTTGACCTGATCTTTTTCGAAAAGGTATTCAATGTGATTTTATTGATATTATTTTTTTAATTTTGACTTTGTAATTCTGTATGATTTACTAAGTATTGATTTTGGAAATATTTTACTTTTTAATAAACACACCGTGTCCACGTTGAGACACCAAGTTTCAGATGTTCCGGTTATTTTTATCTAATTACCCACATAAGATGTTGTAATTTCGTTTAACAATGTATAATGCTTTTTCGTAGGTGACTATTAGTAATTTTTAGAGTGGAAATATGTATTTGTTTAGGTTCGTAAGTAATTACTTTTATAAAATGGAATAAAAGTGTCGATTTAATGTGGTTGTCTGGACAAACCTGTAAAAGGTTTTGATAACCGTTGTACTGGCTAGCTATAACTAATAAAATTAAAAAAATAATAAAAACATGCTGTACTAAACTACTAACCATATAAGTAACAACTATATAACCATGTTTCGTATAAATAAATGATGTTATCTTATCTTAAATTATGATCTCAAATCTTAACTAATATTATAAAGCTGAAGGGTTTGTTTGTTTGGTTGAACGCGCTAATCTCAGGAACTACTGGTCGGAGTAGAAAAAATCTTTTTGTGTTAGATAGCCCATTTATCAAGGAAGGCTATATATCATTTCGCTATTGCACTGGGGAGCAGAGCAGCAGTCATAAATGTCAATAAATCCGGCCAATTATTTTGAATCAATGTAGAATTTAAAGGCTACAGGATTAAAAAGCTGCGACCGACGGGAGGTCGAAATATTACACGGGCGAAGCTGTAAGGGTCACCTAGTTTGAAATTAAATGCCACTAATACCTACCGAAGTCTTTAATAGGTTCCGAATCTTATTGGGGCGTATACACTTTGCGAGATAACATTTCATGCAATTAGAGTAGGCTGTATATAAAATAAATACTAATGCAAGCCACACTTCATCTCTTCACATCTATATGCTTACGATGGCTTGTAGAAATAAGATATTTGTACTATTTTTTATATATACCTACCCACCTTCTTCGTTCAATTTATAAGGTTTCTTGCATATGGGTTGATATTGAAGGTAACTCCTCATTGAAAATCTTTATATTTTTGAAAGCTCATTTGTACTATAGGTATTCCGTACAACTTTGTTGACCTTTACATGCATCTGTGGGTAGACTTTATTCAATAGAACTACTAAAAGATAAATCTGTAATGTTTATTATAGACAGGGTTCAGCATTATACGGATAAAATTCTCATAACGGTGTGATATCGTACAAATACTTACACATGGTATAAAAACTACATTCAAACCTCCAAATTACCTTCCACCATTCAAGAAGCACTCGTGGCTCCGCGGTCTAAGTGTTCGGTAAAACGATCACTGAGGTACGCAACTTTCACTATGGCTGGTCGTCGGATGGGTGACTTTGTGGCATTTACATTTGCGAGAGTTTCCGTGCTTCGCAAGGCACGTTAAGCCGTTGGTCCCGGTTGCCAGTAAAATGGCAGTCGGTAAGCCTGGTTGAAGGCCTTATAGGCGGCTTAAAAAATTTCAACAGCAGGTAGCCACAACCTGCGTCTGTCTATTTCAACACGGCAATGGGCTCACCACCTATTACGTGGGACAGGAATCCACATGGTGAAAAGTGAGCATATAATATGCCTCTGCCACCCCTATGGGGATAAGGCGTGATGGATATTTATTTATTTATTTTACCTTCTAGTAATACAATAAGAAAAAAATAATTGTGCACTTGATATTGTAGGTATAATGTTGGTCACCTTGCCTTTACTGTGTCTGTTTTTTAATATAAAAGTTTGGCTAACGATTCTGTTGCGCGGTGAAATTCGAATGAGTTTTGTTGCATCTTTATATATGTATCTATATTTCTCAATTGATATTGTGTAAAATAAAGAAAAAAAGAAGTTATCAATTAGGTATGGTACCTAATTGATAACTTCTTTTTTTCTTGTGGTGGGTAAGATACTTCGTTCAAAATGATGTACAAACATTACACAAGTGCTATCTATATAAAATATATATATACTTATTATACTTACAAGTTGATTCCTAACTCAATAAATAACCATAAACTTTTTCATATTCTGTATACAATTATCACCTTTTTAAAATATTATACGTCTCAATCCAAATGCGATTATTGTTTAATAAAAGATAACATTATTTAACAATAAAATATGATTTATCATCACCTATTATGTAGATACTAATATAACTATTCTTAGATGTAGAATAATTTATGCCCGCGAATTTCATATACATGACGTAACCCGCCATTTTAAGAACCTATCAATTTTTTTTTGTGCGTTGTTACTTACATAATTTTATTTTATTTTCTCGATGATTATTTTGATCACCTCGGTGGCGTGCCTAAGAGGTAGTGTGTCTACCGTGCTGAGGTCTCGGGTTCAATTCCCGGGTCTGAACAAATATTTATGTGATCCACATCACTTTGTGGGCCTTCAACTGGGCTTAACGACTGGCATGTTACCGGCAACCAGGACCTACGGCTTAACGTGTCTTCCGAAGCACGGAAACGCTCGTAAATGGAGATACTACAAAGTGGTCACCCATCCGTAACCAGCTATAGCGAAAGTTGCCTAACGCAGTGATCGTTTACAAAACACTGAGTTAGCAGGGCCACAAGTGCGTCATTACGTCACATACGCACATTTTAATTATGTCACAAATAAACATAGAAGCAATAAAAATAGTTAATTTTTAATTGTGTGTAGGCTTGTGAATCTGTTTTATTTGAAATAAATCCTTTTTAGGAAATGTGTTACACAGGTTTTAAATAAGAATGATAGATACGTATATGATTTTTTTTGCCGATGGTATTAAGTCCGTCGTTGTACAATATGTTTGTGCATTAAGTTTAAATAAATAATTTTTTATTAAGATCATTATCCTATTTAAATACCTAAAAAATAAATATTGTGAGACAGTTTATTTACATAGCGCTATCTAGCCCAAAGTAAGCTCATAAAAGCTCGTGGTATGCGATCTAGACAACTTAAATACATTCTTATATACCTATCTATAAAAAAAACTAAACTATCTAACTATCTTCACGCTGTATCGCTGACGGGGTAGTCAGAATGGACAGATCGCCAGGTTTCACGTTCCGTGCATACCTACTTCTTTCGCTTATTGCAGATTCATCAATTCAATTCTTATATTAGACGTATTTTTAACACATACTTTCCATCAGGTGGGCGGTACGCTTGTCTGCCACCTCAGTGGTATAAAAAAAACATACAAATTATACATAAGAAATACCCAAACTCCTAAACCAGCATTCCGGATTTCGCGGTTGGAAACCTCGCATACGTATTTAGGCAATAAAAAAGCAGGATCTGAGACCTTATTTTATCTATGAACTGACTGATGAAGCGAGGAGGATTAAGGTCACTCGGAAATATTTTCGAACAATCCCTAAAATCCCTTTTTAAGTTAAATCACTGCGCGACGGACTTAAAATTTGAGATTTTCAATGGAACCACGACTTTACACAGTCATATTAATACACTTCCTACTTATGTCTCTCACATTCACGCACACACACAAAACACATATTTACATTATTTTCCACATCAATGACAAATACATCGAATTCATTTAAATATCAATGTAAATCTCTTAAAAGTTTTAATTTAAAACAAAATGGAGTTTTCAATATGCCTAATTTATGTTAGAATTATTAGGTATAAACAATGTATGTAATAAATCCACACGCAGAAACATTGATGTATTTTAGTTTCAATTTACGAGGTTTGCTATCAATAAATCTTTTGTGATTTAAATAAAACAAACTTTGTTTATGCATAACAGAATATGATTAAAAATAAATTACTTGCAATGATCACATAAAGCTGGTAGCTTATATTTTTTAGCGATTACGGTCTAAGTGTCATTAGGTAGGTACCTAGACAGTACAAAGATCGTTCCTAAGCCTAATAATAAGTAATTAAAACACTTACTTTATACAAAATCCTGCAGGAAAGTACACAAAAATCCTTCATATTATACAGTTTTCCAAAAAGGAACGTTAAAAAAGTTCACTCACTCAACACACTGGCCACTAAAACGAACGCGTACGATAAAAAAAAAAAACCAAATGTCATTTTGCGCGGGAAAATCTATGAAAATTACAGATAACTAAATAATTTTGACTTGAAAAAGGATTTTTAGAAAAGAGGTTTCAACATCTGGAGCGCTAACTCTATACGCGAATCGGCGGAGACTGGCAAAAGAACAGGCCGCCCCCCTACTTGAGGCGGAGTCACAACATGCCCACAACTGGGCGGGGCAGACCTTTTTTCCCTATTTATGCTTCTTGGTTTTATTATATTCGTTCGGCAGTTTATTATATTGTAATGTCTGTCTGTTTGTTTGTTCGTTATTGTATTGGGCCCGTGATTTTTCCGTCTTAATTGAGTGACTTTTTTGTGATTGTCGGCCATGTTGCTTAGCGATGCTTTGGGTGGCATAATTAGTGGTGCGGTTGGCTTTTCTTGCGCGCTTCAACAACATATTTGATTTCGGTGGTTCGGGGAAATGGGTTTATAAGACTTTTGAATTAATTAAATAAGTTGTCGTCAAGTTTTTACGGTATTTTGCTACTAATTAGGTATTGTATTAATGCACCATACCTAGGTATACAACCTACATTTAAGTAGGTATGTACCTACCTACAGATTTTTCCCGAAAGTTGAAGAGTGTTTGTTTAGAAAATATATCGATAAACAGTTTAATTAAAACATTACCCCCACATAATGTTTAAAATATTTAGCTAATTAATTAGATAATTAGTAAATTTGTTTTGGTGTCAATTTATTATCATTCCTTTGATTGAGAGATACGTGGCGCCCTCTAGGTATAGTATATATATAAGCATCGATAGTTTTCTAGGTACCTATTAATTTCTATTCATACACATGATATGGGATTTGCCCTAAAGGGTCGTTTTTCTATTATGTAAATTGACTAATAATATCTTATAAGTACCTAGTAGGTATAAGAATATGTAGGTAAGTTTCAAATACAATTTCTGCGAGTGGGAGAAATACCTATTAGATATATGATAATTATGCTGAAAGTTACAATTTCAAAGTTATAGTTCAAATCTCGACCCATAATTAGATTTTTTTGAATTTATACCTACTTTTTAAGCGCGTTATGGAGAAATGACAAGAGAATTTTTTTACGATGCGCGCGCACGCCGTCACGAAACACCGACACCATGAAGTTAGCTAATGAGTATTTCCATGACAACTTATAGGTAACTACATTGAAAGTAGTCAAACACCCTGAAGTTAGCTATAGTCAATATTTTAGATCTTTCTACAAACGTAGGATAATATTTTTTTTTTTAAAGATTTTTATCTTGTTACGCCAAAGAAGTAGGTATAACTTCTAACGAGTGTATATAGGTTAGTACACACACACTTTTTTTTGTAACTAAAATGAGTTACACTTAAAAAACAATGGCTGGCACAATCTCGCAATTAGTTTACCTAAGATATTTACAACTTACAGCTACTATAAACTTTACACATATTACAAAAGGAAGGTAAGGAATATTTACATCAAAAAAAAAATAAAAATAATAATATTTAAGCATCAAAAAATTTCAAGTCAAGTCAGCCACAACCGTACCCAGAATGCTGGCAGCATTGCATTGTAATGCTGAGCCTTTGACCCAAGTATAAGCCATCTTTCTGATCATGAGAACCATCGACCAAAAGCTTAGATAGAGCTCTGAAAAGAAGCTTTGTACTAGGACCTCGCGGACCAAGAGTTTCAATTAAGACCTAAGATAATATTTTTTTAAATGTTTCATTAAAAATTTATTAGTGGTATGAATTTATTTCATACCCAGGTACCCCATGCCTACTAACCCCTATGAATTAAAATGTTAGAACTTTTGTAAACATGTTAACTTAAAAAAATCTTGTTAAGTAAAAATCTTTAGTTGTAAATTTTGCACGCCAACTTTGGTAACTAATAATCATGAATGTACCTATAGTAAGAACTTCATGTAGGTTCGTAATAGGTAGGTACCTCCTTACTTATTAATTCGAATTTTAAAAATAATCGTTTATTTGGACACGTCCAACGAATGAGTGAGGAACGATTGACGAAGAATGTGAAAATGAAATGAAAATGAAAATAGCTTTTATTCTACCATTAACATGCTTTTACATTTAAAAATAATATTTTAATTTTTGTACAAGTCTTCAAATTAAAAATCAAAAACACAATTACTTTACTTATCACTACATAAGTACATCAATTAAAAATTAAAATAAATGATATATGATTCAATCATTATTCTATTTAATTGCTTTTAAACTCCATCGAATTTAATTAATATTTTGGATAACAATTATAAAAATTAAAAACTTCGTATTTATTGGTTTTAACCCAAACCAATAAATGACGAAGAATATAGCCAAAGTATATTAGTAAGCGAAAGTACAGTGTAGAAGGAGTCAGGGTAGGCCGAGACTTACATATGAAGACCACGTGAGCAGATTGCTCAAAAACGGATAAGTCAAAAGTACTTGGATACCCAGACGTGCGTGTATGAAGCGATTGATGAATATGCAAGAAGCGAAAGAAGTAATGCATGAATCGCGAAACCTGGCGATCTGTCCTCTCTGACTACCCCATCAGGTATACAGCGTAAAGATAGTTAGTTAGTTTTTTTAGTTATTTTAATTACCTTAGTTTAGAATTAATTAATTAACTTAAAGTGCATACATTAAAAAAATAGCTACCTACAACGAGTATAATACATTTTTTATTTCAACGTTAGAGTGGTTATTGCCGAATATATTTCATTATTGCAATCAAAATCTTATAACAACATTAAGGCAAGAGAATAAGGAATGACGAAAAAGAACTAAAATCATATTAACTCAGACCCTCAGACCACGAGACAGATTTAAATAGAAAATATATAATAGCCCCGCGGTCTCAGTGTTCTGTAAACGATCACTGAGTTACGCAACTTTCACTATGGCTGGTACTCGGATGGGTGACCACTTTGTGGCATTTACATTTGCGAGCGTTTCCGTGCTTCGGAAGGCACGTTAAGCCGTTGGTCCCGGTTGCCAGTAAAATGGTAGTCGTTAAGCCTGGTTGAAGGCCTTATGGGCGGCTTAAAAATTTCAACAGCAGGTAGCCACAACCTGCCTCTGTCTATTTCAACACGGCAATGGGCTCACCACCTATTACGTGGGACAGAAATCCACACGGTGAAAAGTGGGCATATAATATGCCTCTGCCACCCCTTCGGGGATAAGGCGTGATGGATATTTATTTATTTATTTTATTTATTTCAAATATTTATAAAAAAAAATTTAAGAAAATTTCAGACAAGAAGATTTTGTATGAGGAACAAGGAACAATTTAGGTTAAGACTGAAAATAATATTATTAAATTTACAGGCAGCGGAAACGACTGATACCCAATGCCTAACATATATTGTTCTGTAATGATCACTGCGTTAAGCAACTTCCACTCTGGCTGGTCCTCGGATCGGTGCCCACTTTGTCGCATTTACATTTGCGAGCGTTTCCAAGCTTCAGTAGGCACATTAGGCTGTCGGTCTCGGTTGCCAGTAGCATGGCAGTCGTTAAGCCCAGTTGAAGACCGAAGGGCGGTTTAAAAAAAAAATCTAAAGCAGGTCGCCAAAACCTGCGCCTGTCCATTTCAACACGGCAACGGGCTCACCACCTGTACATGGGTCATAAATGCATACGATGAATGTGAGTGTAGGTGTACCTATAATACGCCTCTGCCTACCCCTCCGGGGATAATGCGTGGCGATTTCAGACAGATATATTAATTCCATTTAACAATACTCTTTGCCAAACAGAGAACCGAAATATAGATTCAAAACTTATTTTCTTTGTTCCTTTTATAAAACGTCTTATTTTTTTTTAAAGGTAGGTACTTAAATTAGGAAAATAGCCACAGTCACAAAGACAAAAGAGTAAGTAATATAATATTGGCTCTACAAGAGTCATTCCCTTGCACCCTCTGAAGGGGGTTTAAAAAAAAGGGGCGCTTTGAGCAGGAACTTTTTAATTAGTCACCTTTTTTAAGTGTTTCAAGATGTGAGCTGTGTTTCGACGACATCTTTGACTTGCCTACAATGTTATTTTGTAAATAATTTTAAAATTATTCACGCTGAATTTAAAATATTGTAAAAGTCATTCCTAAATTTGACAACTATCTTAAAAGTTAGCGTAAATAAGATTTCGCATTTAATACATACACTGATAGACTCTGGCCGCAGTTCAAGCCGCTGTATCAATTACGCCTTATCCCCAAAGAGGTGGCAGAGGCATATTTAACACCCACTTTTTACCGTGTGTATTCCTGTCCCACTTAATAGGTAGTGAGCACATTGCCGTGTTGAAATAGACAGACGCAGGTAGTTGCTGTTAATATTTTTCTGCTTAACGACTGTCATGTTATTGGCAACCGGGACCAACGGCTTAGCATGCCTTCCAAAGCACGAAAACGCTCGCAAATGTAAATGCCACAAAATACTATAATCACCCATCCGAGACCAGGCATAGCAATATTGCTTAACGCAGTGATCGTTTACTGAACACTGAGTCAGTGGGGCCACGAGTGCGTCAGTAATATTTAATTTAAAAAATATAAAAGATTTAAATTTAAAAAAAAATTAGCCACATCTTTGCCCAAATCGTCCTCATCTTAACCTTAACCTTAGTATCTAAGTATTTATTTTACGTACCTACCTAATCATTAAGTGTAGGTATGACAAAGTCTACATAAATACCTAAAGGGATTTTATGGGCATTAAGCCCATAAAAGCGCCAGAGTCAAGAAAAATCAGCTAAACTAAATCCTCGCTCTCAAAAGCCTGTAAAAATTGTCTACTTAGCGTGGTGCAGTAAGGACAAAAAATAAATAAAATAAAATAAATAAATAAATATCCATCACGCCTTATCCCCGAAGGGGTGGCAGAGGCATATTATATGCCCACTTTTCACCGTGTGGATTCCTGTCCCACGTAATAGGTGGTGAGCCCATTGCCGTGTTGAAATAGACAGACGCAGGTTGTGGCTACCTGCTGTTGAAATTTTTTAAGCCGCCTATAAGGCCTTCAACCAGGCTTAACGACTGCCATTTTACTGGCAACCGGGACCAACGGCTTAGCGTCCTTCCGAAGCACGGAAACGCTCGCAAATGTAAATGCCACAAAGTGGTCACCCATCCGACGACCAGCCATAGTGAAAGTTGCGTACCTCAGTGATCGTTTACCGAACACTGAGACCGCGGGGCCAAGAGCGCTTCAAAAAATAAAGGCGGGTGAAAACTTAGATATTAGGGCAACAGAACTGCCTAAGAGGTGACATTTATAAACCTAATTAAATGGCTCATAGTCCGGTAATAATTCATTACAAAACTACTGAAACGTTAAGTCCGTATACCGGAAAATCATCCTGCAGTGAATGTTCCAAGTTGATTTGAACACAGTATATTTATTTTGTTGTTAATCTATTCTTTTCAATACTTGCACAAGTTACTTGCCCAATACAAACGCAGCATAGCTAACATCTCACCGTGTCATGAATAAGTCTTTCGCGCCACTAAAACAAAGATAATGTTTCTACTTTCTTCACGACAGTCATAGACAATTGCTCTTTTTTTTTCTAATTTAATTAAATGTTACGTTTGCCCTTTTTGTACACCCGAGAGTTTTAAATAAATAGGAAAAGCAAATGTATAGATATATTTTTGTATTGATAAAGGTATTGTCTCGTCATCTCTAAATTACACACTAGTTGACGCCCGCGGCTTCGCCCGCGTAGAGAGGATTTCCCGTTCCCGTTTCCCAGAGGAACCTGTTCCCGGGACAAAAGTAGCCTATGTGTTATTAGATATATAAGCTACATTATTGTAAACTTTCATTGAAATCAATTCAGTAGTTTTTACGTGAAAGAGTAACAAACATTCATACAAACTTTCGCATTTATAATATTATTAAGATTTCTACCTCTTAAACTATTTCTTGAAGCTTTCCTCTCGCCGGTCTGGTGGAAGAGGTTTCTTTAAGATCTAAGCTGTACCTTTGTACTATTTACTTCATACTATACCGGTACCCTTGTACTATTATCCAACTCCTTTCATCTTCCTATAATGATAATAAATATCCATCACGCCTTATCCCCGAAGGGGTGACAGAGGCATATTATATGCCCACTTTTCACCGTGTGGATTCCTGTCCCACGTAATAGGTGGTGAGCCCATTGCCGTGTTGAAATAGACAGACGCAGGTTGTGGCTACCTGCTGTTGAAATTTTCAAGCCGCCCATAAGGCCTTCAACCAGGCTTAACGACTGCCATTTTACTGGCAACCGGGACCAACGGCTTAACGTGCCTTCCGAAGCACGGAAACGCTCGCAAATGTAAATACCACAAAGTGGTCACCCATCCGAGGACCAGCCATATTGAAAGTTGCGTAACTCAGTGATCGTTTACAGAACACTGAGACCGCGGGGCCACGAGCGCTTTCGATAATGATATTGTGTGCATAAATTGTTAAATACAAAAAGTAAATAAATAAAAGTTAAGTTAAAGTAAGTCCTGAACCAAGCTCTCTTTTCTCACTTTAATTCAAATATCTGAGCTGTCTAACTCTTTTAGGTAAATGCCTATGCAAAACGTAATTTGCCTGACATTTTTTCTATATAAATAATCCTCTATTGCCATACAACGTGGCAATGCGGCCAGCCTTATGGGAACCTTGATTTTGATGGGGAGGAATTCCTCGACACCTAGTCGGGGCATCATTGTCAGTCTTGTCTTTTGTAAAATTTTAATATATAAAATCTTCTTTAAATTATTGTAGCTGACTAATCTACAAATAGATTTGTTAACAATACCTATAGTTTGTTAACGTCAAGTAGGTATGCGGTGATTAATAGTTGACTCTGCTCCTTTAAGATTTCACATGACTACGGAAACCAAAAACTGTAATTCCTTAGCTTTCGTAAATAATTAAAAAAAACTAATGGTCACCCAAACCCAGAATTATGTTATCTGTGCTTAAACTATAATTTCCAGTAATGTTGTAACCAGGCCATAAAATCATTACAGAATAAAATCCAGTAATGTTCCCACGAAAGATAAATACCTACTGGATAGGTGTTGAAATAATAGTAAGTATATTTCGTCTGTCAATCTACAATTCAGTAAGAATACCCGTAATTGAAACTACAGTTCTTAAAAAGTGAGTCAAATAACACATTTTGGATTCTATTGTATCAAATCTTGAATTGTTTTAGTATAGGAGACGGTGGCAGATTTGTGCCTTAGGTTTGTTTGTTGTTTGTGATTTAGGTGTATAAAAAGCTTTTTGACAAGACAAGTTGGACTTAGGACTTCCTATAGTTAATATAGATTCAATGTAAAATTTTCATTTACCTATATTGATGGTGTATCTGTGGACTGACAAACAAGGTTGGAAAGAGAGGCTAAACTAAATTAACTATCTTCACGCTATATCCCCGACGGGTAATCAGAGAGTACAGATTCGCGATCCATGCATACTTCTTTTACTTCCTGCAGATTCGTTAATCGCTTCATGCACGTCAGGGTATCCGATTACTTTTGACCTTTCTGTTATTAAGCAATCTGTTAATCTGCTAATCTTCATATGTAAATCTCGGTCTACTCTGACTCCTTGGGAGGAGAGACAAACAGTAATTACCAACTATGAATTGCCGAAAAAATAATATGTTTTAATCAAATTGAGATACCCAGTTTTACGCGATTGCAATTTAGAACCTTTCGGCTCCATCAGTGATCAGTTCTACTTGAACTATGTGTCCTTTTTAGGGTTCCGTTAGAAGCGGAACCCTTATAAGATCACTTTCTTATCCGTCTGTCGGTCTGTCTGTCTTTCTCAGGAGCGGTGGACCTATTTCTACCAGATATTGAGGTTTATAGTCCCTATTTAGGTGTATAAAAATCAAAGTCCTGAGTCAACACGATAAAAAGATTTGGGCAAATTTAGATTTTCGCGAAAACTTAAAAGTAGGTACCAAAATTTACCTTATTTGCACCTTTTTCATTTTTCGGAATTTTCCCTTTATTTGTATATCTTGCATTCAACCGAAATTGACAATTCTAGGTCAACCGGAAGTACTCTATAGGTTTTGCGTCGAAAACCTAAATGGTAGTGACCTGGAATCACAAAATTTGGCAAAAAGCAATCTAAAGGAAAATTTCTAATGCCTTTAATAATATATAATAGTTCTAAAGACACAGACCATAAATGACTGTGAACTTCCGAAGTGCCAAAGATAATATCTAATAGTCAAAAAAATAGTAAGTAGGTGGGTAAATCCTTTTTAACAAAAGTTACCCGCAATTTATACGCCACTGGCTCCTCAACTATAAAAATCCCAGAAAACAGTAAAAATACTTCTAAAATCATAAATTTCAAGCGTTATTACTACAAAATTACTACTTCCACTCTCATTACTGAACTTTTTTAAACACAAAACGCCTAAGTATTAAGTATAAGTACGTAGCAATTAGTGTTAGGTAATTGGCATTCAGCATGGCTGCCATTTGTAATCAACAATAAAAACGAACTAAAAAAAACGGTAATAAAGATCGTATATTGAACATAATCATACGGCCTGCTATTAATAATGAGTTTTAATGAAACGTTTCGCGGACTCGCTAAGATATTCATCTTTCGCAGTCAATTTATAAGATAAAATCTGTAACAAGAAATAGCAATTCGATACTTATAGAGACATCTATTGTCAAGTAGATAAACTATAAGTAAACCAATAATAACTTTATTAAAAAAGCGCCATCTATGACTAAATAGCAGTACTACGATAGTCACCTACATTCTGTTATAGTTTCAAAGATAGCAATAGATGACGCTGTAATAAATTGTAAAATTTTATTTTTGATTACCTATATGAGGCTTGATTGACATGGATGATTAATGTTTTTAAGCTGAAAAATTTTGTTTGATTGGTTAAAGCGCTAATCTCAGGAACTACTGGTTGGAATTGAAACATTATTTGCGTGTTAGACAGCCCATTTATCGACGACGGCTAAATTAGCGTGATGATATATAGCCGGATAGCGGAGCAGTAATCTTTAATGTCAAGAAATCGGACAAATGTTCATACAATATTGTAAAATTAATAAACTACGGTATTAAATCCGTGCCACTGGTTTCGCCCGTGAAGTGTCAAATGGTATAAATATTTTTCTCGTTGCCTCGCTAACTCAGTGTTTTGTAAACGATCACTGCGTTAAGCAACTTACGCTTTGGTCCTGAGATAGGTGACCACATTGAGACATTTTCAATTTTGAAATCACGTTAAGCCGTTGGTCCCGGTTGCATGTAACATGTGAACACCCTCAAGAACTCTCCTGGGATATAATAGAGTTGTAAAGGTTGTTTGAAAAAAAATCACGTAGATCCTCCTCTTTTATGATACCTGAAGAAGAAGAGGACGATGATAAGGATGAGTATGAAGTCATTGCTGTAGATCCTGGTTTACAGGAGTCACAGATATGGGAATGCGGGTGGGATTAGTCCCAATAAAAAATAATAATAATTATAAAAAATATTTTAAATAAAGTGTCAATTCAATAAGTATTTACATGTCAAATTCTTATTGAATCTGACCGCTCCCGGTCCAAAGGGATAAAAACTAGCCGCGTTTTCACGTTGAATGGCTATAAGCCAACCTTTGCAACAGGAACGATCTTGAGCGGAAGTCACCTGTTTTCTCCCTTAATCTGCGTCCTGTTTCCCCAATTGAAATTTTTGCCTCGGATCCCCAGCATCCCATGGTCTCCACGGCAATGGGCACAAACAAATACCGAGGTTCCATCTCGGCATATTTCTTTTGTTTTTGTGAGACACTTTTCACATAGCTCCATCTAGTCCAAAGTAAGCTTGTACTATGGGATCAAGACAACTGATGTACATACTTATATATTTCCAAATACCAACATTTGTGTATCAGATAAATATTAGTTCCGACCCTGGAATCGAACCCGGGACCTCATGCGCGGCAGTCAAGATAAAAACACTGAAAGAATGCTCTGTTTCTGTTTACACTAATATACCTACATATCATCATCACTAAAATACAGGTCATAAGTATTGTCACACAGTAAAAACTTTTCTTTTAAAATGCTGGCCACAAAAAAAATTTATTGAATTCGAATTTCGAATTGTTCATGAAAATAAAAATGTATACTTTTTAGAATTTTACTCATTTTTAAATATGGAGTGGACGCTTAAAGAAGACCGTGTTGCAGTTAATTGCGTTGCATCGTTGCGGTCACGCGCCAATTCAAATTTTTGACATACTGAACAATTTGAATATAACCAAAAGATTCGTTTATGGTACCATCAAACGATACAATGAAGACTCTAGTGTGGATGACAGGTCAAGAAGTGGTCGCCCTCGGTCTGTTAGAACTCCAGCAGTGATAAAAGCTGTGAAGGCGCGATTTCAAAGAAATCAGAACCACGTTAAGCAGAACCACGGTGAAAAGGGTCTTAAATGAAGACTTAGGGCTTCGGTCATATCGAAGAAAAACAGGACATCGTTTAAATGCTCGTCTAATGGACCTGAGACTAAAGAGATGCCGCGCTTTGTTGAAGCGGTACGCGGGAAAAAAATATCGCGAAATTCTTTTTTCGCATGAAAAAAATTTTACCGTAGAAGAGAGCTACAACAAACAAAATGATAAGGTGTACGCACACAGTAGTGAAGAAGCGAGCAACCGTATTCCGCGTATCCAACGAGGTCATTTTCCACCCTCGCTCATGGTATGGTTGGGAGTTTCTTATTGGGGCTTAACAGAGGTACATTTTTGTGAGAAAGGTGTAAAAACGAATGCAGTTGTGTATCAAAATACAGTCCTTACGAACCTTGTGGAACCTGTTTCTCATACCATGTTCAATAACAGGCACTGGGTATTCCAACAAGATTCGGCGCCAGCTCAAAGAGCGAAGAGCACACAAGACTGGCTGGCGGCGCGTGAAATCGACTTCATCCGGCACGAAGACTAGCCCTCCTGCAGTCCAGATTTGAGTCAGTTAGATTACAAGATATGGCAACACTTGGAGGAAAAGGCGTGCTCAAAGCCTCATCCCAATTTGGAGTCACTCAAGACATCCTTGATTAAGGCAGCCGCCGATATTGACATGGACCTCGTTCGTGCTACGATAGACGACTGGCCGCGCAGATTGAAGGCTTGTATTCAAAATCACGGAGGTCATTTTTAATAAACTTTATTGTCATAAGAATCTATGTTTTGTTAAGTTCATTTTGGTATATAAATGGTTACATCTATATATATATAAAAATGAAACCCGTTTTCCGTTGTCACGACATAGCATGAAAACGGCTTGACCGATTTGAAAAATTATTTTTGTAATGGATAGCCCATTTATTGAGGAAGGTTCTTAGCTAGTATATAATATAATATAAGCTAAGTATATCATCACGCTACTACACAGGAGAGAGGAGCAGTAATCATAAATATCAACAAATCGGGGAAACTCTCATACATTTTTAGAAAAGTAATAAGCGACGGGATTATATGGGTGCCACGGGGTTGGAAGTATGTCCCGGACGAAGCCGGGCAGGTCAGCTAGTAATGAATAAACTTGTTTCAATTATTTTATATTAAACATGTGATAGACTTTATGACCTGACTAGGTACTGCGTTTACACTCTCGCGCGAGCCACGAGACGAGTTGCGAGACGAGCCGCGAGTGTAAACACAGGAAATAGAATTTGACGGAGAGAAAATAGAATGGACGTTCGCTCGTCTTATGTATATCGGCCTTGATACAAAATTATTCACCTACCCGCACATCTCCGGTGTCAGTTGTTGTTGTTATTTGTCTTCGTCTATCTTACGCAGGCAAAGGAAACTCAGCACTTAATGCCTTATCTTTAATCTAAAAATATTCTTAGTATTTGGTCATGTCCAATCCTTGGTTGATGTCAAACCCAGTCCCAGTAAAGCTGTGGAATTTTTACTTGGACATTCTATGACGATATGCACTAAAGAATAGAAACAGCGGTTCAATGCAACATATTAGTTTCATTCACTCATGCATGTCTAAGATTCTACCATTGTTAAACACAAAAACACGAAATATACACTATATTGAATAATATACGGCAACCATGTTGTTTTTTTGGCTTACAATAAAAATATTTTTAAACATCTAGAATTAGACAAAGGACTGGCCATGAATAAATACAAAAAAAACGGGAACGGGACAATTTCACCACGCGTGCGGAGCCGCGGGCGTCAACTAGTTATACATAAAGTCTTCGGAAATGTGCATTAGTAAAGAAAAGTGATATGTTGAAATGAACAGTGGTGTTCTTTGTGTTAGTACCAAATATCCATGGAAAGCTCTAGTAAAGGTTGCATTAATTTATTGGGACAAGGACTGGACTTGATATCGACAAAGGACTGGCCACGAATAAATACTAAAAAAATTAATGCTAATGACAAGACATAGTAAAGACATAGTTTCCTTTGCCTGTCCAAGAAAGGGGCGTATACAAAAATAACAATAATCGTTCTACCTACGCCAGAAGTTTTTACACAGTATTTAGTGAGTGGTCACGCAGCACTAGAAAATTTTAAAAAAAATGTCGTCTCCTACTGCACCACCTTCCTCATCAACCACTGTAAGTTTATTTTCTGCATTTTTTTTTTCATATGTGGAAAGTTTTTTCACATGTAGATAGACTGAAAATTAGTGTAAAAGACCCTTCGGTAGACCGGGCAAGCAGGTGATTCTTCGCAGGCAGGATACGGGGTTGAAAGGTCAGATTAGTTTCTATCGAATCAAAAGTCAAAAGATATCTGCTTCTAGTAGCCAAGTAGAACAGTGTCTCTAAATCTGGGTAGGGTTTGAAAGTAACTGAGAATACACTTAATATGAAGAAGAAGTTACATTTCTTCAATAATATCATTCTTGTATAAAAAAATCGAGGAAAAGGAAATTAAAATAAAATAATTTGACATGTGGGTAATTTAAAAAATGTTTTGTTAAACAAATTTTGAAAAAAAAGTATTGCACGATTATTGAGAAACACGAGTGACCTTAAAATGATTCTCTCTCATTTTAGGGTAAAGTACCTGTTGCATTCAGAATTTCCAGATTTAAACTACCTTCATACCTACACCAGAATTTCGCAGACGTATAGTGAGGGAACTAGTTTACCCCCGTGGCTTCGCCCGTGCCATACATCGAATTAAAAAAAAATTATAAAAATTTTCCCGATTTGTTGACATATATGATTACTGCTCCGCTCTCCTGGGTAGTAGCGTGATGATATATGGGCTATATATCATCACGCTACTAAATAACCTTCCTCGATAAATGGGCTGTCCAACACAAAAATATTTTTTTTATATCGGACCAGTAGTTCCTGGTCTGGCCGCATACGTTTGGAATCCGTATTCGATTTGATGTTTTCCGTGTTCGAAATTCCGTGGGCCTAGCGCAGACGTTCGTTTTTTGCATTCGGAATGTTATACTACCAGTACGAACGTACGAACGGATTATAGATTACTTTCTATAGGTTTGATGCATTCGGGTCTACGTAAGCTGGAAACGAATTCAGAAATCGAATACGGATTCCGAACGTATGTGGCCAGCCTTAACGCGTTTAAGCAAACAAACAAACTCTTCAGCTTTATATATAAGTATAGATAAGGAACTCACTATAAAAAATAACTAAAACTTTTCAACTTTAAAAAAAAAACTAACTTAACTATCTTCACGCTGTATCCCTGACGGGGTAGTCAGAGAGGACAGATTGCCAGGCTTCGCGATCCATGCATGTAACTTTTTATATGAAAAAGTAATAATATCGTTGCTAATTCCCTTATACTTCCTTCATCATACTGTATTCCCCGCTACTTACAAACCCTACCCGGATTTATAGACCGTGATCTAAAACAATACAAGTATATTTAGAAACAATTAATGAGGTGCTTGTGGGCCCGCTGACTCAGTGTTCTGGTGCTGGTCCTTGGATGGGTGACCACGTTGTGGAATTTACATTTGCGATCGTTTCCGTGCTTCGGAAGGCACGTTAAGCCGTTGGTCCCGGTTGCCTGTAAAATGGGAGTCATGAAGGCCTTATGGGCGGCTTGAAAATTGCAACAGCAGGTCGCCACAGCCTGCACCTGACTATTTCAACACGGCAATGACCTCACCACTGTTACGTGGGACAAAATGCATACGGTAAAATGTGGGCGTTTAATGTGCCTCTGCCTACCCTTTCAGGGATAAAGGCGAGACAATATGTTTAATGAGTCTGCAGGAAGCGTTCTCTCGCATGAAAGCCTCCTTAACTAACTAACTAAGTAACTATCTTCACGCTGTATCCCTGACGGGGTAGTCAGAGAGGACAGATCGCCAGGCTTCGCGATCCATGCTTACTTCTTTCGCTTCTTCGAGATTCATCAATCGCTTCATGCACGCCCGTCTGGGTAACCGAGTACTTTTGACCTTTCCGTTTTTGAGCAATTTGCCCACGTGGTCTTCATATGTAAGTCTCGGCCTACCCTGACACCTTCTACCCTCTACTTTTGAACAATATATATTCTTCGTCAATCGTTCCTCACTCATTCGTTTGAAAGTCTCCTTGGTAGCATAAAACATGTTGTATCCTCATACCCTTACCCCGGAAGAGGTAGTAGAGGTATATTAAATGCCCACAATTAACCGTGAACGTTACAATTTTTAATTTCGTATATAATTTGTGTATATGAAATGTTGCATTCTATCCTACTAATATTATAAACGCGAAAGTTTGTAAGAATGGATGTTTGTTACTCTTTCACGCAGAATCTACTAAATGGATTTTGATGAAACTTTACGATAATATAGCTTTTACATCAGAATAACACATAGGCTACTTTTTATCCCGGGAACAAGTTTCTATGGGAAACGGGAACGGAAAACTTCACCACGCGTGCGGAGCCGCGGGCGTCGACTAGTAGGTTATAATTTTTGTAAATGAATATATAAATAACGGTGATATTTTCCTTTATTTTCAGATGTTGAAATTTATTCTAAACGACAGTAAGGTAAGTGCTCTGACACCTACCGACAAAAACCTCACGGCGTCTTTCTATTTGCCACTGGCCGGGAGTCCCGGGTGAGTACTCTGAAGGATAAGCTCAGGACTCCCGACAGACTTTTCCCCGCTACCGCAGCCTCGCCTCAGGGGGTGACAGGGGGTTGGATCCTTCTGCAAGAACGGCGGTAACCCTCCTACTCGCTGTTCTCAGCAGGCCCCCGGTTATGGCGGCCAGTAGTCTCAGCTAAAAATAGCTGTAATATACTTACCTGTGTGTAGGTATGATTCCTTACATATCCTGCTAATATTATAAATGTGAAAGTTTGTGAGAATGGAAATTTGTTACTCTTTCACGCAAAATCTAATGAATGGATTTTGATGAAACTTTACAATAATATAACTTCCACATCAGAATAACATATAGGCTATTAATAAATTTTTAAAGCAATTATTTTGATAAATTTCTCATAAATTTTTAATAAAGTGGAAAAAGACAATTCGATTCGAGACAGGGATTGAACCTGTGACCTTTGCCTAACCAGGGCAATGTTCTAGCCACCTGAACTACCCGAACCGTATCGAATCAAGTTGAAATTCTCCACCATATTTTAATCGTCATTTTAAGAGTATGATCAGAGCCATCTATCGAGTTAATGAACAACTCGATACCAATTAACAGTGTTACATCCATTTTTAAACATTGATGCAATGGACTCCACTCAGTATATTGATAAATTTTTAAAGCTATTATTTTGCTGAATACGATACGATACGGTTCGGGTAGTTCAGGTGGCTAGAACATTGCCCTGGTTAGGCAAAGGTCACAGGTTCAATCCCTGTCTTGAATCGAATTGTCTTTTTCCACTTTATTAAAAATTTATGAGAAACATATAGGCTACTTTTTACCCCGGGAACGAGTTCCTGTGGAAAACGGGAACGTGAAAACTTCACCACGCATGCGGAGCCGCAGGCGTGTACTAGTATATCTAAATACCTGATCCTCGAGGCTTCGCCCGTGGCATACTTCGAACTCCCGACGCACCTATTTAATCCCGTCGCTTATAAATTCTACAATAATGTTTAAAATTTGCCCGATTTGTCAACATTTATAACTACTACTCCGCTCTCCAGGGTAATAGCGTGATGATATATTAGATATATTGATGATAGCTTTCTCGAAAAATGGGCTATCTAACACAAAAATATTTTTTCAAACAACCAGTAGTTAAATTAGCGCGTTCAACCAAACCTACAAACAAACAAACTCTTCAGCTTTATATTATTAGTATAGATAATACTTCTGATGAAGTCGTCCAATTTCTTTGATCAAGCACAATGGACAAACATATTTGATCAGTGACCACCCTTAAAAAGTGCCTATACCTAATATTTATTTGTATTTTTTTTTTATTTATTTACACACTACTATTTTTACAGACTGACCCTAATACAATAGTATAGTACTGATCGACATAACAAAATACGCTACAATTCCAATTCCTACAATTCCAATTAATTGCCGCTACAATAAAGGATTGGACACAGACATAATTACTATACGTGGCCCGTGTGAAGTCACTCAGTTAACAGTAGAAAATGTCTAATTGTGATGCCACCGCATTAAGAGCACGCAACGCGCGCGTCAGAGACGCCTACTGCATGCGGCAGGCACCTCCAGCAGGGGCGCTACGTACCCATCCGGCACGCACAGCTTCAACTCCGCTAATATGACTGGGTTGTGAAACCTACCACGAATCAACTTAAATAAATAGGTAGCCAGTGCTACCTCTCTCCTCACTTCCAATTTATAGTATCCAACCATACCCAGCACAAAAAGAGTAGGGTACAACAACGGATATCCAGGGTCATCATCATCATCCGAGCGTCTGTCCCAGTTGCGTCTCGCGACGCCCGGGGTCCGCTTTCCTACATTTTCTCCTCCACTTCGCACGGTCTTCGGCATTCCCTGTAGTTAGATCATTGGCACGCATGTCATCCCTTACGACGTCAAGCCAGCACTTCTTGGGTCTTCCCCTCTTACCGGGACCCGGCGGGGCTGACATGGCCAGACATTTGTTACCTACGTAGCCCGGCGGTTGCCGCAAGACGTGACCATACCAACGAAGGCGACACTCTTGCAACTTGTCTGCAATGTCACGGACGTGAAGGCTGCCGCGGATGCGAGAGTTTCTCACGCGGTCCATCCGCGTGACCCCACACATCCACCGCAGCATCTTCATTTCCGTGACACGCAGCTCCTGCTTGTGTCGCTCCAATATCGGCCACGTCTCACTCGTGTTATTTATCTATAATATGTATGTATTTAGAAATATATAAGTAGATATGTTTATCAGTTATCTGGTTACCATAGTACAGTTAGCTCCAGAAAAACTTCACCCCCAGCAGTTTACATTTACATTCGAAGGGGGTGACATTTCTTTCTGCTGTCCGTACAAGCTCTGCTTAGTTTGGGATCAGATGGCGTTGTGTGGGTTGTCCCAATGATATTTATTTGTTTATTATTTATTTAAATATATCTAAATTTCAGGTCAAGATTCCAAAATTCAAGCTGAACAATGGACAAGAAATGCCGGCATTGGCACTTGGCACGTGGCTTGGGTTTAACGATAAAGTAAGTGAAAATCAAGTTGTTTTTGAGTACTTAACATCCCGAATATTGGCTAAATAGTTACTTATTTATATTTTTTAAGTAACTGCTCTATAATCATCACTACATATTATAAAACCAAGTCGTTTTTCGCTGTCTGTCCCTATGTACCTATTACGATATTATAAGAAATATGCTTAGATCTTTAAAACTGCGCAACGAACTTCGATGCAGTTTTTTTTAGTAAATAGAGTGATTCATAGGTGTTTATGTATAATTTGTTAAGTTTTTGTTTACATTAACTTAATTTTTTTTTCTTGTAAATAGCAGTTTATTCGGGGTCCTGGTATAGTCAAAGTGGTGGAAACATATATCGTTATAATTAACTTAATTATAACGATATATGTTGGGGGCATCGGAAAAGTTGAGCCGTCTAGGAACTTTTAACGAAAACGCTGCTTAAACCCTTTGAGAAATAACAAAATAATGTATGGTGCAATTGTGTATTTAACGTAGGTCTACAAAAATATCCGCGACGGTATGTCTCTCTTAATGATAACATACTACGAGTATATCCATATTATACTTAAAAAAACTCACAAAGAAATTAATTACGTGTAACCATAATTCGCCCGGGCCGTTTTTTTTTTCTGTATAATTATGTGCTGTATTAGCGCATCATATAAATTACAATCTAGCCATAAGACTAATAAGTAATTACACTAACCTAAACTGCTAATGTAGAGTAAAATTATAAGAATGTGTCCATTAACACGTTTCTTAATGTCTCTATTAGGGGAAGTCACTTTGTTCATGTGTTCTTTAAAAGTTGCACTTATTGGACTATGTTACACTGCCACTTCACTAAAGTAATTCAAAGGGTATTGTCCTTTTTAGTCTTCTCACTGATGTTTTGGAGTTGAATAGCCTTATGGTCAAGGAGTTGAATAGCCTCGACATTTACATGATTATGAAGTCGTTTTTGATGAGCTTCGGCATACTTTTATACTACATTAGCTACGAGATCCACTTTAAGGTCTCTGTGAAGGTCGTCATTTCTAATGTACCAAGGAGCTTTAACAATGCCCCTAAGTACTTTGTTCTGAAATTTTTGTATCACTTGGATGTTACTTGATTTGGTACAGCCCCACAGTTGTATACCATAAGTCCACACTGGCATTAGGACTTGTTTGTACAATAATAATTTGTTTGTGCACTGGCAGTGAGGAATGTTTGCCTAATAACCATTGCAAATTTTTGTAGCGAAAATTAAGCTCGCTGCGTTTCTTTTTTACGTGGACCTTCCAAGTTTTGCATCTAGTGTCATCCCTAGATATTTCGCTGAATTCTCATATGGAATGGTTTTGCCATTTATATACAGTGCATGATAATTGGCACTTTTATTTGTGAAGTCTATGTGAACTGATTTGGCTTCATTCAGTTTTATTTTCCATTTTTTTGTCCAGTCACATATGATATTGACAGCTGTTTGAACCTTTGCCACTGCATCCGCATGATTGACCCCTATAGCCATAATGGCTGTGTCATCTGCAAATGTTGCTATGGTGTGGTTTTCTAAAATCGGGATATCGCAGATGTACAATAGGTACAGGACAGATATTTTTAAGGCATCTGACAACTGCTTTAATATTTGTCATTTTAGGCCACGCCCACTTCCATACTTTGGTTTAAACTTTTGTTTGTAGTAAATATAAACTTATTTTTAAGTGGCCATATATATATGGATCTCACTATGCATGACTAAGCCATTTCTTTTTACTTTCATATATGTATATTCATGTCTTCATATGGATATAGTTTAAATAAATATAATAAATAAGTTGGTACTTGAGTTTTTAATTGCATCATTCGTTTGATGGAGAGAAACCTGGCGCCCTCTCTTTATAAATTCTGGTATTTCTCTGCTCCGGGTTGCTCCATACTCACTCCCTATACTCATGCTCTGCTAGCTGGTGCACCGATGATTCTTTGAGATAGTGTTCCTTACACATCTCTAGGGATTACCAACCGTACCTGATGGGTGTATATAGGTGTGTTGTTGCTACCTAGTGCGCATCACCCCTACCAAGCCGCGACAACCGTTATAAGTGGCGGCCCAACGTGTGACCTTGGAGAATGATGCATTTAAATATTAAATATGTATTTTAATTTAGTGATAAACATGTACTTTATTGTGTGCCACTATGGTTTTGTTAGTCTTAGGTGCATATTTTGAACATATCTACTACTTGTATGTATTTGGTTAGATAGTTAAAGCTGATAAACTTGAAACTATCCAACATCAATGAAAGGCAATATATTCAATTTAAGCTTATAAACTTAAAGAGATATTAATTTTTAAATACGCCGTGCTTATATCTACTGTTTACTATTTTTTTTTTTTCATTTTGATTAGTTGCCATTACCTAACAATTATACTTGTGTTGAATTAGAATTGGATTTAGAATTCAATATTCTATCATGGATTGTCTACAAGCTGGATGTAAGATCTCTCATTTACACAAAGACGAAATTACACATGAACTGTCTATTCGTAAACTAGAAGTTAATCATCTCTCGCGACGATCCAGTATTTGTCAAGCGTTAAATGAGACATCGAAACTTGCTCGAAGGGGTAGTTTGAAATTTACTGATTTGGTCAAGGTTAATTTGACTTCGGAATTAGAAGTGTGTCAACGAAAAGTTGAGGAGATCGAAAGAGAGGCTAAAGGTGATTGGTCTACATCTGCTAGAGGTCGGTTAAACTCTCGTTGCAGATACTTTCTTTGCCGTCTGGGGATGTAACGAGTGATAACAATTATAACCCTTGATTCTAATAAATGATTCTCTAGTGAAATGTGATTCTGAAATGAGACAAATATCTATATTTTCTGTATTTAGGACTACTTGTAATTCATCTTGATGTTTTAGGAGTCCATTTGCATTCCATGCCATAATTTTTATTGAAAAGACTATGATTATTTTCTGTAGGTATTAAATTCAAGTTTCTTTAGCCTTTCATCAAATGATGTCATTAAAGTAAGAATTTGGTTAATCCCGTCGTTATTTGAATTTGCTGATTGTTGAGTTGGTGGTGGTTGCAACTGGATTCTCTTTGTTACTTGAGCAAACGATATGCCCTTTGTCACACGCCTTTCGACGTTCGGTCTCCCGACAGCACATTCGACTAAAAGGCTTCGCCGTCGATGTAGAAGATTTATTTTTTAATGATTTATTTTTAATTACCATCTCTTTTAGCTACCATGCACCCTCTGTAATTTGATGGATGAGGTTCGCCACAATGTACGCATTTTGGCTTTGGTTCTGCTGGTTTTTGGCAAACTTTCGTGAGGTGTTTCCTGTACATTTTACGCATTTCGGTTCTCTAGAGCAATATTTTTGGGTGTGCCCGGGCCGTGCGGGCGTAGGTACTTGAGAGCGGAGAAGTTATCAAGTAATTTGGAAAATGTTTATACATTATTGTGTAATTAATAAACGACGGGATTAAATGGGTGCCACGGGGTTCGAAGTATGTCACGGGCGAAGCCGGGCGGGTCATCTATTGGTAAATAAATAAATGGAATATGAATATCGGGTTAGGCAGAGGCTATGGCTTTCGACTTACTACGATTCTGGCATACAACTTTCGCTTCTTCTACTTTCATAAGTGTTTTCATACAAGCTCGCCGGTTAAAGGTACTCTTGACCTGGCCTTTTTCCAAAAGGTCTTCGATTGGATTGACGTACGTACGCCGAGGTCTACCCCTACCAGTTTGCCCATTTACACTCACAACATAAATCTGCTTCGTCAGTCTATTTTCATCCATCCTCTCCGCGTGTCCGTACCATCTGAGCATCCCTTTTTCTATCTTAGTCACTACATCTTCTGTCATACCGCAATGTTCCCTTATCGTGCTGTGCCTTTTCGCAGACTTCTCATTTCCACTCCATTAATTTTACTTTTATGCGTTTTCTGCCATACCCATCTTTCACTGCCATATACCAGCACCCCTCTATGTACAGCCAGTCGTGCTTTCTTAGGCACGTTCTGACTGCTCATAAAGGTGTACATGGCTCCATTCACTTTATTTCCTGAAAATACTCTTCGCTTAATGTCATAGTCACACTTTCCATCTCTCGCAAATTTTGTACCTAAATATACAAACTCTTTCACTTGTTCTACTCTTTCTCATTCCACAAGAATTGAGAAATCCGTCGTACTTGCCTCTCTTTCAAAAACCATTACTTTCGACTTGTTTACATTCACTTTCATTCCTTTGTTTTTGAACGAATCATGCATATTGTTAACCATCAACCGCAACTCCTCCGCTGATGATGCTAGTATTACCTGATCATCAGCGTATAGGTCAGTTCATCCATATTTAAACCATACGCACTATCTTGCAGTTCTTTCAGGCAGCTGTCCATGTATAGGTTAAACAGCAACGGCGACGCTACACAACCCTGTCTCACACCATTTTCAATGTGAAAAAGTCTGTGCAAGCTCCGTTGATCTTGACACAAGCACTGGAGTCTTCATATAGAGATTTCAGTGCTCGTATCAAGTGGCTGTTTACTCCATACTTGGCCAGTATTGACCACAATTCATTCCTCACCTCTCTGTCATATGCCTTTTTAATTAAATAAATAAATACATCCTCCATCCATTGGGGATGAAGAGTAGAAGCGTGCACGTCGCCATCCCTGCCAGCTACGGCTGCAATTCTACTCCAACACGAGTGCCACCAGGGCGATTACTGCTAGGGCGTGCCCCCGAGGCGACGCGCACCAGTTCGTCCCCGCTGGTGCGAAAAGTGTGTGCCAGAGCGGCGTAGGGGACCGCCACCTTACACGCGCGGCCCGACACGGCGGGAAGTGGAGGATGGAGTGCAGGGTAGCTGCGTGGAATGTTAGGGGAGGAATGACAGATAAGATGAATGAGTTGATGGATGTTATGAATGAGAGAAAGTTAGATGCAGTGTGCTTGACAGAGACCAAGCGCAAGGGCAGCGAAGTCTTGGAGCTCCCGGGTGGGATGCTCGCGCTTTGGTCTGGAGTACCAGAGAGCGAGCATGGCAGTCGGGGGGTTGGAATTTTGCTGTCCTCGCGATTGGCCTCCGGTATGTATGAGTACAAACTGGTAGGTCCTAGAATCCTCTGGATCCGTGTAAAACTTGGTTTGACGAAGATTTTCGTGGTAGCTGCTTACGCGCCAGTATCTTCGTCGAACGCGAGTGAGCTGGAGGACTTCTGGGAGAGTATGAGAGAAGCTCTAAATGTGATAGAAGGAAATGAAAGACTTATAGTATGTGGAGACTTGAATGGATGGGTGGGTACCGCTCGCGATGGTTTAGAGTCGGTACTCGGGAAGTATGGGGATAAAAGGGTGAACGACGCTGGCAAGCTAATACTGGCATTTTGTAAGGAAAAGGATTTGTTTGTGGCGAACACAATGTTCAACCACAAACAAATTCACATGTATACGAGGAGATGTAAGTCAAAGAGAAGCATGATAGATCTATTCCTAATGGATAGTCGGCTCCGTAAACAGGTGATGGACACAAGGGTTTATCGAGGCGCTGAGCTGGGATCAGACCACTACCTAGTCATAACTAGGATTAGGGGTCTGTTCGCGGGTTGGCGTCATCGCACCGAGTGTCCTGAACCTGAGCCGACTTATAGCATCAAAAGCTGGAAGCTGCAGGATGCATCCATTAGGGATAAATATAATGAAAGGGTAGCCGAAAAGCTTGGCGACGTCAATGTAAGCAGTGAGAATGTGGAAAGTGTATGGCAGAACCCTTAGGGACAGTATGATAAATGCCGCTGTGGAAGTGTGTGGAGAAACGAAAAGAGGCAGTAGTAATAAGCGTGATGCATGGTGGAATGAAGAAGTTCGAATGAAGAAGAAAGCATGGCTAGACTACTTAGCCTCGCGGAATGATTTTTATATGAAAGAGAGATACAAGCTGCAGAAAGGAGAAGCTCGTGAAAGGTGCAGAATAAAAGCGGATGAAAGGTTGTCGTCCAATTTTCGGGCTAATGCCAAGCTCTTCTGGAAAGAGGTAGGCAAGACCCGAAGTTGTTCGGCAATCTGCAGTATGAATAAAGTGCTTAGTGTTAACAATGACGTCCTAACAGACCAAAGTGACGTCCTGCAGAGATGGAGTGAATATTATGGAAAGATGTATGCAAGAAAAGACAGAGATGCCACATCGGCAAGTAGAGCTCACTTCGATGCTCCGGATCCCGATGTCATTGAAGTCATTAGTATGAAAGAAATAGAACAAGCGATAAGAAGTATGAAATGTGGTAAGGCTGCGGGAAAAGACAGAGTTACTGCTGAGATGATCAAGTACGGTGGGTCGCGTGTCTGGGACACACTATGTCTGTTATGCAACTTGTGCTGGCGGACAGGTGAGGTCCCGGATGACTGGCGAGTAGCAGTTGTAGTACCTATTTACAAAGGGAAAGGCTCGCGCCTAAACTGCTCCAGCTACAGGGCGATCAGCTTGGTCAGCTTAGCTAGTAAGGTGTATGCAAAGGTTATAACGGCACGAATGCAAGAAAAGTCTGAAAGGTATTTATGGGAGGCTCAATGCGGATTCCGACGTGTAAGAGGTTGCATGGATCAAGTGTTTTCTCTCCGCATGATCGCGGAAAAGTTTCTGGCTCTTAGCCAGAATGTTTTCTGCGCTTTTGTGGATCTAGAGAAAGCATTTGATAACGTTGTAAGAGAAACGCTGTGGGACTTGCTGCCCGGATATGGCGTGGACGGCTCGCTACTGCGGGCAATACAGTCGCTTTATAGGGACTGTAAGGCTTGCGTGCGAGTAGGGGGCGATGTGTCACCTCTTTTTGATGTCTGTACAGGCGTCAAACAGGGATGTGTCATGTCCGCCTGGCTGTTCATAGTGTATCTGGACAGTTGCCTGCAGAAGTTGAAAGATTTTAATATGGGTGTGAATTTGGGTGACTTTACAGTAAACTGTCTGCTGTACGCTGATGATGCGGTGCTCATGGCCTCGTCAGAAGCCGACCTACAGGCATTAGTCACTAATATGAAAGAGGGGTGTGAAAGTAAGGGTCTCCGCTTGAATGCAAGTAAAACTAAGGTTCTAGTATTTGAAAGAGGTGACGTAAGAACTAAATGCGAGATTAGAGTAAACCAGGAACGTTTAGAGCAAGTGAATGAAATTGTGTATTTAGGAAGTATGTTTAGCGCGGATGGAAGATGTGATTCGGATGTAGAACGGCGAGTAGCTGCCGGAAACAAAGTTAACGGTGCTTTGTCCCAGTTAGTAAAGCGACAAAGCATCGTAAAAGAAGCACGACTGGCGATTCATAACGCAGTGCTAGTGCCAACTTTGCTTTACGGTAGTGAAACCTGGTTATGTCAGCAGATGCATGAAAGTAAATTGAATGCTGTGGAGATGCGATCACTTCGAAAATTGTGCAGCGTTACCTTGGCCGACCGAATACGTAACGAAGTGATACGCAATATGGCAGGTTTGAATGAAAGTGTCAGCGTTAAGCTGGAAAAAGGCGTGCTCCGTTGGTTTGGACACGTCCAACGAATGAGTGAGGAACGATTGACGAAGAATATATATTGTTCAAAAGTAGAGGGTAGAAGGAGTCAGGGAAGGCCGAGACTTACATATGAAGACCACGTGAGCAGATTGCTCAAAAACGGAAAGGTCAAAAGTACTCGGATACCCAGACGTGCGTGTATGAAGCGATTGATGAATCTCGAAGAAGCGAAAGAAGTATGCATGGATCGCGAAGCCTGGCGATCTGTCCTCTCTGACTACCCCGTCAGGGATACAGCGTGAAGATAGTTAAGTTAAGTTAAGTTAAATACAATTTTGGAACACTTTTTACACAGCGCCATCAAGCCCAAACTAAGTTTTGCTTGTACTATGGGATCTTGATGAATGCTTCGCCCGTGGAATATTTCGACTTCCCGACGCACCTATTTAATCCCGTCGCTTATAAATTCTACAATAATGCATAAAAATTTGCCAGATTTGTCGATATTTATGACTACTGCTCTGCTCTCCAGTGTAATAGCGTAATGATATATAACCTATAGTCTTCCTTGGTAAATGGGCTATCTAACACAAAAAAAAATATTTCAAATCCGACCAGTAGTTCCTGAGATTAGCGCCTTCAACCAAACAAACAAACTCTTGAGCTTTATAATATTAGTATAGATATGAAACACCCAAACTCCGAAACCAACATTTGTGGATCACACAAATATTTGTTCCGACCCGGAAATCGAACCCTGAACGTCAGCCCGGCAGTCGCACTCCCACTGCGCCACCGACGCAGTCAAATTAATATCTAAGTTTGGTTGGACGCACTATTCTCAGAAACTACTGGTCGGATTTGAAAATTTCTTTTTGTGATAGGTAGCCCATTTATCGGGGAAGGCTATGAGCTATTTATCATTGCGCTACTTCTCTGGAGAGCGGAGCAGTAGTCATAAATGTCGATGGATCGGGCAGATTTAAATGCATTATTGTAGAAGTTATAAGCGACGGGATTAAATAGGTGCGACGGAAGTTCGAAGTATGTCACGGGCAAAGCCTCGACTCACTTAGTTTCATTATAATCTGTTTTTCAGTGGGAGTTCAACTATCACAATGTGGACCTGCTAACTGAAGTTCTAACATATGGTATAGACATAGGGTACCGACACATAGACACCGCACATTACTACAGAGTGGAGCCAGAGGTCGGCGAGGTCGTTCAGAAAGTTATACGAAATGGTATCGCCAAGAGGGAAGAATTATTTATAACTACTAAGGTCAGTACATAAATATTAACCATTATTTATTGGGGATGAAGAGTAGAAGCGTGCACGTCGCCATCCCTGCCAGCTACGGCTGCAATTCTACTCCAACACGAGTGCCACCAGGGCGAATGATGCTAGGGCGTGCCCCCAAGGCGACGCGCACCAGTTCGTCCCCGCTGGTGCGAAAAGTGTGAGCCAGAGCGGCGTAGGGGACCGCCACCCTACACGCGCGGCCCGACACGGCGGGAAGTGGAGGATGGAGTGCAGGGTAGCTGCGTGGAATGTTAGGGGAGGAATGACAGATAAGATGAATGAGTTGATAGATGTTATGAATGAGAGAAAGTTAGATGCAGTGTGCTTGACAGAGACCAAACGCAAGGGTAGCGAAGTCTTGGAGCTCCCGGTTGGGATGCTCGCGCTTTGGTCTGGAGTACCAGAGAGCGAGCATGGCAGTCGGGGGGTTGGAATTTTGCTGTCCTCGCGATTGGCCTCCGGTATGTATGAGTACAAACTGGTAGGTCCTAGAATCCTCAGGATCCGTGTAAAACTTGGTTTGACGAAGATTTTCCTGGTAGCTGCTTACGCGCCAGTATCTTCGTGGAACGCGAGTGAGCTAGAGGACTTCTGGGAGAGTATGAGTGAAGCTCTAAATGTGATAGAAGGAAATGAAAGACTTATAGTATGTGGAGACTTGAATGGATGGGTGGGTACCGCTCGCGATGGTTTTGAGTCGGTACTCGGGAAGTATGGGGATAAAAGGGTGAACGACGCTGGCAAGCTAATTCTGGCATTTTGTAAGGAAAAGGATTTTTTTGTGGCGAACACAATGTTCAACCACAAACAAATTCATATGTATACGAGGAGATGTAAGTCAAAGAGAAGCGTGATAGATCTATTCCTAATGGATAGTCGGCTCCGTAAACAGGTGATGGACACAAGGGTTTATCGAGGCGCTGGGCTGGGATCAGACCACTACCTAGTCATAACTAGGATTAGGGGTCTGTTCGCGGGTTGGCGTCATCGTACCGAGTGTCCAGAACCTGAGCCGACTTATAGCATCAAAAGCTGGAAGCTGCAGGATGCATTCATTAGGGATAAATATAAAGAAAGGGTAGCCGAAAAGCTTGGCGACGTCAATGTAAGTAGTGAGAATGTGGAAAGTGTATGGCAGAACCTTAGGGATAGTATGATAAATGCCGCTGTGGAAGTGTGTGGAGAAACGAAAAGAGGCAGTAGTAATAAGCGTGATGCATGGTGGAATGAAGAAGTGAAAGAAGCAGTTCGAATGAAGAAGAAAGCATGGCTAGACTACTTAGCCTCGCGGAATGATTTTAATATGAAAGAGAGATACAAGCTGCAGAAAGTTAACACGAAGGCACTGATAGAAGAAGCTCGTGAAAGGTGCAGAATGAAAGCGGATGAAAGGTTGTCGTCCAATTTCCGGGATAATGCCAAGCTCTTCTGGAAAGAGGTAGGCAAGACCCGGAGTTGTTCGGCAATCTGCAGTATGAATAAAGTGCTCAGTGTTAACAATGACGTCCTAACAGACCAAACTGACGTCCTGCAGAGATGGAGTGAATATTATGGAAAGATGTATGCAAGAAAAGACAGAGATGCCACATCGGGAAGTGGAGCTCACTTCGATGCTCCGGATCCCGATGTCATTGAAGTCATTAGTATGAAAGAAATAGAACAAGCGATAAGAAGTATGAAATGTGGTAAGGCTGCGGGAAAAGACAGAGTTACTGCTGAGATGATCAAGTACGGTGGGTCACGTGTCTGGGACACACTATGTCTGTTATGCAACTTGTGCTGGCGGACGGGTGAGGTCCCAGATGACTGGCGAGTAGCAGTTGTAGTACCTATTTACAAAGGGAAAGGCTCGCGCCTAAACTGCTCCAGCTACAGAGCGATCAGCTTGGTCAGCTTAGCTAGTAAGGTGTATGCAAAGGTTATAACGGCACGAATGCAAGAAAAGTCTGAAAGGTATTTATGGGAGGCTCAATGCGGATTCCGAAGTGGAAGAGGTTGCATGGATCAAGTGTTTTCTCTCCGCATGATCGCGGAAAAGTTTCTGGCTGTTAGCCAGAATGTTTTCTGCGCTTTTGTGGATCTAGAGAAAGCATTTGATAACGTTGTAAGAGAAACGCTGTGGGACTTGCTGCCCGGATATGGCGTGGACGGCTCGCTACTGCGGGCAATACAGTCGCTTTATAGGGACTGTAAGGCTTGCGTGCGAGTAGGGGGCGATGTGTCACCTCTTTTTGATGTCTGTACAGGCGTCAAACAGGGATGTGTCATGTCCGCCTGGCTGTTCATAGTGTATCTGGACAGTTGCCTGCAGAAGTTGAAAGATTTTAATATGGGTGTGAATTTGGGTGACTTTACAGTAAACTGTCTGCTGTACGCTGATGATGCGGTGCTCATGGGCTCATCAGAAGCCGACCTTCAGACATTAGTCACTAATATGAAAGAGGAGTGTGAAAGTAAGGGTCTTCACTTGAATGCAAGTAAAACTAAGGTTCTAGTATTTGAAAGAGGTGACGTAAGAACTAAATGGGAGATTAGAGTAAACCAGGAACGTCTAGAGCAAGTGAATGAAATTGTGTATTTAGGAAGTATGTTTAGCGCGGATGGAAGATGTGATTCGGATGTAGAACGGCGAGTAGCTGCCGGAAACAAAGTTAACGGTGCTTTGTCCCAGTTAGTAAAGCGACAAAGCATCGTAAAAGAAGCACGAATGGCGATTCATAACGCAGTGCTAGTGCCAACTTTGCTTTACGGTAGTGAAACCGGGGTATGTCAGCAGATGCATGAAAGTAAATTGAATGCTGTGGAGATGCGATCACTTCGAAAATTGTGCAGCGTTACCTTGGCCGACCGAATACGTAACGAAGTGATACGCAATATGGCAGGTTGAATGAAAGTGTCAGCGTTAAGCTGGAAAAGGGCGTGCTCTGTTGGTTTGGACACGTCCAACGAATGAGTGAGGAACGATTGACGAAGAATATATATTTTTCAAAAGTAGAGGGTAGAAGGAGTCAGGGTAGGCCGAGACTTACATATGAAGACCACGTGAGCAGATTGCTCAAAAATGGAAAGGTCAAAAGTACTCGGATACCCAGACGTGCGTGTATGAAGCGATTGATGAATCTCGAAGAAGCGAAAGAAGTATGCATGGATCGCGAAGCCTGGCGATCTGTCCTCTCTGACTACCCCGTCAGGGATACAGCGTGAAGATAGTTAGTTAGTTAGTTAGTTAGTTATTTATTAATTTTATTTATTTTTTAAATAATAGGAATGCGTAGAGAAGTTTTCCTGTTCCCGTTTCCCACAAGAACTTGTTCCCGGGATAAAAAGTAGCCCATGTGTTATTCTAATGTATAAGCTATATTATTGTAAAGTTTCATTAAAATCGATTCTGTTGTTTTTACTTGAAAGAGTAACAAACATCCATACAAACTTACGCATTTATAATATTACTAGTTGACGCCCTTGGCTTTGCCCGCGTCGGGAAGTTTTCCCGTTCTCGTTTCCCACAGGAACTTACTCCCGGGATAAAAATTAGTCTATGTGTTATTCTGATGTATAAGCTATGTTTTTGTAAAGTTTCATTAAAATCGATTCGGTAGTTTTTATGTGAAAGAGTAACTAACATCCATACAAGCTTTCACATTTATAATATTATTAAGATTAACATTAACACATTTTAAACATATAACATTAAAAATTTAGCATAATTACAGAAAACAGTACTTAAAAAAAGGTGGAGGGAATTATTTCAAGACTGGCAATAATAAATATAATAAATAAATAAATATCGTTGGGACAACTCACACAACGCCATCTGATTCCAAACTAAGCAGAGCTTGGACCATGGTAACCAGATAACTGATAAGCATACATATATATTTCTAAATACATAAATATTATAGATAAATAAATAAATAACACCCAGACACAGAATAAACAATCGTGCTCATCACACAAAGTTTTATCCTGGGTGGGAATCGAACCCACGACCTCTTGCGTAGCAGTCGGATACATTCCCACCGCGCCACAGAGGCAGTCAAATCAATGATGCCCCGACTAGGTGTTATTAGTACCTAAGGTCCGTATTCCAGAACGTTTCTCAGTACTCGATCAACGCTTGAGACTAGATTTTGCCTTATAAAATCTACTCTCAAGCGTATCTTGGGTATTGATAAACGTTCTGGATGGAATACGGCCGTAACTGTTACTCGTTTCACCTGTTTCCGGACTTGGAGTAGCCTAATTTATAATTTTATAATTATTTATATTGAATAGCCTTATAACATCGGCTATCTGCCAGTGAAAATCCCATTAAAATCGGTCTAAACGTTTCAAACAGACAGACAAATGAGCACACGAGCAAGTGAGTGCGCATCTGAGTGTGCAACTCTCTCTCTGTCCGTCTCTTTTTATTATATTAGGTACCTCAACACACATTTTTTTTATTATTGTTTATTACTATGTGAGCCCTTTGCCCGTGATATATTTCGAACTCCCATCGCACCTATTTATTCCCGTCGTTTATAAATTCTACAAAAATGTATAAAAATTGCCCGATTTGTCGACATTTATGATTACTGCTCGGCTTTCCAGGCTAGTTGCGAGCGGAATGATTTATAGCCAATAGCCTTCCTCGATAAAAGGGCTATCCAAGCCAAAAAGATCCGTAATCCGTAAATCCGACCAGCAGCAGTTCCTGAGATTAACGCGTTCAACCAAACAAAGAAACAACCTCTTCAGCTTTATATAGTACAATGTAATTACATTTTTCTTAACCGTAATGAACATCGTGTCTAACGGGGGTCCCCAACCACACATTTTTTTATTCAATTATCCTATCAAGTATCGTTTGAAGGTATGGCAACACTACCACCGCGAGGCGGACGTGGAGACGTCAGTGCGTGCTTCGTTGCGGCGCACCAAACTGGAGTACTTCGATATGGTGGTCATGCATTGGCCTATGTCTATATCGGTAAGTATATTGGGCCTACATCTCGCGATTGACTGAGCTGTAACCTATGGAGTAGATGCCTCTGCTGGGAGACACACTACAGGACAACGAATCACTCAACACATTTGCTTATAGTTTGAAAAAAAAAAATTACTGATTGCAGGTTAAAACAAAAAAAAATATCGCTAAGTAGCAAATTGAAAGGTGAAAGTTTAAAACGACAATGGAGAACACAAAAGGGTCAAATACTATTGTCAAATACAGCGTGGCTCATGTATTTTACATTAGTTTTTATGTTTTTATTTCACTGCAATACATGCAGTATTTCCGATAATGGGTGTAAGGGGCCCCACCAAGATCTTCGGGGCCCAAGTCAACCTCCCGTGCCAGTGCGTGCACCTGCTGATTAACGGACGAGGCTCTGGCGCTGGCTTTCCCCTCGCTCCCATAAAAGCCACCCGCCGAAACAAAAATGAAAAGCAATAAAAGGAATGCTGCTAGGGATAGGGCGCCGCCGCAAAACGGCGCGCAGGAGCGCCCCGCCCGACTCCTGTGGCAAGTGGGCTAGGGCTGCCGTGTGTCGGGCCAGCACGGCTAAAGAAGTTAGCCCCAACCCGAATCCGCTTCGCATCTTGGAACATTGGCACGCTGACTGGGCGTGCGGTAGAGTTGGCCGAAGTACTCTCCAGGCGGAGGGTGGACGTGGCGTTCCTGCAGGAGACTCGGTGGAAGGGCAACAGAGCCCGGCCTTTGCAGAAAGGCTACAAGCTGTACTACACGGGTGCGCCTGGTGGGGAGAACGGGGTGGCCGTGGTGCGCTCCGAAGGGCTGCAGAGCGGCATCTTGGAGGTGAAACGCTGTAGCGATCGGCTTATGATCGTGAGGGTGCTTATCGATGGGATTATTACCCACCTGATAAGTGCCTACGCGCCACAGGCCGGTTGTAGCGACGCCGATAAGATGTCGTTTTGGGACCAACTCGAGGGAGCTGCTTCGGAGCATTCCGTTGTCACAGGGAATCGTTTTGGGCGGCGACCTAAACGGTCATGTGGGTGAGAGGTGTAAGGAGTTCGAACGTGTTCATGGTGGTTTTGGATACGGCACCCGCAACGCTGAAGGAGAAACTATCCTCAGAACGTGTGCGGCTGCCGATCTGGCCATTGTGAATACGTATTTCAAAAAGAAATCCGAACATCTCATCACCTACAAGAGCGGGAGGCGTACAACTCAGATCGATTTCCTACTCACTAGGCGACACAGCATCGGCAAGGTGGCCAACTGCAAGGTCATACCCGGTGAGAGTCTTACTGCACAACACCGTCTCCTTGTCATGGACCTCTGCGTGAAGCCTAAAGGCAAACGCATCGAGCGGTGCCAGCGCCGCATCAAATGGTGGCTGCTTGATGAAACTGGGTCCCAGGAGTTCGTCTCAGCTGTCGGTGACAAGTGCACCGACACTAAAGGCGAACCAGTTCAAGATTACTGGGACAAAGTTCAGGCGGCCATCCTTGGAGCGGCGAAGGTGGTGCTCGGTGAGTCTAAGGGTGGACGCAAATGTGACAAGGAAACTTGGTGGTGGAACGACGCAGTCCTGAGGGAGACCAGGGAGAAGAAAGCCCTCTTTAAAAAGTGGCAAGCGACCGGATCTCCCGAAGACCGCGACGCGTACAGGGCTGCCAAGCGCGCCACAAAGAGAGCTGTAGCCAGAGCCAGACGAGACCACTTACAACCTTTGTATGATAAGCTGGAATCGTCTGAGGGGCAGAAGCTCATCTATAAGCTGGTGCGCTGCAGGGTCAAAGCGGCACAGGATATATCCAAGTGTCGCTGTGTAAAAGACCCTGAGGGCAACCTGTTAAGCGAAGGCGAGGTCGTCGAGGGTAAAGGAGAGATGGCGCTCGTACTTCCACGAGCTGCTTAATAAACAGCATAAAGAGGTGCAGCCTCCGGACCTCCCTCAGTGCAGAATCAGGGACTAGTGCCAACGGTAACGCCTGGAGAAGTCCTGACTGCGCTTCGCCGCATGAAGAATCTGAAAGCTGTCGGACCCGATGGAGTCCCCATCGAAGCCTGGAAGGCGATGGGTCCTCGCGGTGTAAACCTTTTTAACCGCATACTCCTTAGCGGGCAGATCCCAAACCAATGGAGACTGAGTATTATTACTCCAGTCTTCAAAGGTAAGGGGTCAGTGCAGGAGTGCGGGAGCTGCGTATTAAGGTGATGTCCCACACCATGAAGATCTTCGAGAGGATTATAGACTCTCGGATCCGGCAGGAGTGTACTCTCTCGGGGTGTCAATATGGGTTTCGCCCTGGTCATGGGACCACGGACCCTGTTTTTGCCCTGAGGGTTGTCGCAGGGAAATACAGGTCGAAGAACATGCCTCTGCACTGTTTGTTTCTAGATATGCAGAAGGCTTTCGACTGTGTTCCTCGTGCGGTGATCTGGTGGGCACTGCGGTCCAAAGGGGTTCCAGAGGTCTATATTGACACTATCCGGGACATGTACTGTGACTCCGATTCAATGGTTCGGACTGCTGTTGGCGACACGAAACCCTTCCCCATCACCGTCAGGGTACACCAGGGTTCTGTCCTTAGTCCGCTTCTGTTGAGTGTAATATTAGACGAATTGTCGGACAGCATCAGAAACCCGCATGAGCAGCCTCCATGGTTGCTCATGTATGCTGACGATATTGCGCTGGCAGACGCGGACAGGCGCAGATTGGTGCGACGTGTAACGGCGTGGAAGGAGACGCTTGAGAACGGCGGTCTGAAACTAAATGTGGCGATGACCGAGTACTTGGCACTAAACTCGACAGATCCCACATCCGTCCGCATAGTTGGTGATTTGGTCGAGCGCACGGACCAGGTTAAATACCTAGAATCTATTTTTCACACGTCCAGTGACATCGATTGCGATGTCAAGTCACGCATTACTGCCGCGTGGGCCAAATGGCGGGAGATGACCGGTGTCATTTGTGACCCTAAAATGCCGATCCGGTTGAAGGGACAGGTCTACAAAACCATTATTAGACCTGTCCTTTTACATGGCAGTGAGACGTGGCCGATATTGGAGCGACACAAGCAGGAGCTGCGTGTCACGGAAATGAAGATGCTGCGGTGGATGTGTGGAGTCTCGCATCCGCGGCAGTCTTCACGTCCGTGACATTGCAGACAAGTTGCAAGAGTGTCGCCTTCGTTGGTATGGTCACGTCTTGCGGCAACCGCCGGGCTACGTAGGTAACAAATGTCTGGCCATGTCATCCCCGCCGGGTCCCGGTAAGAGGGGAAGACCCAAGAAGTGCTGGCTTGACGTCGTAAGGGATGACATGCGTGCCAATGGTCTCACTACAGGAGATGCCGACGACTGTGCGAAGTGGAGGAGAAAATGTAGGAAGGCGCACCCCGGGCGTCGCGAGACGCAACTGGGACAGACGCTCGGATGATGATGACATGCAGTATTTCCGAAGTTATAACAACGAGAAATTTTAGTCCGCTTTTAAATTTCCGATATAAGGCGCGACCATTATGATGTCACAGCCTCGCACAGACAGCGACGAGGCGCGGTGCGGCGTTCGGGTGCGAACGAGAACGCGACTGTCGAATGAGCAGGCTTCTGACGTATGCAGTCACCCGCGCACTTTGATCTTAAATATATTTTACATACATTTTTAATAAAGTGGAAAAAGACAATTCGATTCGAGACAGGGATTGAACCTGTGACCTTTGCCTAACCAGGGCAATGTTCTAGCCACCTGAACTACCCGAACTGTATCGAATCAAGTTGAAATTCTCCACCATATTTTAATCGTCATTTTAAGAGTATTAAAAATTCATGAGAAATTTAGCAAAATAATAGCTTTAAAAATTTATCAATTAAATGTTTCAGGCATTTATTGAAATATAAAAAATAAGTAAAAACACCGTATTTCTCGTATTTTTTGTGGATTTATTTGGCATTTAAATAAAAAAAAGGTTTGTCAGACCCATGATAGACAAATGTTACTACAATTTAAATGATTATTTAAACGACAATTTCATCATTCTGCGACACTAAACTTTGACATTGTAATTTCATCTAGCATTTGAAACTTAAGATTTCTGACATAATTGTATTTGGTTGATGACATTTTGGTAGATCTATTTGCTTATTTTGACATTTTGATATTGAATGTAGGTACTTAAATGAAATGATAATTATGTATTGTTTAACTTTGGAATTAATATTTTTGCATGCCTAATTCTTTCTTTTTATAGAATAACATTATGGTAACAGTGCTATCTACAAAAAAAAAATAATGCAAATGCAAAGGAATAGTAGAACCGAAACGCTCGTGGCCCCGCTAACTGTTCTGTAAACCATCACTGCGTTAAGCAACTTTCGCTATGGCTACTCCTATGATGTGATACCATTTTCTGGCATTTACATGGCAGTCGTAAAGCCCAGTTGAAGACCTTATGGGTGGCTTGAAATTAGAACAGCAGGTCGCCACAAACTGCACATGTCCATTTCAACACGGCAATGGGCTCACCACCTGTTACATGGGACAAAAAAAGCAAAAGCATACGGTGAAACGTGGGCGTATAGTACGCCTCTACCTACCCCTTCTGGGATAAAAGCGTGACAATATGTCTATGTTTATATTAATTTCCAGCAAGAAGGAGTTGACGAGAAAATCGACTACCTCGAGACCTGGAGAGGCTTCGAGAGCGTCCTCGAGAAGGGTCTCACTAAAGGCATCGGTGTGTCCAATTTTAATCTGCAACAGTTGCAAAGGTTAAAGGACAACTGCAATGTGGTACCTGCTTGTCTGCAAATAGAGGTGAGTTTTCTTTCATTAAAATGAAAAAATTACAAATTGTTTCAGGACGGGAATTGAACCCTTGACCTTTAACTAACCAGGGGGCAGAGTCTACTATTATATACTAGATATACTATATACTAGCCGTTGAACAGAACCAGAATATCGTGTTTTTAGCTGTCAAAATGTTAGTAGACTATCAAAAATGCAACTGACTAGCGGTCACTGGAGCGGTACGTGTTAGTATAATTCTATCGGCCGACCGATAGAAATCTATTGGAGTACGTAAGTATTGTGTTAGTAGACTACGATAAAAAATCTAAATAGTACCGGTGGCTTTCTATTGAGCAATGATTACGATTATTTTCTGACGCGATTGAAATAGTAGAGGCCCCAGGGCAATGTTCTACGCAACTGAACTACCCGAACCATACCGAATCAAGTTAAAATTCTTTAGTATATTGTAATCGTCATTTAAGACTATGACCAGAGCCATCTATCGAGCTCCGTAACAACTCTGATGTCAATAAACAGTGTTTTTAAACATTGATGCGATGGATAAATTTTTGAAGCAATTAGTATAAAACCTAAATTATTATACTAAAACCAGCATGAAAAATCGGGCAGTAGTTTTTGAGTTCATTGCAAACAGCCTCAGCGAAGGACTTTGTTTTAAAATATGTAGTGATTGTGGGATATTTTGTACATCTAGCCCAAATAAGTCTAGTCATCTAGTCCAAACTAAACTACTAAAATAAGCTTGTGCTATAAGATCTAGACAGCTTATTGACATACTAACATATATCTAAATACACACATGTTTAGGAAACAGCCAAACTCCGAATATTTGTTCCGACCCGAGATACAACCCCGAAACCTAAGCAAAGCGTTCGCATACACTACCAGAGAGCCGAGTCTGCTATTTCAATCGTGTCGAAATAGAATCGCAATCGCCGCTCAAGCCACCGGTGCAATTTTGACAGCTTTTCGTTGTCTACTATTACAATCGTACACCAATAGACTTCTACGGCCGATAGAATTGTACTAGCACGTACCGCGCCAGTGGCCGCTAGTCCGTTGCATTTTTGATAGTCTACTAACATTTTGACTGCTAAAAACAGAGAGTCTATGTTTGGTGCTATTCTACGGCTTGTTAATAGTAGACTCGGCCCCTGTTACGTAGGATAAAATTGCATACAGTAAAATGTAGGCGTACATTATGCGTCTACCACCCCTTTGGGGGATTAAGCGTAACTATTCTTATTAAAAACCCTATCCTTTTTTATCAGGTAAATTTGAATCTTGCGCAAACAGAACTGGTAGATTACTGCAAAGCTAATGGGATAGTTGTTGTCGGGTTTTCCCCCTTCGGGACCATGATTCAGACCAGGTCGTTTCCAGGCAGCCCGGAACCCAGGTCAACCAATCAAGTCATGATGGGGCTAGCACAGAAACATCAGAAAACTATCACACAGATCGTTTTGAGATACCTGGTAAGTTAATTTGCGCCATTTTAGACTTCTAAAGGTCTTATAAAACTGCTCAGTCTGTCCGTCCGTATGTACAATCTATTTGTCAGGAGCTATACGAGATTTCCGGCGTTCGATTCAGAACAATATGAATACGTGCATAGGCGATTGTGAAGTTTCTACCACTTGCGGTTTTAAAACTGGTTTCGGTTTACAAGTCTCTGATTCCTTCGCTACGATAGTGAAGGGCGCATCACTTGTTCTATGATGTTCATCTTGGGCAGGCAAAGGAAACTCAGTCCATACAGCCTTGTCCTTGGTATATAAATTTTTCTTAGTATTGTAATTTAGTCATGATGTCAGTCTTTTGTCGATGTAAAGTCTAGTCCTAGGTCCTGTATCCTTACCTCCAGTAAAGCGATGGTAATTTTACTGCATTTCATGTGTATTTTGGAAGGGAACAGAAAATGCCGTGCCCCACTCACCATCCAATGTCAACCGCGTAGAAGAAATAAGAAGTGACAGATTTTTTTTACCGACTGCATCTATCGATATGATAATAAAAATTGGTAATTTGTGGTAGTAATATAACTACGAGTATGTGTAATTTAATTTTAATTCTGGCTACGCACGCCATTGCCAACAACAAAATTTATTGGTCTACCAATATGTATTATTTATTTTCTTCTAAAGTGATAATTTTCAAGTAGATAATGAATCTTCTTTATTCAAAAGTAGTAAATTATTCTTGTTGATAGCAGCGTATTCATGTATAGGTTTGTTCAAAGTTCGACTGCAGTAAAATGATAAGTTTTACTGCAGTTATATATTATGTGGATTTTGGAAGGTAACCAAAAATACCGCGTTCCACAAAGTTATTCATTTCACAACACTTATGCATGTTGTCGAAGCTTTTATGTTTAAAACACCATCATTTTTACACATAATCACTCGAAAATACACTAGTTTGAAAGGAGCTGCGACCGCGTTATTCGCTCTTCCCGCCAAAACCCCTACGAGCATGTTAAGTCGCCAAAATCAAATACCACACAAATATACAACACAATACAGCTCTCTATCTAAAAGTTCACATTTCCTAATTCACAGCACCAACGCGGCATAGTTCCCGTACCAAAAATGCTCACAAAATCTCGAGCCTTGGAAAATGCCACGATTTTCGACTTCGCTCTCGATTCGGAAGATATGCAAGCTCTGGCTGCCTTCGATACCGGCTTTAGAACAACCAAGCCAGTATTTTGGCAAGACTTCGAGAACTATCCGTTTAATAAAGTTACTGGCACTAGTACTGTGGAAATACCTGAACAGCTTAGAAGTTGGATGAATGGAAAGAACCAAGACGTCGATTGAATGAATGAATGATTGAGAGAACGAGTTGTGCTTCGTTCGAATTTTGTTTTTAAGTGTCAGTGTGTGTTAAAATAAGTATTAAAGTATATTTTATTGGTTTGTTTTATTTTGTGTATTATTTCACGACTTATGTCCCCGACCTCTATTTGCGTTAAATTAAGGCTTGGAGCAGGGAGGGAGAAATAGAACAGAACAAAAAGAGGATTTTTTTTTCTCTAAGTAGTATCGTATTCTGGCAGGAATTCGAGAACTATCCGTTTGATAACGTTACTGGTACTAGTACTATGGAAATACCTGAACAGCTTAGAAGTTGGATGAATTGAAAGAATCAAGACACGTAATAGAGGATTATTGAATGATTGAATGAACGAGTTTTGATTCGTTCGAATTTTGTTTTTAAGTGTCAAATGTGTGTTGAGATAAGTAGGTATTAAAGTATATTTTATTAGTTTGTTTTATTTTGCAAACTAGCTTATGCCCCCGACGTCATACGCTTTAAGTTAGGAGCAGAGTAATAAGATAAAACAAAAGGAAGAAAGTAGATGTTATGTTTAAGGGGACCCAGCAATATCTCCGGGGCCCAAGTGACTTCACCTGCAAGCGGCTCAACTCCTGACTAACGGGGCCCGACCCTTTAGCGTAACCACGTAGTGGTATGTCTCCCATGTGGGGTGCCAGGTGGTACAATGTGTTGCTCCGGGGGGGTACCACCGTGCAGCTGTGTCAAGCTTCCAAGTAACCCAGCCCAGGTTGGGTTGCGTTAGGGCTTATGTAGGTGAATAGCCAGGCCCAGGGCGATGCTCGATACAGAGCAGGCGAGGGACCAGCGAGCGCTAAGTGGAGTCTAGTGTTAGAGACCTGTAGAAACTGGTGTCACTGGCCGGCCGTACAGGGGCCCGGCTGGGAATAGCCACCTCAGTAGTCTGCCCCACCAGGTCGCGCATAATCCCGATTTGGATCGTCATTCCACATCACCCTGGTGGGGGGGGGGGGGGGGGGAATTACGATAAGCACCGAACTCTAACCATATTCGGTGACCACGATAACCTGGTTAGGTTGCAGTGCCAATAGGACTTTATAACCTGCTACAGCTTCACAAATAGTGGTTACTTAAAATTTACTAGAAATACATGTCTATAGAGCTGAAGAGTTGTTTGGTTGAAAGCGCTAATATCAGGAACTACTGGTTCGAATTGAAAAACTGTTTTTGTGTTAGATAGCCAATTTATCGAGAAAGACTATAGGCTATATCTACATCACGCTATTACCCTGGAGATCGGAGCTGTCATCATAAATGTCAACAAATCGTGCGAATTTTCATACAGTAGGTATTGTAGAATTGATAAACGAAGTAGTACGAGTAGAACTGATAAGAATCCATTGCCATTCTTTTGCGATTGACGTCATTCGATGAGTTTCCATTGAAACCAGAAAAGTATTTCATAATTCATTACTAAACTGAGTTTATAGGTTGTTGACACACGTTGCCCTCTCTTGACTTATTTCGCAGTGAAGACCGTGGAGTAGATCATTAATGATCCATACGTTTAGGGTTCAGTGACGAATTATTTTTTTATTTTTTTTTAAAGTGGGGAAATCCCATTGGATATAGTTCGGTCGCTCCTCGGAAAGATGAATTTTTATTTGCATTAATTAGGGTTTTTTTTCCACGTAACCACCATAACGAAACAGACATGCTGGCGCGACTGTGGCGAGCTAAAGTAGAAATTTTTAAAGCCTTCAACTTGACTTAACAACTGCCATGTTACTGGCAACCATCAACGGCTAAACGTGCATTCCGAAACATAAAAACGCCGACTGGAAATGCCGCAAAGTGATTACCAATCCGAGTACCAGCTATTTAAAAAGTTGCTTAACGCAATGATCATTTATAGAACACTGTGTTGGCGGGCTACGAACGCTTCAAGTACTGTTATGCAAAATTGCAAAACACATGCTAAATTGTAAAGAAGTTGAACATATCTTCTATTACGTGTCTTCTAAATTATGTCGGAAAATTTTTGTTTGTAACATCATGGAGGTTGATTTAAAATAAAATAGCATCCCAATTATTTAAAAGATTTTATTTTACCGTTTTTCTCTCCCTATCTTCTCGCTGTAGCTCTAACGAGGTAGTCAAAGAGGACAGATCGCCAGGCTTCACGATCCATGCATACTTCTTTCACTTGCAGATTCATCAATCGCTTCATACACGCACGTCTGGGTATCCGAGTACTTTTTAATTTTCCGTTTTTGAGCAATCAACTCACGTGGTCTTCATATGTTTTCACAAGTTTACGTTATTCGATGTGAATAATAATATTTATGTGCGTACTAACAGCTTCCTACTACAAAATTTTACTGAATTAATCTCCGGATATACAAACGGATGAACCTTTTAAACATACACTACTTGACAGATTTCCACCAGATTTTTTGAAATCAGAACCACAACAACTTACCACAATGCCTCTTTTTGGACACAATGGAGTGACGTATTTTCAGTTTTTTTCCTTCATTTTTATGTTTTCAGTCACAATGTCTTTCTAGGTCATGGCAATGCAATACCATTGTACTACAATTTTATTAAATTCTTTTAAAGTTTCAAGACCAACCAAGAAACTTTATATTGTTTTATTTTTGGAACTGAAATATTTTCGTAACTGAAAACGTTTTCGTAATTGAGGACAGAATTGATTTATTTCAAACAACTCCCGCGATTTTTGAATTAAGAATATGAAATATAGGTTACTTATAATACCTTGAATATAGGTACCTTCTCTTGCGAAAACAGCACCACTTCTGAAAAAAAAATACATTTTCTAGGAAAGTGGAATCAAATTCCTTTTTATAATTCCAGTTCTAAATATTTTTCAAAAAAGGGCTTTTTATTGTCTCCAGATTTCTACCAGTAGGTACCCTCGCCGTAGACTTGTTTACGCCTACTAACTGGCGAGGAAGTCGCTCTAAGTCTAAAAATAATAATAAAGAAACATAGTAAAAATAATGAAATTACTGGCGATTTAAAAAGAGTGGACATGAGTTTTATTGCCAGGTTCTTCCTCGGGCTCTACTTATTGCTTTGCAAATCTGGCAGTAAATGTAAATGTAGAAGCAATAATCTTGACGTTCATAAGTGTTTCTATGTGACCTACAGAAATAAAGATATTTTCATTTCATTTCATTCCACTATGGTTCACTTTGCCATCGCTCGTGGCCCCGCTGAGTCAGTGTTCTGGAAACGATCACTGCGTTAAGCAATATTTGCTCAATGTCCAACTAGTTAGCGGATTATAACATAGCCCTTTGAACAGAGCGGACGTACATTAGACAGGTGATTGAAATTTCCCAAAATGAATGAAATAGAAATGATGCAGACAAGCAAAGAGGGGATCTGGCACTCGACGGCTGCTGCCGCGGCACGCTCGCTTCACTTGCTCGCCGTCGCGCGTTGATGATCGCTGTTCTAACCTAGCCTAAGTTTGCAAGATGTGCACCCCGGAGCGACGACTTTAAGCTTAAAGGTGCAGAGTCGGCAGAATAAGCAGAGTATGAGTCATAAATATAGATAATATCGAGGATTTGAATAACAAAACCCTAACCAAACATTGGCTATATCCCATCCAACGACTTTGCTAAATGCCGTTCAGTCAAGACGTTGAACGTTATATTAAACAACTTGATGAGTTGTCCTTTAGTTATACAATTAAATGTCGTCATTCAATGAACGCGCTAGTCATTCAATCAAATAGCAGATTCAACCAGATGACTGCGATCTGCATCATGGATGGACGATGGAGCACGCTTCCATGCGGCAGACATAAATCAATTTTAAAAGAGTTCACGCTTACCCACCCCCATCTTGACTGCCTGCCTCTGTGGCGTAAGTGGTAGTGGTATACGACTTCCACGCTGAGGTCCCGGGTTCGATTCCCGGATGGGAATAAATATTTGTGTGATCCACAAATGTTTGTTTGGGAGTTAGGGTGTTTTCTATGTATAATATGTATGTATTTAGAAATATATCAGTATGTATATCAGCTGTCTAGATCCCATAGTACAAGCGTATATCTTAGCTTGGGCTAGATAGCGCTGTGTAAAACGTGTCGTTCTATATACAATATTTATATAATGATTGAATCACTACAGACGAATTATTAACAACTCACAGATAACGAATGCGATTTTCACCTACAGTTTGACGCGTAAACTAGCCACGCGGTTTTAGATATTATTACTTTCTCTCTCTTCTTCTGTCTCGAGTAGAAACGAGCATCATCAGTGATTAAAAAAAAACAAGATAATTTAATAATTTATTAAATTCATTCTCAACATTTTTAAGCCTCCCACTCTTCTATATGAAGATGCGAAGATGGCATATCCAACTTCGGAATGCTCTTCTCAAACGGAAAGTTTTCGAAGCCCTGCCAGAAGGCACCAGAAATGCACCTGTATCCGATGTCGAAGGCAGCCAGAGTTTCCATATCTGCTTTCTCTAGTTCAAAGTCGAAGATTGAGGCGTTCTCTAAGACACGGGTTGGTGAAATCGACTTCGGTATGATGACGAGGTTTTGCTGGTACTGGGAACAAAATAGAAACTAAATATCTTCACGCTGTATCCCTGACGGGGTCAGAGAGGACGGATCGTGAGGCTTCGCGATCCATGCATACTTCTTTCGCTTCTTCAAAATTCAACCATCGCTTCATACACGCGTCTGGGTATCAGAGTACTTTTGACTTTTCCGTTTTTGAGCAATCTGCTCACGCGGTCCTCATTTGTAAGTCAGAAAAGTTTTGGTATTGGGAACAAGGTTTGAAAATTAGATCGCGTAGCTCCGCTAAATCTTCTGTAAACGATCACTACATTATGCAACTTTCGCCAAGCCTGGTTAAGCTCTCTATCCATTGGTGAAAACAGCCTAAAAATCAGTACAGTAGCTTTCGACTGCCTCTGTAGCGTGGTGGGAGTGTATCTGACTGCTACGCAAGAGGTCGTGGGTTTGATTTCCACGGGATAAAACTATGTGTTATGAGCACGATAGTTTATTCTGTGTCTGGGTGTTTTTTATCTATAATATGTATATATTTAGAAATATATAAGTATGTTTATCAGTTATCTAGTTACCATAGTACAAGCTCTGCTTAGTTTGGAGTCAGATGGCTTTGTGTGAGTTGTCCAAACGATATTTATTTTATTATTTATTAATTTGAGTTTAACGTTTAACAGACAGACAGACGCGGCGGAGGGCTTTATTTATGTAATTGAAAGAATTGCAAGTATTGTAAATTTGTAACGTTTAAATCGTTATCTTTACGCTGTATCCCTGACAGTTTAGTCATAGAGGACAGATCGCCAATTAGCCATTTCACCAGTCGCCAGAACAGTTATTGTTCTATGACGTTATAAGTGTTACGCCGGCGGACTAGTGAACAACTTTAAACGTCATTTTCTGGGCCTTGGGAACGTTTTCAGCAGGCTGAAAAGCGGTTTCAGGCCCTTTCCGAGGAGGCTCTATCACATACCAAATTATCCGAATTTCACCCCAGTTGCCGTTGTTTTCAGGCGCCTGAAACATGTTTTCAGTTCGTTTCAGGCCATCCCCTATCACATGACATCATAACCTGGAAACCCTTTTTCAGGCGTTTTCAGGATCGCTTATGGGCCTTTGAAGCCCACTTCAGTATATAGCGTAATTTCATGAAAGTGTGACAAGGATAGCAGTATTAGAAAGAGAGAGCTACATTCAGAATATTCCAGAGCTATTAGACAGGGATAGCACTATACAAAAAGAGATAGCTACACTAAGAACATTCTAGAACTATGTGACAGAGATAGCACCAGAAGGGACAGCAATAGGTCGAGAACCTTCCGGCACATACCGAAGGAGCAACTAGTATCGTGTGGAACATTCAAGAGATGTACCCGATTGTAGGTACCGAACGAATTCTCCCGAATATTCCAGAACATTACTAGGCGTATATAAAGGGCCGAGCTCGCGGCTACAGGACAGTCTCCTTTAAGGAAGCGAACAGTGAGAATCAAGTGATCGAAGCTAAATAGTGCGATACTGTTACAGTGCGATTATCTTAGAGAAGAATTTGTGTTTAGTGTGTTTGGTGGCGATTATTAGTTGTGGTTTTATTGTTTTTATTTACAGTAATTAAAGTGTTTCTTTTAAATACGTGGTATTAGTGCAATTCCTATTAGTACCCACCCTACGAACGTAATATAAGTTTTGAAATTTAAGGCATTTATGTCGAATTATTGTGTGCACATTTGGTCTTCTTTGGGCATCGGCTGAAAATCAGCACAGTAACTAATTGAATCAGGCGTTACATGGCGGAAATCCGTTTAAAAAAACTATAATTATTTTGTTTGATTGTTATTTTTGCAATACTGTTGGACAGCAAAAGCTTTTGCTGCCAAACCGTCTTGATAATGCCTTTTTTTGTGTGTAGGCGAAACACGTGCAAAAATAACATTTAAAATCAAATAATTATAGTTTTTTAATCAGCACAGTGGTAATTTTTATGACATGACCATACAATTTTTGAAGTGATCACTTCTCCACAGCATTCAATTTACTTTCATGCTTCTTCTGACATACCCAAGGTTTTACTACTGAAAAGCAACGTTGGTACTAATACTGCGTTATGAATCGCCAGGCGTGCTTCTTTTACAACTTACCAAATATCTCAAAGTCACCTGGGTGACAGATTTTCCATATTTCTTTGCCATCGCCACCATGGTGGGGTTATTTAGCTTCGGTTCATGGGTTGCCTCACCCGCTCTGTATGCGGTCATGGTACCGAATGGCGTGTAGGCAACCACCACTACCTTCTGAGACTGGCAGTACTGTACCAGCTCTCTTTGGCCAAGATTTAGGTTGACCTGAAACAGAAGATAAATTTTATTAAAATTTAATAAATAACTTCAATATAACTTTGAATAATTGTCCTAAAAATAGAAATTAAAAAAAAACTAAACTTAATAATATGCCATTAAATGGACATATGGATTTTTCATAAATTTTTAATAAAGTGGAAAAAGACAATACGATTCGAGACAGGGATTGAACCTGTGACCTTTGCCTAACCAGGGCAATGTTCTAGCCACCTGAACTACCCGAACCGTATCGAACCAAGTTGAAATTCTCCACCATATTTTAAATCGTCATTTTAAGAGTATGACCAGAGCCATCTATCGAGCTAATGAACAACTCGATACCAATGAACAGTGTTACAACCATTTTTAAACATTGATGCAATGGACTCCACTCAGTATATTGATAAATTTTTGAAGCAATTATTTTGCTAAATTTCTCATAAATTTTTAATAAAGTGGAAAAAGACAATTCGATTCGAGACAGGGATTGAACCTGTGACCTTTGCCTAACCAGGGCAATGTTCTAGCCACCTGAACTACCCGAACCGTATCGAACCTAGTTGAAATTCTCCACCATATTTTAAATCGTCATTTTAAGAGTATGACTAGAGCCATCTATTGAGCTAATGAACAACTCGATACCAATGAACAGCGTTACAACCATTTTTAAACATTGATGCAATGGACTCCACTCAGTATATTGATAAATTTTCCTGTCTCGAATCGAATTGTCTTTTCCACTTTATTAAAAATTTATGAGAAATTTAGCAAAATTATTACTTTAAAAATTTATTGAGATAAATAATAAATAATAAATATTGTGGGACACTTTTCACTCAGCGCCATCTAGTCCAAAGTAAGCTAATATTAGCTTGTGTTATGGGATCTAGATAACTGATAAACATACTTATATATTTCTAAATACATACATATTAAAATATGCGTATAATGCGTATAGGTATGCGTAACACCCAAACTCCGAAACAAACATTTGTGGATCACACAAATATTTGTTCCGACCCGGGAATCGAACCCGGGACCTCTTGCGTAGCAGTCGGATACACTCCCACCGCGCCACAGAGGCAGTCATAATATGTACCTACTTAATTTATTGCATGAATTTAATATGTTTTAAACACAATTTTTCCACGCCACTCATGGCAGAATGTGTTGGAAACAAAAATGTAACACCTATGCATGATAATTCTAAGGAAATAAAGATTTGATTATGATTGAATTATATAAGAATACATACACGCGTCGAACAATTCCTCGACATCATCGCTGACCGGAAAACTTAATAAAACTAAGTACATACAAAAATTATGTATGTATCCCGATAATGATGATGTCGAGGAATTGTTCGACGCGTGTTTGTATACTTATATAATTCAATCATAATCAAATCTTTATTTCCTTAGAATTATCATGCATATGTGTTACATGTTTGTTTCCAACACATTCTGCCATGAGTGGAGTGGAAAAATTGTCAAGAACAAAATTCCTTACATTAAAAAACATGTGTGTGTACCAAAGAACACAGATAGTAGTAAAACTTCTTTACGACTTTTTTTACTACCATATTTTTTTTCTCATACGTCGATAAAGAAGTTTCACTTCAAAACAACATGGTGCGTGATTAACGTGATTATTATTACAGCTACAAAGTTTCTCTTCAATAAAAATTGTAAAATAATAATAAATTAAAAAGAGACCTGAGTCTACAGCTATAGAGGTCCGATGTCTTGGTCTGTTTTGTTGGAACACAAAACAGGTTTGTTTAAGAAATTAATAGTGCGAAAAAAAATACGGATTGCACTCCGGGAGTGCCGACTGAAAATTATTAATAATTCATTTATCTAGACGCGTTCGCGGTCTGCTATATGTACATGCATATATGCACACACTATAGCTGAGTCTCGATACGGGGTCGTGAGTCCAGTTTCATCTAAAAATATGCGTATCGCGCTAATAGACGATTTCACTTCAAAAATTGACCGGGATCGACGTTAATGATGATGATAAAAAAACAACACTGAAAGAGTCTTAATTGATTACACAATACTATTTAAAAAGACCTGTAGTTGACCGGGATCAATGTTAGATGATGATGATGATTATATAATTTAGTAACAAGATATTGAATCTATTTTTGTTTTGAAGTGAAAACTTATGTGATGTACTTATAGTATATATAACAATATAGTAGGACGTCCGACCAAATAGGCAATAAGGCAATTGACATTCCCGCCAAAACATATAATATAGTGCCTTTCTCAAAAGAATGCAGGGAAATTTAAAAAAAAAAATTAAAAAAAAATATTATATAAAATAAAATAAAACATATTTTTCAAATTATACCTTTAATTTAATTAATATTAATAGGTACCTTAGCCATGTTGGGCCTACTAAAAGAAAATATTTTTGATATCCCTTCAATTGACTATACGCAGCAAGATGTGAAATCTAACAAAAAAATTGTATATGCGACTGTTGCGCTGAGCTCTAGGGTTCGATTCCCGGGTCAGAATATATTTTGTGGGATCTAATAAATGTTTGTTTCACAGTTTGGGTGTTTCCTATGTAGGTATTTGAAATATTAAAGTTTCTTTATCAAATGTCTAAATTCCATTGCACAAGTACCTATATAGCTTAGTTTGGGCTAGATTATGTTGTGTGAAAAAGTGTCCCAGAATATTTATATAATATTTATAGCACGTTGACACAACTTTTATGTCCTAGAATCCACTTTCATATATAAAACAAGTTAAATGCACTTATTTTAGAAAATAATATACTTATGTAAGCGTCTGCTGAAGAAGAATGATGTAAAAAATCCAGTCAAAGAGAATCTAATAACCCTAGCGCGCCGTTTCATACAACATTGCTGGAGCGTTGCAATGTTCCAAATTCAAAAAACGCTCCAGCAATGAATTTTATTTTCTCTGTCCGTAAATGCGATACTTTCTTCTTTTTCGAAATAATTACAGTATTTCCATGCATGTTTGAAAAAGTAATCCTGTATTTCAATTTGAAACACCCGAAATATATTCAAAGACGCATGCGTAAAACGAAACGAAATTTTGGTACTCTTTGTATCCAGACAATTTATTTCACTAGTTACGTTCCCGATATCGAGATGAACACTAAACACGTAGTCTCTTGTTGCAATGATATTACAATACAATAGAGTATATCATTGTCTTGTTGTGTATTTATATAAGAGCCATCGTTTATCACTTAATAGGTAAAAAAAACTTTTAAATAATTTTCTTACATCTAATTAGATTAGTTTTGAATTTCTTGTGATTCTTTGGTTCTAGAGATTGTTTTGACATCTTTTTTATAACTTTATGGAGTGTTTATAAGAAGTTGTTTATAGATAAGGTTTGATAACAGAATGTAGCAGTTTAAAACTATTTAGTTATAACAAATTTAATGCTTAGAGAATATTAGACGTTGGTTTAATCGTACTTAATTAATATTTACTACAAGTAGTCTGTTATTTTCAAACTTTCGCGGTTTATACTCATATTTTATATACTAATCGCGTGAAATCCCGAGTAGTATATAAAATACAAGTAGTCTGGTTTTATTAGACAATACTTATTAATAATCAATGAAAAAAAAACCTCAAATACTTTTTTAAAGAGTACATACAGTAATCATTTATTTCGTAAACATACGCAAAGGAATCAGATTTACTGTGAGTATAGAGATTTATTATGCTTTATACCGGAATATATATTACTTATACCGGACATTTATTTCTACACAATGCCACCTAGGGATTTTTTTATTTTTATTTTTTTATTTATTTCTTAATATTTTTTTTATATAAAACAAATAATCGCCAAACTGTCGAGCAGTTTGTTGGCGATAATGGCGCTCTTTTACAAATACTTCTACTTACAAACCATTAATACCCATGCCCACTAAAATACTTATAAAACATTTTCAATTATTAAGCATAAACTAAATTCATTAAGTTAATCAAAACAAAGGCGACCTATGCAGCTCTATCACCCAGCATTAATCCTCTAATAAAAAGGCTTTAAGTCTATTCCTAATAGTTACAGTGCTCATTTGATTGCATGTTTTATGTCTTAAAAAATCTAATCTGTTAAATATTTTAGGCGTCAAATATCGCCTAGTCCTTTTCCCATAATAACTTCTAGTATAGTATTTATGACCTATTGGTTCTTTGTGATTATTAACTTTGCTTTGTTCCAACGCAATTAAGTATTCCACTTTTTCATGGACTGGTAGGATTTTACATATATTAAATAACTTATCGTAATTTATTCTACACTGTAATCTTACTTTCTTACAGACTAAATAGTTAATTAATCTAATCTGTAGTTGTTTTATACGATCTAAATATGTTTTAAAAGTTAGGCCATAACTGCTCAGTCCATAGCTAAGTAATGAGTCAGCAAGTGCATAAAATATTACATATAGCACCTTTCTGTTTATAAAGCGGCTAAGGTAAAAGAATTTACCAAGTATTGACTGCAGCCTAATACATACGTCATCAAAGTGCAACTTCCAGCTAAGGTTACTATCCACTATCAAGCCTAGATATCTATAATTGTCTACCATTTCTATGTTTATGCAATGACAGCCTTTTTTATAACTATGAATACACTGATATGTGTGTCCGGTTATATTTATTAATTTATTAGGTAATTTATTATACCTAATAAATTAATAAATATAACCGGACGGATGGCGAAGCTATCAACATGGTCTTAGTTTTAGAAAAAATAATAATAATGCAATTATCATGGGCCCACTTAACGATGTTTTCAAAGTCCGTTTGTATGTGGTACTGCGCGTCAACGATTTCATCGGAGGAGTACATCAGACACATGTCATCCGTGTACATAACGACCTCACAGTGTTTTATTACACTAATGACACTGTTAATTTGCGTGGGAACTTCTCGAATGGCAGCCGATAACTGTGTATTATTTTCCAAAACTAGTGCATTAACCTTGTTTTATGTGTAAAAATGGTATTTTCTTAGACATAGAAGTTGTGTAAACGTGCTATAGTGAAAGACAGTGATATATTGCAGTAAAATGCTATTTTACATCTTGCCGCGCAAATTCCACTGAAGATTCCCCCATTCTACCACGTGGGGACTTTGAACAAACCTTTACATGAATACGCTGCTAACTACAACAATAATTTACTTCTTTTGAAGAAGGAAGGTTCTTAAGGTTTTGAAGATTAATGTAATACCTACATAATGTAAGATCAATAAATTTGGTTGTTAGAAATACGTTACCGTGCGCAGCCATAATTTAATAAAATGCCATCTAGCCCAAAGTAAGCAAATGTAACCATGTGTTATGGGATCCAGATTACTAGTTAACAAATATAATCTCAAAATTCATACATATTATTCATAGAAACACCCAAAAAAAAACAACTTTTAAAGGGATTAAAAACAGACAAATTTAAAAATTAAGAGTCAGTATTTTCACACCTAATATGTGGGACTCGAATACACATGGTGAAAAGTGGGCGTATAATTGCCTCTGCCAACCCTTCGGGGGACAAAGCGTGATAAAAAAAATAGACAATAAGAATTTACCGTATACTGGGAGACTTCACGCTGTATCCCTGACTGACGGGGTAGTCAGAGAGGATAAATCGCCATAGTAATCGTATGTATAGATTATTTCGCTTTCTACAGAATTATTAATCGTTTCATATATGCACGTCTGTCTATTAACTTAGACCATTTACGGTAGAACTACGATACGCTATATATAGAAGGAAATATACCTTCCTGTTGCTGTAATGAGTTGACTAATATTATGTATAATTAGAATAATTATTAATACGTTTAATAATTACGTATTAATAATTATATTCAATGATTAGGTAATATTTATTCAAATTGTATCCCGTGAGGCGTGAGGGATTAGGTATTTTTTTATTAAAATTGTTATTACATATCTATTGAATAGAATTGTTATGTCTATATGTTACTTACAGGATCGTATTGGTTATAAACTGTAAAAATATTCTAATAGTTTTGAAGTAGGCAAATAAATAATACTAAAATCAACAATATAAATAATTCAGTATCAATTTCAATAACATTTAGTAATATTATACATAAAAATCAATAAACAAACAAAATTTTTGTTTCTCCTGTATCCTTCCTCAAGTATCCACCACTGGTGAGCATCACCAGTGGTGGATACTTGAGGAAGACGGATAAAATCATCGCGGATTCTATTCTGAACTTGCACAAGAAAGGTTTGATAGGTAAACATACTAAATACTAGGACTCTTTAACACATTTGTGAACAATGTAGTATTTTTGTATCGTGTTACATATTGATAAACAGAATTATTATTTAGGATCATGATCCATGATACATTTTTTTTCTTTGAGAGAAAAGAGCCTATAAAATTATGTATAACACATCGTGCGCGCAAATTCGTACGATGAAAAATATAGCTTTCCTTTAAAAAAATATGTTAACCTTTAAACCTAATTTTGGACCTTCGAAATAAATTCAGACTGAAAACATGTATTATGACGCGATTCTACACTCGCATAGACATCAAAACATAAACACATCGCGTGAACTTAAGTGACCTTAATACTTTTGTAATGCTGTTTGAGCGTTTTTTTTTTTTTATACACCTTTCAAAGCCACTGTGGTCATTGTTACCTGCATTTTAGGGGTGCGTACAAAGAGAAACTTGCAATGTTTTTCGATAGATGGCGTGATCAATTTTTTCTAAACCGCGGTGTTAAGACTCTCCGTAACAGAATGACTTTCGTCAGAAACGCCAAATTGGTTATCGCTTCTCGGCCTTTTGGCTAAGATCAAGTGAATCTGTTCTTTTCAGCTTAATATCTGAAAGTTCCCTCACTGAGGGACCAGCATATTAATCTGATTTTTGTAAGCTGACGGGATGTTCGGGGCTTTGCTCCACTTCCGTCACGGGTCGGCCCACATTAATTGATGATTATCCTACCCCATAGACAAAATAAGTTCATCTCTGTTCTGCCTTAATTATTAAATCGAATAGTGTTTGGCCTCCAAACTTTGCGCGTTGAGATGACAGTGAAATGTGAATTATCGTAATATTAGTTCCACATTTCGGGCATTCAACAATTACGATTACGTGAATTTTATAGTTTAGTAATATTGTTTGAGTTTGAGCTTTCTTATTTTATGTGACCTGTGTTTCAAAACTTAATACGCGGCGGGTCAGTAATATAGCTTACATATCAGAATAACATATGGGCAACGGGAAATTTAACCACACGGGTGGAGCAGTGGGCGTACTTGTACAAAATAATATTGTGAAACCCGCAAAATCGAATGTTTCATGAAGTGCCAAAAAATACTGGTGGGTCAAAATCCGATCGGTAGTTATTGCGTAAAAGAGTAACAAACCTACATGCATTTATTACAAACTTTCGCATTGTAATATTAGTATGGATACGGTGTCGTAGCGATTTAATTATTTTTATTATAAGGAAGCTAGTGTAATTGAAATGATTGTGATATTTCTGAGATTTATTTTTCTGATTATCAAATTTTATTCATACTTCTAAAGATTTTAATTATAAGTTTTCTTAAAATTTTAATAGCAAGAATTATTGTAAGAACTTATTTACATTAGTCTCCGGTGCTACCTAGACGATGGTAAACATTATATACTTAATATAAAAAGTAGGCACTTGGCGTATTGATCTCAGTTTAAAAACCTATTGTTATACATTAAGCAAATTAAATTTGCTCTTGTAATTTATTATTTTTATACCTGCTATATATTTAGACATGTAATTATTTCAAATCGTTATGTAATTTTTGAAGTACAAAAAATTTGTTATTTTTATTATGAGCACTTATTCTGATAAAGACGGAATTTGAAACTTCTCACTTACTGTGAGCCAACAAAGAACCCAACCTGATTAGATAGACTTCTTTAATAGTGAACTGAATCTTCTCTAGAACCAAAGGATGCAATACATTCAACTTTGTGTGATGAGCACGATGGTTTATTATTTATCTGGGTGTTATTTATCTATAATATGTATGTATTTAGAAATATATAAGTATGTTTATCAGTTATCTGTTTACCATAGTACAAGCTCTGCTTAGTTTGAAATCAGATGGCGTTGTGCGAGTTGTTCCAACGATATTTATTTATTTATCTCTGAAGCGCTCGTGGTCCCGCGGTCTCAGTGTTCTGTAAACGATCACTGAGTTACGCAACGTTCACTATGGCTGGTCCTCGGATGGGTGACCACTTTGTGGCATTTACATTTGCGAGCGTTTCCGTGCTTCGGAAGGCACGTTAAGCCGTTGGTCCCGGTTGCCAGTAAAATGGCAGTCGTTAAGCCTGGTTGAATGCCTTATGGGCGGCATGAAAAATTTCAACATCAGGTAGCCACAACCTGCGTCTGTCTATTTCAACACGGCAATGGGCTCACCACCTATTACGTGGGACAGAAATCCACACGGTGAAAAGTGGGCATATAATATGTCTCTGCCACCCCTTCGGGGATAAGGCGTGATGGATATTTTTTTTATTTTTTTTATATATTTTTTGTTACAGACAGCGTGGGTGTTTTGCGCGCGCAATCACAGATAGGCGCCATTTCTATATCTACGACGACACGAGTCTGAAGTAATTAATCTTGCATAAAAGAGAAAAAGAAAGATAATTATAATGACGGAACTGTTCGAGGATTTAGCAGAGTTCAACCCGTGGGAATCTTCTGAAGAAGAGTTACTAATGACTTCGGAATACTGGCCACAAAATATGCAAAGAGGTGAAGAAGATGAACCATTTCCGGGTAGAGAAGCATCTATACTAAACAGAGGAGATGACAAGAGGATCGTACATCTGCTAATTCCAGAGGAAAACACGAAGAAGAATAAAGGAGCCCTTGACTGCATGCTAGCAAGCACTTCTTTTACTCCTAATACCAACTACACATCTCATTCTTCGGCTCCCATAATATCAGCAACGTCACCTAACAATATATCTATTACTTCTGAGCTGATAGCACAACCAGAAGATACTATCATACAACCCGAAATTCCATCATCCGATTTATACACATCACCTTCAACAGAAGCAGTTGATGAAGAAATGAAAGAAGAAGTTTCGATTCCGCAGCTTCTCCATTCAGTAGAAATTACAGAAATAATGAAGGAACTTATTGATTCAGAAGAAATTGCTGAATATTTGAATAGCCAGAAGAACTCAGCTATCGAAGCACATAATCCGTCGTCCAGAGAGGTAGAATTTGAAGAAGATGGGAAGAATATTGACAATTTTGCTCATCCCAACTTTACATCAATTTCTTCGCCTGTGGTCATATCACCGGGAAATAATTATTTTGAACACGAAATTCATCCACCCATACCAAATTTATCTTCAACAGCTAACAGTGCGGGAATTAACAAAGATGTTGTTGGATATTTCAGTTTTCAGTGCGAACTAGCTCTTGGGGCAGAAGATTTCAGTTCTTTTCAAGTACTACTTCCACGTGAGAGGGGAAACTTAGACAATTCCGCACGTCCCAACTATCTATCTCAAGTAACTATGTACCGGGCTCCGATAATGACGCCGACAACATCGAACAATATAACTGTTTCTCCTCAGCCGTCAACATCATCAGGACAGTGTTTCTCTCAATTTGGAATCCCACTACCTTTCAAACTATCTCAAACAATAGACAATAATGACGAAAAAATGAATGACGAAGTACCTGAAAATGTTGAGCAACTTCATCAATTAGGTGAAGCTGCTGGAAATATTGAGCAACTTCATCATTCAGGTGAAGTTGCTGGAAATATTGAGCAATTTCATCTATCACGTGAAATTATCGCAAATATTGAGCAACTTTATAATGTAGATTTAAATGTTAATGAAATTATTGACCGACAGTCAGAGGAAGTTGTTGACCAGATTGAGCTAGTTCTTTATAGAGAAGAAATTAATCAGTATTTCAGACTTATGTGCGATTTAGCCGTAGAGGCATTAGATCTCCAAGAGATAGGGAGGAGGGAGAACAGGGATGGTCAATTTGAAGTTATATTTAGATATAACACAGATCCTGTGCCAGCTCTGGCAGAAGATTTACTGCCAATGGTGTATGAGGCATATGACTCTCGTGTAAGAAGAGTCTGATTTCACAATAACCTATATTGATATAAGCTGATAATAAATAATAATGATATATAATAATTTATAAGAAGCGCTCGTGGCCCCGCGGTCTCAGTGTTCTGTAAACGATCACTGAGTTACGCAACTTTCACTATGGCTGGTCCTCGGATGGGTGACCACTTTGTTGTATTTACATTTGCGAGCGTTTCCGTGCTTCGGAAGGCACGTTAAGCCGTTGGTCCCGGTTGCCAGTAAAATGGCAGTCGTTAAGCCTGGTTGAAGGCCTTATGGGCGGCTTGAAAATTTCAACAGCAGGTAGCCACAACCTGCGTCTGTCTATTTCAACACGGCAATGGGCTCACCACCTATTACGTGGGACAGGAATCCACACGGTGAAAAGTGGGCATATAATATGCCTCTGCCACCCCTTCGGGGATAAGGCGTGATGGATATTTATTTTATTTATTTATAATTTATAAATATATGATATATAATGATTGATAATAAATATTTAATATATATTTTATAAAACTAGCATTAATCTTGTTACAAATATTGTGACAAATATTGAATTATTTGACATAACGTTGTGTCAACATGCTATTGTGAAAGACAGTGATATATCGCAGTGAAATCCGTTTTTTTTTATTAATCGTGCAAACTATGAAAGCTTCAGTAACGCTTACCACGTTACTGGGGCAAGACTGACTTTAATGTAAGACTATACTTGACTAATGGCCGGTTTCAATATTCTATCTTCAGTTAAAAATAAATAGATCGCTACCACAGATAAATAGTTGAATTTTAACTTTTGTGACAGATAGTTCAATGTAATGTAGTCGAAGGTAAATATTTTTCCATCTATCTTTGGTTATTGAAACCGAAAATTTCGTCGATAATTACCGATGGTAACTATTTTGACATTATTTTAGACAATAGTAAACGATAGGTAGGTTATTGAGACCGGCCGTTGGACGTAGAAGACGAATATATATGAGGTAACTAGATGCATAAGAATAAATATTTGATAAATAAATAAGGATGATTGACAATAATGACAGTTGGCTCAGCATATGCAACTCAGTTAGGTACTGAGGTCACAAATTCAGTTTCCGTACTGAACGAATATTTGTGAGGTACTCCAAATGTTTGTTATCAAGTTTGGAGGTTTTCTACATTTCATATGTATTTAGTTATATATAGCTGTCTACCTATAGCCTAATCATTTATCATTTTTAATACGTTAGTTGGCTTCAGCATTTCATGAAGAGTATTTTGTCCATTTGCACCTTGCAAATTAAATGATTATCTTAAGAGATATAGCAAATTTAAAATAATATGCAATTAAATTAATTAAAGAATGAAAAATTATTTAAATCAACAGCAGGTACCCACAAACTACCAGCCATTTGAACTCGGCAATAAACTCACCACATATTACGTGGGACAATATACAACTGGCTAAATAGCATCGTGGCCCCGCGGTCTCAGTGTTCTGTAAACGATCACTGAGTTACGCAACTTTCACTATGGCTGGTCCTCCGATGGGTGACCACTTTGTGGCATTTACATTTGCGAGCGTTTCCGTGTTTCGGAAGGCACGTTAAGCCGTTGGTCCCGGTTGCCAGTAAAATGGCAGTCGTTAAGCCTGGTTGAAGGCCTTATGGGCGGCTTGAAAAAATTCTACAGTAGGTAACCACAACCTGCGTCTGTCTATTTCAACACGGCAGCGGCAATGGGCTCACCACCTATTACGTGGGACAGGAATCCATACGGTGAAAAGTAGGCATACAATATGCCTCTGCCACCCCTTCGGGGATAAGGCGTGATGGATATTTAATTTAATTTAATTTAATTTAATTTAAATAGCATTTTATGCCTCTGCCGACACCTTCGGTGAAAAAGGCCTGACGTTTATTTAATATTCTGTGTGTATTGTGTTAATAATATAATATTAGAATAAAATAATATAATATAGATATAAATTTAATATTATTCGGTATAAGAATAATAAATTGTAACTTCGTAAATAATAGTTAAATTTAAAAATTAAGTAATGTTAATTTTAATAAAAATAATTTAAAGTTAAATATTTAAAGTTAAATAAAATAATTATTATTATTAAAGTGACGAATTTAATTTTTAAAATGCTACTCAGAGTAAGAATTGACCTAAGGCTCGATAGATGGCGTTATGCCAACAGGCTGAATCTCATATAATTCATTAAAATATAAATAAAAATCTTTGAATTTTTGTTGAAATTTGAGTTTCATTTTACCTTTTCAACCCTTCTCTGACGGTAACCTGCAATTGTGTTATTTATTGCATCTAACACATCAATAACACGGCTTACAACAGAGCTAAAATAAAACCGAATAAAATATGAGCGCATTTATTTTTTATTATATTTGACACGTCTTACATATACCTATATATTTCTAAATACATAAATAGGAAACACCCAAACTCCGAAATCAACATTTGTGAATCACACAAATATTTGTTTCGACCCGGGAATCGAACCCTGGACCTCAGCGTGGCAGTCGCATACACTACTACTGCGCCACCGAGGCAGGTACGGAACCTTGAAGCTGTGAAAAAATCTAACTTCTAAATTAAGGTAAAAAAGTAATGGCCATTTATGACGTCATAAACGTATTTTTACGGAACGTGTAGGTTAGTCCGACTCGTAGTCTTGTCCGATTTTTGAAGTGGAAACTTCTTTATCGAAGTTGAGAGAAATTTTATAGCTGTAAAAATATCGTCACGTTTTTCGGTTACGCGCCATGCTGTATTGAAACAACACAAGTGAAACTTATTTATCAGTAAAACTTTTTTATCGATTTATGAGAGAATATTATAGTTTAAAAAAAATGTCGTAAAGATGTTTCACTTCCTACCTGTGTAGGTATACTCTGGTACACACACACATATTTTATATTTGTCAATATTTTTCAAAATAATAAATATTTTTTATTTATAGTGACTTTTTAAGCACTTATGAATAGTCTACGAAGTATAGCTGGAGTGAAGTTGATGGATAAAGAAAGGAACAGCGCGATAAGGGAACATTGCGGTATGACAGAAGATGTAGTGACTAAGATAGAAAAAGGGATGCTTAGATGGTTCGGACACGAAGAGAGGATGGATGCGAAGCAGATATATGTGGCGAGAGTGAATGGGCAAACTGGTAGGGGTGGACCTCGGCGTACGTATGTCAATCAAATCGAAGACCTTTTAGAAAAAGGCCAGGTCAAGAGTACCCTTAACCGGCGAGCATGTATGAAAACACTTATGAAAGTAAAAGAAGCGAAAGTGGTATTTCAGGATCGTAGCAAGTGGAAACCCATAGTCTCATACTATTATAGACTATTCATACATACATACATTCATAATATGAATGTATGTATGTATGAATAGTCATGACTATTATTAAAATGAGGACGCGTCTAGTTGCCAGTTCCAAGGGCAGCCTGCCCTTCATAAAATGTTGGTATGGCTTACAATAATCCACCAACATTTTTCTTCGGAGTTATGTGAGAACAGTCGACAAAACTACGTACGTATATGTATATTTTAAATTTATATAGTACAGTATACAATAAAAATAAATTAAATATTTGTGTGGTACACAAATGTTCGTTTTGGAGTTTGGGTTATACCACTGAGGTGGCAGACAAGCGTACGGTCCACCGTAAAGTGTATAAACCGTAAAGGGTAAAGTGGTCACCGTAGCCTATGGACATTTTCAACACCAGAGGTGCAGCACTGGCGCTGCCGACCCTTTATAAACCTTATCTATCAGATGTCTAGATCCCTTACCACAAGCTTATATTAGCTTACTCTGGACTAGATATCGCTGTATGAAAAATAGCCTACAATATTTATATATTTATTTATTTACTATGTATATTTTTATGTATTCTTTCTTCATCTTATAGTTACTTTTGTGAGAGAAATAAATAAATATAGTTATTATGTATTCAACCATTAACTATTAACTACTCATCCTGACAATCTTCTCCATTGACAGATTGACTAACTTATAAGAGATTATTTTTTTGCGTAGGCTGCAGTTTGCAATTTCTGTAGGTCATCCATTAAAATAAAACTGGAATCTCTTGACATGAATGTTTTATATTGGCGTGCAATAAAGTTTGTTATAATCCTTTCTCCTACAGCAGGATCAGATAAAAGTTTCTGCCACCTGTTGTTGTAATGTTTTCAATGAAAATGTCTCGCAACCTGTTGCATTGGAAAAACACAACAGTCGAAATTCAGGCGTATTTTCAACTTCTGCTTATCATTTCAAGGTAAAAACATGACTTATGTCTGAACAATATATTGTCTAACAGGAAATTTAGAGAAATTATTATGTAAACTGTTAACTTTTGGATAAATCGTAAGTACGCATGCGCTCACTGCAATCCATTGACCGCCATTTTGGACCCTGACCCTGAAATAGAAACGTTTCCGAGCCTGCGCGAGCTTTCAGTTTGTGACAGGCTGTTTGATTGATTGATTGATTGATTTATCTCTTTATTGTACACCAGAAATGTAACAGTATTGGATTACAATTAAAAAACTTATCGGTAATACAATTGGCGGCCTTATCGCATAAGGCAATCTCTTACAGGCAACCTTTGGATGGAAACCAAGATGAAAAAATGATTTGGGGCAGTGTGGTGTACCTTCAACGTAACACTAGGTACTAAAGAATTACGCGCTAAAATTAATTTACATAAACACTACATGTATACATACACATAAAGTATACATATCTATAAAATATATTCTTTGTTATATTTTCCCTTGGATTTTTTTTTCGGAGTTATATGTATTAATTTTCTTTTAAGTAAGTTTTCAATATAATATTTTTTTACTTTTCATTCAAGCGTTGCGACTTTCAATAGATTTAGAAGTTCAAATTCTTTTTTTTTGGCTTTCACGCTATTTATTGTTGTACAAATGTCGTGGACCAACTTTTGATATAAATCTGAAGAGGATAATAATAAGATTCGATACGATTTATGTGGCATTTAGTTATTAATTTTCCATAATATACTTATAGAACAAAGTCAAATCTCAGTAGAAATTGTGTGGGTGTTGCAAAATTGTTGTTGTTTTCTTTAGACTTTTCTGTGGACACTATCTTGCCCAGAACCGAAAGATTCCGTAGGTCTTTCTTATGTCGCATCATAAAAGCATGGAACTCTCTGCCGGCGCACGTGTTTCCCACCTTACAATCCTGGGTCCTTTAAGAGAAGCGTGAAAAGGTATATTTCTGGGCCGTCAAAATGAGGGTTGCTGTCCTGCGGGTTGAGATAGCGGCCCTCAATCATGTCTATGCTTACCATCAGGCTATTTTGACAAGCCAAATATAAAAGAAAAAATTGGCAGTTGCATTTTTGGCACGTTGGCATCACCAAGATGGCCGCCATACCAACATTGCCAAAGTTATTGCGCGTTTTTTTGAAAGGTACAATTTGCTACTTAGGCTTAGGTTTTGGCATAGCAGCATATAAGGTGCTCCTGAAAAGAAGTAATAGAAGAATTTTGCTGAGCGACATATACTCGTACATATTGTCTTGCCTTTATCCCCGAAGGGATAGGCAGAGGTATACAATACGCCCACATTTCACCGTATGCACTTTTGTCAGTGTAACAGGTGCTGAGCGACAATGCGAATTAAATTTGACTGCCTCTGTGGCGCGGTGGGAGTGCATCCGACTGCTACGCAAGAGGTCGTGGGTTCGATTCCCACCCAGGATAAAACTTTGTGTGATGAGCACGATGGTTTATTCTGTGTCTGGGTGTTATTTATCTATAATATGTATGTATTTAGAAATATATAAGTATATTTATATATAATATGTTTATCAGTTATCTATATATATATCCCATAACACAAGCTAATATTAGCTTACTTTGGGCTAGATGGCGCTGTGTGAAAAGTGTCCCACAATTTAATTATAAAAAAAAATAACCTTCAGAGATAGGAAACGTCCATAGGCTATGGTCCTCAGGTTCACATAAAAAAAAACTGTATTTGGCATAGACCATTTTCACGGAGACTTTTGGCGGGAAGAGTTACAAGTGCGGACGCTTGCTGTATATTGTTTTCTACGAGTAAAACTAGTGCATTTATATTGTTTTATGTGCGGGAGTGGTGGTTTCTTGGACATAAAAGTTGTGTTAACGTGCTATAGTGATAGACAATGATATATAAGCAGTGAAATGCTATTTTCTATCTTGCCGCCTAAAGTCCACTGAAACCTCAGTATAAGAATCAACATTATACTGAGGGCAAGGACAAGGATCTAGGACTAAGTCGAGTCCTCAGTCCTAGGTCCTTGTCCTTGCCCTCGGACTCGACATTGACATAGACTGGACAGGACTAAATACTAAGAAAACATAAATACTGAAGACCAGGCTTTATCGACCAAGTCTCCTCTGCCTGCCCAAGAAGGGCGAAGACAACCAACAACCACAACCATTTTAACGGCGCTTACAAAATGTCATACACTATTTAAAATATTTAAAGTGACCACCGGTTCGTACCGCGGCCCAGAAAAGAACCAGCAAGAAACTTAAGAAGTTTTTATTATCTATTTACAATTAAATAGATATCATTTCACTTTGCCAGCAGATCATTTCGAGGCGTCCCTGTCCTGCAAATAGTCTTTAACGGAGTAATAAACCTGGTTGAAAGCCTTATGGGTGGCTTGAAAAATTTCAACTGCAGGTAGCCACAACCTGCGTCTGTCTATTTCAACACGGCAATGGGCTCACCACCTATTACGTGGGACAGGAATCCACACGGTGAAAAGTGGGCATTTGATATGCCTCTGCCACCCCTTCGTGGATAAGGCGTGATGGATATTTATTTAATAACCTTTTTCACAAAGCTTCTTTTTTATTAACTTTTTAAATTTATTTATTTGTAAATTTCTCTGGTCACAGGGAAGCTTGTTGTAAAAGCGTATACAGTTACCCTGGAAAGAATCGCCAATCTTATGTAGTCGACTGTGGTGGACTGAAAGATTATTTTTATATCTAGTGTATAGATTATGTTTATCACAGAGTTTATGAAACTGTGATAGACTTTTCTGGAAATACATAAGATTGGCAAAAATGTATTGTGATATTCACTTCTTAGAATTTTTCTCGGAGAGAAACTCTGGGCGAAAATACATCATAAGCGTTATCTTTCACTCACCTCTATCTGATTTACGACCGGTGGAACCTTGCAGTTGGCTAACAGCCTCTTCATCTGTTCTATATTGAAGTTGGACACGCCGATGGACTTAGTGAGCCCCTTCGCCAGAACATTCTCGAAGCCTCGCCAGGTCTCTAAGTAGTCAATTTTTTCGTCCACGCCTTCTTTCTATAAGACAAGAATAAAAGAATTTAAATGTCATACTCTTACCTGAAAGAATTATGCACAATAGACAGTAAAGTTTTATAAGGCGATTTGCGGTAAGTTTTGTGTAAGGGGTCCCGACCTCACTTGCTAGCGGTGCGCCTGAAGATTAACAGGTTTGGGAGGTCAGACGGCAATCGCTCCCTACAATGGCGAAATTCAATAATCAAACAATAGTTGCTTCTAGCACCTAAACATAACCCCAGGCTCCAAAATCCAGGTAAGTCTTGGATGGAAGCAACTTGGAATACAATAAGTTGATACGAAAGACCCTAAGTACTCGTAACTACAGCTACAGACGTTAAGTAATTTTATTTTAGATCTTATCACGCTTTTGTTACTGTGTTTGAAGATTGCGTTGGGCTAGTGTAGACGCCAAGGGCAAAACGTGAAACCCCTTTATTCGTTTCCACATGCTCATACGGTTATTGTTGAGATCCGGATCGAAGGACCAAAAAATATGTTAAAGAATTAATTCAGCTCAAAGCATTCAGCTACAGAGCAAAGGAATATTACTCACTCACTCGTTCACGACCTAATAGACACAAAAGTAATAGTAATGTCGCTTGCCAAAGTTTCAGCAAAGGCAACAGAAACTCTAATATCCTTGGCGTCTGTAATCATATGAGTAAACGCGACGCCCCCTTGACCTGTCTCGTTTGTATGAAATGAGTAAGGTGTCTCTAGCAGGATGAGTGCCAGTGACATGGGGTTTCTTGCTCTGTGGCTCAAACAAACAGGTCTACATGGGCTGATGATGACGTCACTCTATGTATGTAAGTACTTACCGATACAGACATAGGCCAGTGAATTAGAACCAAATCAAAGTAGTCCAGCTTGGTTCGTCGCAAAGAGTCGCGCACGGAGACTTCCACGTCAGCCTCGCGGTGGTTGTGTTGCCATACCTTAGAAAAATTGCTTTTGTCAATACATTAGGCATCCACATTTCATGAGTTCAGTAGGCAACCTTATGGATTTAGGAAGTCAGACGGAAGAATGCAGAACATCATAAGCTAAATGCTACTTCCAGCAGTCATTAAAAAAATGTGGACCCATGCTTCAAATCCAGGTAATGTTTGAAAGGTAAATGAAGAAGGAGAAGCTGAAACAGCTTTAAGATCGTGTATAAAACAATTATTTTTAAATTAATAAATTCGATTGGGTTTTCCCGAACGTCTACAGTGTCTTACAAGGATTTATAGGGTCTGCTGCGTTAGTGCCGCATCTCTGGTGTTACAATCGTTCATATGCTACGGTGGCCGCTTTCCATCAGGTATGCTTGTGCCGTAAGCTTGTCTGCCACCTCATTGGCTTTAAAAAATTGTATTAGCCGTAACTCTGGCACTCTAAATCAAGTATTTTTTTTAAATACTCGTATCGTTGTTGTCGATAACTTAATTCTTGCGTGAGAACACCGCAAAACGCTTATCCCAAAAACCATTTTTCTCTACTGTGTGTAGTTTTTGAGATACGCAGAGGGGCCAATAAAGGTTCGAAAAGGGTCATGTCAGATATTTCCCATACTCAACCAGACACCCTCTATACATCTTCTTCTACTCGTACTGCAATGGCGGCTTCGGCTAAAGAACACCTACTATATAGCATCTGCTAAGTTCTTGAAAGGATTTGCCAGGGTTCCCAGTAGACTTTGGCTATCACCGTGTTCTCGAATAAGGGTTGGGGTGTATTTTTTTATTAGGACTTGTCCCACCCTTATTTCCATTAATGTGACTCTTGTAAATCAGGATCTACAGCAGTTATCAAGACCAGTAAAGATACACCGAGCTCGATCTCGGAAAAGTCCTACAAGAAGTTAGACTGTCCTGTAACCCGCAACGAAATTATTCAGAAGATAATTTAAGGAAGTTTGACTCGGGTGTTATTCCACACATTCAAAGTAGTTTTCATTCTTTTGATGTTTTTTTTTTCTTACTAATTTATCATTCCTGTTACAAACAAAGAGTTGTGGTATATGTGATGAAATCTTATTAGACTTTAAGCAGTATAAGTTCAAACGCGTTTACATAAGTACACACACACTATTTTTTTTAAATGAATGATCCCTTACCTTAGTAGTAACGAAGATATCTTCTCTTTTCACAACTCCTTCTTTGATCTTCTGGTTTACTACCAGTCCGATACTTGGCTCAACTCGATAGAAGTGTGCTGTATCGACATGTCGATACCCGATATCGATAGCATACGACAAAGCTTCCTTCATCTTTGGCAGATCGTGAATGTACATGTGCATGTTCTGGAATTATAAATTATAGTTATTTTGCGAGAATTTCCGTGCTTCGGAAGTCAAGTCAAGTTGAAGGCCTTAAGTAAGTAAACCCTTTAGCCATGTATGGCATAACTGGGTGGCAGAGGCATATTATATGCCCGCTTTTCACCATGTGTATTCCTGTCCCACGTAACAGGTGGTGAGCCCATTGCCGTGTTGAAATGGACAGGTGCAGGTTGTGGCGACCTGCTGTTGAAATTTTTCAAGCCGCCCATAAGGCATTTAACTGGCTTAACGACTGCCATTTTACTGGCAACCGGGACCACCGGCTTAACGTGCCTTCCGAAGCACGGAAACGCTCGCAAATATAAATGCCACGAAGTGGTCACCCATCTGAGGACCAGCCATAGTGAAAGTTGCTTAACGCAGTGATAGTTTACAGAACACTACGTCCGCGGGGCCACGAGCCATATGCCACTATAAAATAAAGATAAAATAAACTATCAAAACCTTACCGTCTCATCCATACCAAGCCAAGTCCCATACCCCAACACGGGCATCTCCCGTCCATTGTTTAATTTAATGGTCGGAATTTGTACCTGTAATAAAAATAGATTGGTTTATTTAAATGCTGCTCTAGACTCCGCAGAAAGTAAGTAATACAGAACCAAAAATAGGTATATAAATATTATATACTAGCTGTGGGGGCTTCCCCCGTGACATACTTCGAACACCAATTGCACCTCACACATGTAACCCATGCCCTATTTTAGTTTTAAAACTTTGATTCTATTTTACATCCTTAAGAGTAGAAATTTGAAGAATTCTGAAACATGTGTTTATATCATTTAAATGAGAAGCAGGTACCTATACGAAATCGGGTGTTGTCTGTTTTGAAAATGAAGAATTTCCTATATTGTCTTACAACCCCTATTTTACCCCTTTAAACACGTGTCCGTTTATGTGTAATCAGGAAATTACGTATACATTGTAATTATATGTCTCTTAGGAGGAGTTAATAAATTACGTACGGTGTTTTTTTATTTTTTTTTATCTCTCCCCCCCCTCACCCCCTGGTGGGAAGTCGTGAGATTTTATTCAACCCCCTCCCCCATCCCCCAATCTCAAGTGAGATTTTAAAAATGTGGGTTTCTTACGTAAACGCGTTGGATTGTTATATTAAAATAAATAAAAAATTGCTTCGTATCGAGTCGCGCGTTCGGCTGACAGTGGCGCGAAAACAAAGAACACTACACTGTAAATTCAGATTAAATTGAGCTATTTAGTATAAAACAAATATGGTGGTTTGACAGTCAGTAGATGTATAACTTCGAAGTATGAATGAAATTATTTTCTTTCGAACGAATTAGTGAATGATCTTAATCGTATTACGTTATTCGATTTAGATTAAATCTTAAGCATCTTAAGCAAATGGACCAAAATAGTATGTTTTTTTGTGTCAATCAGAAAAAATATTGCGTGATATTTGCCGAGAGGGGGGAGAGGGGGGGCCTCTCTCCAACTTAAGACTAGATGAGATTTGACTCGACCCCCTCCACCCATTAAACATCTCACGTAATTTATGGACGCCCCCTTATTTTAAAAACGAATTACTTTCATATAACTATTTATCCCATATTTTACCCCCTTAAGGGTTTAATTCGGAAAAATCATTGCCAACCGGTGCCAACATTATAAAGGTAGCTTATCCAAAAAACTTCAAGTTCCTAGGTGAAAGGATTTCGGCTGGGCGTTGAAAGAAGAGTGAGTCACTCGGTATTTTTTCTATAATATAGATATGTACCTATTATTATAAGCGCTTAGTGCGACTTCCTGTAGAAATACTGGGCTAAAATGTAGCCTTAGTATTTCCTTATAACATCAGCTACGGTGACCACTTTCCATCAGGTGGGCCGTACGCTTGTATGCGACCACAGTGGTATATATAGAAAAAGCTATTCGCCAGTGAAAATCCCGTTAAAATCGATCTTAAATCGGCCAAAAATTGATTTTACTAAATTCACGCTGTATCCCTGACGGGGTAGTCAGAGAGGAAAGATCGCTAGGCTTCACGATCCATGCATACTTCTTTCGCTTCTTGCAGATTTATCAATCGCTTCATACATGCACGTCTGGGTATCCGAGTACTTTTGAATATACTTATATACTCTTGATTTTTATGTAAGTACCGAAAGTTCTTAATTTAGAATCACAAACAAACATACATTTCCATTTTAATTATGTGTATAGATACGGCAGTTAAAAATATTCCACACGTAGTACTACTTAGGCACATGGTCTCACTAGCCATGATGTGTTAATTGTCCTCAAGAATATAAAAAATACTTTATTTTGCAAGATCAATGCTAATGAACATCACAAACAATTGTTCAAATAGTGTCTTATATCGCTAAAACAACATTTATTTATCTATCACGCCTTATCCCCGAAAGGGTGGCAGAGGCATATTATATGCACACTTTTCACTATGTGGTCCCACGTAATAGCTGTGAGCCCATTGCCATTTTTCAATACTCAAGAATCATTTGAAAGTAGTATTTATAAGGCAAAAACTAGCTTCGGGCGTGATGGATATTTTTTTTTTCTTGAGTATTGAGAAACGTTCTGGAATATAGCCCTTAGTTTAGAGTTACTGAGGCATAAGCGCTTGCTCCATGTTTAGGCATGCGCTGATATCGAGAGGTCTGCGCGTGGACAGAAGATTGTGTCGGACGTATGCAAAAATGTATTAAAACTTTTTCGCTGGACCGATTTCTGTAGTTCACAAGATTTTATAAGCGCTCGTAGCTTCGCTAACTTAGGGCCGTATTCCAGAACGTTTCTCAATACTCAATCGACGCTTGAGGCTAGTTTTTGCCTTATAAATACTACTCTCAAGTGTTTCTTGAGTATTGATAAACGTTCTGGAATACGGCCCTTAGTGTTCTGTAAACGATCATTGCGTTAAGCAACTTTTGCCATGGTGGTTTTCGAATGGGCGACCGTACCTGTGCTTTAAAAGCGAAAGTTTGGTCACTTTAAATATTTTTTTTTTTTTTAGTTTTAGTGTATGACATTTTGTAAGCGCCGTTGAAATGGTCTATGCAAAATAAATATATTTTTATTTATTTTTTAAAGGCACGATAAGCTGTTGGTCCTCGTTGCCAGTAACATGGCAGTCGTTAAGTCAAGTAGAAGGACTTGATGACTAGCGAACGAAGCAACGTTACGGGCTAGCGCATATATACAACTTGTAGTTGAATAACTATTTAGTTGTATATCATAGGTCTATAGGACTACATTGAAGCGCTCTCAACTCGATAGTTGTTCGACAAAAAGTAAAAAGCTGTATTGATCTATTGGATTAAAAGTTAGACAACTAATTTGTATTGCATTGTATCGATGTGCACATACCATCGACAAAAAACAAACTAACAAACTCTTCAGCTTTATATATTAGTATAGATGTTTATCAGTTGTCTAGATTTCATAACACAAGCTCATATTAGCTTACTTTCGGCTAGATGGCGCTGTGTTACAAAAATGTCACAAAAAAATTTTTTTCACGTTTATAATAATAGTGCCCGTGGCCCCGCGAACTCAGGGCTGTATTTTTTATATTGTACTAGCTGACATGCCCGGCTTCGTCCGTGACATACTTCCAACCCCGTGGAACCCATTTAATCCCGTCGCTTATTACTTTTCCAAAAATGTATGAAAGTTTCCCCGATTTGTTGACATTTATGATTACTGCTCCGCTCTCCTGTGTAGTGTCGTGATGATATATAGCTAATAACCTTCCTCAATAAATGGGCTATCCAAAACAAAAAGATTTTTTCAAATCGGTCCAGCCGTTCACGCGTGATGGCGTGACCAAGGGAAATAGGCATTCATTTTTATATATATATAGATAAGGCAAAAACTAGCCTCAAGCGTGGAGAAACGTTTTGGAATACGGACCTCAGTGTTCTAACTTTCACTATGGCTGGTCCTACAGTCGATCGGCGACAAAAGTTTAGTTGATGCTAAAGTTGTAAGTATACCAATATGTTAAGAAAACCTTGTCCGATCCGTGAAGGTATTGGTAGGTATCGAGATGTGATTTTATTCGTGTAACCCTTTTTAAAAATTACCCCAACAAATTACCCTGAAAAATATACCCCAAAAATTTACCCCGAATAAAATGCGCTCGTGGCCCCGCGGTCTCAGTGTTCTGTAAACGATCACTGAGTTACGCAACTTTCACTATGGCTGGTCCTCGGATGGGTGACCACTTTGTGGCATTTAAATTTGCGAGCGTTTCCGTGCTTCGGAAGGCACGTTAAGCCGTTGGTCCCGGTTGCCAGTAAAATGGCAGTCGTTAAGCCTGGTTGAAGGCCTTATGGGCGGCTTGAAAAATTTCAACAGCAGGTAGCCACAACCTGCGTCTGTCTATTTTTCAACACGGCAATGGGCTCACCACCTATTACGTGGGACAGGAATTCATACGGTGAAAAGTGGGCATATAATATGCCTCTGCCACCCCTTCGGGGATAAGGCGTGATGGATATTTATTATTTTATTTATTTTTATTTTGAAAATTAATATAATGTGGTAGCTTACATGGCAACACAGGGAAAGGGCTATTCGGAAATGCAAGGTCAAAAGGTCAGCTTACACCTGCCGGCGGCTTCTTTTGATATCACATACACTCGTCGCATGCCAACAAAGTGTTGTCAGTTTTTGAAAATTTGCTAAACTTTAAGGAAATTGGACAAATTCTGAAACTAAAAACACGCATTTAAAAAAATTATAACTATTTAATATATAATAATAAGATTGTTTTTTTGGTTATGTTATTGAAGTGCCTATGTGCCCCTTTCGGGTCGGACAGGGTTTTCTTAACACATTGTATGGACTAGCCCTAACAACGTGTGACAATTCGGCCTTGATAACCTCAAATCATTTGATTAATCTAACAAGTACCTATGTACATCTAAATGGTCTACCGTTTTTCACTAATCTTTGTTATCTTAGAATTGATATAAAAGTACAAGACCTAACTTATATCAAACAGGTTTATCAATTACTATTGATTTGTTACCGATTATTTTTCGTGTGAAAATCCTCATTGATACTTCTTCCAACTAAAACCACACGGTGTTTTCTTATCTGTCTATGGCCAGGAGTACCGGGTGAGGCCTCGGAAGGGTAGCCCCAGGGCTTCTGACAGACTTTGCCCGCTACCGCGGCCTCTTTTAAGGGAGTTCGGGTGTAACTCCGCCTTTCTTTAGTGGATTTTGCGTGTTACCTTTTTTTGTTTTGACTGCCTCTGTGGCGTTGTTAAGAAATTGCTTAGTCGGAGTTTTTTGAGCACTTTATGTCAAACTAAAAGGTATCTATTTAGATATATTATGTACTTATAGTTGGGGTTATCCTTCCGAGGGCTCACCCGGGGCTCCTGGCCATAGACAGATAGAAGGGTAACGTGTGGTTTTAGTCGGTAGGCGTCCGGCATAGCATCCATGATGATTTCCACACGAAAAAAAAAATGTACTTATGGTACATACACAATTTATTACATAATTTAAATCGTTGTTTATCAGTGAGGACTTGTTATTGGTTTTATGTTGTTTATTAGATATTTGTTATCATGTTTATAACCTGTTGATCCGCCGATGAGAATAAATAAATAAATATCCCTGACTGTAAATTATAACAGACCTACATTATATTAGCCCAAATTAAGTTAATATAAGCTTGTGTTATGGGATATACACGACTGATAAACATACTTATATATTTCTAAATACATACATATTATACATAGGAAACAACCTGGACCTCAGTCGCGGCAGTCGCATACACTACCACTGCGCCACAATGGCAGTCACATTGCACCATCCTAGGCGCATCTTAAATACGTTAAGTCGATGCAAATGAAATGTCCACTTAAGCGATGCTTAGACTAAAGAGTTTCTTTAGGATTGACTTGAATTATGTTTAGTGCAAATATGAGCATAAAACGGCTGTCTGTCGGTCCGTCTATACGCATCAATTTCTCAGGAACCATCAGAGATAAAGACAGTACGGTTTGCGGCAATTGTTTGTCCTGAAACGATTACGAACGCTGAATACGTACATGGCGATTTTGAATTTTCTTCTATTCTAGGTTTAAAACTGGTTTTGGTTTAGAAATCGTCTAATTCCTTCGCCACTATAGTGATGAGGGCGCGTTACTTGTTTTATAGGTCTACAGTAAACGTCTACAGTCCACGTTGTCATATTTTTATGTCTATGGTCCGTATATCAGAACGTTTCTCAATACTCAATCAACGCTTGAGGCTAGTTTTTGCCTTATAAAATCTACTCTCAAGCGTCGATCGAGTATTGAGAAACGTTCTGAAATACGGCCCTATGTCTTGTGGGGTACGGGAAAACTGACACGGGCCAAAAATACTGCCATTCAGACATAGACATCCAGGCTGCGAATATCGGCTATACTAGCGGCACGCTATGATGGCCGTTTTGACGTTTGACTTTTCATGAAGTTTCGTATTAATTATAATTTCATTTTATTTTTTTGTCAAATTTGTGAATGGTCGACCGACCACATTAGAGGGTATTTATACTACGGTAGAAAAGAGAGTACTTATGTAAACCAGTAAAATATCATCACTATTGTAATATGTCAAAACGGCCATCATAGAGTGCGGCTAGTATAGTTACATTTATATTTTATGCAATTCATCTAAATGGCAAAATCATCAATAATTCTGTTATCAATTTCATTGTAACATTTCATATTTTGTTATCATTCGATAACCTGCAGATTGTCGCTTAGATTATCAAAGATAATTTTTAAAGCACTTTTTTATATCGATTATACCTATATATCTGCCATATTATGTTTATCAATATATGGCAGAGGCATATTTTGCGCCCACTAACACCACCATTCCTGTCCCACGTAATAGAGGGCGAGCCTATTGGCGTCTTGAAATAGCTAGACGCAGGTTGTTGCTACCTGCTGTTGAAATTATTTAAGCCGCCCATAAGGTACTTAATTTGGCTTAACGACTGCCATGTTACTGGCCAACAGCTTAACCTGCCTTCCGAAGCCCGGAATCGCTTGTAAATGGTTGGTTAGGACACGTTCAACGAATGAGTAAGAAACGATTGACGAAGAATATTTATTGTACGAAAGTAGAGGGTAGAAGGAGTCAGACTAGACCGAGACTTACCTATATATGAAGACTACATGAGCAGATTGCTTAAAAAACGACAAGGTAGACACGTGCATGTATGAAACGATTAGTGAATCTACCCTACACGATTACTTACACGTAACATTCCTGACTGCCTCTGATGTGGATTATAATAATTTAACTGTCCACAGTGGTGACATTCTGGTATACATTTAGGTTAATTTTTATACAAAATAAGATTGAATTCCTGAAATACAGGCTTGCCTATATTGGGAATTCATTCGTCCTTATACCTTGGTTACTATCGTCACTACCTTCAACGAATTGCAGGAATGGAGACGAAGCCACCTTCCCGCTACCGTAGCACAGGTTAATTCCTAGCATGGGGCTGGGAGCTGGCTTTGGATCTGCCCTGGAACTCGGCAATTGTACATTTATTTGTATAGCTTTAGGTCACTTAGGCATTAAGGGGAAACTAGTCAGTCATTCTTCCATACAAACGTCGTTGGACAATAACTCAAAAAGTTATGGTCGTATAACCAAAAATAAGACATAGGTATATGAGTTATTTACATTCTGGTCTGTGTTTGTATGGTTCCAAAATCATAATAATTTTAATAGTTTGAAAGTTAGGATTCACAAAATCTTCGAATTTTAATGAATTTTTTTAATGAAACTTCGAGCGTTAATAAAGCGTATTTAGAGTAAGAAGCTTTCAAAAATACTGCCATTCAGACATAGTTTATTAATTTAATACATAAAATAACTTTATTTTGGTTACCTAAATGTACACAATTGTATATAATCTACCAAAAGCCGAAAGTCTATTATAAAATTTGCAACACTTGTTTTGAACTAAACGACATCTTGCATCTTATTTAATACTACGGACTATCTTCTTACGGTTAATTACTGGCACTACCACATTCTCACACCATGCCAAGTGAGATGGCACTAATTTTGCCTCACCCACCAAGCGGTTTATGCTCGCGACTAGTGCAACCTAAAGTGCAAATATAGTTATTTTGCTTTATAAATTTTTTTATAAGATTAACTAAGATTATTATTATTAATCAACAGGAAGCGAAAGAAGTATGAATCGAGAAGCCATGACGATATGTCCTCTCTGACTACTCCGTAAAGGATACAGCTTGAAGTTAAATGCGTTAAAGCGAATGCATTAGTTATCGTTAAACCTAATTGTAAAAAAAAATGTGTTCTAATGAGTTAATTATGTAATTATTGTTGACCAATTTGTAAAGTACTTATCACTAGAGTACCTAGGTATCATTTAGGTATTGGCTGTTAAGATAACTAATCGAAACAGGCATCACATGACGGAAATCCAAATAGAAAGACATTTTTTTTGTATTCAACATTGTCTAACGCAAAGTAAGCCTAAAGCTTGTGGTACTCGTATAGGTATGGGATCTAGACAACTGACAAACATCCTACTAATATTATAAACGCGAAAGTTTGTAAGTATGGATGTTTGTAACTCTTTCACGCAAAATCTACTGAATGGCTTTTGATGAAACTTTACAATAATATAGCTTACACATCAAAATAACACATAGTCTACTTTTTATCCCGGGAACAAGTTCCTGTGTGAAACGGGAACGAGAAAAAATTACCACACGTGCGGAGCTGCGGGCGTCAACTAGTACTTATATATTTCTAAATACACAAACTCCGAAACAAATATTTGCGCAGAACACAAATATTTCCATTTCAGTGCATCGAAAGGCACGTTAAGCCGTTGTTCCTGGTTACCTTAACATGGCAGTCGTTAAGTCAAGTTGAAGGCCTTATTTATAGGTCTTGAAAAATTTCAACAACAGGTAGCCACAACCCGCGTCTATCATTTCAACACGGCATCGGGCTCACCACCTATTACGTGGGACAGGGATACACAGGCTAAAAAATGGGCGTAAAATACTCCTCTACCATCCTTTCGATAAGTGATTAATAGCAACACAAATATTAGTTCCGACCGGGGAATCGATCTCGGGACCTCAGCGTAACAGTCGCATAAATTACTAAGTAATTAAGCCTTAAGCCTCCGTGGCAGTGTTTTTATATTTTTATTTTGGTTTTAATTTAGTTTTTGCAATATTCTTTTAAGATTCTGTGTCTGGGTGTTATTTATCCATAATATGTATGTATTTAGAAATATATAAGTATGTTTATCAGTTGTTTCGTTACCATAGTACAAGCTCTGGTTAGTTTGTAATCAGATGGAGTTGTGTGAAGTTGTCCCAACGATATTCCCAACGATATTTCCCAATAGAGTCCTGGGGGCCGAGTCTACTATTGACAAGCCGTTGAATTGAACCAAAAGCGCTGTTTTTAGCTGTCATAATGTGAGTAGACTACACGATTGTAATAGCAGACTCGGTCCCCTGGGGGCCAAGTCTACTATTTCGATTGCGTCAGAAAAGTATCGTAATCGTCGCTTAATAGAAAGCCACCGGTACAATTTTGACAGTTTTTCGTAGTCTGCTATTACAATCGTATTCCAATAGACTTCTATCGGTCCGCCGATAGAGTTCTACCAACACGAACCGCGCCAGTGGCCATTTGATAGTCTAATTTGTAAATGTGTTTTGGTTTGTTACACGATGTGCATGTTTGTTACTCAAACGACTGGATGAATTTGGATAAAATTTGGTTTGGAGGTAGAGGACACTCTAGATAAACCTAAAGTAAAGTCGGTGCGGGATTTGGGCGGGAAAGCATGGACGTCTGCAACTCCGTAGTTTTATAATTATTAAAGACTTGTGCAGTTTCTAGTGTTCCTATGTAAACATGGAGAATTCTTATACATAAAAGCTTTTACAATATGCACAAGAGTAAAGAAGTGATATAACACTATCACAACGTTCAATAACAGAACTGAACGTTGCTTTTATATTACTTTCCCACAAAATTTTCCAGTAAAGTTTCCACTGCTTTAATGGAGTAGAACTTTTATTAAACCTGCACATGTAGCACTGTTATCTACAAGAATGTATATCACACATAACCGAAGAAAATTCATATAATAGTCCGGTCAAATTAGACAAAAATTTAAGAGTAAAGCTAAATAATTTCCCACCAAGCTGAAAATCAGTAAGATTGTTTAAAATATGATTAAAAATAAAATTTGAAAGTTCCTTCACCTGTATGAAAAAAAAAAATCAATGTCAAAGTTTTAAAAAATGAGTTCTTTGCGATTTTCAGCAGAACGGTAAGTTATTTAACGCGATTTTTTGCTACGAGCCACTGTTTTTGAGATATAACGATTCAAAAAGTTGTAATCGTAATAAATGCACACGTTATGACGGCGACGCTATCTATAAGGTAGTGTACTTAGCGCGTTTTTTTTATATTCCACCTATTCCACGGGTCAGTTGTGATCATGTTTAATTTGAAACCATTACTATGTATTATGCTATTGTTTGAAACATCGGAAAGATGGGAACTTTAAAATTTTATTTTTAATCGTATTTTAAACAATATTACTGTTTTTCAGCTTGGTGGGAATTTATGTAGCTTCGAATGTCTAAATTGACTGCCCCATAAATTTAAAAACCAAATTAAGTACTTACAAATTAAAAGTAACATTCAAATAGCTTAACTCTGGCATCGCTCAAGTGGTTTAGACCACTACTATGCCATAATTCTGATTTGATGTGCTACCATCTACCAACCATGCTATGATTGACGAAGAATATATATTGTACGAAAGTAAAGGGTAGACGGAGTCAGGGTGGGCCGAGACTTGTATATGAAGACCACGTGAGCAGATTGCTCAAAAACGGAAACGTCAAAAGTACTCGGATACCCAGACGTGCATGTATGAATCTGCAGGAAGCGAAAGAAGTATGCATGGATCGCGAAGCCTGGCGATCCGTCCTCTCTGACTGCCCGTCAGGGATACAGCGTGAAGATAGTTAGTTAGTACTATGCCAGAAAACAGAGAAAGAATATCTTGCCCCAACATTAATATATGAAACTCTGTCCAAATTACTACAATTTAACGACATATGTACCATGTATTATTGTTTTGTTGAGTTTTCCCGTTAATTGTTAACTTGAATTGTAATGACCATGTAAGTTTAGAAACAAAGTTCTGTCTTTCTATCGTCACCAACTAATATCTCCCTCTCAACTTTCTTTCGCCTCATCACAGTTTTCGTAACTCATTCACCAGACTACCCTGCGTAAAGAAGTTTAACTTCAAAAGAAACAAACACTCACCTTTGCCATAATCGATGTCTATTCTCCGTGAATGTTACACAAACAATGATGATATCAAATTACTGACTGCGCGTGATAAGTTAGTTATATCATCGATAGCAATGATTACAAATTGAACACGGTCACGGCTACGATATGTCAATCGACCGGTTCCTAGCCTTGATGATAGCATATCGGCCAGACTACAATACTATAACTGCTATAGACGGGAAACTCGACGGTTTCTGAGCCATCTAGTGGTTAATTAACCGAATCGTTTGTGCAAAATATTCAAAAGTAAGATTCAGATGTTATTTGATTGTAACATTTTTTTTAATATGGTGGTACCTACTATTTTTTTACACACCGCCTTACATCCCAAATTAAGCTATAATAATTAAGCTTGTGTTATGGGATCCAGACGACTGATAAACATACTTATATATTTCTAAATACATACATAGGAAACACCAAACTCCGAAACAAACGTTTGTGGATCACCCAAATATTTTTTTCCGACCTGGGAATCAAATCCAGGACCTCAGTCGCGGCAGTCGCATACACTAACACTACGCCACCGAGGCAGTCTAGAGAGTCTCTTCCAGCGCGTATACTTACAATGTAGAACTATTACACACTACGGTTCGTATTCCAAAACGTTTCTCAATACTCGACCAACGCTTGAGACTAGATTTTGCCTTATAAAATCTACTCTCAAGTATTTTTTGAGAGTTGATAAACGTTATGGAATACGGCCCTAAGTTAATATAAAATAAATACATACATACATACTTAATATTATTAATATTGTCTACTACTATACGCCCACATTGCACCGTATGCATTTTTGTCCGACGTAACTGGTGAGCCCATTGCTGTGTTGAAATTGACAGGCGCAGGCTGAGGCGATTGGATATTGAATTTTTTAGCCCCTCTTAAGGCTTTCAACTGGGCTTAAACGATAAAATATAAAATAAAATTATATAAAATGAACCATTGATTAAGTATATATATACACGTGAGTAACAAAACAAGGGGATGAAGAGTAGAAGCGTGCACGTCGCCATCCCTGCCAGCTACGGCTGCAATTCTACTCCAACAAGAGTGCCACCAGGACTAATTATGCTAGGGCGTGCTCCCGAGGCGACGCGCACCAGTTCGTCCCCGCTGGTGCGAAAAGTGTGAGCCAGAGCGGCGTAGGGGACCGCCACCCTACACGCGCGGCCCGACACTGCGGGAAGTAGAGGATGGAGTGCAGGGTAGCTGCGTGGAATGTTAGGGGAGGAATGACAGATAAGATGAATGAGTTGATGGATGTTATGAATGAGAGAAAGTTAGATGTAGTGTGCTTGACAGAGACCAAGCGCAAGGGCAGCGAAGTCGTGGAGCTCCCGGGTGGGGTGCTCGCGCTATGGTCTGGAGTACCAGAGAGCGAGCATGGCAGTCGGGGGGTTGAAATTTTGCTGTCCTCGCGATTGGCCTCCGGTATGTATGAGTACAAACTGGTAGGTCCTAGAATCCTCTGGATCCGTCTAAAACTTGGTTTGACGAAGATTTTCCTGGTAGCTGCTTACGCGCCAGTATCTTCGTCGAACGCGAGTGAGCTAGAGAACTTCTGGGAGAGTATGAGAGAAGCTCTAAATGTGATACAAGGAAATGAAAAATTTATAGTATGTGGAGACTTGAATGGTTGGGTGGGTACCGCTCGCGATGGTTTTGAGTCGGTACTCGGGAAGTATGGGGATAAAAGGGTGAATGACGCTGGCAAGCTAATACTGGCATTTTGTAAGGAAAAGGATTTGTTTGTGGCGAACACAATGTTTAACCACAAACAAATTCATATGTATACGAGGAGATGTAAGTCAAAGAGAAGCATGATAGATCTATTCCTAATGGATAGTCGGCTTCGTAAACAGGTGATGGACACAAGGGTTTATCGAGGCGCTGAACTAGGATCAGACCACTACCTAGTAATAACTAGGATAAGGGGTCTGTTCGCGGGTTGGCGTCATCGCACCGAGTGTCCTGAACCTGAGCCGACTCATAGCATAAAAAGCTGGAAGCTGCAGGATGCATCCATTAGGGATAAATATAAAGAAAGGGTAGCCGAAAAGCTTGGCAACGTCAATGTTAGTAGTTAGAATGTGGAAAGTGTATGGCAGAAGCTTAGGGATAGTATGGTAAATGCCGCTGTAGAAGTGTGTGGAGAAACGAGAAGAGGCAGTAGTAATAAGCGTGACACATGGTGGAATGAGGAAGTGAAAGAAGCAGTTCGAATGAAGAAGAAAGCATGGTTAGACTACTTAGCCTCGCGGAATGATTTTAATATGAAAGAGAGATACAAGCTGCAAAAAGTTAACACGAAGGCACTGATAGAAGAAGCGTGAAAGGTGCAGAATGAAAGCGGATGAAAGGTTGTAGTCCATTTTCCGGGATAAAGCCAGGCTGTTCTGGAAAGAGGTAGGCAAGACCCGGAGTTGTTCGGCAATCTGCAGTATGAATAAAGTGCTTTGTGTTAACAATGACGTCCTAACAGACCAAACTGACGTCCTGCAGAGATGGAGTGAATATTATGGAAAGATGTATGCAAGAAAAGACAGAGATGCCACATCGGGAAGTGGAGCTCACTTCGATGCTCCGGATCCCGATGTCATTGAAGTCATTAGTATGAAAAAAATTGAACAAGCGATAAGAAGTATGAAATGTGGTAAGGCTGAGGGAAAAGACAGAGTTACTGCTGAGATGATCAAGTACGGTGGGTCGCGCGTCTGGGACACTATGTCTGTTATGCAACTTGTGCTGGCGGACGGGTGAGGTCCCAGATGACTGGCGAATAGAAGTTGTAGTACCTATCTACAGAGGGAAAGGCTCGCGCCTAAACTGCTCCAGCTACAGGGCGATCAGCTTGGTCAGCTTAGCTAGTAAGGTGTATGCAAAGATTAGAACGGCAAGAATGCAAGAAAAGTCTGAAAGGTATTTATGGGAGGCTCAATGCGGATTCCGACGTGGAAGAGGTTGCATGGATCAAGTGTTTTCTCTCCGCATGATCGCGGAGAAGTTTCTGGCTATTAGCCAGAGGGTTTTCTGCGCTTTTGTGGATCTGGAGAAAGCATTTGATAACGTTGTGAGGTAAACTCTGTGGGATTTGCTGCCCGGATATGGTGTGGATGGCTCGCTGCTGCGGGCAATACAGTCGCTTTATAAGGACTGTAAGGCTTGCGTGCGAGTAGGGGGGGATGTGTCACCTCTTTTTGATGTCTGTACAGGCGTCAAACAGGGTTGTGTCATGTCCGCCTGGCTGTTCATAGTGTATCTGGACAGTTGCCTGCAGAAGTTGAAAGATTGTGATATGGGTGTGAATTTGGGTGACTTTTCAGTAAACTGTCTGCTGTACGCTGATGATGCGGTGCTCATGGCCTCATCAGAAGCCGACCTTCAGGCATTAGTCACTAATATGAAAGAGGAGTGTGAAAGTAAGGGTCTTCGCTTGAATGCAAGTAAGACTAAGGTTCTAGTATTTGAAAGAGATGACGTAAGAACTAAATGCGAGATTAGGGTATACCAGGAACGTCTAGAGCAAGTGAATGAAATTGTGTAATTAGGGAGTATGTTTAGCGCGGATGGAAGATGTGATTCTGATGTAGAACGGCGAGTAGCTGCCGGAAACAGAGTTAACGGTGCTTTGTCCCAATTAGTAAAGCAACAAAGCATCGTAAAAGAAGCACGACTGGCGATTCATAACGCAGTGCTAGTGCCAACTTTGCTTTACGGTAGCGAAACCTGGGTATGTCAGCAGATGCATGAAAGTAAATTGAATGTTGTGGAGACGCGATCACTTCGAAAATTGTGCGGCGTTACCTTGGCCGACCGAATACGTAACGAAGTGATACGCAATATGGCAGGTTTGAATGAAAGTGTCAGCGTTAAGCTGGAAAAGGGCGTGCTCCGTTGGTTTGGACACGTCCATCGAATGAGTGAGGAACGATTGACGAAGAATATATATTGCGCGAAAGCAGAGGGTAGAAGAGGTCAGGGTAGGCCGAGACTTACATATGAAGACCACGTGAGCAGATTGTTCAAAAACGGAAAGGTCAAAAGTACTTGGCTTTTGACTGCGTTCAACATGAAACGCTGTGCAAAAAATTACACCACTATGGAATAAGAGGCAAAGCTCTCGACCTTCTGTCTTCATATTTGAACAATAGAATACAGAGGGTCGATATTAATGGTACACGTTCTGTAGGATCCATGTTTACAATGGGTGTGCCGCAAGGCTCGATACTTGGGCCATTCTTGTTCCTCATTTATATTAATGATTTACCATTTTATGTAGGGGACAGGAATAGGATTGTTTTGTTTGCAGATGACACCTCATTAATTTTTAAAATTAAAAGACAATTAGATAACTATGACGATGTAAACAATGCAATTGCAAGAGTAGTTCATTGGTTCAGCTAAAATAATCTTTGCCTTAATGAAAATAAAACTAAATGTATAAAATTTACTCTACCAAATGTAAAACAAGTTGCGGCCAATGTTCAACTGAATGGACAAGTGTTAGAGTTTGTAGAATCAACTGTGTTCCTAGGTATAACTATTGATGCCAATTTGCAGTGGGGCCCACACATAGAAAAGACAGCCTCTAGATTAAGTTCGGCTGCATACGCTGTAAAAAAGATCAGGACTCTAACAGATGTGGATACGGCTAGAATGGTTTACTTCAGCTATTTTCATAGTATTATGTCTTACGGTATTCTCCTTTGGGGGAGTGCTGCAGATTTAAAGATTATTTTTGTTCTACAAAAGCGGGCTGTACGCGCTATTTATAATTTGGGCCCCAGAGTTTCTCTCCGAGAAAAATTCAAAGAAGTAAATATTCTAACCGTACCATCACAATACATTTTTGCCAATCTTATGTATGTCCAGAAAAATTTATCACAGTTTTCTAAACTCTGTGATAAACATAATATAAACACTAGAAATAAAAATAATCTTTCAGTCCACCACAGTCGACTACATAAGATTGGCGATTCTTTCCAGGGTAACTGTATACGCTTTTACAACAAGCTTCCCTGTGACCTGAGAAATTTACCTTTAAATAAATTTAAAAAGTTTATTAAAAACAAGCTTTGTGAAAAAGGTTTTTACTCCGTTACAGACTATTTGCAGGACAGGGACGCCTGGAAATGATCTACTGGCAAAGTGAAATAATATAAAAGTGTAAATAGGCCATCAAAAAAAAAGCCTTCCTAAGTTTCTTGCCGGTTCTTCTCAGGTGGGCCGCGTTCCGAACCGGTGGTCGCTTTAAATATTTTAAATAGTGTATGACATTTTGTAAGCGCCGTTAAAATGGTCTATGCAAAATAAAGATATTTTTATTTTATTTTTATTTTTATTTACTCGGATACCCAGACGTGCGTGTATGAAACGATTGATGAATCTCGAAGAAGCGAAAGAAGTATGCATGGATCGCGAAGCCTGGCGATCTGTCCTCTCTGACTACCCCGTCAGGGATACAGCGTGAAGATAGTTAAGTTAAGTTTTTTGATTTAAGTTGAGGTTTTTATACTTTTGCATCAGTTTGTTCTATATGTTCGATGCACCATCTATCGGAATTTGATAAAATTTATTTGCTGCTTACGCTAGCTCATAACCAGAGTACAGATGGCGCTGTAATTAAAAACTAACATCCACTGTTCAATGTTCTAAGTTACCTCAATGCTCAACTCGTCGTGTATACAATTTGTCACAGCACGTTATATGTGTTAGGTACAAAAGTTAACAAAAGTACTAATTTTGATACGCTCAAGACTTTCTATTTGATTTTAAAGCAGCAATTGCTCTCAGATCTTCCAACCTCGAAAGCCTCGTTCGTTGTTCAGTATAAAAAATTCAGGGACATTTTTCACACAGCGCCATCTAGCCCAAACTAAGCTATAAGTTTGTACTATGGGATCTAGACAACTGATAAAAATACTTTAATATTTCTGTTATACATTTATATTATACATAGTAAACACCCAAACTCCAAAACCAACATTTGTGGATCACTCAAATATTTGTTCCGACCCGGGAATCGAACCCAGGACCTCATGCGCGATGTATTCTATAATAAGTAATTGTATATGTGACAACTACAAAAATCATTTAAGATTTATTTTAGAGTTATAAGTGTTCGAACATACAAAAGAAAAGTCGTTTATAAACACAGAGTTAGCGGAGTTTTATGTTAATCTTAGAACCTATACTATACTATACTATACTATACTATACTATACTATACTATACTATACTATACTATACTATACTATACTATACTATACTATACTATACTATACTATACTATACTATACTATACTATACTATACTATACTATACTATACTATACTATACTATACTATACTATACTATACTATACTATACTATACTATACTATACTATACTATACTATACTATACTATACTATACTATACTATACTATACTATACTATACTATACTATACTATACTATACTATACTATACTATACTATACTATACTATACTATACTATACTATACTATACTATACTATACTATACTATACTATACTATACTATACTATACTATACTATACTATACTATACTATACTATACTATACTATACTATACTATACTATACTATACTATACTATACTATACTATACTATACTATAATATACTATACTATACTATACTATACTATACTATACTATACTATACTATACTATACTATACTATACTATACTATACTATACTATACTATACTATACTATACTATTAATATATCCGTGCGGTCTAGTCCCTTATATCCCACAATTCTATTGTTAGGGTCACAGAACAGTGATTTATGTCACACGCGGTCGAGGAAGCTGGCAACATTCCTTACACTGAGGTTAGGGCCTATGCACATAGCGTATTTTAGCGCAATTCCGGTTTTACTATAGACTCGTACACATGAACACGTTACGACGACGTGATGTGCCGTCGAACGTCGTAACGTAACGTGATGTGAAAATCTACGTTACTTAGCTTTGCATGTCCATTATAATAATAATGGACATGCAAAATGCGCGAGTCTGTGTGTGTGTGTGTGTACATATTTTTTGTAGGTCCTTGTCACGGGTGTGGGTATCTATCATTCTAGTAGGCCGGAATGAATAGGTGGCCAAGTTCTGCAGGGACCCAGCTCCATGGGGTATAACATGGAACCCTTGCCCAGGGATACGGGTGAAGACCTCAACGGTTGCGGCGGCGGAAATGGAGACCATCGGAACGACGGCGTGAGCGGAAGGGGCAGGTCACTAGGACTGGAACTAGAAAAGCAGCAATATCTGCTAATATTTGCTATTTAAGCCTCCACCCATATGGTATTTAAGGTAGTACAGAAACGGGTGTTTCGGTACTACCTTAAATACCATATCGGAGGACTCCCGCAAATAAAGAAAAGACTGTATCGATTTGATACACTTACAATCGTGTGTATCAAATCGATACGGCCTTTTCGCTGCAGCTTGACCTCTGCCAATCGTACCGGTTCACCGGTCCATTGGACCACAGGGAGACGGCTGAGTGAAGTGGATCTGCACCCGCGCAACCGCTTATTCACTATAAATACGCTCACGCGCAGATGACCCTTGCAATTTCTTCCCGGATTTGAGTTTTAAAAGTCTTACGGCGATGGAGTGCCAGATTACAACTGACACTCTGCACGTGGGCGGCCTGGAGAGAGTGGTCGCTCCTGGAGTCGATTAGGGCGGGACTCTGGGTTCGGCAGCACTGCGGGCGACAAAGCAGCCCTATTTAGGATCGCTCTGCTTTCCCCTGCACAGGGGAGGGGCCTAGAAAAGGTGGCCCAAACATAGTCCGCCTTACACCCGACTGGGTACCATACCGCGGGCACCTAGGCATCATCAAATGCGGTAAAAACAAAAGAAAGAAATAAACGGACTGATATAAACACAAAACGACTTTGCATTGCCACCTGGAACGTGAGAACTTTGCTGGATAATGACGGTAACTTATGCCCGGAGAGAAAAACTGCTCTCATAGCAAGAGAATTAGCCCGATATGGAGTAAACATAGCAGCAATTAGTGAGACCCACTTGAATGGTTCAGGAGAACTTTGCGAACTACTCTGCGGATATACATATTACTGGAGTGGTCGCCCGTCCGGTGAAAGGGCAGGCAACGGTGTGGGCTTTGCCATTCGCAACAATCTGGTGAAAAATTTGAATGAACTGCCTAACGGTATCAATGACCGCCTCATGACTCTGCGCCTTCATGCCACGCACAACAAATATGTTCACCTGATAAGCGCCTATGCACCAACCCTACCGTCGCCGGATCAGGATAAAGAGGTCTTTCATCAACAACTTCGACGAACCCTTGTAAGCATTGCAAAACATGATAAAATTATACTGCTGGGTGACTTCAATGCCAGAGTTGGTGTCGATCATGATTTGTGGAACGGTGTTATGAGCGGGCATGGCGTTGGGGGTGTAACGATAACGGCATGCGTCTTCTGTCGTTGTGTGCTGAGTTAGATCTGGGTATTACAAACACATTCTTTCGTCTAGCAAATAAATATAAAACCTCATGGATGCACCGAAGATCTAAGCACTGGCATTTGCTGGATTATGTGATTGTTCGCCGTAGGGACCTGCGCGACGTTCTAATAACGAGAGCAATGCGCGGCGCACTGGGGTGGACGGATCACCGTCTTATCAGAACAAAGATGCATCTTCAGCTTAAAACCCCACGAAGAGCACCTCACAAAATAACATCTAAAGTAGCCTTCTCAAAACTCATTAACTCACTTGAAATAGCTAATAGTCTCGATAAAAAATTCTATACTGATTATCCCGCGCAAACTGAGTTTTCTGTAATAGATGACGAGTGGCAGGCGTTTGCGGGACATCTGAGTGCTTGTACTTTAAGCATCGTGGGAAGACCTCAAAAAAGAAATCAGGATTGGTTTGATGCATCGAATAATAGCATCAGAATGCATGTTGAAAAGTACAGGCAAGAACTGAACTCTAAATTCACGAATGAAAACAGCAAAAAGGAAGCTCAACACCAACTAAGAGCCAAGGTTCGTGAACTGAAGGATAAGTGGTGGAAAGACAAAGCTGCTGAACTTCAGCTTTACGCAGATACTCACCAATCTGGAAAATTCTTTGAGGGAATCAAAGATATTTTCGGTCCCCGGGTTACAAAAACTCCTCCATTGTGTTCTAAAGACGCACAGCACCGAGTTCTCGAAAAAAATGCTGTACTTAAACGATGGGCAGAACACTTTCATGATGTACTGAACCCCGATGCGCTGAGCGTTGATCTGTCATATATAATAAGCTCTATTGGGGAATTGCCAGTTTCCGAGCATCTTGATATGCCACCTACCTTCGAAGAGTTTATGAAAGCAGTGAAGCGTCTCAGAAACTCAAAGACGCCAGGAATGGACCAACTTCCTGCTGAGGTATACAAATACTGCGGTGAACACATACGACACAAGTTGTACCAAATTGCTTTGAAGGTGTGGGAAAGTGAAAACGTTCCACGGGCCTGGAAGAATGCGGTAATCTGCAAGCTGTACAAAGGAAAAGGGGATGTCTCTGATTGCAGTTCGTATCGAGGAATATCACTTCTCTCATGCGCCGGTAAAATAGTCGCACATATCCTCAATACCCGCATGAGCGAAATAGCTGAGCATCATCTCCCCGAGAGTCAGTGTGGCTTCCGTCCTGGGCCGCAATTCTCATGCCTTCGAAACAGTCTCGATTTCGAGATAAATCTCGAATTGACGTTTAGCTATTCTGCAAATCTCGAACTCGACTTTTCTCAAAGGGAAGCCACTCGAGTTGCTTCGAATGGTTGGTAGCAGTCGAGACGCAGGTTTCGAAGTCGAATCACTAGAATCTTTGGACATTTCTTAAGTAACCGACCCTAAATTAGCATTATATTAAATTTTACATTTAATAAATATCAAAATGAGTGATGAATTAATAGTTTAATACGTGCAAAACATATTGCAACTTGCTTCAATTTCAAACACGTAGTCGCCGATGTTTCAGCAATGTGGAAATTTCAGCAATTTGATTTGTGATTACAAATAACACAGTCTTCAATAATATAGACAACACACAGTGACACATTCAGATATTTTTTATTTTAAAAATTGCTTATACCGTCCCGTATAAGAAATTTTTAAAATATACATTAAGTAACATTTATTATTAGTCTAGTCATTACGTCGGAAAAATCGGGTTAGAAATGCAAATGAACCGAGAAAGCCAAATTTTGGATATTACGTGGGGGGAGGCTAGAAAAGCTTAAGTTCAAATTGTCGACCAAAATAACCTGATGGGTTTTCCGCCATCTTGAAAAAAGTTATATTCAGTTTTTTCATCATAACTCGGTTCCCCGTTGTGATACTAACTTTTTATTTTTAATTTTTTATTTTTACTTTTTTATTATTATTATTTATTTTTTTACTTTTTCAAGATGGCGGAAATCCCATCAGGTTATTTTGGTCGACAATTTGAACTTAAGCTTTTCTAGCCCCCCCCCCCACTTTTTACCGAAGATTTGGCTTTCTCGGTTAATTTGCATTTCCAAATGTATTTAATGACTGGACTTTATGCAGTTTACAATATATTTTCCTTTAATAATTACTATAAAATACGTAATTATTCTTTAAACGTGTAAAATATGCTTAAAAACCTTTTAGAACATTTTGTAAGAGTAGTCTTGTAACCGTTTTGAAACCGGATGAAACGTGTCGAACGGAACGCATCGTAATGTGACATGGTTCTTAAATGGCAACATTTCACACAATAATCTCGAACTTTAGTTCGAATAGTGGTGAGAATAAGACATTCGAAAAAACCATCTCGATTTACGAGATTTTATGGTCGAAAAAGGATTCAAAGAGTGAACTCGAATTATTTCGAAGAAAACGAGAATTGCCTCCCTGGTCGGGGTACTATTGACGCCATTGCCGTCGTAAGGCAACTCCAGGAGAAAAGTCTTGAACAGCAAAGGCCAAACACGAAAGCGCAGGTTCGGCATGAAAACGAGCTTTCTGAGGAGATTTCAATCACTACTGGAGTAAAACAGGGCTGTGTATTGGCACCCACACTCTTTGCCATATACTTTGCGCACGTCATGAGGGACGCGCTGAGGCGTTGCAACAACCAGATCCGGCTCAATGTTAGAACTGATAGGGGGGTATTTGACATCACACGGTGTAGAGCGAAATCCAAAATTAAAAGGATGTCTATCTTGGAGATACTTTATGCTGACGACGTATGCCTTATGTCTGACACTGTGGCTCATCTCCAAAGTTATGTTGATGCACTACATGAATCATGTCATCTCTTTGGTCTAGTTATAAGTGCTTCTAAGACTCAAATTCTCAAGCAACCACCAAGAGGCAGTGACGCTGATCCAAAGTAGCTAAAAGAGGTCTCGACCTTCAAATATCTCGGGAGCAACATCCGTCGTGACAACACCTTAGCCTCGGAGATACCATCTCGCATTGCAAAGGCTGCTGCCAACTTTGGTCGACTCACGGATCGCGTCTGGAAGTCCCATGACCTCAAGCTGGAGACGAAAATTAGCGTTTATAAGGCGTTAATAATTCCGGTCCTATTGTATGGTGCAGAGACATGGTGTCTTTACAAACCGGACATAAAAAAACTTGACTCCTACCACATAGGATGTCTTCGATCTATTCTGAAGATCAAGTGGCAGGACCATATATCCAATTCAGAGGTTCTGCGTCGTTCCGAGATGTACGGCATGGAGGCACTACTCATGCAGAGACAACCGAGGTGGTGCGGGCATGTTTTTCGTATGGAGGACAGCCGTTTGCCTAAAGCTATCTTTTACTCAGAGCTGACGGAGGGTGGGCGGAAGCACGGCGGTCAGCATTTACGATATAGGGACGTATTAAAAAGACACCTGAACGCCTGTGATATTGATCCTAATCGTTGGGAGGAGCTTGCTTCCAAAAGGTCCTCTTGGCGATCTACAATCTACAACCAGATTAAGGCGTTTGAGGAGAAACGGCTCGAGAGACTCGACGCAAAACGTCGGCAACATAAAGAGAGACCAAAGCCCTCCTACGCTTATACATATAACACCCAGGGTCAACTGTATTGTCACTCATGTGACAGGGTGTTCAAAACAAAATTTGGTCTGGCAAGTCATATCAGGGCTCATAATCGGAAGAACATATAGCAGAGGGGTCGCCGTCGTCGAAATCGATGAGGCCCTCCTCATCATATATATTGAAGGATATACGTACTCGTAAATAGTATATCAACGGCGCTTACACCACGATCGAAGTCTTGGTCATGACTTACAGTGCAGACGTCATGTCGTCGTGAAGTGAATTTTTACGTTACGCGTCGTAGAAAACCGCAGCTCATAGCTGCTATAGCAGTTCTTACTAATAATATTATTAAAATTTAAGGCAAAGTAAGTTTAGTCGACTGTTCTCACATAAATTCAAAGGAACAATGTAAGTATAATTTTAATGTTGTAAGCCATATATATCTACAATTAAAAAGAGCATCCGTGGACTTTCTTGTCAGATTCTTCTTCAGGGTAGACTGCCCTTAGAACAGGCAACTAGAATCGCTCTTATTATGGTATTATTTTAAACACAACATTGATTTTTTTTTTATAAATTCATTACTATTTATTTGGTTAAATATACTCAGAAATACGTATAGTATGCTTCTGACTACCCCTTCGGAGATAAAGGCGTGACAATATATATGTATGTATATTTGGTCAAATATCATGTAATTCAAAGTAATGTAATTACTGGCGGTTAGAAAAGTGTGGCCATGAGTTTTATTGCCAGGTTCTTCCTCAGACTCTACCTATTGCTTTGCGAATCTGGAAGTAAATGTAAATGTAGAAGCAGTAATCTTGACGTTTATAAGTTTTACTTTGTGACCTAGATGAATAAAGATTTTTCTTCATCAATCAGCCAGATGCTCGGACTGCAGAGATAAAAAAGCGTGTAACAACTGTCCTGGCTGCTGGATATTTTATAGGTTTGGAATACAGAAGGTTTAGACAGAATTACCTATCCTAGCCCGTTTCCTATCTCATCCTTTTTCCTACCCTCTAATCCTTTTCCTACCTTATCCTTCCCATCCTTTCTCCGCCAAGCCAAGGTTGCCGTGCCGATGAGCTGCGTGGCTAGGGGCGAGCCTAGTCGTAACGTGCCTGACTGCCCTGGGACCGGGCGACCCCAGAATAAGGCTAGCCTTACCTAGACAAGCGGGGCTCTGTCTAGGCGGACTTTGAATTTCCCTTGCCACTCGTGGGAACGCAATAATATTTAATAATCCGGAATGGCGGTGATGTGGTTCGCAACCCGTCACGTCTCGTCTCCCATCGAGGCGGAAAGTGGGCTAGGGATAGCCACTTTGCTACATTGAATGTTAGATGAGATGATGCGAGCAAGACGACTTGATGTTTTGTGTGTGAATGAAACAAAGAGGAAAGGATGTAACACCACTACACATGGGCCCTATAAAGCCTACTGGTCAGGTGTAGCCACAACCAGTACAGCGAGTTAGGGTGTCGGTGTTCTACTGTCCGCGAGAATGAATGAATGTGTGACTGACTATGAATGTGTGAGCCCAAGACTCCTTTGGTTGAGGTTGAAGGTTGGACTTACCCGCATCTTTATTTTGGGCGTTTATGCTCCGCAAGATGCGCGGTGGCGCCGATCTTCAAGAGACCAAAGTGAGAGACAGGCATTTTGGGAGAGTGTGAGCGATATTCTGAGTAAATGCAAACGGAACGAGAGAATTGTAATGTTAGGTGATTTTAATGGTTGGGTTGGAGTGAAGCGTGATGGATATGAAAGTGTATTGGGCAAGTTTGGTGACGAACGAGTGAATGAAAATGGTGAGAGTTTGCTTGAAGTATGTTTGGAGAGGAATCTTGTGGTAACTAACACCATATTTAACCACAAACAGATTCATTTGTATACTAGACAAGAGGGAAACCAGAGAAGTATGATTGATTTTGTGATTAGAGATGCAAGACTAAGAACGAAAGTCTTAGACACCCGGGCATACCGCGGTGCCGGGATTGATACAGATCACTTCTTGGTTATCAGCCGAGTAAGAGGTCTGTTTCAACGGTGGCGGCATCGTTGTGTGAACCTGTAAGTGTACTAGAGCGCATAAAAGTCGAAAATTTGCAAGAGATGAGCATAAAAGAAGGATTCGTGAGTAAATTGAATAAGAAATTTAAAAATTTAGATGAAGTATGTGAGATTGAAGAATTGTGGAAGACGCTTAAGGAAGGTCTAGTGGAAGTTGCGGTGGAAGTGTGTGGGGTAAATAAAAGAAGCCAAGGATGTAAGGTGAAGAGAATGTGTGCAGAAGTCATGAAAGCATTGTCCGACAAGAAGAAGGCATGGTTGGACTGGCTGACTTCAAAGGTGAATCAAAGAATGCAGAGGGCAACGGATGAGGATGTAAAAATGGCAAAGAATGAATATAAAAGGTATAAACGAGTTGCATAAGAAGTTATAAAAAGAGAGAAAGAGAATGATAGGGATAAATTTAATAGTAGGTTATCTGATAATTTCCAGCAGAATATAAAATTCTTTTGGAAATCTATAAAATCTGTGAGAGGTCAACAAACATCATCGAAACTCAGTAATATCAGAAACCAGGATGGCAGTTTTCTAAAAGGAGAAGAATGTGTGCTAAAAAGATGGAAAGATTATTTTGAAAGCTTATATGAAAAAGAGGATATGGAAGCACAAACGAGTTCTTGGGAAAGGAATGAACTAAGCAACGAAAGCATCATAAGTATAGAAGAAATTGTGGAAGCATTGAGTAGTGTGAAATTGGGTAAGGCTGCTGGATTTGATAGGATTTCTGTCGAGATGCTGAAAGCGGGACATGGCGTGGTAGCTTGCCAGCTGTACCCCCTTTTTAATCTTTGCTGGAGGAATGGCAGCGTGCCAGCAGATTGGTGCAAGGCTGTCATCGTGCCGCTTTACAAAGGAAAAGGGTCACAGCAAGAGTGCAAAAACTACCGCGGCATAAGCTTGCTCAGCATCGTCGGCAAATTGTATGCAAAAGTTTTGATAAAAAGAGTGATAAATGAAACTGAAGGAAAAATGTGGGATGTACAAGCAGGATTTATGAAAGGAAGATGATGCACGGATCAGGTCTTTTCCTTACGATGCATAGCCGAAATTTTTTGGCAAAATGTCAAAAGGTCTATTGCATATTTGTAGACTTGGAAAAGGCCTATGACCGAGTGGTGAGGCATGAACTATGGACAACACTGGCCAAGTATGGAGTAAGCAGTCACTTGATACGAGCACTGAAATCTCTCTATGAGGGCTCTAGTGCTTGTGTCAGGATCAACGGAGCTTGCACAGACTTTTTTCACATTGAAAAAGGTGTGAGACAGGGTTGTGTAGCGTCACCGGCGCTGTTTAACCTATACATGGACAGTTGTTTGAAAGAACTGCAAGAGAGTGCGTATGGTTTAAAAATAAATGAACTGACTGTCAAATGCCTCCTATACGCTGATGACCAGGTAATACTGGCATCATCGGCGGAGGAGTTGCAGTTGATGGTTAACATAACAACAAGTGAATGGAGCCATGCACGCCTTTATGAGCAGTCAGATCGTGTCTGAGAAGGCAAGACTGGCTGTGCATAGAGGAGTACTTGTTCCTACACTCATGTATGGTAGTGAAAGTTGGGTGTGGCAGAAGAAGCATAGAAGTAAAATTAATGCAGTGGAAATGAGAAGTCTGCGGAGTATAGCTGGAGTGAAATTGATGGACAAAGAAAGGAACAGTGTGATAAGGGAACATTGCGGTATGGTAGAAGAAGTAGTGACTAAGATAGAAAAAGGTATGCTTAGATGGTTCGGACACGTGGAGAGGATGGATGAAAGTAGACTAACGAAACAGATTTATCAGAAGAGAGTGAATGGGCAAACTGGTAAGGGGCGACCTCGACGTACATATGTCAATCAAATAGAAGACATTTTGGAAAAAGGTCAGGTCCAGGACCCTTAACCGGCGTGTGTGTATGAAAACACTTATGAAAGTGGAAGAAGCGAAAGTTGTATGCCAGGATGGTAGCAAGTGGAAATCCATAGTCTCTGCCTACCCCGATGGGAGACAGGCGTGACGATATGTATGTATGTATGTAATCAGTCAGTGTGAATAGGAGCCATTATATAGGTCTAACTAACAAGCTTACCTTGAAGAATTTCTATAAAAGGAGCACTATGAGGTAAACTAAAGCAGTAACTTTATACGCAGAGCAAGGAATATTGCTTGCTCTCGTCGCGCCCTAATAGAGACGACAGTAAATAATACCGCGTGCAAGTTTATTTCGAACTGTAGGCGAAAATATCATACGCGGTCTGTCAGTTGCCTACCATTCATTTGTAGTAATAGTGTCATCGTATGAGAAAGGGAGACATGCTTGGTTGAATAAATCACTAGGTGAATTCCACGGCTTCGCCTGTGACATAATTCGAACTCCCGTCGTACCTATTTAATCCCGTCGTTTATCGAACGCGCTAATCTCAGGAACTACTGGTCGGATCTGAATTTTTATTTGTGTTAGATAGCCCATTTATCGAGGAAGGCTATAGGCTATATATCATCACGCTACTACCCTGGAGAGCGGAGCAGTAATCATAAATGTCAAAATCATAAAACAAATCTGACAATTTTTTATACATTTTTGTAGAATTTAGCGTCGGAATTAAATAGGTGCGATGGCAGTTCGAAGTATGTCATGAGCGAAGTCGTGGGGGTCTCCTAGTTCTACAATAATGTATAAAAATTTGCCCGATTTCTTGACATTTTTGTGATTACTGCTCCGCTCTCCAGGGTAGCAGCGAGATGATATATAGCCTATTGCCTATTTAATAAATGGGCTATCCAATACATAAAGAATTTTTTACATCCAACCAGGGTAGTTCCTGAAAAACCAAGCCAACAAACTCTTCAGCTTTAAAAATTAGTATAGTTATAAAGCAGTATAGCGTCTAATTAGAGTGCACATACATTAATTCCTTGCTCTACGTTTTGGTCCGTATTCCAGAACGTTTCTCAATACTCAATCAACGCTTGAGACTAGTTTTTGCCTTTTAAATACTACTCTCAAGCGTCGATTGAGTATTGAGAAACATTCTAGAATACGGACCTTAGACCAAACATCTTTTAATTTTGTAACGCTGAATTATAAAAGAAAACTCTTGGGACATCACAGTAAGGTTTAAATTACATTGTAGATTACATTGAGATTTTATCGGTCATGTTGTTTCTCGTTTATGTGAATTAATTAGTAGTTTAAATCAGTTTTTTCTCGAATTATGTTGTGTCTACTTGTGCTGTTAAGTTTTGCTGAAGTGGTAAGTAATCTAACTAATATTATAAAGCTGAAAAGTTTGTTTGTTTGGTTGAACGCGCTAATCTCAGGAACTACTGGTCAGATTTAAAAAAATCTTTTTATGTTAGATAGCCCATTTATCGAGAAAGGCTATAGGCTATATATCATTACGCTACTACACTGGGGAGTAGAGCAGTAGTCATAAATGTCGACAAAACGGGCAAATTTTTATGCATCATTGTAGAATTTATAAGCGACGGGATTAAATAGGTGCGACGGAAGGTCGAAACATTTCACTGGCGAAGCTGTGGGGGCCATCTAGTTCTTTATACAGCCAAGGTCAAAAATGACCGAGTACTTTATAACTGTGAATATCGAATGAAAATATCGACTTTGAATGTTTATTTGTATTGACTAGCACCCCTATCCAGTGTGTCATTGGATTTTTATTTTATTTATTTAGATACAGATGTAAACTATGTAATATATGGGTCTTATTTTGTGCCGCGCAAAAAATGATTTTTCTTTTATTTCAAAAAAATTCTATCTTTACACTGTATCCCTGACGGGTAGTCAGATAGGACAGATCGCCAGGCTTCGCGATCCATGCACACTTCTTTCGCTTCTTCAAAATTCATCAATCGCTTCATACACGCACGTCTGGGTATCCGAGTACTTTTGACTTTTCCGTTTCTGAGCAATCTGCTCAGGTAGCCTTCATATGTAAGTCACGGCCTACCCTGACTCCTTCTACCCTCTACTTTCGCACAATAAATGTATATTCTTCGTCAATCGCTCCTCACTCATTCATTGGATGTGTCCAAACCAATTTAAATCAGGTTGTTCTCGAATTATGTTGTGTCTACTTGTGCTGTTAAGTTTATCTGAAGTGGTAAGTATTTTTTTATTCAGCTAAAATAAAAAAAATACCCAGTACTTTATAACTGTGTAAATATCGAATTTGAATGTTTATTTGTATTGACTAGCATCCCACACAGTGTGTCATTGGGTTTTTATTTTATTTATTTAGATTATGTAAACTATGGGTCTTAATTTTTGCCTGCAATAAACGATTTTTATTTTATTATATTTATTTATTTGAAGTGATGGTCAGATAAACTTATGGTCCACAAAATGGTGTCACACTCATGGCTGACTCGTGATTTAGATGGGAAGTTAAATAATGCTAGAAAATTCACTTTTTTTAGACACTAGTATTTTAATTTTTTAATGACGTATTATTCAAGGCCTCAATACCTTTGTTGCCTGAACTTTCGACCTGGGGGCCAAGTCTACTATTTTCGAATAGAAAGCCGTTCTAGTTCTATTCTATAGCGGTTCTATTGCGATGCGATTTTCCAAAACTAGGTAGTCTACTAAAACTATTATATATATCACAATCACAGTCAGAATAGAAACCAAATAGCTGTTTTTAGCTATCAAAATATTAATATACACTAGTTGACATCCGCGGCTCCGCACGCGTAGTGAAGTTTTTCGGTTCCCGTTTCTCACAGGAACTTGTTCCCGGGATAAAAAAGTAGCCTAGGTGTTACTTTGATGTGTAAGCTATATTATAGTAAAATTTCCTCAAAATCCATTCTGTAGATTTTACGTGAAAGAGTAATAAACATCAATTTTTACAAACTTTCGCATTTATAATATTAGTAAGATAAAAAAAGCGTGTGTGTGTACTTATGTACACGCGTTAGAAGTTGTACTGCTTTAGTCTAATAAGATTTCATCTCATATACCACAACTCTTTGTTTGTAACAGAAATGATAAATTAGTAAGAAAACAAAACATCAAAAGATTGAAAACTGCTTTGAATGTACTTAGTTATAAGTTGTCATGGAAACACTTATCAGCTAACTTCAGGGTGTTTATAAGTTGTCATGGAAACACTTATCAGCTAACTTCAGGGTGTTTATAAGTTGTCATGGAAACACTTATCAGCTAACTTTAGGGTGTTTATAAGTTGTCATGGAAACACTAATCAGCTAACTTCAGGGTGTTTATAAGTTGTCATGGAAACACTTATCAGCTAACTTCAGGGTGTTTATAAGTTGTCATGGAAACACTTATCAGCTAACTTCAGGGTGTTTATAAGTTGTCATGCAAACACTTATCAGCTAACTTCAGGGCGTTTATAAGTTGTCATGCAAACACTTATCAGCTAACTTCAAGGTGTTTATAAGTTGTCATGGAAACACTTATCAGCTAACTTCGTGGTGTTGGTTTTTCGGGACGGTGTGCGCGCGCATCGTATAAAAATACCTAAGCTCTCATTATTTTTCTCTACCGCGCTAAAAGAAGTATAACTTTAAAAAGTTTTTGAATCATAGCATTGAATATATATTTACGATTCAAATCAATTTTGCCGAAGACCTGTGACCATGTTAGGAATTTAGAATTAAATTTTATTTTTTTCATGATCATGTTTTAATTATTTTAATTATAATTACTATTTTAGTTGGATTTAATAATTAGTTTATTATTTAATATATTTATTAATCGATTTTATTATACGAATGATTTTGTAGCTGGAATGGACAGACTACAAAAAGGGTATATACGCAGTACAACTGCGTTTAGATGGGTAAAATCAAAGAAACATATTTCATGAATGCCTCGGTGGCCTAAATGGCTGAGGTCCTGGGTTCGATTCCCCGGGTGGGAATAAATATTTGTGTGATCTTCAAGGCCGCCCATCACATACTTTGGGAGTGTAGCATTTGAGAAAGCGGGCAATGCAATATGATAAGCAGTTTACAAGTATCAATAGGAGTAGGTTACCATGCGGATCTCGTTGCTTCAGGAGTGAATTTTCGTGCTTATAAACGCTTCTGCCATACATATTACTGGAATCAAACATAGCTCACATAGGACCTGTAATATACTATTACAGTGGTCCTTCCCCTTTTCTATAGGATTTACGCCTAGTTGCTTTCCAGTCCCTTTCTTGGTCTCACTACAGGGGATGCCGAAGACCGTGCGAAGTGGAGGAGAAAATGTAGGAAAGCGGACCCCGGGCGTCGCGAGACGCTACTGGGTCAGACGCTCGGATGATGATGATGCTTTCCAGTCCCTTTCTTCTCCCGCTCTGCTAATGAGGGAAGAGGCATTACATTCTTTTCCTACTTCCTCACATTAACTTCTGATTAATTTCGTTGCGGGTTCCAAGACATTCTAACTTCTCCTTTGACTTCACCGAGCTCGAGCTCGGTGTAACTTTCTGGTTTAGGTTATGCTGTAGATCCTGGTATATTTACAGGAGTGACTGCAATGGGAATGCGGGTGGGATAAGTTATCATTCTTTCCTTCATTCTTTCATCATCATTCCTTATTATGAAGATTATAATTATATAGAAGCGCTCGTGGCCCCGCGGTCTCAGTGTTCTGTAAACGATCACTGAGTTACGCAACGTTCACTATGGCTGGTACTCGGATGGGTGACCACTTTGTGGCATTTACATTTGCGAGCGTTTCCGTGCTTCGGAAGGCACGTTAAGCTGTTGGTCCCGGTTGCCAGTAAAATGGCAGTCGTTAAGCCTGGTTGAAGGCCTTATGGGCGGCTTAAAAATTTCAACAGCCGGTAGCCACAACCTGCGTCTGTCTATTTCAACACGGCAATGGGCTCACCACCTATTACGTGGGACAGGAATCCACACGGTGAAAAGTGGGCATATAATATGCCTCTGCCACCCCTTCGGGGATAAGGCGTGATGGATATTTACTTATTTTATTTTATTAATTCCTTATTATTATTTTAATTTTATTATTATTCCTAGTTTTATTTATTTATATGTTTCTTTATTGGGATAAAGAAACATAAATAAATAAAACTTGACATAAATATTGTTAACACGTTGACTAATGGCATAATTAACCTTGTGGTTTTTAGATGTTTTATTATAATATACGTAAGTACTTTTTCATTTTAAATATTACCGGTTTTTAAAGTATTTAGTACCAAAAATAAGCACACATAAATAAATAAATATATTGTCGGACATTTATTTTTTACACAAAGTATAAGGTAATATTATAAGCTTGTGGTATGGAAACTAGACAATTGATAAACATACTTAAGGATTTTTAAATATATATATAAACATAGCAAACACCAAAACTCCGAAACAAACATTCGTTGATCACAGAAATATTTATACCGACTCGGAAATCGAACCCGGGACCTCAGAACAGCAGTCGCATACACTACCACTGCGCCACCGTGACAGTTTCGTGTAAGTACAGTATCTTTTTTCATTATTATTACCGGAGTATATAGTATGTTTATCAGTATGTATATATATTAATATATTATATTATATATCAGTATGTATATCAGAAGTCTAGATCCCACAGTACAAGCTTATATTATTATAATATTACATGTATAGCTTAGTTTGGGCTAGATGGCGTTCTATAAAAAGTGTACTGCAATATTTATTTTACTTTTATTTATTTAATTTGAAGCGCTCGCGGCCCCGCGGTCTCAGTGTTCTGTAAACGATCACTGAGTTACGCAACTTTCACTATGGCTGGTCCTTGGATGGGTGACCACTTTGTGGCATTTACATTTGCGAGCGTTTCCGTGCTTCGGAAGGCACGTTAAGCTGTTGGTCCCGGTTGCCAGTAAAATGGCAGTCGTTAAGCCTGGTTGAAGGCCTTATGGGCGGCTTAAAAATTTCAACAGCCGGTAGCCACAACCTGCGTCTGTCTATTTCAACACGGCAATGGGCTCACCACCTATTACGTGGGACAGGAATCCACACGGTGAAAAGTGGGCATATAATATGCCTCTGCCACCCCTTCGGGGATAAGGCGTGATGGATATTTACTTATTTTATTTTATTAATTCCTTATTATTATTTTAATTTTATTATTATTCCTAGTTTTATTTATTTATATGTTTCTTTATTGGGATAAAGAAACATAAATAAATAAAACTTGACATAAATATTGTTAACACGTTGACTAATGGCATAATTAACCTTGTGGTTTTTAGATGTTTTATTATAATATACGTAAGTACTTTTTCATTTTAAATATTACCGGTTTTTAAAGTATTTAGTACCAAAAATAAGCACACATAAATAAATAAATATATTGTCGGACATTTATTTTTTACACAAAGTATAAGGTAATATTATAAGCTTGTGGTATGGAAACTAGACAATTGATAAACATACTTAAGGATTTTTAAATATATATATAAACATAGCAAACACCAAAACTCCGAAACAAACATTCGTTGATCACAGAAATATTTATACCGACTCGGAAATCGAACCCGGGACCTCAGAACAGCAGTCGCATACACTACCACTGCGCCACCGTGACAGTTTCGTGTAAGTACAGTATCTTTTTTCATTATTATTACCGGAGTATATAGTATGTTTATCAGTATGTATATATATTAATATATTATATTATATATCAGTATGTATATCAGAAGTCTAGATCCCACAGTACAAGCTTATATTATTATAATATTACATGTATAGCTTAGTTTGGGCTAGATGGCGTTCTATAAAAAGTGTACTGCAATATTTATTTTACTTTTATTTATTTAATTTGAAGCGCTCGCGGCCCCGCGGTCTCAGTGTTCTGTAAACGATCACTGAGTTACGCAACTTTCACTATGGCTGGTCCTTGGATGGGTGACCACTTTGTGGCATTTATATTTGAAAACCTTCAACAGCAGGTCGCCACAACCTGCGTCTGTCTATTTAAACACGGCAATGGGCTCACCACCTATTACGTGGGACAGGAATCCACACGGTGAAAAGTGGGCATATAATATGCCTCTGCCACCCCTTCGGGGATAAGGCGTGATGGATATTTATTTTATTTATAATTTTAATTCATCTTGTTAATTTTTCTTCTCTCTCGATGTCACTGAGGAGCAAGTTGATAAACTTGAGCGCCTTCAAAATTTATGTATGAGATTCATATTTGGTTTACGCAAATTTGATAATGCTTCTGAATATCGCAAAAAGCTCAAGTGGCTCCCAATTCGCCTTCGCCGGAATACTCACATTCTCTCGATTCTTTATAGCGTATTGTTTAATCATCCCTGTACCCCAACTTATTTAAAAGAACGGTTTTAGTTCCTTAATGACACACATTCAAGATCCTTGAGGTCGTCGGAGTCCTTGGAATTAGCTGTCCCAGAACATGTTAGCAAGTTCTATGACAAGTCCTTCACTGTGCAAGCAGTGCGGCTGTGGAATGCTCTGCCTGTTTCCATTAGGCGTGCCCAATCACTGCCGGTCTTTAAAGTTTTGTTTAAAGCGCGATACCTTGGTGATTAATGCTTTCTTTTAGTGTTTTATTTCAAATAATAAAATTAATAATCTGACCGAGATATAGTTAAGAAAGTTATAAATTAATAAAATTCTGTTTGCAGCTTGTTATATAATACAATATTATTTTTATGAAGCGCTCGTGGCCCCGCGGTCTCAGTGTTCTGTAAACGATGACTGTGTTACTCAGCTTTTACTATGGCTGGTCCTCGGATGGGTGACCACTTTGTGGCATTTACATTTACGAGCGTTTCCGTGCTTCGGAAGGCACGTTAAGCCGTTGGTCCCGGTTGCCAGTAAAATGGCAGTCGTTAAGCCTGGTTGAAGGCCTTATGGGCGGCTTGAAAATTTCAACAGCAGGTAGCCACAACCAGCGTCTGTCTATTTCAACACGGCAATGGGCTCACCACCTATTACATGGGACAGGAATCCACACGGTGAAAAGTGGGCATATAATATGCCTCTGCCACCTGATATTTATTATATAATATTTATTTAATTTTAATTTGTATGTAGGGATGTATGTATATATTAGTATTTGTTATATTCATTGTAAATGGTAGGAATGTTAAGCCCCTAAAATGCCGATCCGGTTGAAGGGACAGGTCTACAAAACCATTATTAGACCTGTCCTTTTACATGGCAGTGAGACGTGGCCGATATTGGAGCGACACAAGCAGGAGCTGCGTGTCACGGAAATGAAGATGCTGCGGTGGATGTGTGGGGTCACGCGGATGGACCGCGTGAGAAACTCTCGCATCCGCGGCAGCCTTCACGTCCGTGACATTGCAGACAAGTTGCAAGAGTGTCGCCTTCGTTGGTATGGTCACGTCTTGCGGCAACCGTCGGGCTACGTAGGTAACAAATGTCTGGCCATGTCAGCCCCGCCGGGTCCCGGTAAGAGGGGAAGACCCAAGAAGTGCTGGCTTGACGTCGTAAGGGATGACATGCGTGCCAATGGTCTCACTACAGGGGATGCCGAAGACCGTGCGAAGTGGAGGAGAAAATGTAGGAAAGCGGACCCCGTGCGTCGCGAGACGCAACTGGGACAGACGCTCGGATGATGATGGTAGGAATGTTAAGCCTAACCTGAGACTGTAAAATTTTCCTTTATTCTTAACTGTCCTGACATTAGTTTTCTTCATTCTCACACCGAAAACTACCAATTTCTCACAATTTTGCAATCATTTTGTCCATTCAAAGGTAGACCTGTAAGAAATTGCTCTTAGCGATAAGGCCGCCATTTGTACATTTTTCATGTTTTTATTTGTTGTAATTTAATTCATATTGGTGTACAATAAAATTTTACTTACTTACTTTTGCGTATTCCCAGTTATTCCGAACACTACCTGAATTTAAAGCCTTATTACCTTTTGAGGTACGGTACCCTAAAAATAATAAAATAAAATAAATTACCAACATTAAATCAGGAAATTAAAAAAAAAATAGGTTAGGCCGAGACTTACATATAAAGACCACGTGCATGAATAGCAATTAATGAATCTACAGGACGTGAAAAAAGTATGCATGGATCGCGATGCCTGGCGATCTGTCGTCTCTGACTACCCCGTCAGGGATACAGCTTAAGATAACACATAGGCTACTTTTTATTCCTGGAACAAGTTCCTTTGGGAAACGGGAACGGGAAAACTTCCGCGGGCGTCAACTAGTACTATAGTATATACTTAAGGTGAAATGTGGACGTATGCATATATAGACCTGCCTGACAATATGTATTATAGGCGTTAGCCTGAACAAGATTTTTTTTTAAATACTTTTTTTTTAATTTTCAGTTCTGCTCAGATAACGATGGCGGCAAAGCGTTCAGGATACCGTTGAACGATGGAAACTCCATACCAGCTCTGGGTCTGGGCACCTTCTTAGGATTCGATGAGGTGTGTGACTTAACGAAATGTGACTTTTTTAACTTAGTGTATTCTCAGTTGCTTTCAGGCCCTACCCAGGGGGCCGAGTCAAGCCGAGAGAGACAAGCAGTAGAAAGAACCAGAATCGCTGTTCTTAGCTGTCAAAATGTTAGTAGACTATCAAAAATGTCAGTGACTAGCGGCCACTGGCGCGGTACGTGTTAGAAGAATTCTATCGGCCGACCGATAAAAGTCTATTGGAGTACGATTGTAATAGTAGACTACGAAAAACTGTCACAATTGTACCAGTGGCTTTCTTTTGGACGATTTCGATTCTATTTCGTATCTTTGCTCAACAGAGAGCCGACATATAACAATTGTGCTCCATAAAATTCTATCGACCAGCCGAGAGAATGTTATTAACATGAGTAGCGCCTGTAAATGGCCCATAATTAACATTATTGGTAGTTACGTCGCCTAAGACGTAAAGAGGTGGATTAATTTGTCAGTTACGAGCAGGTCACGGTGGTGTAGTTGGTAACGCGTCTGGTGCGTTGAACCAGAAGACGCTGGTTCGAGTCCAGCTCGTGACTAAAAGAAATTTTTCCACTTTAAAATTTAAATTTAGAAAAAGTTAGCATACTAATTGCTTTTCAAAACTGTTTCTAATTTTTGGTAGTCTATATTAATATTTTGATAGCTAAAACAGCTCTTTTGTCTATATTCTGCAGCTTGAGAACTTCGATTGCTTAATATACATATAATAGTTTTAGTAGACTACCTAGTTTTGGACTAATCGCAATAGAACTGCTATAGAATAGAACTAGAACGGCTTTCTATTGGAAAATAGTAGACTCGGCCCCGGGATCACATTATCTTGCTATTAAAGTGACCCCAATGACCGCCCGTGATAAACATATTACGCGTTTCTTTAAAACACTTTTGATGCCGGCAGCTGTTATCAATCCGTAGTTACTAAGGGCCATATTTAAGAATGTTACTCAATACTCAAGAAACACTTGAGAGTAGTATTTTAAAGCAAAAACTAGCCTCAAGCGTTTCTTGAGTTTCAGTAACGTTCTAAAATACGGCCCTAAGTTTGGTATAATTTGATGTTCAATAATTTAAACGCTTGCATCGAAAAGATAAACACTTAATGAAGTTTATGACAACAACATGGCGGAAGCGGGTTAGTGTCTAATTTTATTTATACCACTGAGGTGGCAGACAAACATACGGCCCACCTGATGGAAAGTAAAATGAACTACTTCTACTACAATATAGGTATGAAATAAAAGGGCTCTGCAATAAATTAAATAATATACAAAACTATTGTGAGACACTTTTTACACAGCGCCATCTAGTCAAACTTAGCTGTAAGCTTGTAGGTATTAGACAACTGATAAACATAGTAAAATATTTCTAAATACATACATATTATACATAGGAAACACCCAAACTCCGAAACTAACATTTGTGGATCACACAAACAACATGGGTACAATTTAATAGTGTTTAATGCGATTATAACTAAAGGGTAGTTTTAAAAAAAGTTTTTAACCGATTTGTATATTTACAGAACGGGCAAAAACCGGTATTAGCACACGAAGTTGAGGACGCAGTGACTTGGGCATTGAATGCTGGCTACAGGTAACATAAAATAGATTCATTATCATCATCCGAGTCCCAGTATCTTGCGACGGGGGGCTTTTCTACTATTAAACATAAAAAAAATTGAACGATATAATATAAGAAAAAAGATCGAAGGCGTTCAATAAATACACTCCATTACCCCGAAGGGGTAGACAGAGGCATACTATCCGCCCAGATTTCACCGTATACACATTTTGTCCCACGTAACAGGTGGTGAGCCCATTGCCGTGTTGAAATGGACAGGCGCAGGCTTTGGCGAGCTACTGTGGATTTTTTTCAAATTAGGCCTTTATTGGGCTTAACGACGGGGTGTACTTTTGCGTCCTACGTCTATTCTGTGTGTCCATCGGCCAAAAATGCATACGGTGAAATGTGGGCGTATAGTAGAATAGAATAGAATAAATAGGAAACACTTTATTGTACACCATAAGAAATCTTACAAGAAATTAAACAATAAATATAAATAAAAGTACAATGGGCGGTCTTATCGCTGAAAGCGATCTCTTTCAGACAACCATAATAGTTTTTTTTTTCTTTTTTTTTTCGTGTGGAAATCCTAATGGATTCTATGCCGGACTCCTACCGACTAAAACCACACGTTACCCTTCTATCTGTCTATTGCCAGGAGACCCGGGTGAGACCTCGGAAGGATAGCCCCAGGGCTCCCGACAGACCTTGTCCGCTACCGCAGGCTCCTTCATTGGGTGTTCTGGTGTGTATCCTGCCTCTTTGGGGGGTTCGAGTGTTATCTTGCTTCTTTGGGGGGTTATATACCACTACCTTGAGGGAGTGAACTACGTGCGTGTAACCCTCACGCTACGCCACCTTCCATGGCCTGCTTCTGTAAGCACGGCGAGCAGCCCGACCACCGTAATCAGGCCCCCGGTCACGGAGGCCGGTAGTCTTGGTCGAAGACAAGTCTGCGGCGCCCTCGTCGCAGAAATAGATTTAATGTTAAGGATAATATTACATAAATGAGGCAGTTTAGGGCGTACTAGACATGGTGAAAAATATTACTTATAGTTAACAGTGCATAATTTACAACAAACCTAAGCCTACTGAAGTAGGCATAGTCTACAATTTACATATACATAATTATCTATTAATATATAAATTAAATATATAAATAAATAAAATAATAAATAAATATCCATCACGCATTATCCCCGAAGGGGTGGCAGTGGTATATTATATGCCCACTTTTCACCGTGTGGATATCTGTCCCACGTAATAGGTGGTGAGCCGATTGCCGTGTTGAAATAAACAGACGCAGGTTGTGGCTACCTGCTGTTGAATTTTTTCATGCCGCGCCCATAAGGCATTCAACCAGGCTTAACGACTGCCATTTTACTGGCAACCGGGACCAACGGCTTAACGTGCCTTCCGAAGCACGGAAACTCTCGCAAATGTAAATGCCACAAAGTGGTCACCCATCCGAGGACCAGCCATAGTGAAAGTTGCGTAACTCAGTGATCGTTTACAGAACACTGAAACCGCGGGGCCACGAGCGCTTCATAAAAATATATAAATACTATGAACATAATAAAAAACAACATATATGCATATAGATACATATACCTACAATACAAATAAATATATATATACATACATTTAAATTGGAGAGAATGCATAATTAGATTAGATGTCAGTTCTAAATAACATTACTTGTTGAGATTTAAATAATGATCTTTCACTTTAGACTTAAAATTAGACAGTGTTTGAGCACGTCTAATTTCTACTGGTAATGCATTCCATAAACGTACTGCCTGTACAGTAAAGGAAAAATCGAAGAATGATGTGGAATGCATAGGCATTTTCAGCGTCAAATTTTCCGATGATCTCAAGGATCTAGTGTGCGAATCATGTAGGAACTCGAATCGTTCCTTAAGATAAAAAGGCGCTGAAGGGTTAAACATTACAGTTATAAAGTAATGAAAGGATATGAGCATCTCGGCAAAGTCGTATTGGTAACCACTCGAGTTTTTGACGAAATTCGGAAACATGGTCATACTTTCGCAAGCCAAATATGAACCTTATACAAAAATTTTGAAGTCGCTCAAGTTTATTAATTTGGTTTTCTGTGAGATATAAGTAGCTGGCATCAGCATAGTCTAGGGTAGGAAGCAGAATTGAATTTGCAAGCGCAATTTTGGTAAGCCGTAGGTAAAAAATTACGCAATCTTCTCAATGAACCTGCTGAAGCAAATAACTTACGACTCACCTCATGCAACTGTGGGCCCCAAGACCATGCAGCATCGATAAGAATACCGAGGCTTTTTGCAGTCTTGCTAATTGGTATCAGTGTACCATGATGTAACTTGAGGCAGCTGTGACCATTGAACTTGACAAAGTTTCCTAGAACTACCAATTATTATGACTTGCGTTTTAACTGGATTAATCATAAGTCCATTACGGATACCCCAATTAGATATACGAGTTAGATCCTTGTTAATACAATTTACTGCCTCTGTCAACAGTTCCAGTGGTGCTTGATAATATATCTGAAGATCGTCTGCATAAAGGTGGTATTTAGAGAGAAGATGATCAGAAATGAAATTTATAAAAATTGCGAAGAGTAATGGAGATAGAACGCCACCCTGGGGCACACCGACTGTTGTATTACACCAATACGAGCGAGCGTCCTCTATACAAATACGATGTCGTACCACACAGGTAACTACGAAACCAATCGATTACCGGTGGAGATATGTTAAGCGAGCCTAGCATTTTCAGCAGAAAATCAAAATCTACTGTTTTGAAAGCATTAGAAAAATCGAGAAGAGTTAAAACAGTCAGCTTTCCACCCTCCATTCCAGACCTTATATCATCTGTGATATTAACCAGTGCTGTAGCTGTACTATGACTTGAACGGAATCTAGACTGGTAAGGGTTAAGCAAGCTGTTTTTTTTAAGATAGGAACAGAGTTGGTTATGAACAAGGCGTTCAAGAACCTTAGACAAGAAAGGGAGTATTGATATTGGACGAAAAACAGAATAGGACAAAGGATTAAGTTTTTTTGACAAGGGAATGATTTGAGCATCTTTCCAAAGTGATGGAAAGATGCTACTGAGTACAGAATAGTTAAGGATATGGCAAATGGTAGGAAGAATTTGGTCCAGGATAGGAAGTATCATGTTTCTGCTGATACAATCACTTCCAACTGCATTGGATGTGATTGCCAAAATGCTTTTCTTAATATCACAAGCCGGAAATTGATTCAGAACAAACGGGGAGTATTTGGACATTGGAAGAGAAGAAAGAAAACTAAGTGTACTTGCCTTTACAGTCATATTAAAGTTAGACGAGGCAGCAAAATGTTGATTAAGTAAATCAATGTTGAAATCCTTTGGAACGTTACTTTGTTGCGCTTTTCCAACGCCCAGGGTTTTAAGAAACTTCCAGACCTTGGCTGGATCTCCATTTTGAGCAGACTTGTGAATGTGTTGGCGTTGAGCATCTCTGCATTCCTTATTGCAGCGATTTCGGATTAAGACATACTTCTATAAGCGCGAAGTGTATAGTATGCCTTTGTCCACCCCTTTGGGGATAAAGGCGTGACAATGTGTGTGTGTATGTATATCTATTTGCCCGCCTGTGCCTTGAGTCCCAACCCTTGTTCTTGAAACATATCAGGTATTTAAACCCCTATTTCTAATCCATGTACTTTGATATTCTTAATTTGTCATAGACTGATAGACACAGCTCCAGGTTACGAGAGTGAAGATCAAATTGGAGCTGCGGTTCGCGCGTCCTCAGTACCCAGAGAGGATGTCTTTATACTCACTAAGGTAAGCTCAAATTCATGTATAGATAATAAACCAAACGATAAGTGCCATCTAGCGGCGAGTAGTGGAACTAAATTAATTGCACGTTATCGCTATATACTTTTTCAAAGTACCTATTTAAAGTGTCTAGCTTAATTAATAATTTAAAAAATTGGAAACATTCTTCAAGCGTGAAGAGGCACATCATTGGGCTGCCATTTTGCGGGTAAAGTCATATTGCAAAGTCAAATAAAAAAAAAAATTGGTTGTCTGTAAAGTCGGTTTACTGACGATAGTTGAACGTGACAACGTATTTTAACGATTTGATTGAAAACTTATTTATTTATAAAATAATATTTATGATATATACTTATAATTGATAAAGCATTATGACTTATTATATAGAAAATGAAATTTAACTACTAATTCTATTCTATTCTATTTAACCGACTTTACAGACAACCAATTAATTTTCAATTGCATTTACTTATTATATCAATAAATTATAATTTATTAATAATATGATTTAACATTAATCTTAGTTAAAAAAAAAACAATTAAAACTATATCTAAATAAAAAAAAACTACCTAACCTATTTATTATAATTTAGACTGGGTCTTATTATTACAATTTTATTAAATGATAATTCACTTAAGTATGAGAGAGACGGATGTCGAACGCTGCCGAACGCAAAGGCCGATTGTGCTTCTTTGTCGCTCGTTCCGCGCTCTCGCTTGCACTTCAAGCCTTACATGGAACGCCTCAGAGCGAGGTAACGCCGCATGAGTCATTCGTGTCGTCAGTTTTTTCGTGCGTGCAGCCGGCTCTATCGAAATAAAAGACGTTGTCACGTCAAAAATGCACCAAGCTTCTGGTAAATAAATAATAAATCTACAGGAAGCGAAAGAAGTATGCCTGCATGGTTCCCGAAGCCTGGAGACCTGTCCTCTCTAACTACTCCCCCAGGGAAGATAGTTAGCTTCTGGTAAATATTCTCCGAGGTATTTTTTATTGTGTCTCAGCTGCCCATGAACGAGCATCGAGATGTGGTGTCTTCATTAAGGAGATCTTTGGAGCGCTTGAACATGTCATACGTCGATTTGTATTTGATACACAACCCTGTGACTTTTACGGTAAATATGAAACTATTTTTTTGGAGACACTGACTTACCTGATTCCGTCATTTACCATAACGCAGCACCCATGAAGCGCTTTTTTTATTTTTTTTACTTGTGGAAATTCTCATGGATGCTATGCCGAACTCTTACCAACTAAAACCAACCTTCCATTTATCTATGGTCAGGAATCCCGGGTAAGCCCTCGGGAGGATAGCCCCAGGGCTCCCAGCAGACCCATTTAGCGCTCTAGGCTCCTCTCAGACTCATTGTTCTATAAACGATCACTGCGTTGAGCAACTCTCACTAGAGCTGGTCTCGATGACAGCTTTGTGATATTTCCATTTCCGAGTGTTGCCATCCTTTGGAAAGCACGTTAAGCCTAAAGTAGCATGGCACTCGTTAAGCCAAGTTGAAGGCCTAATCAAGGCTTGAAAATTTTCAATAATATGAAATGAAATATATCTTTATTCATGTAGGTCTCAAAGTAACACTTATGAACGTCAAGATTATTGCTTCTACATTTATATTTACTGCCAGATTCGCAAAGCAAAGGAAGAACCTGTGAGAACCAGTAATTACATTAGTTTTCGTTTACATAATTAAAATGTTTTTTTTAAACATCAGTTTAAATGTAAATATGTCGCTACAACCTGAGCCTGTTTCAATACGGCAATAAGGACACATGGAACTAAATTGCTTAAGGTGCAGTTACACACTTAGCATTTTTGTTGTATAGTACGCCTCTGCTATCCCTTTCGGCGTAAATAGTAACTAATAAGTGAACTTCCCAATGAGCTAGATACTTGAAATTTAGACCAAAGCTCAGAAATGGATGAAAAAAGACGTATCTACTCTTTAGTCTATTATAAAAACATGGTACATTAAAAAAATACTTATAAGCTTGTTATTTGTGAATTTTCGTGCTTTTAGACGTTTCTGCCACATTAGCGCGGTGCTTCCCTTTTCCTATAGGATTTACACTCAGTTTCTATCCAAGTCTCCCGCTTTGCAAAGGAGGCTTTACATTCTTTTTCTAACTCCCTCAAATTATCTTTTGATTATTTATATTATTTATATTGTTGATTGATGGCACTTGGTGGAACTTGCTTTCGAACGGCATTCACAGACACAGAACGCAGTGAAGTGAAACCGGTTAGGTTTACAAAGTAAATGTTGTGGAACAGTACAAGTGGTGTTATTTAATATCTTCTGATTAATTTCGATGCGATTTCCAAGACACACTAACTTCTCCTGGGACTTCACCGAGATCGAGCTTGATGTAAATTTTCTGGTGTTCGTCATTGCTGTGGATCCTGGTTTACAGGAGTCAACGTAATATCAAGAGCAATTTCCATGGAAGGAAAGAAAGGGCCACTACTTGGTTTCTGACTTTTTTGTTGTACCAAAAGTGACAAAAGTTGTACTTGTAAGATTAAAAAAAATATTTTGAAAAAACATTGGCATATTATAGGCCACTTTTCACCATGTGTATTCCCGTCCCACGTAATAGGTGGTGAGCCCATTGCCGTGTTGAAATAGACAGACGCAGGTTGTGGCTACTTGCTGTTGAAATTTTTCAAGCCTGCCATGTCACTGGCAACCGATACCAACGGCTTAACATTCCTACTAAAGCACGGAAACGTTTGCAAATGTAAATGCCACAGAGCAGTCACCTATCCGTGACCAGCCATAGCGAAAGTTGCTTAACACAGTGATCGTTTACAGAACACCGAGTCACCGGACCACAAGCGCTTCGAGGATTTATTTAGAAGTTTAAATATGTAGTTTATTGGGAATGCAGGTAGAATTTAATCCCAGTACTAGCTTGTTATTTTTATATTTTAGCCTGACCGTACTGCTTACGAAATAGTTGATTATTTGGACACCTGGAAAAGCATGGAAAAGGTCAAAAAGATGGGTCTGGCGAAATCTATCGGCATTTCCAACTTCAATATAAGCCAGATTGAGAGAGTTTTGGCGAATAGCGAAATTAAACCGACTGTATTGCAAGTTGAGGTATGTATATGTACTTATGTACATCATCTGGTCTCTTCTTTTTGGGGTATTCCAAGTTCCATTCTAACTCTAGGTACCTGGATTTAAAAGCTGGAGTACACATTTATTTGATGGCTAATAGCTAGGACGATCTAACCAATGGACCTTACCGTTATCTCGTATTATCGTGGATCTTACCGTTTGCGCCTATACCCCGCTTGCCATTTGCTAAGCATTTTTAGCTAAGTCGCTGTTCCGCAGACTCAGTCTATTGTACACGTTTGGAGGGTAATTTATAAAGAAAAAATGACAAAATGTGCTGTGAAATGGTGTAAAAGTTATAGCAGTCGAACAATTAATGTTTCTTTTCTAACAAAAAACTATTTTTAATAAAACAATTTTCTAACTATTTTTGCAAAGAGTTACCATCTCAAATTAGCCGAATAATTTTATGTCAAATTCGTATTGCATACCTACATTTTTCTATTAGCAGTTGTATTTTTATTGATTTTTAGACAGTGACAACACTTCATGCAAGATTAAGAAAACAATATAAGTGTAGTTTTGCCCCCGCACGAAAGTTGTTAGAACATGATTTCATACTTTATTGAGTACATTACGCGTCCATAGCCTAAATCGTCATAGGCTAAGTGCAACTAATGTTTGGATTTTGGTTTTCGGCGTAGTCGAAAGTGGTAGAATACACCTAAGGAGGCGAAGTGTCTTTGATCGCGAAGGCTCTTTCTTTGAAGGCTCGATATGTTTCTAAAATAGATAAGATAAATGGACACATAGAAACTACAAAATTATTTTCTTTTCATTTAACACCGAGCAATGAAGGGTTAAGCTTAACCTGGGTATCGTAGCTTCCGAACGGATGTACCTTTGATGTAATTTTGATGAGAAAGTTGACATAATCGAGATTAACTTCCGTGGTGAAGGGATTTTACTAAAATCTATAAGTCCGACTGATCTGAACGTACCTATACCACAGCTGAAAGACATACAGTCGGTCGACGAAGCTGTCTAGACAGAACAATCGTGCGAGGGACAAGGAACGAGACGGGGGAGGGCTTGTCCTAACCTGCGAACAAAATTTTGTTAGTAGCTTGGGACAGTCTTTCAGGGTTACTCATTCACGACCGCTTGCTATGATTATTTTAATTTCGTATCGATTTCTTTAATTCATGGGGTTTTTAATATTCTAAATACAAATTTCGTGTTCATTTTGCAATCCAATATGGCCTCCGCACCGTGGTCATAATATTTCATGTTGGGTATCGTGGGGTTTTTTTTGGTATGCTGAGTATGAATTTCGTGTTAATTTTGCAATTCAATATGGCCGCCGCACCGTTGTTATAAAATGGCTTGTTGGGTATCGTATAAGGGGTTGTGTAGCATGCAGAACACGAATTTCGTGTTGAATATCGTAAAAGGGGTTTTTTGGTATGCTGAGTACGAATTTCATGTTAATTTTTCAATCCAATATGGCCGCCACGCCGTGGTTATAAAATGCCATGTTGGGTATCGTATAAGGGGATTTTTGGTATGCTGAGTACAAATTTCGTGTTTATTTTGCAATCTAATATGGCTGCCGCGCCGTGGTTATAAAATTCTGTGTTGGGTATCGTATAAGGGGTTTATTGGTATGCTGAGTACGAATGTCCTGTTTATTTTGCAATCCAATATGGCCGCCGCACCTTTGCTAAAAAATTTCATGATGGGTAACGTATACGGGGTTTTGTAGCATGCTGAACACGAATTTCGTGTTGAATATCGTAAAAGGGGTTTTTTCGGTATGCTGAATATGAATTTTGTGATAATTTTACAATCCAATATAATCACCGCGCCAGCTGTTATACATTTCATGTTGGGTATCGCATAAGAGTATTATGGTATGCGGAGCACACGTGTGGGATTATAACCATACTCTATACTGTGTTATCCTGTGTAAAGTGTGTTCAAGTCTTTCGTCATAATTATTATTTAAACTTGTTCAAAGTGTAACCAATATTTTTTTTAAAAAAACTACTGTAATTTTAAGACCAGTTAGTCAAAAACCGAAAATATTTGTCAATAACTCATTTACTAGTAAAAATATACCTAATATATCCGGCGAACTTTTTTTCTTAGACTGCTCTTCGGGGCGGTGATAAATTCAACAAATTAAAGATCACGGATGTCGGCTCACCCTTGTGTGAATTCCTAGTTCCCATCCCTAGCTTTCAGTTCCCATTTCTCATTCCTAGTTTTCATCGTCAATTCCCATTCCTGGTTCATGCTCCCATTCCCTTGATTTTTTTTATAACGACACGGCGGCCATTTTGAATTGCAAAATTAACACGAAATTCGTACTCAGCATACCAAAAAACCCTTTATACGATACCGAACATAAAATTTTATAAGAATGGTTCGGCGGCCATATTGATTACTAGAAATCCCATAATTAGATATCTACTACGCGGCACCTATTTCGTAAACGCTTTCTCATAAAAAAAACTATCGGTTCGACATGAAATGAACCTTACCTTCTTCCGTGTGCGGCAATTGATGGAATCTCAGATCCTTATTTTTTTCTTTATTATTGATTTATTATACATAAAAACTAGTTGACGCCCGCGGCTTCGCCCGCATACAGAAGTTTTCCCATTCCCGTTTCCCACAGGAACTTGTTCCCGATATAAAATGTAGCCTATGTGTTATTCTGATGTATAAGCTACATTGTTGTACAGTTTCATTAAAAACCGTTCAGTAGTTATTACGTGAAAGAGTAACAAACATCCATCCAAAACTTCGCATTTATAATATTAATTAAGATTTGAATTATTATAACGATATCCGCATAGTCAAAAGTACTCGGATACAGAGACGTGCATGTATGAAGCGATTAATGAATCTGCAGGAAGCGAAAGAAGTATGCATGGATCGCGAAACCTGGCGATCTGTTCTCTGTGACTACCCCGTCAGGGATACAGCGTGAAGATAGTTAGTTAGTTATATCAGCATAGTACCTACATATATGAGGTGCCACTTACGCCAGCGCTGCGAGGTCTCAATGCAGTAGCCACACAATAAGACATTTTCTACTGTTTGCTGAATGACTTCATACGGGCCAGTAGGTTAGTATCACCTGTATCCAATCCTTGATTGTAGCGGCAATTAATTGGGATTGTAGGACAGTATTATTCGTCACTATTTCAGTATTTCGGTCAGTAGATACTATGCTATTGCATTAGGGTCAGCCTGCAAAAACCTTCTAAGACCCCTTTTTAAGAAACCCATACTGTAGCTGTTCAGGAAATACCAGGCAGGGAGCCTAGCTCATTACATAATAAATAAATAAAGCCCCTTTCGGACCTAACCGTATGTGTGAAGTTTCCTTTCTGGGGGCCGAGTCTACTAATGACAAGCCGTGGAATAGAGCGGTGGCCAGAATTGCTGTTTTTAGCTGTCAAAATGTTAGTAGACTATCGAAAATGCAACTGACTAGCGGCCACTAGCGCGTCACGCGTTAGTAGAATTATATCAAGTAGAACGGCCGACCGATGGAAGTCTATTGGAGTGCGAAAAACAACGAAATCTGTCAAAATTGTACCTTGAGCTTTCTATTGAGCGACGTTTTCGATTCTATTCCGACACGATTAAAATAGCAGACTCGGGCCCCAGGTCTCTGCGAGTAGCTGTTGTTCTTGGTTAAGGGCTTTTTATTTAAAATCTGTTATTTTCAGGTGGGCATAAATTTTGCCCAAGAAAAGCTTCTATCGTTCTGCAAGTCCCATGATATTGTCATGATGGGCTTCTCTCCCATTAGATCCTTATTCAACACAAATTCCAACTCTGCAACGACGAAGTTCAATGACCCAGCACTTCTGGAAATCGCCAAGAAGTACAAGAAGTCCACAGCTCAAGTAGTTCTGCGATATTTAGTGAGTAAATTGCTTTTATTTGATCTTAAATTGCTTATTCTGAATGTAATATGGATACCAGGATATAATGAATCTGTGTATTTGAAGCGACTGAAAATGTTATGCGTATGTTTTCTACAAAAAGAAATGATATGAAAATAGTACTATATATATACTATATTTAGTGAGTAGTAGTATTAATATATAATATAATAATTTGAAGCGCTCGTGGCCCCGCGGTCTCAGTGTTCTGTAAACGATCACTGAGTTACGCAACTCTCACTATGGCTGGTCCTCGGATGGGTGACCACTTTGTGGCATTTACATTTGCGAGCGTTTCCGTGCTTCGGAAGGCACGTTAAGCCGTTGGTCCCGGTTGCCAGTAAAATGGCAGTCGTTAAGCCTGGTTGAAGGCCTTATGGGCGGCTTGAAAAAGTTCAACAGCAGGTAAGCCACAACCTGCGTCTGTCTATTTCAACACGGCAATGGGCTCACCACCTATTACGTGGGACAGGAATCCACACGGTGAAAAGTGGGCATATAATATGCCTCTGCCACCCCTTCGGGGATAAGGCGTGATGGATATTTATTTAGTATTAAAGATAGTTTTGAAGATTCTTTTGCCGCGTTAGGAAAAAATGATTAGAGTAAATTTTTACGATGCGCGCGCAGACAGTCAAAAAAAACCGACACCCTAAAGTCAGCTGATAAGTGTTTCCATGACAACTTAAAACTACATTCAAAGTAATTTTTAAACACCCTGAAGTTAGCTATAGTCAATATTTTAGTTCTTTCTACAAACGAAGGATAAGGCGAACGAAATTTTTTTTAAAGATTTTTATCTTGTTACGCCAAAGAAGTAACTACTAACTTGTGTACCTACATAAATAAACACACATTTTTTGAGAGAAATTTTATACCTGTATAAAAAATCGGCACGTTTTTCAGTTACGCGCCATGTTTTTTTGAAGTGAAACTTCTTTATCATAAGTGAAACTTCATTATCGACGTATGAGAGAAATTTTATAGCTGTAAAAAAAATGTCGTAAAGAAGTTTCACTTCTTACCTGTGTACTCTGGTACATACACTTTTTTTTAAGGTTTGTGACCCAAATGATAAAACGGGTATATTACTAAAGACTCCGCTGTCAGTACATCTGTCACCAGGTTGTATCTCATAAAGTGATAGTTATAGTTCGTTGACTGCCTCTGTGGCGCAGTGGGAGTGTATCCAACTGCTACGCAAGAGCTCGTAGGTTCAATTCCCATATTTTATCTCCTTTACATCGCAGTATTTATTAACCTCATCTCCTCTAAGCTTCTTTCATCCTACCACCTTTATGCAGATGATTTACAGATTTACACACATACTCCACTTGCCCAGCTTTCTGACGCTATTAATTTAATAAATAGAGACCTGGCACACATAGCTGACTGGAGCATTAAGTATGGACTGACAGTGAATCCATCAAAGAGTCAGGTTATTATTGTAGGTAGCCCCGGGCTTATTCCGAAAATTGACTACACAAAACTTCCTGCAATTGTTTTCAGTGGTACCGTCATTCCTTTCAGTGACACAGTAAAGAACTTGGGTGTGTACTTTGATAAAACGATGTCTTGGGATCTGCAGCTCAGAGAGGTTAGTCGTAAGATTTTCGCTTCCGGTGGTGCCCTTAGGAGATTACGTAACTTTTTGCCCATTGCCACTAAAACTGCACTGACTCAGTTTCTACTATTGCCAATCCTCGACTACGCCGATGCCAGCCTTCTAGATCTCACCGAGGAACAACTTAATAAGCTTAAGCGTCTCCAAAATGTTTGCATTAGATTCATATTTGGTTTGCGCAAATATGATCATATCTCTGAATTTCGCTCGAAACTCAAGTGGCTTCCCATTAGATTTCGCGGTAATGCGCATATCCTATTTCTTTTATATAATATCTTGTTTAATCCCTGTACTCCCGCCTATCTTAAAGAACGTTTCGAGTTCTTAGGTGATACGCATTCGAGATTCCTAAGGTCATCGGAGAACTTGCTCCTTAAAATGCCAATGCATTCCACAAGTTTTTTGGATAAATCTTTTACAATACAGGCTATTCGCTTATGGAATGCTTTGCCTGTAACTATACGACGTGCACAGTCTCTTAGCAACTTCAAGAAATTGGTTACCTATTACTATTTATCAATGTAACTCCGCTAACACTTCCTACTTTACTCACTTAGCAGTATGAGACGTTTGTCTGGAAGTTTATCTTAGCTATTTATTTATTTATTAAGAGCTTAGAATTATTATATAGAATATGTATAATATGTATTTGGTTACTTATTTATATATATATATATATATATATATATATATATATATATATATATATATATTATACATTATATGGTATGTATGTATGAGATTGTATAAATATTTATAACTATGTGTACGTATTAAGAATTAGGTTGTCTGGAAGAAATCGCGCTTTGCGATAAGACCGCCAATTGTACCCTGTAATTTGTAGTACTTAATATAATTTCAATGTAATATTGTACTTTACTTTTAATTTATGGTGTACAATAAAGAGTATTCTATTCTATTCTAGAATAAAACTTTGTGTGATGAGCACGATGGTTTTTTCTGTGTCTGGGTGTTATTTATTATAGATAAATACAAATGTAAGTATTTAGAAATATATAAGTATGTTCATCAGTTATCTGGTTACCTTAGTACAAGCTATGCTTAGTTAGGAATCAGATGGCGTTGTGTGAGTTGTCCCAAAAATATTAAAATAAAACAATATTTAAATAACAGTTGAAAGATTCACAGATCTTTAATTTCTGTTGCCGTAACAACAAATACTAAAAAGAGAAAAAAAAATTAAGGGGGCTCCCATAAAACAAACGTGTTTTTTTTTGAAGTAGTCGTGGCCCCTGCTAACTCAGTGTTCTGTAAACGATCACTGCGTTAAACTTCTTTAGCTATAGGTGCCCACATTGTGGCATTTACATTTGCGAGCGTTTCCGTATTTCGGAAGGCACGTTAAGCCTTTGGTCCCGGTTGCCAGTAAAATGGCAGTCGGTAAGCCTGATAGAAGGCTTGAAAATTTTCAACAGCAGGTCGCCACAGCTTGCGCCTCCATTTCAACACGGCAATGAGCTCACTACCTGTTACGTGGAACAAAAAATTTTTACGGTGAAATGCAAGCGTATAGTATGCCTCTGTCTACCCGTTCGGGGATAAAGGCGTGAGAATATGTATGTATGTTTTTGCTTGATATTGATAACGGCAACGGGTCGACGCTTGAAATATTTACAATATATATTTTATATTAGACAATCGTACGGCCCACCTGATGGAAAGTGGTCACCATAGCCTATGGACGTTTGCAACACCAGAGGTGCAGCACTCGCGCTGCCGACTCTTTAAAAACCTTCGAAGACCACTTTTGACGAACCCCATACTGTAGACGTTCGGGAAATCCCAGGCAGGGAGTTCATTCCACAATCTAATCGCGTTCGCGGAATTAAGCTTTTATCGGATCTAACCGTATGCGAGCGCTCTGGACGCAAAGTGTGTGGGTGAACACCCTGTCTATGGCGAGATATTGTAGTAATTTATTTTCGCAGGTCCAAAGAAGAATTGTGCCCATTCCAAAGTCAGTAAAAAAGAACAGAATAGAAGAAAACATTGAAGTCTTCGATTTTGAATTGACTTCAGAAGAGATGGACACTTTGAGTAAGTTCTGCTTACTTGGTATATTAAAGTTTTAGTTTTGTCTTGAATGTTGAAATGTGATGAGTAGGTGCTATTTACTCTGGAAGATCGTAGTGAATTGCGTTAGTAACTAAAGGCCTCGCTTCTTTTAGTATCCGAAACTGTCGACTTAGTAGCTTTTTAGAAGTCAGATGCAGAAACCCGCTCCCCCCACATACATAAAAATGCCAGAAGAACGACTGAATCACTTTTCAAATCGCGTACCAGTATCCGAGCAGTCGCCAAACGCATCCGGATGCAAGCAACGTGACACAGGAACGACACCAAAGAGTATAATAATAATATAAGTAACATTGAAAAACGACACAGTCTCAAAATCGCCGGTTAAAAAAAAAGAAGCCAGTGTGCGGTTTCTTTTTTTGTAATTATTTTATGGCCTGGTTACTAAGACCTTTTAGCCAAATCTTAATACATATTTCTTCAATCTTCTTTCTTTTTACCTATAATGTCCCCGTCCTCGTCTATTCTCAAGTCAAGATCAGTCTCACCCCAGAATAATGTTATTGTTATACTGAGGTTTTCATGGGTTTTCGGTGGATTTTACTTTTTGGTAGACACGTTAACACAACTTTTATGTCCAATTAACCACCACTCCCGCACATAAAACAAGATAAATGCACTAGTTTTAGAAAATAATATATGTTACTTGTCGACTTTCCCGCGTAGCAATCCCCTGTGTGCGGTGCTCACTGAAAAGCCTTGGTGTGCCGCAGTTTAATTTACACAACTCACAAAGCTCTATGTGTCGGCTGATTTCTATAAACAGAGTTATTCTTTATTTTATAGAATATATCAAACCCCACGGCTTCGCCCGTGACATAATTCACACCCATTTAATCCCGTCGCTTATTTAATTTTACAAAATTGTATGAAAAAATTTCCGATTTGTTGACATTTATGATCACTGCTCCGCTCTCCTAAGTAGTAGCGTGATGATATATAGCATATAGACTTCCTCGATAAATGGGCTATCTTTAACAGAAAGATTTTTTCAATTCGGAATAGGAGTTCCTGGGATTAGCGCGTTCAACCAAACAAACTCATCTGCTTTATACCTGGTCAGGTCATAAGTATTGTCACACAATAAAAACTTTTCTTTTAGAATGCTGTCCACAAAAACGTTTATTGACTTCGAATTTCGAATTGTTCATGAAAATAAAAATGTATACTTTTTAGAATTTTACTCATTTTTAAATATGGAGTGGACGCTTAAAGAAGACCGTGTTGCAGTTATTGCGTTGCATCGTTGCGGTTACGCACCTATTCAAATTTTTGACATACTGAACAATTTGAATATAACCAAAAGATTCGTTTATCGTACCATCAAACGATACAATGAAGACTCTAGTGTAGATGACAGGTCAAGAAGTGGTCGCCCTCGGTCTGTTAGGACTCCAGCAGTGATAAAAGATGTGAAGGCGCGAATTCAAAGAAATCCCAAACGTAAGCAGAAACTGTTGGCCCTTCAGATGGGGTTAAGCAGAACCACGTGAAAAGGGTGTTAAATGAAGACTTAGGGCTTCAGTCATATCGAAGAAAAACAGGACATCGTTTAAATGCTCGTCTAATGGACCTGAGACTGAAGAGATGCCGCGCTTTGTTGAAGCGGTACGCGGGAAAAAAATATCGGGAAATTCTTTTTTCGGATGAAAAAATTTTTACCGTAGAAGAGAGCTACAACAAACAAAATGATAAGGTGTACGCACACAGTAGTGAAGAAGCGAGCAACCGTATTCCGCGTGCCAACGAGGTCATTTTCCACCCTCACTCATGGTATGGTTGGGAGTTTCTTATTGGGGCTTAACAGAGATACATTTTTGTGAGAAAGGTGTAAAAACGAATGCAGTTGTGTATCAAAATACAGTCCTGACGAACCTTGTGGAACCTGTTTCTCATACCATGTTCAATAACAGGCACTGGGTATTCCAACAAGATTCGGCGCCAGCTCATAGAGCGAAGAGCCCACAGGACTGGCTGGCGGCGCGTGAAATCGACTTCATCTGGCACGAAGACTGGCCCCTCCTCCAGTCCAGATTGGAGTCCGTTAGATTACAAGATATGGCAACACTTGGAGAAAAAGGCGTGCTCAAAGCCTCATCCCAATTTGGAGTCACTCATGACATCCTTGATTAAGGCAGCCGCCGATATTGACATGGACCTCGTTCGTGCTGCGATAGACGACTGGCCGCGCAGATTGAAGGCCTGTATTCAAAATCACGGAGGTCATTTTGAATAAAAAGTTTATTCAAAATGACCTCCGTGATTTTTCATATTCATATTGTCATAAGAATCGATGTTTTGTTAAGTTCATTTTTGTATATAAATGGGTATATAAATGGTTACATAATTAATAAACATGTTTCAATTATTTTATATTAAACATGTGACAGAATTTATGACCTGACTAGGTATATTAGGATACCCAGTTACTTTTAAACTCTACCCGATTAGCTTTTGATTTTCAGTATTGTTGGGAGAGGTTAGGTACTGTGTGCCTCCCAACACCGGTTTGAGAGGTCGCCTGGGTCATTGCCTTGTCCGTTGTTTAGCAGGTGCGCGCGCCAGTAGGTGCGGTTACATCAATTAATTATATACTTTATATTACTAGGTTTTTTTTGTTTGTTATCACTATGTGTATGTGTTGTTTCTGCTATGTGTGAAATTAAAAACATTTTTGTTTTTTAATTTATTTTTTAACCCATTTTTTCAGACATGCGTACGGCCCACCTGATGGAAGGTGGTCACCGTAGCCTATGGACGTTTGCAACACCAGACGTGCCGCACTCCCGCTGCCGACCCTTTATAAACCTTCTCAGACCCCTTTTAAAGAACACCCTACCTAGTAGTAGACCTTCGGGAAAACCCAGGCAGGGAGTTCATTCCACAATCTAAGCGTACGCGGAATAAAGCCCGGACCTAACCGTATGCGTGCGCTCCGGACGCAAAGTGTGAGGATGAACACCCTGTCTATGGCGAGCGATCCGATGATAGAAGGTAGCCGTGGGCATCATGAAATCATTATTAACATATATTATGGGACACCTAAATAAAAAATAAGCACATGTTTTGTATACCTACATAATTATATGACATTATTCTTTTGCAGGTAAATTCAACAAAAATTTCAGATCGATTGACATGAGTTTTTGGCAAGATCACCCGTATTTTCCCTTTGAAAAAGTAGACGTGCCTGCAAGAAACCCTTTTGAAAAAGTACCTAAATAATATAAGTTAAAAAAAATATTTTAATTAATATTTTTTCTTTCTTTCTTATTAGGAATAATTCTTAGATATTTTTTTTATATAAGGTTTTAAGTTAAATAAACTAATAATCTTCAAAATTATTTATAAAGAATTATTCTTTAAGTCAGTATTTATTAATACCCCTTATAATTTGCAATTTTAAATCATTATTGATTTTTATTCCGTTTATAGCATCTTTAATAATTTATAATCCTATTCCTTAAAATATTATAAAATTTTTAACATTTCTAAAAAAGTGAACAATGCCCATTATCGTATTCCGTATCTGAAGTTCTAAAAAAGATATCTAGATTTTATTGTAAATAAACTATACAATTAGCTGATTACATACCATATATTAATTTCAACGTCAAAGTAGATTACTTCAACTATCAATCTTAGTACCTACACAAGAATGTATTTATTTATTTATTTGGAAACTTAACAGCTATTTTAAATAACTTATTGAATCAGACGTTACATGGCGGAAATCCATTTTAAATAACTATAATTATTTTGTTTTAAATGTAATTTTAGCAATATTCCGCTTTTTTAAAATTTCGTATGTAATGTCGTCTGCCAAACAGTCTTGATAATGCCTCGTGTGTAGGCGAAACACGCGTCGACATCGTACGACATTTAAAAAAAGCAGAATATTGCTAAAATAACATTTATAACAAAATAATTCTAGTTTTTTAACAGCAATTTTACATTTTTAATGGGTAAATTCACATGTATACACTTAGCCAATAACAAAGTTTCACGACGTGATGAATCTCTAAAATATTTACAATAATTACAAGAATAATTACAATAATTACAAGAATAATTATATCAGTTTGAAAGAGGCTGGGCCTTTGTGTCATCAAGTATCAAGCTCCGAGACAACCTTTACATTTATTACTGAACTAAAAATTTACAGAAGGGTCACTTTTTGTATTCAATAAATTCGTTCTTCAGTTCATCAACTTCTAGCGTCGCGTCGCACTTCGAGTTGGCTTCAAAATCACATTGTTGAGTTGCTTCGCTAAAGAATAGACCGTCGGAGCAATAGCCTACTTGAGGAATACCACCAACACATTTCCAATATCTTTGGCAATCACCCCTGTAAAAAAAACGAAATTGAAATTGTGGCCAAAGATATTGGGACATCTAGAATCGTAACTTGGCACGAAAAGCGCGCGAAATATTACTAAATTTTCTTACTTATGAACTAACACTCGAGCTGGGGGCCGAGTCTGCTATTACAATCGTGTCGAAATAGAATCGAAGTCGTCGCTCAATAGAAAGTTACCGATACAAATTTGACAGTTTTTCGTAGTCTACTATAACAATCGTACTCCAATAGACTTCTATCGGTCGGCTGACAGAATTCTTCTAACACGTACCGCGCCAGTGGCCGCTAGTCAGTTGCATTTTAGATAATCTACTACCATTTTGACAGCTAAAAACGGTGATTATGATTCTATTCTACGGCTTGTCAATAGTAGACTCGGTCCCCTGTTGTAGTGTCATCATTGTCTCTACATCTTTGTGTATCTCAATTGCTTCCAAGCTTTACCTTGATTTGAGATCTGGGGTCCGCTTTTAGTTTTTAGTTGGTTACTTGGAGCAGATATCGTTTGGTTTATTTTACTTTTATTTTTTTTTCTTGGTGCGCCTCTTACTACCACCGTAATTACATATCTGCTTGGAATTACTATGCAGTGCAGGTTGATCGCCTACTACGTTTCTGTACTGATACACTTTAACATATCAGTCAATATTATATAGTTGTGATGGGATGTGAAGGGAGCAGTATTTTAATTACCTTTAACAAAGTCCTATTTTAAATTGGGTAAAATTGCACACCCATCTATAGAGTCTCTCAGGTAGAATATCGGAAAACAACTTCCGTGCCAAACCAGATCAAAGGCCTTAGTGATATCAAAGCTCACTGTTTAGTCTCACCCTGATTCTGCCTCAGTGGCGCAATGGCAGTGTATGCGACTGCTGCGCCTGAGTTCCCAAGTTCGATTCCCGGCTCGAAAAAATATTTGTTTCGGATCCACTAATGTTTGTTTCGGAGTTTTCTTTGTATAATATGAATTTATTTAGAAATATATAAGTATGTTTATCAGTTATATAGATCCTATAGCACAAGCTTAAAGCTTAGTTTGGGCTAGATGGCGCTGTGTGAAAAGTGTCTCACAATATTTATTTATTTAACGTTATTTATTCTCAACGGCTTTTATGCAATGGTGTGTAAGGTACCTACACAAGAAAGGTTGACTGGCTAGATGATATTCAATAAATTGTAATTTTAATAATCTCACCTGAAAGCAACGTGTTTTGCGGCTTCATCGGCTCGTTGGCAATTAATAACGCCGATGAATCGAGATAGAATTGGCGAAAACGGCCTCACGCTGGCAAGAGTGTCTGTAAAAGAGCATATTAAATCAAGCGAAAAATCTCTCAATCAAAATATCTTCTACAATTGAAAGAAATCGATAAATCTGCCACTCTCTGGGGATAAAGGCGTGATTCATAAAAATAATTACAGGTTGCACTCCGGGAGTGCCGGGAGAAGTGAAAACTTATTTTGGCGCGTTAGACATTTTTTTGATGGCTACTATGGTCAAATCCAATTTCTTTAAGAATATAAGTACTATTCGGGTTAAAAGGCACTACAGTTTTTTATAATTTGACTGTGTTTAAATTTATTTTTATTTATTTATTTCAATAGGAAAACCAACAGCAATATTTCAGCCTATAAACAAAGCAATAAGTGACAGAATGCCAATAATAGGTTTTCACGATTAAATTTATAGAATATAAAACTAATAAGTCACTTGCGTTATTCAAGCACAACACATCTAAATACATAAAAAAAACATAAATTAACATGTATGTGAGAGTTACCATCTACAACAATATCAATGAGAACAAATAGTTAAACTTATGAAGAGAAAAATTTTTCATTAAGTAGTTTACGGACTAAGCTACTACTAGCGATATATGGATCAAACGACAGTTCCTTATTTAACTTATTAAAATCTTTACTCACTCGCACAATACAAGAGTTCCTCCTATAATTAACTGAGGCCTTTGGGACCGAAATAGGAGAATTAAACCGAGTTGACCTAGTCGGAACATTAAATTTTAGTTTACTTAGCAGTGCAGAGCAATCCAAATCATTCCCTATTATTTTTGAAAGAAAACTACTGTCCGCAATTCTTCGGCGATAGGATAGAGGCTGTAAGTGGAACCTTTTACAAAGACTTACATAATTTTCAGAGCGATACGGTATGCGAAGACGATAATACACAAAAAGAGTTCCTTCGAGCCGGATTTGAAACAGTGACCTATGGATTCCAATTTATAACAATCTACAGTCCACCGCGTACTAACTGAGCTATCGAAGGTTGATAACTGAGTTCAAAATTATCAATCTAATACTTCAAAACTGTTTATATGCACACACTATAGCTGCGTCTCGGTAACGGTGTCGCGAGTCCAGAGATTTTATCTCATCTAAAAATATGCGTACCGCGCTAAAAGAAGTTTTCACTTCAAAATAACAGTGAATCTTACACCATGCATCAACGCTAATAACCACTATTCAGTATTTAACCAATTTAAAAAATGTCTATGTATATATTTATTCCGGCTGATCTCTGAAACGGCTGGACCTCTTTAACATGATTTTCAACGGCAGATAACTAAAAGAGATAGAAAAGAAAAGAATCACTAAAGCTATATTTTATCCCCGTATTCCAACAGGATCGGTCACTACGCCGAAGTCTAAAATAAATAAGTAAAAATGAGATAGAAGTATGTAAGTACATACCTACAGGCAGATGCTCCAGAACATGACCCAACTGTCCAATCATGTTGTGGTCGACTTCATCTCCAGTAGCCTCTCCTGCGAGAGACTTTCTTAACGTGCAATTTGCGATTTCTGGCCATTGGCAATGCTAGACAATGTCAAAATATATCATATTTTACCTTGTTTTGATTAGCTTTCTTACATACAAATTATCACGCATGTCTCCCATCGGGGTAGACAGAGACTATGGCTTTCCACTTGCTACGATCCTGGCATACAACTTTCGCTTCTTCTACTTTCATGAGTGTTTTCATACACGCTCGCCGGTTAAGGGTACTCTTTACCTGGCATTTTTCCAAAATATCTTTTATTTGATTGGCATACGTACGCCGCGGTCGACCCCTAACAGTTTGCCCATTCACTCTCGCCAAATAAATCTGCTTCGTCAGTTTATTTTCATCCATTTTCTCCACGTGTCCAAACCATCTAAGCATCCCTTTTTCTATCTTAGTCACTACATCTTCTTTACTAACTTTATTATTCCATTTAATGTATGTCTGGGTTGAATTTTGTAATTGATGTTAAACTGAGGTTTCGGGAAATTAATAAAATCAAAAACGCATTTTTTTGCATAGACTATTTCAACGGCGCTTACAAAATGTAGATAATAAAATACAATAACTGAAAACAATGTTCAGTTAATTTCTAAGATGACCACCGGTTCAGAACGCAGCCACCTGAGAAAAACTTCCAAGAAACTCAGAGGGCATATTTTATGGCCTATTATAAATTGATATTATTTCACGCAGCCAGGAGATCATTTGCAGCCGTTTCTGACCTTATGGCTTATGTGGTGGCAAAGGCTTATACGTTGAATAGCCTTTTTCGCGAACTTTTCACAACCTATAAATTTATTTACTGGTAAAATCTTTAAGATTTAAGACAGAGAAGCTTGATGTAAAACCGTATATAGTTACGAACTACAAATAGGTATCTTGCGGTGTTCCACCGGGGTCAATCCTAGGGCCGGTTCTGTGGACATTGTCTACGATCGGGTGCAACGCAATCCGTTGCTATAGTCAGTTCATTGTATGACAAATATGACAGTGCATGATATTGTGAAAAAAGAAGAAGTACTTTTTTGTCAATTATAAAAAAAAACAATGCATTTTTTTTACAATTAACAGCAAGTTTAGCTTAGTTAGCTCTTGCAACAGGCTTTAGGTCCTGTTACAGAACCTGATATCGACATTTTTAACGAAAACTTTCGCTAAAATTGCTTACCAGCTTACATTTCGCTATCGTTATAGCTTATCAGCTTGTTAGAGTTCCGTGCCTCAAAAGGAGAATTTTAGGCTAAAACCGACAATTTCGTGCCTCAATTTAGCCCCACCTCCAAGTAGTGTACCTACTAACAGACGAGGTCATGTCGAGGAAAAGGAACGCTTGAAAGTAGCTCCTTTACCAACCCATCTGATCAATGCGTCCTAGAGGACTTTTTAGAGGACAAAAGGGGTCTTAGAAGGATTATAAAGAGTCGGCAGTGCGAGTGCTGCACCTCTGGTGTTGCAAACGTCTATAGGCTACGGTGACCACTTTCCATCAGGTGGGCCGTATGCTTGTCTGCCCCTTCAGTGATATAAAAAAAAATTACATACAGTCCACTGATGGATTCTCCAAATTTTTTGTCCAAAAATTGTGAGAGGCCGCGTCCAGTAGTGGACTGCGAAGGTTGATTAGATTGCTTGAATGTATATTACCTAACTAATTAACTTCACGCTGTGTCCTTGACGGAGTAATCAGAGAGGACAGATCGCCAGGTATCGCGATCCATGCACACTTCTTTCGTTTTATGCAGATTCGTCAATCGTTTCACTTGGTCTCGGGAATCCGAGTAGGTACATATTTTGATCATTCCGTTTTTAAGCAAGCTGCTCACATAGTGTTCGTGCGTTAAGTAACGTAAACTCCGCCTACCCTCTACTTTCGCACAATAAATATTCTTCGTCAATATACATTGAGTTACAATACTATAGAGTCACAATCATAAACAGACAACACTCAAAAAATGTCCGAGCGCCGTTCTACATACCTATACATTTAATATAACAAAGTTCAAAATGACATTTGCTCGAATTTAGGCGTTAGGCCGATTGCAATATCATCATCATTCACTATGGGCTTGCGTACGAATAGGGAACAAGTCAGCAGTGGAGACGTTTTTGATACTCAAATTATTATATTTTTTTGCCTAGAAGGAGTGTATAATGTAAAATGTAAAGAGTAATATATAACAAAATTAGACTGTATAAAAGAGTGAGTTAAAATATACCTAGAAGAACTCCGTAACTACCATCTGATTTCAAAAAAGGTTTCAGTATTTTTATTTTATCTACCTATCATATTATTGCACTAGTAAATTAAGTAAGTAGTGGTTATGCGTGGAGCAGAGAGCAGAATAAAACAAAATTAATATGAGGAATAAAGGTTTTATGTATTAGAACTTTAATTAATGAACCGAAAAATCTGGAATAATTACATTAGATAGGAAAATACTTTTCATGAACATAGCAGGATAAATACAACAACGTTTCTAAATTGTATTGTTGTGTAGTAAAAAACCTAAACAACATTTTTGTTAAGAACTCTATTAAGAACACCTTTATAAATTAATTTAGTATACTTTAAAATAGTAAAACGCAATCGATCTATTTTTAGTTCGAAAAACTAAAAAATAAAACATTCAGCAACATGGTTATACATAAGTATAAATATTTAGTTCATAAACTCAAAAAATATTTAGTGTCAATCCGCTCCATAGCTTTCCGTTAGAACACAATTTGCAAGTCACTCTCGGACGCGACACTATTTGTTTCTCTTTTACTCTTGCATATTTATCTAAAGTGTGAAAGAAATACACTTTAGTCAGCATTTTATTTTTGCTAAGAAAATTATTTTTTTTTGAAATTTAAATGTAAACACGCACTGTGGATACATAAATACGTAAATTCGTTTTGATACTTACCTAAAATATGAGACACCATCCTTTTTTGTCACGTATCTGCTGTTATTTGGCAGGAAACAACCGAACACTTTGGCATCACGGACGTTGTACGAGGATTGCGGTCGCCTTACAACTAAACAAAAACTCTGCGCACTTCGCAGCGTGCGCCGAGTTTCGGCGTGGACATTTTATTTGTCTGATTGTGACTCTATAGTATTCTAACTCAATGTCAATATAGTATTAAGTATATTACCTGTTGATGAAAATCGAATACAGTATTCCCCACACAGCGGAATTCCACTTCTTCTCCATAAGCGCACATGAAGAACTTGCTGCAGTCAGAGAAGTGAGGAAGAAGGAGAAATATCTGAGTTTAAAAAACAATTCAACATAAATCGAATGTTTAAAGGCGCAATTCTATACAAACTTTTCGTTTAATTTAAATAAGTCCCGGAAGATGGCACCTTTGTCGGCCTAAGACACAGTACATATGGTTTCATTAGTGTTGAGCGTGGGTCGGCAGCTTAACGGACTAAAGTGTATTCCTCGGATTTAGCAAGAGTGACCATGTGGAATTTATGCTTATCTAGAGGCACGCTATGATAGCCGTTTTGACATATTACAATAGTAATGATATTTTACTTGTTTTACATGAGTATTCTATTTTCTACCGTAGTATAAATAACATCTAATGTGGTCAACTATTCACATATTTCTACAAATAAAATGTAATTAAAATTAATACGAAACTTCATGAAAGGACAAACGTCAAAACGGCCATCATAGCGTGCCGCTAGTATATTATTAGCAAATTAAGTAATATACCTATTTCAACGCGGCAATGTGCTTACCACCTATTACGTGGGAATGCACACGGTGAAATGTGGGCGTAAAATATGCCTATACCAGCCCTTCGGGGATAAGGCATGTTTGATAAGTAATATACTTACAAAAAAGACGTTAGCGTTAGTTATATAATAATAATAATAATCAACCCCTCGAGGACAGTCGTTATCTTTTATAGGATTAACGCAACCCTATGAGGGCATAGTAGATTCGCTTTTTGAGTTAACTACTTTCTGATACCAACAAAAAAATGTATCAGAAATTTATTGAAAAGCTCACATCCGCAGGGCAGCTTGTGGCGAGTTGAATGTGCGTGGCTACACATCGGTCCCGATTCCTCAGAGTTTTGTTGCCCTTCTGCACCGGTTAGGATTTAATGGCCTAACGGGAGAGCAGTGAGAGTGCTACTCCCGGGAGTGCAGCAAATCTCAACTCTGGCTTGCCTTAATTGGCCGGTCAGAGGGAGGGAGCCAGAGCTATTCGCTCGGGGGTGGAAGTGTCATTTTCAAGGGCATAACTACGGGGAAGCCCGCTCCGGGCCTGTCCCGCGAAGGTGAAACCGGCGCCGCACCGCTCGACACCCCAAGCCGCTCACACCGGTGTTGCCCTCTGTCGCCTTACAGGCTTATCATGCCTATGGCGATTGTATAGGGGGCCCATCTAGTGAGTTGGCAAGTCACCGTCTGCCAGTATTTTGATAATAATATATTAAAATGGCAGACGCCGTCTTTAACCATAGTTTTAGTTACATACTCCATTTAACCTTCAACTCAATAGCCCATTTAGTAGTTAGCATATTGTACAATAGTTTAACTCCCATTGGAGGTGGTCCATTACCGTTCTTCTACATAAGGCGAGCGTGGACTATCTGCAGTGGGGGTCCATTCCCTATTAGATTAAAATTCTCAAAGGGCCTCTGCGTGTTGGACCTATGTCCCCATGTAAGCCTACCAAAAGTCCGGGTATCTTCATGAGAAAAAAAAGAAGATACCCGTGTAAAAAGAAGAGACATAATAATCATTTATTTCAGATTCATCCTTAGTTTACATCCATATTTGTTAATACAATTATGTGCTTATAAACTAGTAAAATAAAAAATAAAATAAAAAATGTCTTTATTTTGCATAGACCATTTCAACGGCGCTTACAAAAGAAAAAAATTGTATATTTAAAGTGACCACCGGTTCGAAACGCGGCCCACCTGAGAAGAACCGGCAAGAAACTTAGGAAGGCTTTTTTTTTGATGGCCCATTTACAATTTAATATATTATTACTATAATATTTTATTTGCCAGCAGATCATTTCCAGGCATCCCTGTCCTGTAAATAGTCTTGAATAGAGTAATAACCTTTTTCACAAAGCTTTCTTTTAATAAACTTTTTAAATTTATTTAATGGTAAATTTCTCAGGTCACAGGGAAGCTTGTTGTAAAAGCGTATACAGTTACCCTGGAAAGAATCGCCAATCTTATGCAGCCGACTGTGGTGAACTAAAAGATTGTTTTTATGTCTAGTGTTTATATTATGTATATCACAGAGTTTAGTAAACTGTGATAGATTTTTCTGGATATACATAAGATTGGCAAAAATGTATTGTGATGCTACGGTTAGAATATATACTTCTTTGATTTTTTCTCGGAGGGAGACTCTGGGGCCCAAATTATATATAGCGCGTACAGCCCGCTTTTGAAGAACAAAAATGTTATTTACATCTGCAGCACTCCCCCAAAGGAGAATACCGTAAGACATAATACTATGAAAATAGCTGAAGTAAGTGTTAGTACTAATAAATTGTCAGGGCAGGGTAAATCACTGTACAACTGCGTGTAACCGTAACCAGCGAGCCAGCATCGGCGAATCCCACCTGTCCAGGATAGTGTTGGGACCATCACGCGTGCGACGCATGATAGACGCGCACCGTTTGCGCATGATAGCCGCGAATCCATCTATGTTCGCCGTAGCGAACATCGCGGAAGCGCTGCAGTGGCGCGGCAGTCCCATCAGCCAGCAATCGGAACGTATTATTATATTGTACGCGCAGATCGCTGTATGCCCGATGTGTAAAGTTAACCCACAGGCTGCAGGTGTAAAAGGACTGACAGTACGCTTTAAAAAGTGCAACTTTAACAGCACCCGTACACCGAGAAAATCTGCGATCGATCAGTCGGTTGATGTACAGGCTGAAAAGTTTGGGAGAGGTCAGGCCCCCTTGCCTCACTCCGCATTACTCCTCCGAGAGAGAGCCTGCCCACCTTACACAATTCCTTCGATTATTATACCAATGGCTAAACAACAACACAATTTCCTTAGGCAAACTAGTTTCATCTCTTAATTTACCCCATAAAACATTATAAGATACAAGATCGAAGGCCTTCGATATATCAAGGTAGCATGCATACACTGGGGTCTTTCTACTCGTATAATACTGTATAGTCCGCTTAAGGCACAGGATAGCACTCTGGGTGGAAAGACCGGGTCTGAAACCGAACTGCGCATCGCTCAGCGAGACATGTTTATCCAGGTGCTGATCCAGCAGACCATCCAGCACTTTGGCGACCACTGTGGCTAGAGAGATCGGTCTATAGTTGTTCACGTCTGATTTATCACCCGTTTTATTTTTGATGACTGGTACAACTATAGTACGCATTAAACTATCGGGCAGATGGGAGTGGCCTAGACACAGTGTAAAAAACATAGAAAGTACTCTGGGTAGGTGTACTCCTGCGTGCAGCAAGTGCTCAATGCTAAGGCTGTCGTGACCCGGGGATTTACCCCTCACCATACCCCTTATCATTGAACGAACTTCCTTCGTAGTAAAACTAAAACTACGCTCACTACTCTCCTTAGCATCGGTCACCCGCCTTACAACCCCCAGAGTTGACTCCACCCTGAAATGTTGTAAGAACATAGTGGCAATCTCACTGGGTTCGTGCACTTCCGCCACGCTGACGGGGAGGCCCGGCTTATAATTCATTTTATGGTGTTTTTCCATAACTGACCAAATGTCTTATTTGAGTGCAGTTCAGCTATAATATCACTTTTTATTTGTTGTTGATTATTCTGACACCACTTTAATTTGGATTTAAAGGCTCGCCTACTTTCACACATATCATTAAAAAGGCGGACAGCTCGTGGCTTACCTCCATACAACCAAGCGTGAAAACATTGCCGAGCCCTCACGTGAGCGCCGCGGACGTCCCTGTTCCACCCTGTTATGTATTTACCTCTACGCTTTTTGTTAACATTATAACTACATTTCGCAGCCTCTGACAGTATACAAATAATGTCTTTATACATAATATCTAAGAGCGATTTATGTTTTTTATTACAACACATACTATCCGAGCATTTTCTAAATTCTGATGGAAAATCTATTTCACGAAGTCTAGAGTGACATAGAATTTTAAACTTTGCAATCTGAGTTGAGTCACGTTCACCCCACATTATTTTATTTACACAAACAGTAGGGGCACAAATCTTACGATTAATTAAATTAAAATTACATAGTATAGACACAGGACAATGATCAGACCAATAGGTATTATATAACACTGAGGCCGCAGATACAGAATGCCGCGCGGCACTAGTCACGAGACAATGATCGAGCCAGCTCTGACAGCCGTACACGTCACTGATGAAGGTATGACTATCCGGAGGCATTAATTCCAAGTCTACACAGCACCACGATTGCTCATCACAAAAAGTTAATAGTTCAGAAGCAAATGACTCACCGGGGTGCGCATTGAAGTCCCCTAGCATAAACACCGACTCCACATTATAACTGTCAATGATGGCTGTCATTTCACTAAGACACTCCGTGAACTCCACTAAATTTTCATTGGACTCAGTAGGCATATACACAGAAAATATCAAAATAGGACTATCACTAAGTTCAACTTTTATCGCGGCGAGACGCACACTAGTACACTTAACTACTGTCACAATCGGAAACACAGCCTTTCTCCACAACAGGGCAAGCCCGCCGTAGGGCCTACCGCGCAGGACTCCTGCCGCGGTATCTACTGCAGAGGTACCAGTGCAAGCAAAGTCAGCGTCTATCACGTCCAGAAACCCGAGGTCATAAGGCAGTAGCCACGTCTCCTGCAGCGCCACAACATCAGCCGACTGACAGAGCTTTCGCACACATTCCACTGACCTCATCACATTTTTGCAGTTAAAACTTATTAAGTTGATGTTATTCATGACTTAGAACTGCTAGTATTCTCGCTAGACACACAGGCATTTTTCTTATTACGACTAACAAAGTTTATAAATCTACGATAGGCGACTCCCTCCGGCCAAAAGTCTTTCAGAAATATCATAAATGACTGTTTAGGTACGAATATTTTTTATGATTCGTAATCCTTCGCTAACTTCATGTTCATTTTTTCAATTTGTATATCAATGTTAGTCTTCTTCATAATGTACGTACTAATGTCACACACAGACACACCTTTCGCCACATTATATATGTTCCTTTGCAACCTTAGTTTCCGCTGCCACAAAATTATTTCCAGATTCACGCATCGCTTTTCCTCACTTCCCAACGAACCGGTTACGTGATCTTTTGTTTTGTACACGAACCCACTGGTCACTCGGAACCTCTGTCTTCCATTTCCCTTTACGAACAATCCCTGGCGCTGGGGCCCGATTCCCTTCTGTTGACCAATTGTCCCACTGGCGTGTCGAGTGGAGGTGGTACCAGCGTGTTACAGGGCAGCGGGGCGGGTGAAACAGTACCGTGACCGCCGCCTTCAATCACCTCAGATGGCGTTTCGATCATCCGAGCAGAGCCGCGTTTCGTCGGCGTCATTATAGCCTCGTCCTGTCCTTCGACGGCTGGATTGTAATTCTTGTTTTGCACAAACCCACCTTCCTGCGCGTTTTCTTACGTTTTTTTGTGGGTAAGTATTCGAACAACAAATTCTTAGCAGTTACAATTTCACAATCAGAGAAAGCACTCACAGATTCTGATTATACTTTCATCGTCCATCACCGATGGACGAAGGCCAAAACTTCGTTAATTACTACATTGCAATTTGCACATTTAACCACAGAGGACATTTTCGATTCCCCGATACACGCCGTCACGTACACTTAATACAACCATTCGCAAGCGCGCACGCGGGACGAGTGCAAGACTGCAGAGTTATGCCTCGGACAAATCTGCAATTAACGTATAATAAATTCCTATAAATAGTAAAAAAATATGAGATTATGTGCTTATTTGGTCTGATTCTGAAATTTTGAAGTGCATTTACATTATTTTCTACTGTTTCCTACCAACCTGTCCTTTGGGATCACAACTCATGTCCCCAGGATTGACTTCTGGGCCGAAGACGGGAAAACTTCCTGACTTTTCTGTCACATTTTGAGCTGATGCAGCGGCAACCAATGATAAAGCGATGATTGCTTGAATTCCTGTAAAAAAAATCCTGTTTGCTATATCAAGGTCTTTATTAAATCACTTTACAGGTTTGAACACCGAGGTTAAAAGACACAACCTACACCTCTCATTCTCTATTAAATCAAAATCTTCTTGAGGAATGAGGATGGTCCATTTCTCAAAAAGAATTTGTTTTATTACAGTTTAAAAATTGCTTATTGAGTTGTAAGCTCAGTAATAGTGCTAACACCCGTTCGGATTTGGTACGACGGGCGAAACCCGCGGACCAAATCAGTTCTCGCAATAAACGACCGAACAAGTTCGAACCGGACTACAGTTGGTAGCAGACCACCGGAAAGGGCCTCCATAATGGAGAATTCGTCCCCATTCTAGGAAAATATAAAAAATATAAGTTTTTCTCAGATAGCAAAAACTACAAACAAAAATAATAATAACTGGGTCTTACAACAGTATATCGGTAAATAAGCATACAAAGGGATCTCATTCATTTTCATACTTAGTTTGAAACTTAATTTGAAAATACAAAGAGAGATCAGTCACGTTTTTTACTAAGAATGTAGTTTGATAACAGTAAGAAAAGCATGACACACTGTGAAAAAAATAATCAAATCGGATAAGAAATGACGAAGATACAGCGATTTTACTTCAGCAGTTCAAAAAACGGCCGAGAGCACGAGCCGCGAGCGCGTGACGTCATCCTACACAAACCCGCCACGCGCGCTCTACTGTCTTGTAGAATACTACGTATCCTGCGCAGGTACTGTGCTTGTCCCGGTCGCTTTGTTCTAAATTTATGGTTGTGTATGGTGACATCAATAGCCTACAAAAATGTCTTACAAATATTGTATAGTGCCAAAGTGCAAGAGTACAACTAGTAGTACGTCCTAGGACGATTTCACCACTGGACGCGTAATGTACTCAATAAAGTAACAACTCACGTTCAACCAACTTTCGTGCGGGGTTTCAACTACACACAATGCTAACTTTTATTCATTTATATAGACATATCGTCACGCCCACATCCTCGAAGGGGGGGGGGGGGGGACAGATGCATACTATACGCACACATTTCACCGTATGCATTTTCGTCCCACGTAACAGGCGGTGAGCCCATTGCCGTGTTGAAGTGGACAGGCGAATGCTGTAGCAACCAGCTGTTTAAATTTTTCAAGCCGCCTATAATGCCTTCAACCAAGCTTAACGACTGCCATTTTACTGGCAACCGGGACCAACGGCTGAACGTGCCTTCCGAAGCACGGAAATGCTCCCAAATATAAATTCCACGAAGTGGACACCCATCCAAGGACTCCAAGGATCGTATACAGAGCCCAGCAAAGCACTGAGTCAGTGGGACCACGAGCGTTCATTAATTATTTTATACACACCATTATAAATAGCCATATTCATGAATACACGCACACGCAGTTTTATTTTATTTATGGTAACATATTGTTTTGTTACTCTTGCATGAAGTGTTGTCACTGTTTAACAACCAATAAAAATACAACTGCAAATACAACACATAGAACAATGTAGGCATGCAATACGATTTATCCCAATATTAATCGGCTAATTTGAGATGGTAATTTTTTTTATAATGTTTATAGAGAAAGAACGTATATTATTGGTAAATTTTTAATAAAGTGGAAAAAGACAATTCGATTCGAGACAGGGATTGAACCTGTGACCTTTGCCTAACCAGGGCAATGTTCTAGCCACCTGAACTACCCGAACCGTATCGAATCAAGTTGAAATTCTCCACCATATTTTTAAATTGTCATTTTTTTTAAGAGTATGACCAGAGCCATCTATCGAGCTAATGAACAACTCGATACCAATGAACAGTGTTACAACTATTTTTAAACATTGATGCAATGGACTCCACTCAGTATATTGATAAATTTTTAAAGCAATTATTTTGCTAATTTTCTCATAAATTTTTAATAAAGTGGAAAAAGACAATTCGATTCGAGACAGGGATTGAACCTGTGACCTTTGCCTAACCAGGGCAATGTTCTAGCCACCTGAACTACCCGAACCGTATCGAATCAAGTTGAAATTCTCCACCATATTTTTAAATTGTCATTTTTTTTAAGAGTATGACCAGAGCCATCTATCGAGCTAATGAACAACTCGATACCAATGAACAGTGTTACAACTATTTTTAAACATTGATGCAATGGACTCCACTCAGTATATTGATAAATTTTTAAAGCAATTATTTTGCTAATTTTCTCATAAATTTTTAATAAAGTGGAAAAAGACAATTCGATTCGAGACAGGGATTGAACCTGTGACCTTTGCCTAACCAGGGCAATGTTCTAGCCACCTGAACTACCCGAACCGTATCGAATCAAGTTGAAATTCTCCACCATATTTTTAAATTGTCATTTTTTTTAAGAGTATGACCAGAGCCATCTATCGAGCTAATGAACAACTCGATACCAATGAACAGTGTTACAACTATTTTTAAACATTGATGCAATGGACTCCACTCAGTATATTGATAAATTTTTAAAGCAATTATTTTGCTAATTTTCTCATAAATTTTTAATAAAGTGGAAAAAGACAATTCGATTCGAGACAGGGATTGAACCTGTGACCTTTGCCTAACCAGGGCAATGTTCTAGCCACCTGAACTACCCGAACCGTATCGAATCAAGTTGAAATTCTCCACCATATTTTTAAATTGTCATTTTTTTTTTTAAGAGTATGACCAGAGCCATCTATCGAGCTAATGAACAACTCGATACCAATGAACAGTGTTACAACTATTTTTAAACATTGATGCAATGGACTCCACTCAGTATATTGATAAATTTTTAAAGCAATTATTTTGCTAATTTTCTCATAAATTTTTAATAAAGTGGAAAAAGACAATTCGATTCGAGACAGGGATTGAACCTGTGACCTTTGCCTAACCAGGGCAATGTTCTAGCCACCTGAACTACCCGAACCGTATCGAATCAAGTTGAAATTCTCCACCATATTTTTAAATTGTCATTTTTTTTAAGAGTATGACCAGAGCCATCTATCGAGCTAATGAACAACTCGATACCAATGAACAGTGTTACAACTATTTTTAAACATTGATGCAATGGACTCCACTCAGTATATTGATAAATTTTTAAAGCAATTATTTTGCTAATTTTCTCATAAATTTTTAATAAAGTGGAAAAAGACAATTCGATTCGAGACAGGGATTGAACCTGTGACCTTTGCCTAACCAGGGCAATGTTCTAGCCACCTGAACTACCCGAACCGTATCGAATCAAGTTGAAATTCTCCACCATATTTTTAAATTGTCATTTTTTTTTTAAGAGTATGACCAGAGCCATCTATCGAGCTAATGAACAACTCGATACCAATGAACAGTGTTACAACTATTTTTAAACATTGATGCAATGGACTCCACTCAGTATATTGATAAATTTTTAAAGCAATTATTTTGCTAATTTTCTCATAAATTTTTAATAAAGTGGAAAAAGACAATTCGGTTCGAGACAGGGATTGAACCTGTGACCTTTGCCTAACCAGGGCAATGTTCTAGCCACCTGAACTACCCGAACCGTATCGAATCAAGTTGAAATTCTCCACCATATTTTTTTTTTTTTTTTTTTTTTTAAATTTATGAGAAAATTAGCAAAATAATTGCTTTAAAAATTTATCAATATACTGAGTGGAGTCCATTGCATCAATGTTTAAAAATAGTTGTAACACTGTTCATTGGTATCGAGTTGTTCATTAGCTCGATAGATGGCTCTGGTCATACTCTTAAAAAAAAAATGACAATTTAAAAATATGGTGGAGAATTTCAACTTGATTCGATACGGTTCGGGTAGTTCAGGTGGCTAGAACATTGCCCTGGTTAGGCAAAGGTCACAGGTTCAATCCCTGTCTCGAATCGAATTGTCTTTTTCCACTTTATTAAAAATTTATGAGAAAATTAGCAAAATAATTGCTTTAAAAATTTATCAATATACTGAGTGGAGTCCATTGCATCAATGTTTAAAAATAGTTGTAACACTGTTCATTGGTATCGAGTTGTTCATTAGCTCGATAGATGGCTCTGGTCATACTCTTAAAAAAAATGACAATTTAAAAATATGGTGGAGAATTTCAACTTGATTCGATACGGTTCGGGTAGTTCAGGTGGCTAGAACATTGCCCTGGTTAGGCAAAGGTCACAGGTTCAATCCCTGTCTCGAATCGAATTGTCTTTTTCCACTTTATTAAAAATTTATGAGAAAATTAGCAAAATAATTGCTTTAAAAATTTATCAATAAGTATATTATTGGTATTATAATTATTGGTTTTTGGTCAAATATGTTTCGTAAACGAAATAAAATTTTACTTACGAGTGAAAAGATCCATTAGTTGTTCGACCGCTATAACTATTACACCATTTCACAGTACATTTCGTCATTTTTTCTTTATAAATTACCCTCCAAACGTGTACGATAGACTAAGTCCGCGGAACAGCGGCCTAGTTAAAAGATACTTGGCAAATGGCAAGCGGGGTAGGTATAGGCGCAAACGGTAATAGGGCTAACACTCTACCGGATTTGATCCGACCAGACCGCGGATTAGATTTGCCGCCCGACCAAATCTTACCGTCTGTAGAGCAGTCCGGCGGACATAATTATTATTAATTGAGTCCGCCTCGATCCGCATCGGATATGATCAATGTTGCCGTTCTAGCTACTTTGTCCTAAATTTCCCCAGATTTAGTTTTTTTTTCTCCAAAAAGACACCTTTTACCCAATGTTGCAGTCTTAGTTTTACTTTGCCCAAAAATAAAATTTTTCATACATTATTCCCCAAAAAAGAAAAAGAACTACGTTAATACATAACGTAGGGTTTATTTATTTATTATTTTTATTTATCTATCACGCCTTATCCCGGGGGTGACAGAGACATACTATATGCCTATTTTTCACCATGTGTATTCCTGTCCCACGTAATAGGTGTTGAGCCCATTGCCGTGTTTGAAATAGACAGACGCAGGTTGTGGCTACCTGCTATAGAAATTTATCAAGCCACCCATAAGGCCTTCAACTTGACTTAACTCATTCACTGCTGGATCCCGTACCATATGCGTTTTCTTTATATATCGCGGAAATACGCAAACGGTGTGTGATTTGGACATACAAGCAGCGTGTGTGTCTTTTTGGGACAAAGACGCACCGGGGATGGACATCATCAGTGATAATAACATAAACTTAATTTTTTTTTTATTAAAAAACAATATAAAGCTTTGTTTGTTGTAACAAACATGTGTCAATATAATAGGGCGGCACTTTTTAAAAATAAATCTACCTGATTTGTAATAAAGCCATACGAACTTTTCAACAAAAAAAAATGTTAAAAAAATAGTAGCTGCCAAAATATCTATTGTTCTAAAGAAAAGGGTTTTAAAGTTATAAATCTTTTTTATATAAAAAAGGCCTGATACCAGCCATGTCGGCGCCTTGCCGTGGAGTGAAGTGGTGGCCATATGTTCATATCAATTTTAGGATAAGGAAAATTATAAATATATTTAAATCGATTTTATTTATTGTAATCCTGTTGTTATATAAAAAAAAAACAATTGTGTCACAGATATACTTCTTACTAATATTATGAATGCGAAACTTTGAAAGAATGTATAGATTTAGGTTTGTTACTCTTTCTCATTTAGAATAAATTAATATAAATATTGTGGGACACTTTTCGCACAGCGCCATCTAGCCCAAAGTAAGCTAATATTAGCTTGTGTTATGGGATCTAGATAAATGATAAACATACTTTTATATTTCTAAATACATACATATTATACATAGGAAACACACAAAATCCGAAACACATTTGTGGATCACACAAATATTTTGCTCCGACTTGGAATAATATAGCTTATGCATCAGAATAACGCATGTTTTATCTTGGGAACAAGTTCCTGTGGAAAACGGGAAAGCTTCTCCACGCGAGTGGAGCTGCGGGCGTCAACTAGTAAATATATATGTAGGTTCTACTCATGTAACAAAGTGAAAAAGTAAATACTTTTGGACTAAAATGACTAAATAGTAAAAATGGGTAAATATAAGTCGGGGTTTTTGAATTGCAAATAGTAGAGACACCCTACTAGGACTACTAATATCCACTCACAATCTACCTACGGGTATTAATAAATACCCGTAGGCACTGAAAACACTCCTGGTGTGCCGATGTCAGTTAACGACTGCCATGTTACTGGCAACCGGGATTAACAGCTTAACTTGCCTTCGAAAGCACGGAAACGCTCGTAAAAATAAATGTCACAAAGTGGTCACCCATCCGTGACAAGCCATAGAAAAATTGCTTAACGCTGTGATTGTTTACAGAATACTGAGTCCGGGGGACCACCAGCGTTTCATAGCTAGTGTTTATTTGCTCTATGGAAAGAAATACTTTGCAATCCAGTTATCTACACAGATAAATAAAATTGAAATGTCTGTTTGTAATTTCAAATTAACAGCTTTTCACTTAATGCATATGAAAGTATATATCTTATTATATACTTTTCATTTACTCAAAAGTTCCCCAAAATTTTAATTTTACCCCAGAATAGGGAAAAAAGCCCCCAATCTGAACACCCTGTCTGGTCGTCTGCCGTCCGGTGCGGTCTGATCCGGTCGTCTGTTGCGACACCAGATTTGGTCGGCGGACTCGGCGGATTTGATCCGTCGAGGTCCGGCAGACCAAATCTAAACGTGTATTAGCGCTTTAAGATAGCGCGTCCATTGGATTAATCGCCCTAGAGTACGCCGGATAAACTATTTTTTCGTGTGCCAACGGACCTAAAAGCTAAAATCTAAAAGATAGATTCTATTATGAAGAGAGATCCTTTATCGCGCAAAAGTAGGTACTCATTTCTGTTGCGAAAATCATTTCGACGTAAGTTTTATACTTATCCTCGTATTATGAAATTTTACCTATTTTATTGATAGATAAAAAAACCTTGCACTTAATCCTTTTTGTCATATTGTCACAGCCCTAAAATAAACGTGTGGGTTAAAAACAATTAACACTCATCAAAGTAGGGATATAAGTAGTCCGGGAGACAACCGCATCTTACCTACGGTAACCAATACCTATCAACAATGAAAGAATTCACTTTGCGTAGATTATCTGACTGTCCTTTTTTAAATCCATCTTTCAATTTATTGCTCATTATTAAAGAACACAGAAACAATAACTTGTTGCATAAAACTTCAAAATACCGGCAGTTTTCACTACACTAACCACGAATATGCGTACTGGACGAATGCGATCGCGCCCGGACTGTGTAAAATGACGTCATCAGTATCCACGGCCGGGAGGCGCGCGTTTATTAATAAGGCTCGATAAAATATTAAACAACTTTGTCATTTATAGATGGATTTCACAAATTCTAAATGTAGTGTTCTTAGAAAATCATAATGCATGCAATGTAATAGTCAAAATTGGGTTCTCCCGTTATGTGACTGATCCTCATTGAATTTATCTGTAACTGTAACTGGATTGCAGATAGAGCAAACAAACACTACGTAATGTATTAAGTTTTAACATTAAATTAAGTTATTTTACCTTTTTGGGGAAAATGTATGAAAAAGTATCTTTTGGGGAAAGGTAAAACCAGATTTAAGGAAATTTACGACAAAGTAGCCAGAACGGCAACACATCCAGATTTGGTACGAAGCGGGACATTTCCGACGTGCAAACAAGCGGACGGAGGCGGACTCAATTAATAATAATTATGTCTGTCAGACTGCTCTACAGACGATTTGGTTCGGAAGTGAAACAAATCTGTGATCCGGTCGTACCAAATCCGAACGTGTGTTAGCACTATAATAATAACAGTCTGAGGTTGTGTTTGAGTTGCGAGAGTGGGTCAGTGTCGGGCACGTTCCACTCATCGCAAGCAATGCCCACGACGGCACCACTGAAATTGCCGTTTTAATAAGGCCACAGGCCGCACTTCTTGAGCGCTGTAAGCCCACTTGGACCAACCAATATATTGTGGGCGAAGTGGGCGTCATGAGTCGCGAACAGTGATGTTATGTATAGACGGTGTTAGGATCGTTGAGGGCGTTATGTGGAACGTAGCCTAGCGACGTCGTTCAACTTTAAGCTGATGGCTAAAAAGCCAAAGCTTCTAATAAAATAAAACAAACTTCCCTACGCGTGTGGGGATTGCGCGGAAAAGTCAACAAGTCCGGACGCTTGCTGTATATTATTTTCTAAACTAGGGCATTTATCTTGTTTTATGTGCGGGAGTGGTGGTTTCCTGGCCATAAAAGTTGTGTTAACGTGCTATAGTGAAAGACAATGATATTTATGCAGTTAAACGCTACTTTTTATCTTGCCGCGTAAAGTCCACTGAAAATCTTAGTATAACAACCACCATTATACTGAGGGCAAGGACCAGGACCTAGGACTGAGGACTCGACAAAGACTGGACAGGTCTAAATTAGAAGATAAGATTGAAGAAATATGATATAAAATAAAACAAGACTGCTAAAAGGTCTTCGAAGCCATAAAATAATTATTAAAAAAAAAAACTACTCGTGTCAGAGGAATGTCAAAGTCAAACTAGTTATGAATTATTTTGTTTGTAAAGAGAATTCAATGATTTTATAGTATTTTAGTTTTATGAGAATTTATAAACAATGTCGTCTTCGGAATCCGACGATTGTTACGGCAATGTAGCACAAAAACTGCAATCGCTGCGGGATGAATACACCTTAGAGAAAGTGCCTTTTAACGATAGTGCGGTATCCGTTTCTAATAGTGATTTATCATTCGAAACTAATACAAACCCAGTTTTGACAAATAGTAATTTTAGTTTAGATAGTTCCGATGAAGATGAGATTCCATTAGAAGCCTTTAGCGCCGCTAAGAACGCGCCTAAATCTAAACGCGGTCGGAAACGAAAAGCCGTTTATGCCAGTGAGCCTGCTGCTACAGGACGAATGACAAGACGAAAGGCAGTCAATTCAAATGTAGATAAAAGTATAAATGAAGAATCAATAGTGATAAATGATTCTCCCGCTGCAATTCCCTCTTCTAACAACGCGCCTCCGAGAAGTAGGCGGAGAGGCTCTGCCGTCTCAGCACCTATTACAAGTCGTGGTAGAGGTACAGCTCAGAGAGGCAGAGGGGCAAATACAACTCCCAGAGGTCGAGGCAGAGGGGCAAATACAACTCCCAAAGGTCGAGGAAGAGGTAGAAATAGATGTAATACAGCTAATATACCTAATACAGGCTGGTTTTCTTCTTTACCTATATACAGTATTGGCAATACGGACGAATATCCAGATATGTGTGATAGCCAAGAATTATTTTCATCAAAACCCTCAAAAAGTGATGAAGTTCAAATAATCGAAGATGAAGATCCGTTAGCAAATGACAATGAAGAACTATCAGTTAAAGTGTATTGGCAGAGTTTAGAAGTAGTGCGGTTCAAAATAAGGAAATATCAAAAACTGACACCGGTATTTAAGTACTTCTCTGATAGAGAAAATGTTGGCGTAGATAAATTGCTTTTTATGTACAAAGAACGAATACTCAAAGTGGATGATACTCCAGACTCTATCGATTATAGTATAGCAAAGTTTATTGATGGCGGAATTGTTGAACATGATGTTACGGGATTAACAAAACAAAATAGTAAAGAGTTAAAAGATGGTTTGAGGTTAAAGTTTCAGTGTCAAAATGTAAAGAAACCGTTTGAAACAACGGTAAGACCAGAAGATAAGCTGGCGTTGGCGATGATGAAATGTTCAGAGCACTTGGAGACTCCCTTAGACAGATTGAAGTTTTATTTTGATGGAGATTTAGTATCAGGTATGTATAATTATTTTTTTATACCTTTTTATACTAGCGGCACGCTATGATGACTGTTTTGACATTTGTCCTTTCATGAACTTTCATATTAATTTTAATTACATTTTATTTGTTGAAATATATGAATAGTCGACCACATTAGAGGGTATTTATGCTACAGTAGAAAACAGAGTACTTATGTAAAACAAGTTAAATATCATCACTATTGTAATGTGTCAAAACAGCCATCATAGCATGCCGCTAATATAGTGGGTACTACATTTCTCTGTGGTACTGTATGGAAATCCCTTGATTCTGTTGAACTGGACTAGACTGGTCAACGGAAGACGGGTCTTTGGAAGAAATACCGTATACTAGACATTTTGTCTAGTTTTTGATCAAATGCAGTTGAGTTGTTTCATGATTGATCCTGTATGGTATGGAGATGTAGCTTGCCTAGTGGGTAGGCTGTGTTATCTGAATGAGTGACACAACTACCCTCGTTACGGGGATGGGGCAAATCACATCTGCACATTGCACGCTCCTTAATATTGGAATCTACTTATTACATACATGGATGCATTCATTGTGTTAATTTCTTCACCAATTTCTTACCCGTAAAATATCATGGCAATTTAAGTCAATTTATATGCCGTATGGGCAGCTTGAAAAATTTCAACAGCAAGTATCCTGTAACGTTGTAAAACATCACATTGAAGTTTCATTGTTAGTCTTGAGATTTAGAGAGGGAGGAGCGTAGATTGTTGACTCTTTCTCACTACTTGTCATTGAATTTATGTAATTTACGTTTTGAGTAGACAGAATGTTTTTGAATGACTTAGCCTGTTCTTGGAACGAATGAAATAGAACGGTCTTGTCCACTGGCCAATGTCTTCGCAACCATGCCAACGAAAAAGTATTTTAAAAATTGGAACGTCATTCGCTTTTCTACAGATCGACAGAAACGGCGTCGAAAAAGAAGTAATCTTTTATAAATTGTAAATGGAAGTTCACGCCTGTGACTTCTTATCAATGTTTATATCAGGATGACTATGTATTTCGGTAAGATCTTTGGATTTTTGGAAACACGTTTATAACCTTTTTTTTGACAAGAATTTTGACGAAAAATTATGCGTTGTTTACAGCTAATTTCGCTAATTACGAAGCTTGGAGAGGCGTTAAAGGAATATTTGCCTGCTCTTCAAGATTAATTAGTTTCCTTTAAAAGTGGTAAGTTCTCTTTATGTGTTCAAATCACGAACAAATCTCCAATTGTTTTTCCAAATCTAATGGAACTAATTTCTTTTCTTTGCAGCTGAAAATGCACTTTTTTTATATTAACTTTATTCTGGAATGAAATTTGCCATAAATGCTGACCATGTGGTTAAGGGCTCGACATTCTAGTGGAGACGGCATCTGTCGCGGTCTGCAGATGTGATTTCGAATCCCGTGGTAATTTGACCACGCCTTCAGGTATTTAGTTTGAATTGTTTTTGTGTAGATTAACCTAGTAATGATGCACGACTCAATGAACAGGGCCAAGACTCATGATTAGGCCCATGTAATGACTCAATGATTTGGCTCATGTTTTGAATCATGTTACGATATATATTTTGACCCCTAAGCTGGCATTAAGCTGGATCTCAATAGTTAATCTTTAGCTTACTAAAACACTGGAATAAATTATACCAATAGTGATAATGTTTATAATGTGTATTCAATCAATTCGCCTATAAAAATATAGAAAATTTCTTCTAGAGATGTATTCTATTATTTTTTGGTTCCTGCTCTTATGATTAGAGGCTCAATCTCTATCACTGATATCCGTGTGCATAAAGTTGGTAGGACTTATCCTCCTGGCGCCTGAAACGAGTTATAACTATAACTTTTGTTTGTTAGTTCATATCTCCATAATAAGAGATTCCTCCTATTATTTTTGGTGATAACATTATTTATTATTACAATTGGCACCCTTTAGGGACATAGTAGTTCAAATCGCATCGCCATTATTAAGTAACCTTATTTATTATTACAATTAGCGCGTGTGAACAGAGACTTGAAGGATTGATTTGAATATACATTTGCTTGTTATTGAGTGAGTCGTGTATCTTATAGTGATATGTTTTGCTCTGAAATATATATTTGTATATTTTGCTTAGAGTATAATAAACTATTTTGTTATTGAAACATTCTCAACAAATGAAAATATACTGTTCTGCTGGTAATATATGTCTGAAACTGGAGTAATCTTAAACTGAAGTAATTATGATTTTTGAAAATAACCTATAACTTAACTTTTTAATAATACAGAGTAAATAGTTTGTATACTAATTGTATCTACATATTGATGTGACTTTCATAACTATTGTTTGCTTTTTGTGATATAAAGATATGAGTGAATTGTTATAAATAACATAACAATGTTTTGAATGATAACTTGTATTTACATAATAATGCATTTTGTGACAAACTTAATTGTATAGCCTTGCTATTTGTACGAGCCATGCATCATTAAAGGTTTAGCATTTCTACAGCATATTGCTTTACAGCCTACTAATAGGTGATATTAATATAAATAAAACATAACCATTTAAATTAAAATTATTCATCTGAGGTCTTTCCAATCACACTTGCATAACTTTGCAGCGGAGTGTTCGAATCTTTTAAAACTTGTTTGTATGATAATATTTTGCTTTTTGACAATCATCATCTGAGCGTCAAGGCCTGGTTGTGCTTAACTATAGCAGTGATTGATTTAATTGAGTTTTCAGTGCTTTCTTTAAATTTGTTTTGGCTTTTGGATGTTAATAGCTGACTGCTGACTATTACTATCATCTTACCATTCGGTCTCGGATGCCTTTGGATATTTTTGCAATTAATTGTTTTAGCTTTTGAATTTCTTTGATCTTTTACTTGTCAACTATGGACAAGGGCGTGCAGTTTCCACCCTTGCCTGATGATAAGAAGGAGCGGATCCCTGACGATACCATGTGTACTGTCAGTGAGACAGTCGGCCTTGCTGATGTTTCTGAACCTTTTCTTCAAAATATAAATGATACTCATAGCTCATATAGGGGTTTGCCTTCGTGTAATACATTGAACGCCTTACTTAATGAAAATATTAGAAAACATTTACCTTCGGTGACTAAATTGCCTGACCTGAAGCATAGTAGGATTAATTATGATGGTAAATCTTGTGTTAGAGAATTTATAACGCAGGTAGAGGAATACTTTTTATTTAGGAATTTTAATGAACATTTGCTAGTAGGTTCATTTACTGATATTTTGTCGGGTACTGCAATCAAATGGTTCCGTAGTGTTCGCATTCAGATATCTTCTTGGCAGGATCTGAAGATTGCTTTGTTAGAGCGTTTTGAAAAGGATGAATATGATCATCTTTTAGAAAATGAACTTCGTACTAAAAAACGAAGCGCTCGTGGCCCCGCGGTCTCAGTGTTCTGTAAACGATCACTGAGTTACGCAACTTTCACTATGGCTGGTCCTCGCATGGGTGATCACTTTGTGGCATTTACATTTGCGAGCGTTTCCGTGCTTCGGAAGGCACGTTAAGCCGTTGGTCCCGGTTGCCAGTAAAATGGCAGTCGTTAAGCCTGGTTGAATACTTTATGGGCGGCTTGAAAAAAATTTCAACAGCAGGTAGCCACAACCTGCGTCTGTCTATTTCAACACGGCAATGGGCTCACCACCTATTACGTAGGACAGGAATCCACACGGTGAAAAGTGGGCATATAATATGCCTCTGCCACCCCTTCGGGGATAAGGCGTGATGGATATTTATTTATAACATTTTAAACATATACAAACCTTTTCTTCTTGGTAAACAGATCTCTTCTGTTAACAATTTTCTTAAACTTAGCAGAAAATTTGAAGACTGTGTTGAACGTAAAGTCCCCACCTCTCCTAAGGTTATAAAACCCTTACATAAAATTGCTGCGGTTAATGCTGTCAATAATGACAACAATAATAAAAACTTAGGTTGTTTAAAATGTAAGACTTCTGGTCATACTATTAAAAATTGTTTAAAAATCCCTGGAATTATTTGTTTTAAATGTCACAAATTAGGTGTTACTTCCAAGACTTGCGACGTTTGCAATTTAGTGAGGAGTAATAATGATAACAGTTCAAAAAACTGATTAGGTCCCATCGAGCACAAGTTTGTGTAAGAACTGATAGTGACTCGATGTTAAAGAAATTTAGTTATGCTCCTGATGCTGCAACTAATGAAAGAGAACGCAGTCATTGGCTAAATTATTTAAAAGTTTATTCTATAAACATAAATTCTGCTCCTATTTTGTTTGTTAAAAGTAAAGATACTAGACCTTACTTAGAATTTCTTATAAATAATAGAACTTATTCTGGTCATCGATATATACTTTCTGTTGTAGATGTTTTTGCTAAATACTGTTGGTTATTCCCAATGATAAATGCTACTACTAATGTAATTTGTAAACTTCTTGAGAAGGAGATTTTCCTTAAGTATGGAACTCCAAAAATATTTGTTTGTGATAATGGAACTCAATTTACTGCCAGACAGGTTACATTTCTTAATGGTTATAATATAAATAAAATATTTTATAATTCCTTGTATACTCCTCAAAATAATCCAGTTGAAAGATAGAATAAAACCGTTGAGACATGTATAGCATGTTTTGTTAAAGATGATCATAGAACGTAGTCGAAGTTTTTGTCTCATGTTCAACTAGCTTTGAACAATAGTTTGAATCTTGCTACAGATTTTACTCCTAACTTTTTGATGTTCGGTAGAGAACTTATTTTTGATGCATCTTTGCACAGTGTTAGTACCTCTATTGATAATTAAGATCAACTAGAGGTAGGAGATAGAAGTTCTTTTGCAACTTCACTCAATTCACTTAGTGAAATCTTTGTTAAAGTACAATCTTGTTTGTTGAAAGCGTATAAGCGAAATGCTAGTTATTATAATGTAGGGAGGCTAATCATTTCTTTTGGTGTTGATGATATTGTGTGGAGGTGAAGCTTTGTGCAGTCTAATGCTCCTGCATATTTTTCTGCAGTTCGTTAAGTGTAAAGTAGTTTCTAAAGTTTCACCTAACGTTTACCTTTTGGAGGACCTGAATAAAGGTACCACAGGTCGCTACCATGTTAAGGATATAATTAAATATTAAATTATTTTGTTTTGAATATTACAGACTTTGGTCTTGGTTTTGGTATTGGTTAGGAAGAATCGGTATTTGTTAGTACGACGTATGAGAGGGAATTACCGTTTGAAAGAGATGCATGTTAGGTTACTTAACAACTTTTTATTAGAATCAAGTTCTGAATCTTTAAAAAAATAGAACTTAGGATATTACAAATTGATGAAAAATTTATCAATTTACCTTTTGGAATTATTAAAATTAGCCTTTTAGAAATAACATTAACTTTTTCACACAAATAACTGTCATACACATCGAAGGATCTTATCTTTTTGTTTGTTTGTTGGAACCTTTATTGGTTATTAAAATATTATTATTCCACTTATATTATGGAATAATATTGTTCTGCTTGTAGAAAATTTTCCTAGTTTTGTTTGTATGTTTAGGTTATTACTCCTAAATTTTATTTTGTACATATTGTATTCTTATATTAGGATGATGAATCCTTAAGAATAATTTGTTTGTTTGTTAAGTAATTCAAATTTACCCGGATATGACTTTTGAAATACCTTTTGATGTTGATGTCTGTCTCTTTTGACTATAGGATCACATCTTTATATATGCATTAGTGTTCGGAAGTTCGGTGGTGTTGAGCCGATCACATCTGTTTGGTTTTGTTACAGCATTTGTGTTCGGAAGTTCGGTGGTGTTGAGCCGATCACATCTGTTTGGTTTTGTTATATTATTTGTGCTCGGGAGTTCGGTGGTGTTGAGCCGATCACATCTGTTTGGTTTTGTTACGGCGTTTGTGCTCGGGAGTTCGGTGGTGTTGAGCCGATCACATCTGCTTGGTGTATTTTTCCACAATATTTTTTGTTGGAATAATTTGTTCGTCACAGTACTATGTGCAGTTACTGTTTGACTTTGTGTCTTTGTTTGTCACAGACACGTTGGTGATGCTGTTTGAAATAGAAGTTGTTCGTTTGTCACGACACTTTGTTCAAGTTGCAGCGCAGTTTTGTTTGCTGATATTTTGGTTTTTATATGGGATTGTAAGTGAAAGAAGTCGGTGGCGATGGGGCTCAACCGCATCTTATTTATATATAAGGATAAGATTGGATGAAAGAGTCAGTGGCTAGATAGCTTAACTGAACTCCTGGTTTGAGAACTTAGTTGGATTTGTTATTCTTTAGTACTTAGGTTAAGTCAATGCTTTGACTTTAAGTTGTTTGTTGTATCAATTTTGATATTCTTATTTGTGGAGAGTCAGATGTTTTTCTGAACTCATGGAATGTGAATGTTCTGGTTTGTGTTATAGATTTTTATTGGAACTATACTTATGGTTAGTTGGTTATCTATTCTTGTTACAGAATTTTGTTTTTGGGATTTTGGTTTTCTTTCATTGGAATTATTTCCATTTCTTTCCTAGAGCTTAATTGTTTGAAAAAGAAAGTTCCTTTCTTTTATTGCTGGTTGGGGTGTGATGTAACGTTGTAAAACGTCACATTGAAGTTTCATTGTTAGTCTTGACATTTAGAGAGAGAGGAGAGTAGATTGTTGACTCTTTCTCACTACTTGTCATCGAATTTATGTAATTTACGTTTTGAGTAGACAGAATGTTTTTGAATGTCTTAGCCTGTTCTTGGAACGAATGAAATTGAATGGTCTTGTCCACTGGCCAATGTCTTCGCAACCATGCCAACGAAAAAGTATTTTAAAAATTGGAACGTCATTCGCTTTTCTACAGATCGACAGAAACGATGTCTGTCGTAAATATATTTTTTAAACTTCGCTAAAAAGAAGTAATCTTTTATAAATTGTAAATGGAAGTTCACGCCTGTGACTTCTTATCAATGTTTATATCAGGATGACTATGTATTTTGGTAAGATCTTCGAATTTTTGGAAACACGTTTATAACCTTTTTTTTTGACAAGGTAGAATTTTGACGAATAATTATGCGTTGTTTACAGCTAATTTCGCTAATTACGAAGCTTGGAGAGGCGTTAAAGAAATATTTGCTTCAAGATTAATTAGTTTCCTTTAAAAGTGGTAAGTTCTCTTTATGTGTTCAAATCACGAACAAATCTCCAATTGTTTTTCCATATCTAATGGAACTAATTTCTTTTCTTTGCAGCTGAAAATGCACTTTTTTATATTAACTTTATTCTGGGATGAAATTTGCCATAAATGCTGACCATGTGGTTAAGGGCTCGTCATTCTAGTGGAGACGGCATCTGTCGCGGTCTGCAGATGTGATTTCGAATCCCGTGGTAATTTGACCACGCCTTCAGGTATTTAGTTTGTTTTTGTGTAGATCAATCTAGTAATGATGAAATCAACTCAATGAACAGGCCCAAAGACTCATGATTAGGCCCATGTAATGACTCAATGATTTGGCTCATGAGTTGAATCATGTTACGATATATATTTTGACCCCTAAACTGGCACTTACTAAAACACTGGAATAAATTATACCAATAGTGATAATGTTTATAATGTGTATTCAATCAATTCGCCTATAAAAATATAGAAACTTTATTCTAGATATGTATTCTATTATTTTTGGTTCCTGCTCTTATGATTAGAGGCTCAATCTCTATAGCTGATATCCGTGTGCATAAAGTTGGCAGGACTTATCCTCCTGGCGCCTGAAACGAGTTATAACTATAACTTTTGTTTGTTAGTTTGTTTGTTAGTTCATATCTCCATAATAAGAGATTCCTCCTATTATTTTTGGTTCACAGCTATTGATAACATTATTTATTGTTACAATTCGCACCCTTTAGGGACATAGTAGTTCAAATCGCATCGCCATTATTAAGTAACCTTATTTATTATTACAAGCCACAACCTGTGTCTGTCTATTTCAACACGGCAATGGGCTCACCACTTATTACGGGGGTCAGGAATACACATGGTGAATAGTGGCCATAAAATCTGCCTCGGCCACCCCTTCGGGGATAAGGCATGATAGATAAATAAATAAAAATTTCTTCACCATTGTAATGTAATATGAACATGTATTAAATATGAAAAATGAGAATGATTTGTCCTACACAACCTATTGTTGGTTTTCAGGATAAATAAAATATTAAAAAAGAAATAGGTACTATATTATGATAAACCATTGTTTATTGAAATTTAATATCTTTTCAGGTAAAAGCACAGCAAAAGATTTGGAATTAGAGGGAGGAGAATGCATTGATGTAAAGATTACTAGCTGATAATAAATCATTTTGAATAAACATGTTTTATTGTATAAACTCCCGCACCTCGGTAAAGCCCGATATTCATGGTCGGTCGATAAAATAGCACAAATAAAAACGAAAAAAATCGCGCACACAAAAAAAATAGGCTACATTTTATGACGGGATATTCCCATGGGATCGAATACTACGCGAACGAAATTTTTGCGGAAAGCTAGTTATATTTAAAATGGATTATCCAATTTTTAAACTTCAAATACATTCACTTACAAGTAAGCAGCTACAGATGACTGCAGCTGCTTAAGTAATTTATTTGGATATGGGTAATACCAAGGTACCATTAACATGGTCTGAAAATTTCATAACGATTTTAATAATTTTGTAACATGATAAAGTAGTTATAGTGAAGAAACTGTTATAGGACTTCTTTGTAGAATTTATTGTGTTTTTTTTTATTGTAGAACATTATTTTGTTCTATCGTCAATAGTTTTCGAAGCGTAGGTATCTACGCGATGTAAGGAATTTTATGAGTAATTTTTTTAACACCGTCTGTTAAATTATTCGAAATTTCGAACGAAATACTTTTTAAAAATCAATGTAGTCTATTAGTCCAGTCATTATATACATTTGGAAATGCAAATGAACCGAGAAAGCCAAATTTTGGATATTAGGTACGTCGACCAAAATAACCTGATGGGCTTTCCGCCATCTTGGAAAAAGTAAAAAAATAATCGTATCTCAACGGGGAACCAAGTTATGATGAAAAAACTAATTTAACCCTTTTTTCAAGATGGCGGTAATCCCATCAGGTTATTTCTTCACCCGTCGCCACGTCGATTACAACCCTGGATTCTTCAAGCAGAGCGTGAAGTGGCACACCATAGGTCCTTCAACGGATTAGTGAATAGAGGGTAGCTCTCAATTTACCATGACTTTTGATAAAAAGTGGGCTGCGTTGACAAAGAAATGGGCGACGTCATAATGGACCAAAATATTTAAAAAAATCTCTTGTGGTTTTGGAATCTTCCCAGTAAAAAGTAACTAGGTACTTATATAAAAATACAAAAGCGAAGAGTAGCTTGTACTTACCAATCATCTTGGACATCACTAGCGCACCTTTTATTCGTAAATACAAAAATAAGCTTTAAAAAACAAGGCAAGGGATCACTTCAAACGCCGCCAAATCTTTTAGTAAACATCAAAAAACACGATTTTTACGTATGCCTAGTCCTATCTAGTAATGTAAAAAAAATCAACTTGTCTATTACAAGACATAAGAATGCACTTTACTGTAAATAGTTATCTACAAGATTTAAAAATACGCACTATTATTTAGTATTAAGAGCTTGGAAACATTGATCTACCTATGTAGGTACTATTGCCTTAATAATTGTTGTAGATTTTATCATTAACGGAAAACTATTAAGGATAATAGATTTAAAGATAATTATCGTAGTATCTACAAGAATACATATGCTTTTGATAAAATCTAATGGGCAACAAATATTGATCATCTTAATCACTACATCACTACATATTATAAAATAAAAGTCGCTTTTCGCTGTCTGTCCCTATGTATGCTTAGATCTTTAAAACTACGAAACGAATTATGATGCGGTTTTTTTTATAGTTAGTGTGATTCTTTTAGAAGGTTTTTATGGGTAATTTGTTTAGTTTTTGTATACATTGACCAAACTATAACAATATTTGTTGGGGATGTCGGAAAAAATAAGCCGTCTGGGAGCTTTCCACAAAAACGCTACCTAAACCCTTTGAGATATAACAAAATAATGTATGGTGAAATTGTGTATCTAATGTAGGTCTACAAAAAAGTCCGCGACGATATATGTCATCTCATAAGATTAACATACTGTTAGGTTTACTTTAAATTATATTACACAATCACAAACATAATTCTAAACTTAATATTAATATATTTCTATTGAGGATAATTTAGTTTTTGTGCTGGCCACACCAACGGAGTGGGGTGGCGTTTCTTTCCTGGCACATTTTGGAAGATCAATTCGGGCATTCGTTTGGGAGACTTGTTGGAAGTAACACGCTTAGAATAACGCGAGTGATCCGGTTTATTATTATCAAGACTTGGCAGTACAATTAAGTATAAGTAGTTGAATGTGAATTATAGTGCATTTGGAAGATACCGAATAAAGTATATCCAGTGTAATACGGTTAACACACGACCGGATTTGATTCGTCCAGACCGCGGATTAGATTTGCCGCCCGACCAAATCTTACCGTCTGTAGAGCAGTCCGGCGGACATAATTATTATTAATTGAGTCCGCCTCGATCCGCATCGGATATGATCAATGTTGCCGTTCTAGCTACTTTGTCGTAAATTTCCCCAGATTTAATTTAATTTTTCTCCAAATAGACACTTTTACATAATTTTTTTCCCAATGTTGCCATCTTAGTTAGTTTGTCAAAAATGTCCCCAGTACCGATTTTACCTTTCCCCAAAAATTACTTTTTCATACATTTTTTGCCAGAAAGAAAAAAGAGCTACGTTAATACATAACGTAGTGTTTATTTACTCTATGTAGAGGAATACTATGCATACCAGTTATCTACATAGATAAGTAAAATTGAAATGTGTGTGTGTGTAATTTCAAATTTGCAGCTTTTCACTAAATGCATATAAAATAATATACCTACTTTATTAGAAACTTTTCATTTCCACAAAAGTTCCTTAAAAAAAGTAATTTTACCCTAGAATAGGGAATAAGCCCCTAATCTGAACACCCTGTCTGGTCGTCTGGTCGTCCGGTGCGGTCTGATCCGGTCGTCTGTTGCGACAACAGATTTGGTCGGCAGACTCGGCGGATCAAATCTGTCAAGGTCCGGCAGACCAAATTTGGTCGTGAGTTAGCTCTTTTAGAGGTGTTTTATTATATTTCAGAAGTGGTAAGTACCTACTAAAAATTATGCTCATTTTATCCACAAACTGTTCGATCAAGTATTCAAGTTTCATTGTTAGGTAAGAAATACCGTCACAAGAATCATAATGTCGGGTAATACATCATACTAAAAATTAAATTTTGTTTCACCTGGCTTCAGGCTACCGAAAAGGATAATTAATATCTAAATACAAGCCTGAGATCTTAGTATTAGTGATATAAGAAGTACCTATATAGGTACTTACGCGTATGTATTCCCGGTTGATTTATATTACTAACAGGTACCCACACTATTATAATAATGTCGTGATAGCTGATTTTAGTTTAATGATTACTTTTACCGTGTTTAGATATTTATATTCACCCACACGGTACGATATAGAAACCCGATATGATTTATAATATTATATTATACGAGTACTCAAATGCTTAGTACCTACTTATTTTTATTTGTGAGGTGAAATGGCATAGGTATACGTGACACTGGAAATGAACATGATGAATCGTAATCGTACGAGCGTTATTATCGGTTGCATCTGAGGCCATCGTTCTGGAACCCAGCTTTCACCGTCCTGCGGTCACTTTGCAACCTCTCTCGATCGGTGGCATCCTTGACTGTTTATTAGTAGTTGTCAAGAATCTTTGCTTAAATCCTGACAGTTGAAAAGGTTATAAGTTATTCTTTGTAACGATTCCGATTAAACCAGTAGTTTCTCAGGTATGTAATTCCTACTTCCAAAACAACGCAAGGAACTGAAACATCTGAACGTTACATAGTTATTTTATTTCTGAGTCACAGTTATGGAGCGAGAGCCAGGAGAAGATCAGCAACGGCTGCTGGAGACCCCGCCAAGGTGCTCGCGTAGCCAGCGCTCCAGACATGTCTATGCCAGCGCATGTCCCAGCGGAAGCAGACAACGCAGTCTAAGCCCGCTGCTCAGCTGTGGCTTGTTACGCAGCCGGGGCCGGCAGCGTAGCCGGGGCCGGCAGCGTAGCCGGGGCCGGCAGCGCAGCCGGAGTAGCAGGCCCAGCCGTAGCAGTCGGAGCCGACCGCATAGACGACGCAGCCGGAGCCGACCGCATAGCCGACGCAGCCGGAGCCGACTGCGTAGTCAGAGCCGGGTTAACAGTCGGCGTCAGCAGTCTAGCTGCAGTCAGCGGCAGAGTTCCAGCCGTCAATCGAGTCAAGACCACACAGAAACATCACCTGCTGTGCTGGAACGAGAACGCGATCGCTTGCAGAGACAACTACGCTCTTTAGAAGGGCAGCTGCAGCACACGCAGAGAAAGCTACAGGGCACACAACGAGACGGTTTAATTGTGAGTGCTAATCCTAATGTACTCAACCAAACACAGCTTAAGGGGCCCTCTCCTACATTTACTTCGAAAGATGTACTTAGTCTCTTAAACTCTATCAAGAACCACTGATGGGTGGTTCTTGTCTGTCCGTTCGATCACCCTAGTAATGTCAACCACAAAAATATATTACCTAATTTTGATCCATCGACCAAAGGTCAACGCAAAGATATTTGGCTACGAAAGGTGAACGAGTGTGCCGCCGTTTATGGATGGGACGACAAAACTATTATACATTTTGCCATGCAAAAATTGCAAGGACTGGCCAAAATTTGGTACGAGAGTCTTGAGTCTATTTTATTTTCATGGGCTGAGTGGCAGGAGAAATTGTCGCTTGCTTTCCCTTTCGAACAAAACTATGGCCAGGCCTTGGAAGACATGCTCAAGAGAAAGAGCAAGTATAATGAACCCATTGAAATCTATTATTACGAAAAATTATCATGGCTGAATCAGTTAGAAATTGAGGGCAAGCGTGCAGCCGATTGTATAATTCACGGTCTTAGCGATAGAACTATGAAGTCAAGTGCTTTAGCGTTGAGATGTTCACAGCCTGATCAATTGTTACAATTCCTATTGAGTAATAAGGAATCTTACAATTCTTTTGATACATTAGGAATACACCAGGTTCTAGACAAGGGTCTACCCTAATTAATAACAGTAAAATAAATAAGACCAGAGATACCCTACTTGATAGTTCCGTGTACTGTTTTAACTGCAAAGAAAAATAAATAAATAAATAAATATCCATCACGCCTTATCCCCGAAGGGGTGGCAGAGGCATATCATATGCCCACTTTTCACCGTGTGGATTCCTGTCCCACGTAATAGGTGGTGAGCCCATTGCCGTGTTGAAATAGACAGACGCAAGTTGTGGCTACCTGCTGTTGAAGTTTTCAAGCCGCCCATAAGGCCTTCAACCAGACTTAACGACTGCCATTTTACTGGCAACCGGGACCAACGGCTTAACGTGCCTTCCGAAGCACGGAAACGCTCGCAAATGTAAATGCCACAAAGTGGTCACCCATCCGAGGACCAGCCATAGTGAAAGTTGCGTAACTCAGTGATCGTTTACAGAACACTGAGACCGCTAGGCCACGAGCGCTGCAAAGAAAAAGGTCACTCATATCGTAAATGTTCAAGGCCATTAATTAGATGCAATAACTGTCGTTCGATAAGTCACAAACTAGATGTCCCACGACACTTGCGGAATCCAATAAGTCGGTAAACATGCAAAAAACTATGTGTATTGCAACCAACGGAGTAGGTTCCAAATTTTACAAGGAGGTCTCAGTTAATGGTGTACCACTGAAAGCTTTTATTGATTTTGGAAGTGAAATCAGCATCATGTCAAAATCGCAATTGTTAAAATTGGTCCGAAAGTCATGAGTATTACCGGTGAAGACTGGTTACACACGTTACAATTAGAAGATAGTGAACTGGCTAGAATACGAGACGTATTAACAACAGATTTAGACGAAAAAGGTTTGAAGCAAATTAAAAATGATTATATTCTTAAAGACAATAAACTTTATATGTGCATTGATGGTGATAAAACCAAATTACGTTGGATAGTACCCAAGGGTGCCAGATGGCAAATTTGCAAATTGAATCATGACGATATTGGTCATTTTGGTGTTGAAAAGACTCTTCAACGTATAAAGAGTACCTACTGGTTTCCCAAGCTAGCAAAATTTGTAAAGAAGTATGTTGAAGCGTGTATCGAATGTGCTTACTCCAAAAAGACAACTTCCAGTGAAGGCTATTTGCACCCTATACCTAAGGTTGAGGTCCCTTTTCACACCATTCATGTGGACCACCTGGGACCATTCGTACGCTCAAAGAGGGGAAATTGCTATCTTCTTGTGCTTCTAGATGCATTTACGAAGTTTGTTTTTATAAAACCTGTTAGAAATACTAAAACCATTGTAGCTTTGCGAGTTCTAGATGATTTTTTTTATACTTTTCGAGTACCTGATAGACTTATTAGTGACAGAGGGCCTTGTTTCACATCTCACGCATTTAGCAAATTTTGTGGTGTTAGAGGTATAAAACATGTGTTGAATGCAGTCGCGAGTCCACGATCAAATGGACAAGTGGAACGGTATAATCGTACAATTCTTGCTTCTTTGACTGCTCAAAATCTTAATCACAATGAAAAGGACTGGGACGATAAAGTGGGGAAAATTCAGTGGGGCATTAATAACACAGTTAACAAAACTACAGGAAAAACTGCTACCGAAGTGATGTTTGGTAGTTCCATGAACAGTGAAATAGATCCTAGGTTAAATGTAGTTAGGAAGGAAACACAAAATGATACGGACTTATTAACAATTAGAAGGGATGTTAAAGACAAAATCGATTATTATCAAGATAAACAGAAAGAACGGTATGATAAAGGTAGGCGTCCTGCTCATGTGTATTCTGAGGGCGACTTGGTTAAAATTACCACAATTTGGTTAATATTAACACAAACCTTAAGAACGATGGTAAAAGTAAAAAGCTTTTGCCTCACTACACAGGACCATATCGAGTAAAATCAGTATTAGGTAATGACTGCTATAGAATAGTAGCAATTCCAGGCCTTAGTTGTAGTAAGCGTAAACGCAAAACGACTGTTGCTGCTGACCGTATGCAGCCGTGGGTTCACGTCGCTGCTCTAAACGTTAATGAGAATTTTTCAGATTACGAAGAACAAGACAGTAATAGTGACTAAATGCAACTAAGATACTTCTCATATTATGTATACCATTTAAGTTAAATAGTATCTTATCAGAAACATTAAAGACGCTAAACTTTATTGAATCCAAATATTCTATTAGTATAAAATCTAGTATGATTTCCAATAGGTTCATGTCATAATTCATTGCAAGAGCAACAATTTCAATTAAGAGAGAAGCCTAAGTAGACAATGAAGCCAAAGTGTTTTGCATTTATAACAGAACAGTGTAGATGTTATCTTATGTGATGTGTCATAAATATTAATTGATTTCAGAAGAAACCATGTGGTTGGTTAACCAGGTGGGTAATCATGTGATTGAATCACGAGTTTTGAAACCATGTGATTGGTTAGCCAGGTGTGTAATCATGTGATTGATTCACGAGCTTAGAAACCATATGATTGATTAGCCGTAGATGTGTAATCATAAGATTGATTCAAGAGTTTTGAAACCATGTGATTGGTTAGTCAGTAGATGTGTAATCATGTGATTGATTCACAAGTTTGGAAACTAAGTAATTAGTTAGCCAGAAGATGTGGTTATCATAAGAATAATCACAAGTATCGCGACCTTTCAATTGGTTCGCCAGTTTTATATTATAAATAAGTACCTATACATAAGTCAAATCATAAAATAAGTTTAAAACGTAAGAAACACGCTGCAATAGCAACTTAATACTAATTATTTACTTTTAATTACTTACTTTGGTTTGTTATTAAAGATGATGTATTTGTAGTACCCACACATATCCTTATAAAAGTTTGATGTCTTAATTCAATGTTCCTTTGACTAAAATTTTGACTGATTATTTAAAAATTGTAAGACATGTTATTAAATTACTATTAACTATATTGTCACCCTTAATAACTGTATAGTAAATTTGTTTACTTTCAAATTTTCTCTAGCCTCTATATAATAAGTTGTTTTTTTTTACTTTTTCCTATCATAATACAAATTGGTTGGTCCCGGTTGCCAGTAAAATGGCAGTCGTTAAGCCTGGTTGAAGGCCTTATGGGCGGCTTAAAAATTTCAGCAGCAGGTAGTAACAACCTGCGTCTGTCTATTTCAACACGGCAATGGGCTCACCACCTATTACGTGGGACAGGAATCCACACGGTGAAAAGTGGGCACATAATATGCCTCTGCCACCCCTTCGGGGATAAGGCGTGATGGATGTTTATTTATTTATTTTTATAATACAAATTTATTTAATCTCCTTTGTATTGTAACCTGAGTCGATTGGCCAAGTGTTAGGTTATTTCTACCTATTTGTGTTCTACGTGTATGAGGGCATACACGAGTTCAGGATGGACAAGTGTTAGGTTTACTTTAAATTATATTACACAATAACAAACATAATTATAAACTTAATATTAATATATTTTCATTGAGGATAATTTAGTTTTTGTGCTGGCCACACCAAAGGAGTGGGGTGGCGTTTCTTTCCTGGCACATTTTAGAAGATCGATTCGGGCCTTCGTTTGGGAGACTTGTTGGAAGTAACACGCTTAGAATAACGCGAGTGATCCGGGTTATTATTATCAAGACTTGGCAGTACAATTATGTAAAAGTAGTTGAATGTGAATTATAGTGCATTTGGAAGATACCGAATAAAGTATATCCAGTGTTAGAGGTGTTTTATTATAATACTATATCCATTTTAATACTTAAAAAAACCATTAATTATAAAGCGGTTCTTTGAAGGCTATTTACACAAATATGCTATTAATCCTTATCATTTTTACTACGCTACTTGCCTTCAGTGTTTCATGAAGATTATTTTGTCCCTTTACGCCTTGCAAATTAAATGAATATCTTACGAGTTATCGTAGATTCAAAATAAAGCGCAAAGAAATTAATTTCGTGTAACCATAATTCGACCGGCCCGTGCGGGCGTAGGTAGGTACTGGAGAGCGGTGAAGTAATCAATGAATTTGGAAAATGTTCATACATTATTGTTACATTAATAAACAACGAGATTAAATGGGTGACATAGGGTTCGAAGTATGTCACTGGCGAAACTGGGCGGGACAGCTAGTACCTATTATAAAACAAAGTCGCTTTTCGCTGTCTGTCCCTATGTATGCTTAGATCTTTAAAACTACGCAACGAATTACGATGCTGTTTTTTTAATAGTTAGAGTGATTCATAAGGAAGGTTTTTATATATAATTTGTTAAGTTTTTGTATACATTGACTAAATAATAACCATGTATGTTGGGAATGTCGGAAATAATAAGACGTCTGGGAGCTTTCAACGAAAACGCTGCCTAAACCCTTTGATATATATACCAAAATAATGTATCGTGTATCTAATGTAGGTATACAAAAAAGTTTGCGACGTTATATGTCTATCTTATAAGAATAACTTACTGTATCCATTATATTACTTTAAAAAAACATAAATTATAAAGCGGTAATTTGACGGCTATTTACACAAATATGCTATTAATCCTTATCATTTTTACTACGTTAGTTGGCTTCAGCATTTCATGAAGATTATTTTGTCCCTTTTCACCTTGCAAATTAAATGAATATCTTACGAGTTACAGCAAATTCAAAATTATGCGCAAAGAAATTAATTTTGTGTAAACATAATTCGTATGGGGGCGTAGGAGTAGTAAGCAACGAATTTGGAAAATGTTCATAGATACATTATTGTGAAATTAATAAACGACGGGATTAAATGGGTGCCACGGGGTTCGATATGTCACGGGTGAAGCCGGGCGGGACAGCTAGTAATATTATAAATGCGAAAGTTTGTATGGATGTTTGTTACTCTTTCACGTAATACCTACTGAATAGATTTTAATGAAACTTTACAAAAATATAGCTTATACATTAGAATAACAGATAAGCTACTTTTTATCCCGGGAACAAGTACCTGTGGGAAACGGAAACGGGAAAACTTCTCTACGCATAGCCGCGGGCGTCAACTAGTTTTTTTATAACACTAAGGTGGCCGACTACGCTGATCACCGTTCTATGACAAACAGTGAGTGTTAGGTACGATAGAAAGTAGCCGTGGGCATTATATTAAACAATTTCCCAGAACAGAAACCATTGTAAAAGCTATAGAACACGCATTTAGAAAATTGGCACCTGTCATGAATAGACCCGAAACCGCCTGCAAGTAATAGGATCGATGATTGATAACCCTCATACCTCGCCTTTGCCTCAAGTCGTAAAAGCGAAGCTGGATCAGGTGCACCAGCCGAAAGGTAACAGCGGTACTTCATGTGTAACCATCTTGTGACTTATGAAAGCAGTGTTTGCACTTTAGTAAAGTCCCGGAACTCTTTAACGTATACCTACCGTACCGTTGAAGTGTTCCGGTACTTCAATAGACTTCTATCGGTCGGCCGATAGAATTCTACTAAAACGTACCGCGCCAGTGGCCGCTAGTTGCATTTTTGATATCCGAGCAGTCGCTAAGACGTGCAATACCGAAGGCGAAGAACGCCTGGATGCCAGAGAGTCGTCCAAACGCAGCATCGACACAAGATTCAAAATCACCGGTTGCGGATACTAAAAGAAACCAGTGTGCGGTGTCTCTAGGAGTGTAGACGGAAACTAACTTCTGAACTGTCATTCTTTAGTTCATTTTTATTTAAAAAAATGCAAAACATAATACAAGGGACATTTCACCAATACATTTTCGTCTACTCTTCATGTCAAGCTTATTAAAGAATTGGCGGTCGGACTTACCAAGCGAATTCTATGCGCCTATCTATATTTTCCTGTATCTATTCGAATTAGGAATTTACGATTCTAAAAAATGGCGCCACTTTTTTTGCTGTGAACTATTTTCGTAATGAAGTTTTATCATACTGATTTATAGCTAATTTAAAACTTGCTGTTCAGCTAGACTAATCATAAGAACTGAACATCCTCCCAAACACTACTGGAACAGGGGTTTTACAAAGATCTGTGAGACCCCAAGGCAACTTCACTTGCAAGTGTAGCACCCATAGATGTCTTAATAACATTATAAATGCGAAAGTTTGTATGGATGATTGTTACTCTTTCACGTAAAAACTACTGAATGGATTTTAATGAAACTTTTCTATAATACAGCTTATACATCAGAATAACACATATGTTACTTTTTATCCCGGAAACAAGTTCTTGTGGGAAACGGGAAAACTTCTCTACGCGGGCGAAGCTGCGGGCGTCAACTAGTCTTAAATAAAGAGATATGAAACAAACGCGTGGCCCTATCTCCCTTTCGAGAACATTCTTAATTTCGATTACAATGTAAATTATTCACTCATTCGCACAACACTATAAACAATATCACTTAATTTTTTGGATGGTTTCAAGATATACATTGCCAATCAAACACGCAATGGAATTCAAAGCTTGCGATGAACAGTCATTTTATTGCAGTGTCTGGTATGCCCAAATGTCGCGGAAGACCGATAAACTTGGCGACACAGGTTTGCATAGTAAACGCTGCGTTCGCCTTATCTCTTTGGTTAAGATATCTATGGTTCCACCTATTACTTACTGTTGCCTACAACGCCCGTGGCCTTTTTTACGTTAGTGGAATGGCAATTTCAGCGGTCGTGGCACAGATATAGAAGAGTAAGCAGATCAAACATTTGCGAAAAATAGCGTAGCCTATTTCACACATATAAACAGGTAGCTTAATCCAGGGTCGCATTCAGCTATCATATCATGTCATTTTAATATCTTTCATAATTTATGTTTATTAACCAAACATGTTGTTTAATGGTATCCTTAAGAAACCTAAAACAATATTAACATAATTAATTGAATCGGGCACTACATTTAGCTCACAGATTTGGAAGAGTAAGCAGATCAAACATATTCGTTTGTTTATGGTTTAATACTTTATTCTTTTCACTCTTGCCATTTGTTGTATAAAGCTATCTTTATTATTTCTGTGTAGCTACATCGAACTCACACTTTGACAGCAACCAGCGTGTAACCAATTTTTCTACTAATGTCAACCGTCATTCAGGATCTGAATATTTCAGGATCAAAGGAGCTAGCACCATAGTATAATAATTCAAGCAGTAGGTATATACCCTAAAATTAAAAGAATGGAATAACTTTATCGTCATTGATTATGCTGTTAGCTCTGGTCTTGACATTTTGCTGGAGTTTTACAAATGGTCTACTTTGTATATACCTACTAAAACCTATGCCGCGATTCACTGCATCGATTATCGTCTATCACGGTGGCGTAAGTGATGGTGTATGCGATTGCTGCGCTGAGGTCCCGGGATCGATACCCGGGTCAGAACAAATAGTTGTGTGATCCACAAATATTTATTATGGAGTTTGGGTGTTCGTATGTATAATATTTATGTAATTATAAATATATAAGTATGTTTATCAGTTGTCGAGATTCCATAGCACAAGTGTCCCTCAATATTAATTTATTAAATTGCTGTTCAAAATCGGATTCCGAAATCTATGCAAGCCTACAAAATAAGAGGTTATTTGTTTTTGTTTTGTATTGTAATTATTGCATAAGTATTGTAATTCTGTGTAATTTTACACGAAAAACATGGATGAACGGAATAAAATAACGATTAGAAAAAAAAATAGATCCATTTTAAATGAATCCTGGGACTCCTCGTTTTTGTCTACAACGATGGAGCATGCAAAAAGTCTACCCGACCTGGCTGCGGGACATATCCTGGAAGAAGAAAATAATACATTAAGGGAGGAGGTGCGATTACTACAGCAGAAACTAACATCAGCAAATGACGAAATTGATAACTTAACATTGGAGATTAATGTATTAAAGGGTACAGTTTGCGTTCAGGAAAAAACCATTACGCAACTAAAATCGATTTGCAGTTCACCACAATCAATGGTAGATAAGAAAACCTCGAAAAGGTTGCGAGATACTCGAATATTGTCCGAGAACTATATAAACGATAGTGGCGCGAGAAGAGTACATACCTCCGGGGATGGCGCTGATGTAACGGAACATAAGCTGACTCCAAATATCGTCGCGGACACACAGAAGCCGACACAGAGCACAAGTACGCTAGATGGCGTTAGCTGTTCGGCGAATGAAGTGCTTATAAACACGCTACCACAAAGGAACGATAGTACTAAAGTCAATCCAACTCATTTTACTGACTCGCATAGCGTTAACGGTGTTAACTGTGGTATGAAAATGAGAGCTGCTGCTCACAAAGTAGCTATCTTCGCCGACCAAACAGGATATAGAATCAGAAAAATATTACAACATTTATTAGGCCCCAGTTACACAGTTACAAGTTTTATAAAACCCAACGCACAAATTGACCAAATCCTACAATCTTGTGAATCGCTTTGTGGGGACTTCACCACCTCGGACTTCGTGCTTATTCTAGCAGGGACGAACGACAACAACTTGACAAAGTTGCATTCGTTTATATATAAAACTCTGTACCGTACGAACCATACGAACGTCCTAGTAGGAGAAATCTTTAGAAATAATCATTTTAACGAATACAGATTAAATCGTATGGTTCAGCATATTTGTTCTTACTTCAAAAGTCATGCTAAATACGTGGCGTTCGAATCAATTTAGGGAGGGAAATTCTGAATATTACTTATAAACACAATTATAATAATTATAATACAATGTTATTGAATAATACTAAGGGCTATTGTCAAAATAAAAAAACATTTTTAAGTGTTAGTACACAAACTGAGACACACCTAGAACATAATTCTGACTCACAGTGTAAAATGGGTTCCCTCGCAGAGGTTGAAACTACGGGTAATTTGATACAATCGGATCCAATTTGTTTTCGCCACCTGTCCTACGAATGACAGTTCCGAGATCATAGTAAAAAATAGTGGTACTATACAAGAACCCTTAAATATATTCCATCAAAACTTGTGTGGGCTAAACAACAAAAAAGACGAATTCGAACTGTATATAGAAAGTCAATCTAGTGTCATGCATTACATATGCATCAGTGAACATTTTTTAAATAGGGAAACAGTGACACTATTAAATTTTACCAATTATAAAATAGCTACCTATAACACTCGAGTTAATAAAAAAAGGGGGGGCACACTTATCATAGCGCGAAAAGATCGTGAGTTTTTAATACTACCTGTTGCGGAGCGCTTATATACTATGGATTCCTTCGAAATTTGTGCCATAAAAGATAAGGTTACGGGTGTTTGTGTGTGTTGCCTGTATCGGACTCCCTATAAGAATAATTTACATAATTTTATAGAGAAATTAGATGAGCTATTAGAACACTTATTTAATAAGGATTGCTGTATCTGTGGTGATTTTAACATACACTTGTGTGTGGATAGTTCTGAACGTAGTGATTTTATTAATATGTTGACATCCTATAATTTTAAGCCTTTAGTCAATTCTATTACCTTTATGAGAAATGATTCACGGTCTTGTATTGACAATGTACTCACAAACTTGCCTAATAACTATATAATTAATTGTGACGTTGATCATAACGGCTTAGGGGATGGACACGCAGGCTTGTTGTGTAATATAAAAATACCCAACCTCACACAGACTAAGAATAGTAACGCATCTATATATGTAAGGAAAAGATCATTTAATGAAAAAAATAAGAATATGTTTAGAGCTCACCTTGTGCAACACAACTTAAAACACGTAGGTGTCAATAGCTTTTTAAAAACGATAAACCATTTGTATAAGACGGCCTTTAGGAGTAGGGTTAGACAGATAAACTTAAGGAGTACTAAGGACTTGCGCTGGGTCACAAAGGGTGTTAAGGTGGCCAGCAAAATGAAACGTTTTTTGGTATATCATAAGGGCAATAATAGTCATTCGAGTGTAATTGACTACGCTAGGAAGTACATTACTCTATATAGAAAAATTATTAAAACAGCAAAGAAACTGGCATTACAAGCGGAAATAAGGTCTCTAAAGAATAATATGAAGGATATTTGGAAAATAGTTAATCGGTATAGGAACAAGACAAAGATATCCAGAAAGGAAATTAAGTTAGAATCGATTAATACTGTAGTAACAGATCCTATTGAGATTGCCAATATATTTGCACACCAGTTCACTTCTATGCCCGATATGGCTACTTATAACTTGCAGATTGCACTGGATATATTACAGAAAAATACAAAAAGAGTGCCAAGTGTAATTGATTTTCCTCCTACTACTAGTTTAGAAGTGGCTAAGTTGCTCAGTGGCATGAAATATAAGTGGTCTTGCGGTTATGATGAATTGCCCATCACAGTGTTGAAGGACAACGTAGACATGTTGGCAGAGCCCTTGAGCCATTTTTTTAACTCGTGCATAGATAATTGTGTATTTCCAGATCAACTAAAGATGGCAAAAGTTGTTCCTGTGCACAAAAAAGGGTCTAAACTCGATCCTAAAATGTACAGGCCCATCTCTCTACTTCCAACGCTGTCTAAGATTTTTGAGAAAATTATGAAAATAAGACTCAGTGCTCATCTTAACTTGAACCGCGTTCTGAATCTTAGACAGTTTGGATATCAGAGTCATGTTGGTACACAGGATGCTATAGACATGTTGGTGAGTGAAATTAGGGATAGGTTGAACAAGAAACAAAGGGTTGCTGGCTTATTCCTTGATTTAAGCACTGCTTTTGACACTGTAGACCACCAGTTACTGCTGCATAAACTGGAATATTATGGGGTGAGAGGCAAGATAATGCAACTTTTTACATCATATTTAAGAAATAGAAAGATGTTTGTTGAGGTCAGGGCTATAGTAGATGATTTGGATGGAAAGAGGGACAATGAAGATGAAAGAAAATTTGAAAAAAAATTGAGAAAAATGTTAGGTCCAAAATTAAAGGCATTAGTACTGGAGTTCCTCAAGGATCCATATTAGGGCCTATTTTATTTATAATATTCATTAATGATTTTCTGTATTATATAGAGAATCATGTTGATGATCACACAAAATTGGTAGTCTTTGCTGACGACACAAATGCAATTATATCGGCTAATAACTTGACTTCGCTTAGTGAAAATGTCAATGTAACAATGAACCTAGTGGATAACTGGCTTTCAGTAAATGGATTAATTTTAAATTCTAATAAGACAAACGTAATGTTATTCCAGCCTACGGCTCGAGCCGGGGATCAGATAAGGTGCAACATAAAGGGTGTAGTAAAAGAAACTGTACAGGTAGTAAAATTACTAGGAGTACACTTAGATAGTCAGCTAAATTGGAAACATGAACTTGCTCAAATAGAAACTTCCGTCAGCTCGGCATGCTATGTACTAAGAAGTTTACGTAACGATGTCGAAATTAATTTGTTAAAAAAGGTTTATTTTGCACTCTTAGAATCAAAATTAAGATATAGTATTTTGTTTTGGGGAGGAAGTTACGAATACAATTTAAACAAAGCGTTTATATTACAAAAAAGAGCTATCCGTACTATGGTAAACATTCGGCAGCAAGATTCCTGTAGGAAGCATTTTAAAAGGTTACAGATTCTGACAGTGCCTAGCTTGTACATTATGGTACTATTGTTGAACTTTGCGAAATACGTACATGAATTTGAAACCGAAGAAGAAAAACAGGCTAGGGAGAGTACGAGAAGGAAAGATTTTAAAACAAATTGTGTCCCACACCTCAATGTCGTAAAGCATGGTACTTACCACATGTCTGTCAAATTATTTAATAAATTGCCTAATGTGTTAAAATTATTATTATATAAACGTGAATTCAAATGCAAATTGAAACAATATTTATTAGAGAAGACATTTTATGCTATAGATGATTTTATTAATGAATAGAAAAGAGGATTAAATAATGTAAACTGTAAATTGTAAATTATAGATTGTAAGTTGTAATGTAAATGCTAATAATGTAAATTAAAACATACGACATTTTCTTATAACTTACTGTTTGTCTATTATTGTTTTTCATTATTACTATTATTGACTAAATTACAGAATGACTTTATGGATAGGTATTAAAGTTATTTTTGTGTTGATTTTTTTATTTTTGTATTTTAAAATGAAATTTTATGATGATGATTTTATTTTGATTATTAATTGGTATCTATTATTATTGTTATGTTCATTGTATCTGTAATGTTCTTTTTTTTTTCTAACATCAAACACAATGTAACAATTGTTAATGATAAATAAATAAATAAATATGTCATAATGTGTCAAAAAGCATCTTGTTGGTTCGATTTGAAACTCCTATAAATTGCCGACTCATTTCATTACTAATAACCTATCAACACGGTTATTTATTAAATGATAGCTGAATGCGACCCTGGATTAAGTTACCTGTCTATACGTGTCAAATAAGCTACGCTATTTTTCGCAAGCGTTTGATCTGCTTACTCTTCTAAATCTGTGATTTAGCTTGACTTTGGATATTGATATTGCAAACAATTTGCTGAACTGAATTCGTCACCATGCCGTAACAATACAAAAAGTATGTAAATTAACAAAAATCTTAGATATAGATGACGATAGCGACCAAACGGTTTATGGGACAGATGCTATGAACCATATATTGACAACTTTTCAAGTGTTCGTCTAGAAGAATCACCATTTTAGGATAAAAATCTTAGAATAATAACACGTAGTCGTAACTAAAACATCAATTACCTGTGAAAAGTTATTCCTGGTGATTTCTTGTGTCACAACACTTCACCATGTTTTTTATACTTTTATAACATTTATTTAAATATATATACACAATATTTTCCCTTCGGCACAAAACACTAACAAATTCCTGATTCAAAATTGGCGGCAATAATTGAAATTATGTAGAAAATTAGGCTACGCGCTGTTCGCTGTCTATGTGTGAGTTACATGTCGCTACACATGACAAAAAAAGATAGCGTTATTCAAGAAATAAAAATATTGAAAAGGATGAAGTATTACACCATAAACAAAGGAATATGTTTGATCTGCTTACTCTTCTAAATCTGTGGGTCGTAGGCGTTTAGTGAAACGCACCCATAGTAAAGTCATGAAGTATTTGTGTTTACGCGGGAACTTTTTGAATAGCACACACTTTCTCAATATTATTTTCCATAACTAGAGCATCAACCTGGTTTTATGTGTAAAAATGGTAGTTTCTTAGACATAAAAGTTGTGTAAACGTGCTATAGTGAAAGACAGTGATATATTGCAATGAAATGCTATTTTATATCTTGTCGCGCAAATTCCACTGAAAGGCTCATTAACGCTCTACCACGTTTTTTTTATTGTCTTCCTTTTATGGCTTGGTTCCTAAGACCTTTTAGCCAGATCTTTATTTTGGAATTAAGTTACGTTTGCTTTTATTTTTGAACTAAATTTGTTGAAATGTATTTTTAATGTATTTGTATATAGGTCCATATAAGTCTTTATTTTTTAAGAATTTGATTAAGCGGCGGGAGGTTTCGTCTGTATGACTGTTACCACTATCAACACATTCACTGATTTTAATTTTACTTATGTCACTTGCCATTATTAGTCTTTGTAGGTTATATTTCTGACAGTTAAACATCATATGGTTTATATCACCAAGAGCACCAGAGTTACAGTTTGTACATGTCCAAATCTAAGTCTATTGATAGTCGTGATGAATTGACAACTAGCTTCTCTCAGCTTAATCGGCTTTTTGAATTAATGCGTACCATCTACCTTTACTCTCATTATCTTTGTCCCAAAAACTATTCCATAACACATTTACTCTACCACGTTAATGGGGCAAGGACACAGGACCTATGACGAAGATTTGGCTAAAAGGTCTTCGTAACCAGGCCATAAAATAATTTTAAAAATTCATGAAATATTCATGCAACCGGGACTTAACATTAGAATGCGACGAGAATAATTAAAACAACAAGCCATTCCTTCAAATAATTTTAATATTCTAAACAATAAATTGATTATACCTTAATCTAATTATTATATTTAATTACATTATTTTATTATGTATTGAAAAAATTTGATCGTTACGTTCTTATATTAATATAATTTTTATATATATATATTTTATTATTTACTGAAAAAAAATTCTTATGTACCATGGTATTATAATATTATGAACACGTGTCATGATGATACCACAAGTTGTACCTACCTATACTAAAAAAAGTGTAGGGTAGAAAAATCTCTTAATTTTTTTTACAAATACCCATAAAACCATCTTCAATGTTTAAGACGAATAGATACTGTTAGTTTTTAAATAACTTTAATACATGGAACGCTGTGACGAACAAACAAATGATGGCGAACATTGAGTTATATAGAACTACAATTCACGCTGTATGCAGATTCATTAATTGCTTTATACAAGCAGATCTGGGTATCCGAGTGCTTTTGACCTTTCCGTTTTTAAACAATCTGCACATGTGGTCCTCTGATTAACTACAATTCATAGAAAATTTATCTAGTTTTAGACGAATATTTTCATATAAATTTAAAACGATTTAAAAGCAAATGCCTAAAAAAAATTTTACTTTTTCTATTGATTTCACAGCTAGTGATTCGCCGGAGTGACCCTTTTAAATTGTTTAGTAAATCACGGGGTTATGAGGTAACAAACAAAATCATATTTAAACCAATTAATAACTTATATTTTTTAACTAAAAATTTTCATTGAATATAGCTTAGCTTAGCAGACTCTATATTGAAAGTAAGCAGAATTAAGTAGAAATATGAGATAAATAATGTACTGCGTTCTGATTGGCTCAACACATCACATCACAAGCACAACACGTGTTAATAATATATTTCTGACATAATTCTGACTCAGAATTCGGACATACATAATATACAGCAAATATTAGTATTCATTCAATAGTATTGCTGCCGTTCTTTAGATAAACTTAAGTATTATTAACTGAACGGTTTTACTCATGTGAAAATTTCGGGATAGTCAGAATAAGTTTCGGAACTAAGAGAGGGACTTTTTCAAAAGGAACGTCAAGCAATGTCGGAACTCGGGCCTATTTCGGGCTATCCAGAAATTTACACATGAGTAAAACCGTTTAGTTAGTAATAATGAACAACGCTCACAAAAGTTATTATTCTAATACTTAAGTATTCCTTAAGGATTATTCAATCTCCACATTTCACAGTTGCTGCCGTATTTTAGATTTACCTAAGTGTTACTAATTAAACAGTTTTATTCACGTGAAAATTTCAGGACAGCCCGAATAGTTTCGGACCTAAAGGCGGTCCTTTTTCAAGAGGAACAAAAGCCACGTCGGGAGTCAGGCCTATTTCGGGCTATCCCGAAATTTAAACTTGAGTAAAACCGTTTAGTTAGTAATAATGAACAACACTCACGAAAGTTATTATTCTAATACTTAAGTATTCCTTAAGGATTATTCAATCTCCACATTTCACAATTGCTGCCATACTTTCGATTTACTTATATATTACCAATTAAACGGTTTTACTCACTTGAAAAGTTTCGGGATAGCCCGAATAGTTTCGGACCTAAAGGTCCCTTTTCAAGAGGAAAGTCAAGCCACGTCAAAGTCGGGACTATTTCGGGATATCTCGAAAGTCCGGATATCTCGAAAGTCGGGATATCCCGAAATGTATACATGAGTAAAACCGTTTACTTAGTAATAATGAACAACACTCACGAAAGTTATTCTAATATTCAAGTATTCCGTAGCGATTCTTCAATCTCCGCATTTAAAAGCAGGAAATCTACACTTAATAACCTTTCCCCTGTCCTAATTATAATATATATACATGCACTATACTAAGCACAGTATTCAATGAATTTTATAATTATATACGGTCATTTTTTATTTTTTACATATATACGGTCTGACAGCACAGTTTTTTATTTTTTTTCAAACGACTTTACCCAAAATATAAAAATATAATAATCATAGCATTTTGAAAATAAGTATCCTTATTCTAGAACAAAAATAGGCGGGTTTGAATCCGGAGATCAGAAATTAACATAAAATATTGTTATGATTTTCAGAGCACAAAAGTATAATTGTTTGACTGAAATAATAAATATATAAAGTAGTCATTATATTGCTTAATTAAAAGATATAAACCTTTTTTTTTGCTTATAAACGTAAGATTGGACACCCCCGCCCAATAGACCGACTATTTAGGGAAGACCTTTTTTATTAAACTAACACTCATTGATCACACACTATTTACCAAACGGATTTTTAACGCATAGATATTTTTCATACCTTACTGAAAGTTTCGACTGAATTGCGCAATTCCGTCGAAACTTTCAGTACCTATCGTGGTTCCGAGGTAACATTAATTACATAAAAACACAGTGCCTCGCGCAATTCTGTTCGACAAAATAGTACCTAGAGAAGGTCGGGAAGTGATACGGAAAGCGCAGGTCCGTTTGTTGTGGCGTGAAATGGAAGACGCTTACGTCCAGCCGTGAACAGCCATAGGTTGATTTAATAAACGACCTAATTGATATACAGAAATGATCATAAAAAATATAGAGCCCCATTCAAGAAAAACAAATTGTGTAGTGAAAAGGGGCGCAAGCGTTATGAAAATAACATAAACGCATTTTCATTCTGCAAACATTTCAGAATGATAATATATCTACATACCGCAGATAAAAAATAGATACGGTTATAACTCGACTTATAATGAGTGAATCATGAAAAATTGTAGCCAATTTGTGTGTGAATAGAATTTAAAAAAATGTCCCTCGAGTATCGTTGAATGTTTGTCAAGTTCACGAATAGTTGTGAAAAAGGGCGCTTGTAAGAGAAATGAAAAGGAGACACTTTTCAGATTTCCGTCTCCCAGATCGTACTTCTGTAAGGTCCGCGGATACATACATTATTTTTGGACATTTTGAATCATGAATTCATGACTATTTTAAGCACATTTCGACGATAATAACGACGGATGTGATATAATTTTGTCATATAAAAAAAAATATTAAGATTATTATCAAAACACTGGTTTCTTTAAACTGAGACGATTACAAAAATAAACTAGCTTCATAATTTAAATTATTTTATAAAATAATATTAATAACACATATTTTGAATATATAAAGAAAATAATCTGCACTTTATAATATTAACACAATTCGAAAAACTCTATTAAATAGATATTACTATATTGCATGAGACTACAAAAAAATAACAGAAAAAAAAAGTCTATGGATAAAATCACCTGCGTGAATCACACAGCAGGAATTACACACTGTTGATCATCAAATTTAAGCGGTACAGCCCTAAAACTATACGGTTGAAAACCGACGTCCCAACAGAGGTGACCTTTGGTTGGTCCCATCAAGGACGATAAAGGTGATAAAATAATTTAGATTGCATCTACCCACATTGAAGTCAACAAGTGTGGTCACCTTGATTGGAGCGCTGTTTGCAGTTACATACAAAGCATACAGTTGTATTGTATACAACTGTATGCTTAAGTCATGCAAGAAAAACACAGGAGTCAATCAGTTGATTATAACATCTAATAAGCGGGGGAATTGATAGCAGAGCGTAGTAAGGAGGTCACCACCATCTCTTAAAGCGACATTATTTCAATATAAAAAAATAATAAGCCATCCTAAGTTTCTTGCCGGTTCTCCACAGGCGGGCCGCGTTCCGAACCGGTAGTGAAATTAATATTATTAAATTTATCTTTCGTTCTAGTGTATGACATTTTGTAAGCGCCTTTAAAATGGTCTAATGGTATACTAATATTTTTTATTTTATTACTTTCTTTTACAGTGTGAATCGGACCGTGTTTTCATCCGTCTGCAATTCGGGATATTCTGAATACGGAATATCCCGAATTCCTCCCGAATACAAACATTAATATCCTAACGGACGCCAAATGTCGATTCTACACTGTGAGTGGTAAAGTAATATTAAAAATATAATTTCAGATGGTAGTAGCACCTCAGGGTTCCAGGGGGTTCCTTTCGAAGCCAGAGGGTAACAAAGTTCCAAAGTCACATCCATTAGGGAGCATCATGTGTTTGCGTACTTTAGCAGTTATATTTGGATGCATGTGATACGTGGGTAGTTCGTAAATAATGATTGCGATACAATGGGCACGTTGGACCCACCAATATTTTGTGTGCGAAGTGGGTGTCATGCGGTGGCGTTGCAAACAGGAATATCACTCTGATTTCTGCATTTTGACACGTCATTCTCGTATATTTTATCTAACGGTCTCTCTGTCTTTCTCTTACACTCACATACTAATATATCCTATCTCTTATAGTGTTTTATACTAATTTAGCAATATTTTATTTACAATTTAGAGTAGACCATTTTATTACATATTACTAATAATGAAGTAGTACAACTCTCAAGTTTTTCATCAAACATATACCACATAATCACAGTTTAAATACAAGCTCTTTTACATGAGAACTTCAAAGAACTTGAGAGTTTAAAAAAGAAAAATAAATAAATTTTGTGGTCGAATTTCGATAAAAGAAATCATTGAAGAATTTGTATTTGAATTTCAAAATTGAAACAAGTAGTTAACAATATGTGGTCGATTTTCGATAAAGTAATTGAATTGAATAAATTGTGGTCGAATTTCGAAAAGGAATAGAAAAATAAATAAATTGCGGTCGATTTTCGAAAAAGTAGGAAACAGTTAAATATGTGGTCGAATTCAAGTCAAATAGATGGGCACTAAGGAAGGATTTTTTTATAATTTAACCCCGTAAGTGATGAAAAGGGGTTGCTCTTGTATGGAACAACGTTTTTACTTGGTCTGATCAACTTACCAAGCCTCGCTCGCAGCCGCGGGAATTAGCTAGTATAATATAAAAGGTCAGTGTCCATTTCCCGCTTGCCTTTGAAACAATATTTAAAACTAGCTGATGCCCGCAGTTTCGCTCGCAAGGTGCAGTTTTCCTATTTGGGATCTCGAATTTGAAAATCGTTTTTTAATTTTTGAAAATCCAATATAGCCTATGTTACACACAAAGAATGTACCTAAGTAATGCTGAAAGATATTTTAAATCGGCACAGTATTTCCTGAGCCTATTCATTACAAACAAACTTACAAATCTTTCCTCTTTCTAATATTAGTATAGATTAGCCTCAAACATCTAAAGATATTTAACATACATACATATTGTCACGCCTTTTCCCCGATTTACATCATGCCTATTCCCGATTACAGTACACTGAGGGCCGTATTTTAGAACGTACCTCAATACTCAAGAAACGCATGAGGTTAGTTTTGCCTTATAAATACTACTCTCAAGTGTTTCTTGAGTATTGAGTAACGTTCTAAAATACGGCCCTGAGTTAGCGAGACCACGAGCGCTTCAAAAAGAAAGATATTTAAGCTAAAGATTAAAGAAATAAAAAATATACGCATACTTAAAACGAAATGTAAAAAAATAATAGTATTAGCACCTCGAATAGAGTACGCTTCCATTCGACCATGGGCAAAGGTCAAAATGACCCTGTGACATGACCCCAGCATGATTTACATTTAGAAGGCTGTTCTGAAGCTCAAAAATTATTATATTGATTATTTAGTAGTTTAACACCCATTTCTATACTAATTCCGTGCTTTGGAAGGCACGTTAAGCCCTTGGACCCGGTTGCCAGTAACATGGCAGTCGTTAAGCCTAGTTGAAGGCCTTATGGGCGGCTTCAAAATTTTCTACAGCAGGTCGCCACGGCAATGGGCTCACCACCTGTTACGTGGGACTAAAATGCATACGGTGAAATGTGGGTATGCCTCTGCCTACCCCTTCGGGGATAAAGGCGTGAAAATATGTATGTATGTAAAATTCAAACGTATAAGGGAAAATCACTTGTACCGCTTAAAAGTGACGTCATAAAGTTGAGAATTTTGATATAATAGCAACCAGCAACGTAGGGGTCACAATCACAAGGTCATTTTGACCTCAAACTTGTAGTCTATTTCTTGTACATTAAATGATCTATCGTTTGTGAATGTATAAAGATGTAAAGTTGACGGATTCCTGTGGGGATCAGTGCCATCTAGCGAGAGTAACATAATTTTATAAAATCAATCCTGAATCGCGCTATGAAAGTTTTCGCAAGATATATACAACAGTTAAACCGCGGTAGATGACATTGCTTGTAAAACAATTTAGTCAATAGTGTAATGCAAAAAACGAATATTTGCAGTAGTTTTGGATCTTTCAGACAATCGGATAGCGGCAGACAAGCATACGGCCCACCTTATGGAAAGGTCACCGTAGCCTATAATATTTGTATAGCTCGATATTTGCCTATTCCCATAAACGATTACAAAAACACTATTAAATGTAATTTCTTAAAAAAAATTACGTCATAATCACAGTTTCTTTTGAAATCCATAATTTTAAAAGTATTTTTTATTTTACACAATAATTTTTATTCAAATTTTTAATAACTAATATCCCCGGATGTATCCGGATATGGCAAATTTATTTCTATTATCTAAAACGTTTATAGGTACTAGCTAGTTCAATTTTATACATACACTAACATATTTGTGTGACTGTGTATGTACCGATACGCTTTTAGGGACTTTTAGCTTCGGAGACCAGCGATTTAGTTGCTTTTAATAAGCTAAATACAGCGATCGAGCGCTTCTATGTTGTGGCATGTCTTGTCATTCCACTAGTGGCCATAAAATATTTTATTAACATATATACTAGTAAGTTCTTTTAATCGCTCATGTTAAATAAGTAGTGTTTAATTTAGGGTTATTCAAAGATACTACTCTACTATACTGCATTTGCTCTATTTATTTTGTATTTGTTTCTACTAAATTGGCGTTAAAATCTAATGTTTTTTTCGTAGTACCGAAACGATAAAGAATTGAAATCTCATAAATATAATATAGACTTTTCAATGTTATATACAACTAGCTGACACGCGCAACTTGGTTAGCGCCACTTAAGAGATTTGTTACAAAAAATGTGATAAATAAAGAGACGCTCGACCGATTTTGTGCAAACTTCACATAATCTACTAAATAGTCCGAACAAAGAGCCTAAACATTTGGTTTGGATAGGTGAGCCCGTTCTTAAGTTATAAAATTACAACGAAAAGTGGCATTGATTTTTATATATGTAGTTTTTGTTTTTGTTTGGCATTTTTGTATCAAATATTTTTACGGTAAATGAACGCTGAATGTCCTTAACAGTCCTGACTGTGCCATATCCGGATCCGTAATTTGGATAAAACAAAATCTATATACCCTAATCCGTAAAATCTAATAGTATGCCAATTTTTTTTCAAATAAATTACGATTTAATCTACACTTTAGAATATCCTCTCGCTAAAATTTATGTAATAGTTTTTTTTATAATTTACCGCATTATTTTGCTTAAATATAATCTATGTACACTTTGGAAGTTTTCCGGAGACACTTAAGGCGACACACGTAACGTGACGCAATGATGCATCACGTGACATAACGTCATGATACCTTAACATCATGTGACGTGATGTCATGATACATAACATGGTGTAACGTCATGATATATGACACTATGTAACGTCATGATACCTAACATGATGTGACATCATGATACATCATGTGACATGAAGTGATGTTATGTTGCGTGACGTGACGTCATTATAATTCATAGTGTAATTATAATGTAATACAAGCTTATAATAATTATTATTAATGTACCATGCTTTCATAACGAACTAAATAGTACTTCTTTTTCAAATTTCATGCATTGTCATTCATTTCTGAGTGATAGTCCAAATTTCAAGTATCTAGTTAGTTCATGTAATTACATTTCCTCTTATAAACATACGACATCGTTTCGTAATTTACAACATGATACAGTACACAGAGCAAGGAATGTTACTTGCTATATGCGAAAGTCGCATACGGAATTCAGACCCAGACACTTATCAGTCTGTACGAATAACAGTAGTTTCCTGTCATTCGTACCGACTAATTAGTATAATCGTATTAATTAGTGTAATAGTATGAAGAAATCGTATAAACAGTGTCACCCCCTGTCACACTTGGTTGTACGAAATATATGGAATAAGGTGTGTCTACTAACGCGCTAGTGACAATTATTCCTTGCTCCATGATACAGCATGTCATAGTGACGTCATCATGAAGCATACAATGATATGAATTTTATAATATCATGTCCTTTAACATCATGTGTTAAATGACATTTTTTTTAACGTGTGGATATCCCCTCGGATGTCATTCCGGACTCGAACCGGATAAAACCACACAGTCCCCGCCTAACTGTCTATTGCCGGACGCCCCGGGTAATGTGTTAAATGACATGATATTACTTCATGCTAAATCATGACGTCAGACGGTAACTTATACCTGACGTCATCGTGGAGCATAAAATAATATGAATTTTGTAACATAGCATGATGTTAAATGACATGATAGTACTCTAAATCATGACGTCAGACGGTAAGTAACTTACATCGAAATTGATGGGTCACCCATCTGTTACGGTTTAATTTGTAATGTTTAGACATACCTCAAAATAAGGCGTTTCTTCTAGGTCCCGAGTGACAATTATTCCTTGCTCCGTGATATCATAGTGACGTCATCATGTAGCATAAAATAATATGAATTTTGTAATATAGCATGATGTTAAATGACATGATATTACTTCATGCTAAATCATGACGTCAGACGGTAAGTACTAACAACGAAATTGATGGGTCACCAAACTATTACAGTTTTATTTATAATGATTAACTTAGACATACCTCAAAATGCTTGAATTTACTTCTTTCTTGTATGTGAAAGAATTTTAACATATTCTTGATATATATCTTCTAGAAGATAAGATAATTACTGCATTGCCTGCACTGGTATGGTAATTCAAACTTTGGTGGTACCCCGGAGAAGTAGTCTTAAGATGTCTATCCAAGGTATTGTATATGAAAATGAGTACCCATTATCTCATTATCAAAGGGCCGAATCAATTATTTTCCAATAGAAAGTCGTTGTAGATCTATTCTATAGCGGTTCTACTGCGATTGATCCAAAACTAGGTAGTCTACTAAAACTAATATATATTTTACAATCACACTTCTCAATAGCTCGCAAGCTGTAGAATAGAGATAAAATAGCTGTTTGTAGCTATCAAAATATTAATATTCCAAAAATACAAATTAAGAGCTACTTACAGGCGCTACACGTGTTAATACTATCGGTATAGAATTATTGGAGCGCAATTGTAATAGTAAATGCAAAAAAACACGGCAATGGGCTCACCACCTGTTACGTGGGACAAAAATGCATACGGTGAAATTTGGGCGTTTAATATGCCTCTGCCTACCCCTTCGGGGATACAGGCGTGACAATATGTATGTATATATATATATGTAATTGTAATAGTAGACTACGAAAACTGAAAATTTTTTCAGTCTTCAAGATTTCTATTCTTTTCTGACGCGATTGAATTAGTAGACTTGGCCCCCTGGTATGTTGAAGACAATGATCGTAGGATAATGGACCTCTGATATTAAATATGACCGGATTGAAAGCTCAGACGTTGATAATTACATTTCCATCGGGTTTACAAAAGAACGGAGAACTGTTAAACAGGCTTTATATCGTATAAGATGACAATTGTGATTAAAATATAATAACCAGTGTTAACATGGACTTTTCAGATGTTACCAATGATGATGATATTAAAGAGAAGTTTTCTTCTACTAAGCTAGCAGATAAGCAGACGGGTTATAAGATAGATAGTAGTAATAGTGCCTTATACATGTGGCAGTAGTTCTCCGGATGGCTTACAAAGTGTATTTAAAAAAAATCTGGGGTACTGGGTATTTAGTCTGGTGGTAAATAGCTGAACAGTTTGAATTTGTCTCTTATGTACGGGCGGACATCTTCTTTCTGTAATAGAAAATTTTGAAGTTAGTATTCCATTTTATCAGTGTATTAGTAAGGGGCCGCAGTTGTCCTTAAAGTTTGTTGCTTAGTTGTAGTAGAAAAATTGGCTACGCGCTGTTCGCTGTCAAAGTGTAAGTTAGATGTAGCTACACAGAAATAACAAAGATAGCTTTATACAACAAATGGCAAGAGTGAAAAGGATGAAGTATTGCTCCATGAGCAAAGGAATATGTTTGGTCTGCTTACTCTTGTACGTCTGTGGTTATGACCTTGGCTATCCACTCCTAGCAGGTTACTGGTATTTTATAAATGACCCTGTAGATGAGTATGTGTAGTGAGAGATGATACTCACAGTGGCAAGATGCTCAAGGAAGGGCAACAGTTTTAGTAGCTCATTGTCACTGCGGTCCACGAACCAGCTGTCTATAGGGATGCCGTTCTCCAGTTGGTATCCGAAAGCCTGCAAAAGAACAAGTTTATTTCTTCTTATATTATTAATCATACAAATATTATAAACGCAAAAGTTTGTAAGTATGGATGTTTGGTACTCTATCACGCAAAATCTACTAATGGATTTTGATGAATACATACATACATATTATCACGCCTGTTTCCCATCGGGGTAGGCAGAGACTATGGTTTTCCACTTGCTACGATCCTGACATACCACTTTCGCTTCTTCTACTTTCATAAGTGTTTTCGTACACGCTCGCCGGTTAAGGGTACTCTTGACCTGGCCTTTTTCCAAAAGGTCTTCGATTTGATTGAAATACGTACGCCGAGGTCTACCCCTACCAGTTTGCCCATTCACTCTCGCCACATAAATCTGCTTCGTCAGTCTACTTTCATCCATCCTCTCCACGTGTCCGAACCATCTAAGCATCCCTTTTTCTATCTTAGTCACTACATCTTCTGTCATACCGCAATGTTCCCTTATCGTGCTGTTCCTTTTTTTGTCCATCAACTTCACTCCAGCTATACTTCGCAGACTTCTCATTTCCACTGCATTTATTTTACTTTTATGCGTTTTCTGCCATACCCAACTTTCACTGCCATACATAAGTGTGGGGACCAGCACACCTCTATGTACAGCCAAACGTGCCTGGCTCCATTCACTTTATTTCCTGCCATTACTCTTCGCTCAATGTCATAGTCATACTTTCCATCTCTCGCAAATTTTGTACCTAGATATACAAACTCTTTTACTTGTTCTACTCTTTCTCCTTCCACAACAATTGAGCAATCCGTCATACTTGCCTCTCTTTCAAAAACCATTACTTTCGACTTATTTACATTCACTTTCATTCCTTTGTTTTTTAACGCATCATACATAATGTTAACCATCAACTGCAACTCTTCCGCCGATGATGCTAGTATTACCTGATCATCGGCGTATAGGAGGCACTTGACGGTCAGTTCATCCATTTTCATACCATACGTACTCTCTTGCAGTTCTTTCAGGCAACTGTCCATGTATAGGTTAAACAGCAACGGCGACGCTACACAACCCTGTCTCACACCTTTTTCAATGTGAAAAAAGTCTGTGCATGCTCCATTGATTCTGACACAAGCACTGGAGCCCTCATAGAGAGATTTCAGTGCTCGTATCAAGTGGCTGTTTACTCCATACATGGCCAGTATTGACCACAGTTTATTCCTCACCACTCTATCATAGGCCTTTTCCAAGTCTACAAATACGCAATAGACCTTTTGACTTTTCGCCAAAAACTTTTCTGCTACGCATCGTAAGGAAAAGACCTGATCCGTACATCCTCTTCCTTTCATAAATCCTGCTTGTACATCCCACATTTTTCCTTCAGTTTCATTCTTCACTCTTTTTATCAAGATTTTTGCATACAATTTGCCGACGATGCTGAGCAAGCTTATGCCGCTCATGATGAAACTTTACAATAATATAACTTACACTTTAGAATAACACATAGGCTACTTTTTATCCAGGGAACAAGTTCCTGTTGTAAACCGGAACGGGAAAACTTCTCTACGTGGGCGAAGCCGCGGGCGTCCACTAGTATATAATAATATCGAGATACAATATTGTTAAAAATATATCTTCATTCTGTATTCCTGACGAGGTAGTCAGAGAGGACAGATTGCCAGACTCCGACAACCATGCATACTTCTTCAGATTCATTAATCGCTTCATACACGCACGTCTGGGTATCCGAGTACTTTTGACTTTTCCGTTTTTGAGCAATCTGCTCACGTGGTCTTCATATGTAAGTCTCGGCCTACCCTGACTCCTTCTACCCTCTACTTTCGCACAATATATATTCTTCGTCAATCGTTACTCACTCATTCGTTGGACGTGTCCAAAACAACGGACCACCCCCTTTACCAGCTTTACGCTGACACTTTCATTCAAACCTGCCATATTGCGCATCTCTATACACTCACCTGTGGGCTATTATCCACGATGACGGTCTTCCGGAGGTCTCGGCCGAGGATCGAAAGGTCCTTTACATAGTTGCCGTTGACCAGCAGGCAGTGTTCACGGAATAATCTGGAAATACAAATCATAATGTGAATGCCTCGATGGAGTAAGTGAGGTTTCGGGTACGAATAAATAATAAATATCGTTGGGACAACTCCATCTGATTCCACACTAAGCAGAGCTTGTACTATGGAAACCAGATAACTGATAAACATACTTATATATTTCTAAATACATACATATTATAGATAAATAACACCCAGACACAGAATAAACCATCGTGCGCATCGTATAAAATTTTATCCTGGGTGGGAATCGAACCCACTACCCCTTGCGTAGCAGTCGGATACACTCCCATCGCACCACATAGGCAGTCAATCCCGGGTAAGAACAAATATTTGTGTTATATGCAATGTGTTGGACGTTTTTTATCCCGAATTAAAGGTGGAAACCTTTTTCAGACTCGAGCAGGAAACGAAGCAGCGTCTCCTGACTAGCCAGGTCAGACGCTTAACCGACTAGGCTACCGAGACCCACTCGAAACCCACTTCACCCACTATCTTTTGGCCTTTAATATTCAACATTGTTGGTAGTGACTACCATCTGACTTCCCTGTCGCTTAGACAGCAGGGGCACTTGGGCTCCGAAGAACCAGGAGTGACCCGTAACACTCATGATATAGTAATTACCTGTATTTAATCCATCGGCGCGCTGGGTCCAGTAGGTTCAACAAACGGTCAGCGTACACTCTCTTGCTGGCTGTGAAGAGTATCACCTCATAGAGTCGCGATACTCGGGAGAGAAACTCGGCAAAGTGCGGTCTGGTACGGACGAATACCTGTAGACATTATAATGACAAATTTAGTATACAGCAGGAAGGGCAAGAAGTGTGCATGGATCGCAAAGCCTGGTGATCTAAGGTCTCTGACGGTCCCTTTAGGGTTACAGCGTGAAGTTAGATAGTGAAAAGCTCATAGCCCTGCTAGCTCAGTGTTTTGTAAATGCTTACTGAATAAGTGAATCCGAGAATACATTGTGGAATGCTCACAAGGTATTCTCAGATTCATGTATGACACAATTAATGAGTCTGCGGAAAGCGAAAAAATTGAGCAAGGATCATGAAGTTAGGCGACCTGTCCTCTCTATTACCCCGTCAGGGATGAAGTGTGAAGATAGTTATTGTAGTGCTGAGATTGAAAAAAATATACTCATGCACACCACAAAGTACTAACATAAATAAATGATTATTATAATAATTAAAATAAATAAATAAATATCCATCACGCCTTATCCCCGAAGGGGTGGCAGAGGCATATTATATGCCCACTTTTCACCGTGTGGATTTCTGTCCCACGTAATAGGTGGTGAGCCCATTGCCGTGTTGAAATAGACAGACGCAGGTTGTGTAGTATACTATTTATCGTAGATAAATAAATCAATATAAATAGTATGGAACGCTATACTGGGTGTAATGGACCTCAAAAATATCTCCGGGGCCCAAGATAGCTGCTTCCTACAACCAAAAAAATGTGACACCCAGGCTCAAAATCCATGTATGATTTTAGTGGCAACGGTTTATCAATCACGTCGTAACCCCGAAGGGGTGGCAGAGGTATATTAGACGCCCACTTTTCGCCGTGCGTATTTCTGTCCCACATAATGATGGTGAGCCCATTGCTGTGACGATATAGACATATATAGGTTGTGGATACCTGCTGTTTAAATTTTTCAAGCGACTCATAAGATCTTCAACTTGAATTAACGACTGCCGTGTTACTAGCAACCGGGACTAACGGCTTAACGTGCCTTCCGAAGCACGGAAAGGCTCGCAAATGTACATGCCACAAAGTGGTCTCCTATCCGTGACCAGCCATAGCGAAACTTGCTTAACGCAGTGATTGTTTACAGAACACTGAATCAGCGGGGACACAAGCCCTTTAACTTAGTTTTAGTGGCAACTGTGAATACTTTAAGAAGGAAAATAAAGAAAAGAATTAAAGACTAACTCATTCATTAACAAATAACACCATTGCTTTATTGCATTGTAGTAGCAATGCAGCTGCTGCAGTCTGCTTCGATAGGCAACCGGAGACAGTTATGGTTTGGCTTTTTCTTTAACATCATTGGCAGCTGCTGCCCTCCAAAAACCTCCAATGACCAATATCAAAACTTTCTATAGCTGAATACTCACCGTGTATCTACAATCTTGAAATAGCACAGGAAAATGGAAGCTCGCGTCTGGTAGCTCCTGCAGCGAACAGTGTACCAGTGTCTCGTCCAGATCAAGCACCTATGTTTAAATAATTTTGTTTAGTAGTTGGTTTTTAATTCATTTACAGAGTCCTCCCAACTATAACAGAAGTTGGGGTACAGTGGTGAATTTTGTCTTTTTACTACTCCTTCCCATGGTCCACCATAGTTGGGGTACGTAAGGTATATTTTATTACCTTTACAATTATATCCGAAAGTCAAAATTTGGAGGGTAGTAGAGCATGAAATTTTATTTTAAATCAATAAATAGTAGACCTACGGTCTACTGGATTTTCCAATACACACCTTCCTGGTACAACTCATAAAAATTGATTATGTGATAATCGGAATGTGGCATGCAATGGAAGTGAATAATGAAGGCATTTGTCAAATTATTTAAAATCGCATTAGATATATAAAATTTTTGCTACAGTTTGGATTGTAGTTTCTGAATTAATAAGTTATCTGAATGATTGGGCAGAAGGGAGATTGTCACTGGGGCGGTGTTAAAAAATAAATCGCTATACGTTATATCGACAATTGACTGCCCCGGTGGCGCAGTGATAGTGTAAGCGACTGTCGCGCTGAGGTCCTGGCTTCGATTCCCAGGTTGCAACAAATATTTGTGTGATCCACAAATGTTTGTTTATGAGTTTGGGTGTTTCCTATGTACAATATGAATGTATTTGTATATTTTTTTTTATCAGTTGGCAGATCCCATACCGCAAGCTTATATTAGCTTAATTTGGGCTCGTTTGACGCTGTGTAAAAAAAACGTCCCACAATATTTATTTATAATTACAATCGATTAAAAGACACAGAAAAATAAATAATGGAGTATTTGAAAGTTATAGAATTAACAAGTCTATGGGCAGCAATACACATGGCCAACTTTAGTCTGCACATGTTAGCTTAAATATAGAATGCCTCTCTAAAAGCGACAGCATGTGTTGCTCAGACTTTTAGAGAGGCAGTCTCTCTCCTATCAGGGGGCTGAGTATAATATTGACAAGCCGTAGAATAGAACCAGAATCGCTGTTTTTAGCTGTAAAAATGTTAGTAGACTATCAAAAATGCAACTAACTAGCGGCCACTGATGCGATACGTGTTAGTAGCATCCTATCGGCCGACCGATAGAAGTCTATTTGAGTACGATTGTAATAGTAGAATTGTAAAAATTGTACCGGTGGCTTTCTATTGAGCGACGATTGAAATAGCAGACTCGGTCCCAGGGATTTTTTTTCTCCGTAGTTAAGTCCCTCGATGGAGCACATATTAAAGAGTCAATTTAGTTACACATAATGAAAATTAATACTTACAAGACTGAAATCCGGACTGGTCCTAGTTTTCAAAGGCAGTGCTGGGTAACGGGCTCTCAAAGCCCCCGTTGCTACAGACTCTAAGGGAGGTAACTGGAACCAAGAAATATTTATCTTTTTTTTCTTTTTCGCTTTGTTTATCAATCACACCTTATTCTTGACTGCCTCTGTGGCGCGGTGGGAGTGCATCCGACTGCTACGCTAGAGGTCGTGGGTTCGATTCCCACCCAGGATAATACTTTGTGTGATGAGCACGATGGTTTATTCTGTGTATGGGTGTTATTTATCTATAATATGTATGTATTTAGAAATGTTATACCGAGTGGCGCCGAGGATATCACATTAATTTGAACCACCTACAGTACATGTTGTCTTCTGCGAAAATACCCCAACATGAACCAAAAATACTAATCAGTTTAGCCAGGATTCGCTTATGTTTGTTTAATTTATTTCATCATCATGTGTTTTTTAGAAAAGAACTGACCTAGGCAATACCTACATTGCCTAGGTCAGTACCTCGGACATCGACCTGACACGTTGCCGCTCTTACTAAGATATTTTTAAATAAAATTCAACCACATTTCAATGAAATAAAGTTGACAATTCTCAGTCGTTCGTTAGAGTGCGAAAAGGATAAAAAAAAATTTTTTCGGATGTCATTGATAAGATAAGTTACCATATTGTACTCAATGACATCCGAAATACCAATAATATGTGCTAACCTTTGAAAATACCGTAATGCGAAACCGGTCCGGTTTGAGTAATAAATAAATGGAACAGTACAAGTGTTTTAGTTCAAGATCGTAATTTTTAATTACTTTCTTGACCTTCTCTTTCCATATTCATTACTCGTTGTGTTTTAGAAAGCGATCACTCTTAGCGATAAGACAGTCATTGTAATCTCTAAAATTTATAGTTTTTAAAGAATATTATAATTATGTTATTAAATAATGAGTATAGGATTATCTATCTTATGCAAAAAGAACCCACATTGGGTAAAGTGAAATAAAATGAACAATGATCGCCACATACACGCAACACAAATAAAACATACCATACCAGTCAGATAAAATACAATTACTTTAAATTTGGTTTAATATTCTGCTAAAAGACTAAAAATTTAATATTAAGAGTATGTCGATACTTTTTGAACAAGGCCGCTCTAGCTCATGTCGGCCGGCTGCTTGATGTGTTTGAGTTGCTTATTACGGCTGATTTGAGTTATTCAAATTAACAACTATTTTAGTCTCATTAAAAAATTTACGATTTTAGATGAATACAATAAAAAAGATCCTACTATCAGTGAATTGATTTATGGTGTATTTGGGTGGGGCTGAAAGTGTCAGCGTTAAGCTGGAAAAGGGCGTGCTCCGTTGGTTTGGACACGTCCAACGAATGAGTGAGGAACGATTGACGAAGAATATGTATTGTTCAAAAGTAGAGGGTAGAAGGAGTCAGGGTAGGCCGAGACTTACATATGAAGACCACGTGAGCAGATTGCTCAAAAACGGAAAGGTCAAAAGTACTCGGATACCCAGACGTGCGTGTATGAAGCGATTGATGAATCTCGAAGAAGCGAAAGAAGTATGCATGGATCGCGAAGCCTGGCGATCTGTCCTCTCTGACTACCCCGTCAGGGATACAGCGTGAAGATAGATAGATAGATAGATAGTGTATTTGGGAATTTACATTTCACTTACAATAGAAAATTATATTAAGCATAAGGTAGTTGATCTTGTAACTTCCGTAGTCGCCATACCGTTATAAACACCAATTTTCACACTATTTTAGTTAAAAACATTTTGTTAGGTACTACGAATTATTACAAAATCCCAAAATACATTAATACATTCTTAGTAGCACTTCGTTGGTTTTAGTTTAAAGGTTTAAGTCAAATTATTTTTTATTTTGTAACTTAAAATCGTGTGTTTAGAAGTCATGCTCATGAAGTGAGCTACGTATGGCCGCGCCGTCCGCCGGGTTGTTTTAGGGCCGAATTCCATAACGTTTATCAACACAAGAAATACTTGAGAGTAGATTTTTTATGGCAAAATCTAGTCTCAAGCGTTGATCGAGTATTGTAGGTACTGAAAAAGTTATTAGGTACCTAGTTCAAATTTGTGACAGTGAAATTTGACGTGATTTTTATTTATTTTCTGTGTCACGATGCCGCGAGTGAATTATGTATTGTAGGTACTGAAAAAGTTATTAGGTACCTAGTTCAAATTTGTGACAGTGAAATTTGACGTGATTTTTATTTATTTTCTGTGTCACGATGCCGCGAGTGAATTATACCTACCGCCTCGGAGTTCACTGACATGATCCTCATTTACGGGGAATGTCGCCAAAATGAAGCCTTAGCGTTAAGGGCATACCGTGAGAAGTTCGGAAACAGTCGCACATGTCCTTCTGACTCCCGAATCTTTGTAAGAGCTGTGCAAAGATTGCGGGATAACCCGCACTTGGTGCCAAGGAATGCAGAGGTATGGGAAGTATTTTTATTAGAATTGATAAAGTGGCAAGTAGTCATTTAGAAAAATAAAGGTGTAGTAGGTAACTAGTTATTGTGTAAGCCGCAAGCGTTTGATCATTCAGCCGCCTTTTGTCAACATAAACACGCGTTGTTATGGCAACCGTAACGTTGCCAGTTTTCTCAATGGTGAGAGTACTTTCATTATAAATAAACAAAAACGGGATGTTCTAACTTTCGACTATTTTTATTCTATTTATGGTATTCTAAATATGCATTTTTATTTATTTCTCAAAAATATTATTCTATGGATATGTCAAAATTTTTTAATTATATCAGGGAGTGTTATCAGGCATTTCAGTTAATGTGATAAAAAAGGAACCGCCCGGTATATGGTATGTTTATCAGTTATCTGGTTACCATAGTACAAGCTCTGCTTAGTTTGGAATCAGATGGCGTTGTGTGAGTTGTCCCAACAATATTTATTTATTTATTTAGGGGTGGCAGAAGCATATTATTGACAGCCCCTGTGACCCGGTGGGAGTGTATCCGACTGCTACGCAAAAGGTAGTAGGTTCGACTCCCACCCAGGATAAAATTTTGTGTGATAAGCATGATGGTTTATTCTGTGTCTGGGTGGTATTTATCTATAATATGTATGTATTTAGAAATATATAAGTATGTTTATCAGCTATCTGGTTACAATAATTCTGCTTAGTTTGGAATCAGATGGTGTTGTGTGAGTTGTCCCAACGATATTTTTTTATATTTATTATACGCCCAAATACCACCGATGTATTTCTGACCCATGTTGCATGAGTGCATTGTCGTGTTGAAATATACAGATGCAGGTTATGGCTACCTGCTGTTAAAAATTTACAAGCCGCCCATAAGGCCTTCCTTTTAACAGATTAATTATCAATTCCATTATGAGTATAAAAATAACTTGGTAGGCAACCATCTTACTAACAATATAAATGTGAAAGTTTGCAAGAATGTATGGATGTAGGTTTTGTTGCTTTTTATCGCAAAAACTACTGAATGGATATTGATGAAACTTTACAATAATATAGCTATTTTAATATTAATAATACAACTACTTTTTATCCCGGGAACAAGTTCCTGTGGGAAACCGAAACGGGAAAGCTTCATTACGAGGGCGTAGCTGCTGGTATCAACTATTATAATTATAATAAGATTTAAAATATTTAATAAATAAAATTTAAAAATGAAAAACACCCCCGACTTAAACCTCAGTTCCCTTTAAAAAGTAAAAATGAACATATTATTGTGTAATGTGCACGTTCATTCATTTGAGACCCCACTTAAGTACATTTTGCACACATTTGGTAACCCTTCCCCACTTTCACCCCCACAACTTTATTACGGATCAACCAATTTTTATCAAACATGTCTAAAAACACTCGCACGTAAGTCACGTTAAATACAAAAAATAAATAAATTGAAATCGCTTCATTTGTTGCGTCGGGGGTTAAAAATAACTAGCTAATAAGTTTATAAGTAACCATTAACAATAATTTCTCTTACTTGTTTGATAAATAAGTAGGGGTCAAAGGCGTCAACCCAAGATGATATCTGCTCACAGTCCACTCGATTGCTACAAGATGATATCACATCGGCAGCTTCTTCCTGCAGACAATCATCGCACTTCATGAATAATTGTAATGCATTAAACAGTAATGGGTCTGACAAACGTTTTTTTTACTTTAAATGTCTATTAAATCTACAAAAAAAATACGAAAGAAACAGTGTACATTTTTTTAAATTTTAAGATCTATACACACAAGCAATACAACAGTCGCGCTCTCGCTCGCACCCGAACGCCGCGCCGCACCTTGTCGCAGTCTGTGCGAGGCTGTGACGTCATAACGGGTAACTAATACTTCTCGTTGTAATAACTTCAAAAATAGTGCATGTATTGAAGTGAAATAAAAACTAATGTATTGTACATGAGCTACGCTTCAATTGTAGCTGTAATATTTTGAATCTTTTGTGTTCTCCATTGTAACGCATAAAACAGTAATTAAGCATAAACTAATTTATCTGTCACGCCTTCATCCCCGAAGGGGTGGTAGAGACATACTGTACGCCCACTTTTAACCGTATGCATTTCTATCCCATAAAACAGGTGGTGAGCCTATCGACGTGCCTCAAAAGTCACTCTTGTCTGCCTGTCTGTTACGCTTTCACGCCTACACTACTGAACCTATTTAAATGAAAATTGGTATAGAGATATATAGTCTAGAGCTGGGGAAAGAACATAATATGCTGCTATTTATTTAGGGAACTAGTTCCTGTGGTAAATGTCAAAGTTTTTAGGGATGTTTGATGCATAAGAACTATAAAATGAGTTTTAATATTTTATATACTACTCGGGACTTTACGCGAAACGGCTGAATACATTGGTAAGGGCCGAGAGTAGGCATGAAGTTACTTTAGTGTGTAACTACCCTCTATTTATATTATAATACAGGATAAGGCCCAATTGAGTTTTAATGAAACATTACAATTATAGAGCTAATACATCAGAATAGGACATAGGCTACTTTTTATCCCGGGAATTAGTTCTTGTGGGAAACAAGAACGGGAAAACTTCATCCACTAAATATTACCTCAGCATCTGCCGGTGACTGCTCGTTGTGACACACCAGGGAAGACTCGTCTGATGCTATATCCGCACCATTCTGTTAAAAGAAAGAAGTTCTTACATATAAGGTTATGTTAGATACTGCCCGCAAGAAGTATTTTTTAGTTTTACACAGCGCCATCTAAACCAAAGTAAACTAATATAAGCTTATAGTATGGGATCTAGACAACTAATTGGAAAAAAGTAAGAATTTAATTTTCAAAGCATAGTTTATAACTCGTCCACAAAACCATTTTATCCTCGACATTACTATCAGCTAAAAGTGCTAAAATTCTCAGATAAAAATAGTTCATTTTGTGCACTTGTTGTAAAATCTCCTATTATTGCCTAAAACACAAGATTTTTACAAATAAGTTTTACTATTAACAATAGGCTAGACCGTCTGTCTGTCAAGACCCTTTTACTCGGGAAATCGCGAAAATATCGAGGTAAAATTAAAACTACATACACAAGTCAATGGTCCCTTGAAGCTGTGAAAAAATCAAACTCCTCAGTTAACGCAAAAAATGTTACCGCCATTTATAATGTAAAAAGTTTATACGGAACCCTGGGTGACTCACACTTCACTGGTTTTTATACTATGAAGAAGTTTCTATGGGATATGGATATGGGAATACAATATTATCTAGTTAATGACTTTCGGCGGGAAGAGTGACAAGTGCGGACGCTTGCTGTATATTAGTTTCTAAAACTAGTGCATTTATCTTGTTTTATGTGCGGGAGTGCTCGTTTCTTGGACATAAAAGTTGTGTTAACGTGCTGTAGTGATAGACAATGACATATAAGCAGTGAAATGCTATTTTCTACCTTGCAGCCTAAAGTCTACTGAAAACCTCAGTATAAGAACCACCATTATACTGAGGGCAAGGACCAGGACCTAAGACTGAGGACTCGACATCGACAAAGACTGGACAGGACTAAATTAGAAGATAAGATAGAAGAAATATGATACAAAAAATAAGATTTGGCTAAAAAGTCTTCGTAACCAGGCCATAAAATAATTATAATAAATTATTATCTAGTTAATGAGCTACTTACCCATCCAGCTGCTTCAGCTGCTAAACTCTGACTGATCTCAGCTAAGAAGCCCGAACTAGGGCTTCGAGCTGATAGCGCTTCAAGACTCTCGATTGCGGTACCTTGAGTGTCGCATGTCGACGAAATCTCACACTCAGAGTCTCGCACATAACCATCCTGCTCTAGCATGGTTACGAAATCAGGCTGTAAGAAAGAGATGCAAAATTAATAAAATAATCAAAAGGAACCACCATTGAGATACCACAATTGTGAAAATGCAATAATTAAGTCCAGAATTTATCAATTTTTCACATTTATAAACGTAATACACGCATCTATTTATTATTTATCCCTACCTAGATTTTTTTATTGGAATCCTGGAGAACTACCCAATACACGCATGTTAAAAATTAATGATTGAAAATAATATTTTACCTGTACATATTTTTCTCCATTCGCTAAAAAGTCAGCACAATTATCCAAATCATCTGTAGTAGAAGTCGGTTGGTACATCTCTAAATCATTACTCGACTTTCGTCTTTTTGTCAATCGTTTATCAATAGAGTTATTTCTGGAAGTTTTCGCATCAGCTTTCTCCGTAGTCATCACCCTAGCTGCTTTATCAGCTAAGAAATTGATGTCATCATCTGTTGTGGGCATTTCTTCGGTGATCAACTGAGCACACTCTGCGATAGCCATGAAATCGTTTAAACAATCGTTTGGCAAACATAATTCTGACGATTCGACTTGAGCGTCAGAATCAGATTCCTCGGAGTTTTGCGCTGGAAAATCTACAAATGTCGTAGTGTGTGCTTCGTACATTGTAATATCATTCTCGTCTGTGTAACAATTACTATCAGGCACAACTGGACCTTTCTTAGCTTTCTTCTTAGGACTTTCATTAGATGAACTGACAGAAGTTTTATTTATTTTGGGTGTTATCAAACCGATTTGACGGACTTTCCGTATCGGTGAGCTGTTTAGAGAAGCAGCTTTATCAGTTTTGTCCATACGACGAGTTTTACGTGGCGAACTCATAGCTGAAGATATAACTTCGGCCTTCTTTAGTTCTCTGTTCAGAGAACTGTGTCTGAGTTGAACGGATTTCGTTGTACGGACCTCTTTAGTTTTAGATGTAGTTGAGATCTTATCGTTTTGGGGTTTTTTAACTATGGATGATGTTACAGCATCTTGGTTTGTGTTTCTAACAACTGTTTGGAAGACCGGTTTTTTTGTGCGGTTGTCATCTTTGTGCTTTGTTTTCTTGTGCATTGAATCTACAGGTTTTTCCATGCTGAATCTAGTTCTAATGCGACTTTTCAATTTCTGTGAACGTGTGATGCAAAACGGCGTGTCTGATACACCATTGTTTTTCTCCCTACTCAAAACTGGTTTCCAGGTTACTGGTTTGGATAAAGTTTTGAGTGACTGAATAGTTTTTAGTTTGGTGACTTTTGAACTCCTCTTGCTTGAGAGCGGCCGCTCCCTCTTTCTACTTCTTAACCGCATCGCAAGAATAGAAGGTAACTTAACCTGTAATAAACAAGTTGATGAGAATAAAGAGGAAAACTAATATGCAGAGGTTTAGAGGATGAAGGAATGCATTTGAATTAAAAGCTATCTATATAATTAACTAGGTGAACCCCACGGCTTCGCCCGTGACATAATTCGAACACCCGTCGCACCCATTTATTCCCGTCGATTATAACTTTAAAAAAAAGTATGAATGAAAATTTTCCCAGTTCTTGACATTTATGATCACTGCTCCGCTGTCGTCCATGATGATATAAAGCATATAACCTTCCTCGATAAATGGACTATCCAACACAAAAATATTTTTTCAAACTCGACCATTGGCCCAAGATTAGTGCGTTCAACCAAACAAAACAAACTCTTCAGCATTATATTTTAGTATAGATTTGCAATTGCAACAGCCTGCTCACTCTAGAGTTGTCTGGTTTACATGGACTGGCAGATTACACACAAATATATATCAACTTTCCGAACCCGCCATTTTAGAGCCTCGGCGGCATCAGGAGATTCTCTTGGTTTTGTTAGGTTATATCACTTTCAATATGAGGGTAGAAGAATTTTATTAGACTTAAATTTTATCGAAGGAAATCCTGCTACATACAACATAAATTTTTGATTGACCAATTTCCAACAGAGTTAACTCAAAGAGAAGTTAAGATGTGGGAGGTGGCCGACAACCGATGTCCAAGAAAAAAAATCGTAATAATCGATAATTGTAAGTCATAGCCCTCGGTTATCTAAAAAGCGTTTACTCTCATGATCAGTTGCCCATGCATTACTTAGAGACACAATAAATATTGTCTGGACGGGAGGTCTTTAACTCTAGTCTAGCTTTTATAGTTTCTTTGAAGTTTGGTCTGCCTACTTTTGAGCATGTTGACTCTGCAGGAGCTTTAGCATACGAATACTCCACGACTCTTGATTTTGTTTCGATGCTGGTAGGCACAGGTTTGTCGTCCACTCAACAGACTGATATTGAGCCCAAGTGACAGAATGTTACCATTATAATAATAATAATAATATTACCCCTCGAGGCCAGTCGTTAACTTTTATAGGATTAACGCAACCCTAAGATAGTAGATTCGCTTTTTGATTTATCCACTTTCTGATACCAACAAAAAATGTATCAGTAAGTTATTGTAAAGCTCACATCCGCAGGGCAGCTTGTGGCGAGCTGAATGTGCGTGGCTACACATCGGTCCCGATTCCTCAGTTTTGTTGCCCTTCTGCACCGGTTAGGATTAAATGGCCTAACGGGAGAGCAGTGAGAGTGCTACTCCCGGGAGTGCAGCAAATCTCAACTCTGGCTTGCCTTAATTGGCCGGTCAGAGGGAGGGCGCCAGAGCGATATGCTCGGGGGTGGAAGTGTCATTTTCAAGGGCATAACTACGGGGAAGCCCGCTCCGGGCCTGTCCCGCGAAGGTGAAACCGGCGCCGCACCGCTCGACACCCCAAGCCGCTCACACCGGTGTTGCCCCCTGTCGCCTTACAGGCTTATCATGCCTATGGTGATTGTATAGGGGGCCCATCTAGTGAGTTGGCAAGTCACCGTCTGCCAGTAGTTTAATAATAATATATTAAAATGGCAGACGCCGTTTTCATCAATAGCTTAATTCATCCGATCCATTTAACCCCCAACCCAATAGCCCATTTCATAGTAAGCACATTTTACAATAGTTTAACTCCCATTGGAGGTGATCCATTACCATTCTTCTACATAAGGCGGGCGTGGACTATCTGCAGTGGGGGTCCCATTCCCTATTAGATTAAAATTCTCAAAGGGCCTCTGCGTGTTGGCCCTATGTCCCCATGTAAGCCTATCAAAAGTCCGGGTATCTTCATGAGAAAAAAAAAGAAGATACCCGTGTAAAGAAGAGACATAATAATATATTTACTGACAGAAAATATACATGGTTAACATAACGATTTAAAAATGACAGTATAATACTAACATCAAATATTCTATGTTAACAACCTTCATAAACTCTGCCTCTTACACCACCATTGCTCCTAATATGACATTTATCTGATGTAGGGTATTTTAGTATTTTTTTGGGATCGCGGCAAAATCAATCTTTCTCTTGATTGTAGTAAAAGAACTCGATTGTTAGCTGTCTATTAGTATAGTATTCAAGCATGTTACCTTAATAACATAGATTACCTGAGATGACCTATATCGACATCACCTAGGGCAGGGTAGGCGAACCAATGGCACACGTGCCATTGATGGCACGCGACACAATATTTTGGGCACGTCGCCGATCATAAAACATGTGTAAAAAATGTGTTTAGTATTTTATGACAATCGAACGCGAGTGATCCTACGCTACGGAGTGTTCGGTGCGCGGGGTGTGGGCGGCGCGGTGGCAGGCAGGAAGCGCTGCGCGGCGCTCGTTTGTTTTTATAGGTCGTGGGTTTCAATTGCGAATGACGCATTGTTTGCTTACGCATGAAGTAATAGTGAGTTTTGTTGACATAATTGTATTTTAAAATTTATACGAGTGATTTTTATGATTTTAAACTAATATTTAATATGGCCAGTTCAGCAAAAAAACAAAAAGTGCAAGATAGTAAGTGTATCAGAGAATTTCAAACTTGGTGGACTGAGAAATACGGCATGATTAGTAAAGGTGACAAAGCGGTGTGTGTTTTATGTTCTGGAACAGTGGTATGTAGAACATCGTCTGTTAAACGACATTTTGAAACAAATCACAAATCTGTTAGTCAAAAAAGCGAAGCAGAGCAAAAAGAATTAATTGCAAGTGCATTGAATGACAGAAATAAACAGTCAACATCTATGATTAAATTTGTTGGCAAAAATTGTCATACGAGCGCGGCAAGTTACGCAGCTGCAAATGTCATTGCTCGGCATAGTAAACCTTTTCAAGAGGGAGAGTTTTTGAAGGAAGCCTGGTTAGCATGCGCGCCCTCCCTTTTTGATGATTTCGATAATAAAGATAAGATAATTCAGCGCATCAAAGACACTCCTCTATCGAGAAACACAATAAAAGAAAGAATCTTAAAACTGGCCGAAAATATAACAGATCAACAAAAAATTGACATTAACGATGCTTCTTTTATATCGCTATGTCTTGACGAAAGCACTGACGTCACTAAATCTGCACGTTTAGCTGTTTTTGCTCGGTATTGCGTAGGAAACGTCATTAAGGAAGAATTAATTGCGATAAAATCGTTGCTAACAACTACAAAGGGAACAGATATTAGTACGGCAGTTAAAAATTCGCTTGCTGAAAAAGAAATTGATATAAAAAAAATTGTTTCTGTAACAACTGATGGTGCTCCAAGTATGGTGGGTAAAAAAAATGGTTTCATAAGTTTATTTCAAACAGACGTAGGACATTCAATTCTTGATTTCCACTGCATCATTCACCAACAAGCTTTGTGTGCTAAGAGTGGTTTAATATCCCTTGATAATATAATGGCGGTAGTTACAAAAATAGTCAACCTCATCTCGTCACAGGCTTTAAACAAGCGAAAGTTCGATGCTTTGTTGGATGAAGTCAACTCGGTGTATAATGGCTTACTGATGTATAATAATGTTCGCTGGTTGAGTCGCGGGAATGTACTTGAAAGATTTGTTGATTGCTTGGAAGAAATCAGACTATTTTTGCGAAATGAGGGAAAAATTGAACAATACCCACAGTTGTTGGACGTTATGTGGCTTTCAAAATTGATGTTTTTTACATACATATGCCAACATTTAAATACACTAAACGGAAAGCTTCAAGGGACAAACAAAACAATTATTGTCATGATCGATCTCATTCGCGCTTTTGAGGCTAAACTGCAAGTTTTCAAGAACGATATTATCACAAGAAACTGCAAGTATTTTCCAAACTTGAAAAAATATATCAATGATTTTGATATTCACGAGACAGCAGACAGAGAAAAATTTACTGAAGAATTTATTTCTGCGATTGATTCTTTAATCAAGGAATTTTCAGAGAGATTTTCTCAGTTCAAAGAATTGTCGGAAATACTCAAGTTTATTATGTACCCAGATGTGACGTCATTTCATAAACTGAACTTTTCTCAATTCGATTGGTTGGAAATTGAAGAATTTGAAATGCAGCTAATTGATTTCCAATCTAGTTCAATATGGATTCAAAAATTTATTGAAACAAGGAAAGAGTTGGAATTAATTGAAACTGAAAGATTGACGAGTAATTTAAGTAAAAATGCTAATAACAAAATTCTGGAAACATGGAATGCGTTACCAGACACATTTAACTGTTTGAAGAAGCTGGCTCATGCTATTTTAACAATGTTTTCATCTACCTATGCCTGCGAGTCATTATTTTCAGAGATGAATAACATTAAAAACTCGGTTAGAAACCGTTTGACAGATGAATCCAGTTCAGCATGCATTTTGCTAAAAATAACATCTTACAATCCTAACATAAATTATTTGTCATCTAACCTGCAGCAACAGAAGTTCAACTAATTTTACAGTAATTTAATTTATGCGTGTAATAAAAACATTCCAAAATGTACCTTTTTTGTTTACTTTATTTAATAAAGAGTTCTTTTCAGAGAGATTTTCTCAGTTCAAAGAATTGTCGGAAATACTCAAGTTTATTATGTACCCAGATGTGACGTCATTTCATAAACTGAACTTTTCTCAATTCGATTGGTTGGAAATTGAAGAATTTGAAATGCAGCTAATTGATTTCCAATCTAGTTCAATATGGATTCAAAAATTTATTGAAACAAGGAAAGAGTTGGAATTAATTGAAACTGAAAGATTGACGAGTAATTTAAGTAAAAATGCTAATAACAAAATTCTGGAAACATGGAATGCGTTACCAGACACATTTAACTGTTTGAAGAAGCTGGCTCATGCTATTTTAACAATGTTTTCATCTACCTATGCCTGCGAGTCATTATTTTCAGAGATGAATAACATTAAAAACTCGGTTAGAAACCGTTTGACAGATGAATCCAGTTCAGCATGCATTTTGCTAAAAATAACATCTTACAATCCTAACATAAATTATTTGTCATCTAACCTGCAGCAACAGAAGTCACACTAATTTTACAGTAATTTAATTTATGCGTGTAATAAAAACATTCCAAAATGTACCTTTTTTGTTTACTTTATTTAATAAAGAGTTCTGATAGTATTTATTATTATTATTTTCCAAATAATCAGAAAGTCAAAATTATTTGATGGCACGTCAATGACCCCATTAAACATTCTTTAGAAAAAATGGCACGTTGATGCACAAAGGTTCGCCTACCCTGACCTAGGGCATAAACCGTAATTCAGATTACGAGGTTCGGACCGTAGTTGGTAACGCGAAACTCTTTCGTTTCCCTTTGGGATAAACTGTTACTCTGTTTAGTGTGCTATTGGATAAACATGAGCAACCTTCATAGATGCTCAGGTATACGGATGACAGAAGATATGAAGCTAAATGTGGCAGATAGAATAGTGGACTTGCAGCTCCATGAGCATCATAGTCGTCCACATTTGGAATAACTTTTGTACAACAAACTGTGTTGCGAAAATACGTGTGACGTCACGCGGAAAAACTGCAGGCATTCCATTATCTGTGCAATCATCATGTGCACCTTTATTCATACCGTAGCCAAGCCTACCTCGGCCATGACCAGATGATAAATAATAAAACAATAACTCGTGACCGTAAGGCTGGCCTCTGTTTCACTTAGAGAATAAGCATTGCCAAACAACATTTCAATGTGATTAGCATTGCCAGTTGAATTTCAGTAGGGAAGAATTCTTCAACACCTAAGTAAGGTTTTAACAGTCTTGTACAATGTCCCCCCCTTTCTTTTTTTGGAAATATTTCCATTTTATATTATTAGTATGTATAGTTGTAGTATATGGACTGGCCATATGATGAGATCCAAAACCAAGAAATGGACGAACAATATAACAGAATGGTACCCAAGAGACGGTAAACGAAGAAGAGGTAGACAGATAAGGAGATGGAAAGTCGACCTACCCAAAGGATGGAGAAGAATAGCTAAAAATAGAGCTGATTGGAAAAGTATGGAGGAGACCTATGTCAAGGGACAGCCTGACCAAATAGCGGTGGACGATGTCACACATCGGTATCACCGAATGAAACAATAAAATATATAAGATAGGTTACATGTAAATAGTTATAAGTGTCAGTGAATAAAGGTTATTATTATTATGTCTCTTCTTTTTACACGGGTATCTTCTTTTTTTTCTCATACAGATACCCGGACTTTTGGTAGGCTTACATGGGGACATAGGTCCAACACGCACCTCACGGGTGTAAGGGGCCCCACCAAGATCTTCGGGGCCCAAGTCAACCTCCCGTGCTAGTGCGTGCACCTGATGATTAACGGACGAGGCTCTGGCGCTGGCTTTCCCCTCAGGGGTTGGGAGGTCTGAGGGCGTCGCTCCCATAAAAGCCACCCGCCGAAACAAAAATGGAAAAGTACAATAGGAAAGCTGCCCGGGGGGTAGGGCGCCGCCGCAAAACGGCGCGCAGGAGCCCCAACCGACTCCTGTGGCAAGTGGGCTAGGGCTGCCGTGTGTCGGGCCAGCACGGCTAAAGAAGTTAGCCCCAACCCGTATCCGCTTCGCATCGTGGAACATTGGCACGCTGACTGGGCGTACGGTTGTTGGCCGAAGTACTCTCCAGGCGGATGGTGGACGTGGCGTTCCTGCAGGAGACTCGGTGGAAGGGCAACAGAGCCCGGCCTCTGCAGAAAGGCTACAAGCTGTACTACACGGGTGCGCCTGGTGGGGAGAACGGGGTGGCCGTGGTGCTCTCCGAAGGGCTGCAGAGCGGCATCTTGGAGGTGAAACGTTGTAGCGACCGGCTTATGATCGTGAGGGTGCTTATCGATGGGATTATTACCCAACTGATAAGTGCCTACGCGCCACAGGCCGGTTGTAGCGACACCGATAAGATGTCGTTTTGGGGCCAACTCGAGGGAGTGCGTCGGGGCATTCCGTTGTCACAGGGAATCGGTTTTGGGCGGCGACCTAAACGGTCATGCGGGTGAGAGGTGTGAGGAGTTTGAGCGTGTCCATGGTGGTTTTGGATACGGCACCCGCGACGCTGAAGGAGATACTATCCTCAGAACGTTGCGGCTGCCGATCTGGCCATTGTGAACACGTATTTCAAAAAGAAATCCGAACATCTCATCACCTACAAGAGCGGGAGGCGTACAACTTAGATCGATTTCCTACTCACTAGGCGACACAGCATCGGCAATGTGGCCAACTAGCGAAGGTCATACCCGGAGAGAGTCTTACTGCACAACACCGTCTCCTTGTCATGGACCTCTGCGTGAAGCCCAAAGGCAAACGCATCGAGCGATGCCAGCGACGCATCAGATGGTGGCTGCTTGATGAAACTAGGTCCCAGGAGTTCGTCTCAGCTGTCGGTGACAAGTGCACCGACACTGAAGGCGGGCCAGTTCGAGATTACTGGGACAAAGTTCAGGCGGCCATCCTTGGAGTGGCGAAGGTGGTGCTCGGTGAGTCTAAGGGTGGATGCAAATGTGACAAAGAAACTTGGTGGTGGGACGACGCAGTCCAGAGGGAGACTAGGGAGAAGAAAGCCCTCTTTAAAAAGTGGCAAGCGACCGGATTTCCCGAAGACCGCGACGCGTACAGGGCTGCCAAGCGCGCCGCAAAGAGAGCTGTAGCCAGAGCCAGACGAGACCACTTACAACCTCTGTATGATAAGCTGGAATCGTCTGAGGGGCAGAAGCTCATCTATAAGCTGGCGCGCTCCAGGGTCAAAGCGGCACAGGATATATCCAAGTGTCGCTGTGTAAAAGACCCTGAGGGCAACCTGTTAAGCGAAGACCTCGCGGTAAAGGAGAGATGGCGCTCGTACTTCCACGAGCTGCTTAATAAACAGCACAAAGAGGTGCAGCCTCCGGACCTCCCTCCGAATCAGGGACTAGTGCCACCGGTAACGCCTGGAGAAGTTCTGACTGCGCTTCGCCGCATGAAGAATCGGAAAGCTGTCGGACCTGATGGAGTCCCCATCGAAGCCTGCAAGGCGATGGGTCCTCGCGGTGTGGGCATCTTAGTAAACCTTTTTAACCGCATACTCCTCAGCGGGCAGATCCCATACCAATGGAGACTGAGTATTATTACTCCAGTCTTCAAAGATAAGGGATCAGTGCAGGAGTGCGGGAGCTACCGCGGTATTAAGGTGATGTCCCACACCATGAAGATCTTTGAGAGGATTATAGACTCTCGGATCCGGCAGGAGTGTACTCTCTCGGGGTGTCAATATGGGTTTCGCCCTGGTCATGGGACCACGGACCCTGTTTTTGCCCTGAGGGTTGTCGCAGAGAAATACAGGTCGAAGAACACGCCTCTGCACTGTTTGTTTCTAGACATGCAGAAGGCCTTCGACTGTGTTCCTCGTGCGATGATCTAGTGGGCACTGCGGTCCAAAGGGTTTCCAGAGGTCTATATTGACACTATCCGGGACATGTACTGTGACTCCGATTCAATGGTTCGGACTGCTGTTGGCGACACGAAACCCATCCCCATTACCGTCGGTGTACACCAGGGTTCGGTCCTTAGTCCGCTTCTGTTCAGTGTAATATTAGACGAATTGTCGGACAGCATCAGGAACTCGCATGAGCAGCCTCCATATAATATAAGATTCCCGGTAAGAGGGGAAGACCCAAGAAGTGCTGGCTTGACGTCGTAAGGGATGACATGCGTGTCAATGGTCTCACTACAGGGGATGCCGACGACCGTGCGAAGTGGAGGAGAAAATGTAGGAAAGCGGACCCCGGGCGTCGCGAGACGCAACTGGGACATACGCTCGGATGATGATGATAGGTCCAACACGCAGAGGCCCTTTGAGAATTTTAATCTAATAGGGAATGGGACCCCCACTGCAGATAGTCCACGCCCGCCTTATGTACAAGAACGGTAATGGACCACCTCCAATGAGAGTTAAACTATTGCACAATATGCTAACTACTAAATGGGCTATTGAGTTGAAGGTTAAATGGAGTATGTAACTAAAACTATGGTTGAAGACTGCGTCTGCCATTTTAATATATTATTATCAAAATACTGGCAGACGGTGACTTGCCAACTCACTAGATGGGCCCCCTGTACAATCGCCATAGGCATGATAAGCCTGTAAGGCGACAGAGGGCAACACCGGTGTGAGCGGCTTGGGGTGTCGAGCGGTGCGGCGCCGGTTTCACCTTCCCGGGACAGGCCCGGAGAGGGCCCGTAGTTATGCCCTTGAAAATGACACTTCCACCCCCGAGCATATAGCTCTGGCTCCCTCCCTCTGACCGGCCAATTAAGGCAAGCCATTTGAGATTTGCTGCACTCCCGGGAGTAGCACTCTCACTGCTCTCCCGTTAGGCCATTAAATCCTAACCGGTGCAGAAGGGCAACAATCGGAATCGGGACCGATGTGTAGCCACACACATTCAGCTCGCCACAAGCTGCCCTGCCGATATGAGCTTTTCAAAAACTTTCTGATACATTTTTTTGTTGATATCAGAAAGTGGATGACTCAAAAAGCGAATCTAACTATGCCCTCATAGGGTTGCGTTAATCCTATAAAAGATAACGACTGTCCTCGAGGGTTATTATGTAAAATGTTCATATACTAAGATGGCTATTTTTCGAAGTTCCTTTCTTTTTTTCTCTTTTTTATTATTATTATTATTATTAATATATGTATAGTTGTAAAGTCTTGCTTTATTGTTTCAATAATTATATCGAAAATTATTTAATTATTAAATTAAAATGAAATGAAACAAATAATCCACAATAACTTTCATGTTCTTTATTTAAATATCAAATTGTAACGTTTTAAAACGTCACATTGAAGTGTCATTGTTAGTCTTGAGATTTAGAGAGAGAGGAGAGTAGATTGTTGACTCTTTCTAACTACTTGTCATCGAATTTATATAATTTGCGTTTTGAGTAGGCAGAATGTTTTTGAATGTCTTAGCCTGTTCTTAGAACGAATGAATTAAAATAGTTCTGTCAATTGGTCTATGTCTTTTGACAGTGGTGACGGAACGTAATTCGCCTATTTACGGTCGACGAAGAAAAATGTCGGTCGTAAATATATTTTTAAACTTCGCTAAAAAGAAGTAATCTTTTATAAATTGTATATGGAAGTTCACGCCTGTGACTTCTTATCAATGTTTATACCAAAATAACTATGTATTTCGGTAAGATCTTTGGATTTTTGGAACCACATTTATAACCTCAATGACATGGTGTGTTTAACGAAGGATTATTCGCTTGTTTACAGCTAATTACGAAGTTTACGAAGCTTGGAGAGGCGTTAAAGGAATATTTGCCTGCTCTTCAAGATTTATGGGTTTTCTTTAAAAAAGTGGTAAGTTCTCTTTATGTATTCGAATCACGAACAAATATCCAATTGTTTTTCCAAATCTAATGGAACTAATTCTTTCCTTTGCAGCTGAAAATGCACTTTTTTTTTATATATTAATTCTATTGTTGGATAAAATTTGCCATGGATGCTGACCATGTGGTTACGGGCTCGTCATTCTAGTGGAGACGACACCTGTCGCGGTCTGCAGATGTGATTTCGAATCCCGTGGTAATGTAACTGCCTTCAGGTACTTAGTTTGAATTATTTTTGTGTAGATTAATCTAATAATGATGCACGACTGACTTGATTAGGCCCATGTAATGACTCAATGATTTGGCTCATGTTTTGAATCATGTTACGATATATATTTTGACCCCTAAGCTAGCATTAAGCTGGATCTCAATAGTTAATCTTTAGCTTACTAAATCACTTGAATAGGTTATACCATTAGTGATAAGGTATATAATGTGTATTCAATCAATTCGCCTATAAAAATATAGAAACTTTCTTCTAGAGATGTATTCTATTATTTTTGGTTCCTGCTCATATGATTAGAGGCTCAATCTCTATCGCTGATATCCGTGTGCATAAAGTTGGTAGAACTTATCCTCCTGGCGCCTGAAACGAGTTATATCTTGTGTTTGTTAGTTCATGTCTCCATAATAAGACAATTGTAACATTTTTTAAATATTACAAAATGGATTTTCGAGTCACTACACAAAATACTGGGTACATTATCTGGATGAGGAGGGGGTATTCAAATTTATAATATTGATACTGAAACAGAAGTTCCAGGCAGAAAAAGTCTATTTTTATAGACTTTTTTTGTTGAAATAAAACAAAACAATATTATTTAATTTTATTTTACATGCTAAATAAGTTTAATCAGCGGCAATGACCAGTTCTTGGCAAAAAGCCCAGGTGAAGATAAAATATAAACTCTGGGACTTGAAACCCTCAAAAAAATTAAATGAGTCATTTTTGAAGTGAAAACTTCTTTAGCGGCGTTGGGTATAAAATCTTAAACTCGCGTCAGGGTCACGTGTCCTGATCGAAAAAGCGTAAGATTTTTTATGCGTAAGACATCATCATCATCTTTACGTCGATCCCGGTCAATTTTTTAAAGGAAAAACTTCTTTTAGCGCGGTACGCATATTTTTAGATGAGATAAAATCTCTGGACTCGCGACCATAATCATCATCATCATCAAACGTTGATTCCGGTCATCTACAGGTCTTATTAAATAATGCTGTGTAATCAATTAGGACTCTTTCAGTGTAGAATTATTTTTTATCATCATCATCTTTACGTCGATCCCGGTCAATTTTTGAAGGAAAAACTTCTTTTAGCGCGGTACGCATATTTTTAGATGAGATAATTTATCATCATCATCTTTACGTCGATCCCGGTCAATTTTTGAAGGAAAAACTTCTTTTAGCGCGGTACGCATATTTTTAGATGAGATAAAATCTCTGGACTCGCGACCATAATCATCATCATCATCTAACGTTGATTCCGGTCATCTACAGGTCTTATTAAATAATACTGTGTAATCAATTAGGACTCTTTCAGTGTAGAATTATTTTTTATCATCATCATCTTTACGTCGATCCCAGTCAATTTTTGAAGGAAAAACTTCTTTTAGCGCGGTACGCATATTTTTAGATGAGATAAAATGGCTGGACTCGCGACCATAATCATCATCATCATCTAACGTTGATTCCGGTCATCTACAGGTCTTATTAAATAATGCTGTGTAATCAATTAGGACTCTTTCAGTGTAGAATTATTTTTTATCATCATCATCTTTACGTCGATCCCGGTCAATTTTTGAAGGAAAAACTTCTTTTAGCGCGGTACGCATATTTTTAGATGAGATAAAATCTCTGGACTCGCGACCAGAATCATCACCATCATCAAACGTTAATTCCGGTCATCTACAGGTCTTATTAAATAATGCTGTGTAATCAATTAGGACTCTTTCAGTGTAGAATTATTTTTTATCATTATCATCTTTACGTCGATCCCGGTCAATTTTTGAAGGAAAAACTTCTTTTAGCGCGGTACGAATATTTTTAGATGAGATAAAATATCTGGACTCGCTACCATAATCATCATCATCATCTAACGTTGATTCCGGTCATCTACAGGTCTTATTAAATAATGCTGTGTAATCAATTAGGACTCTTTCAGTGTAGATTTATTTTTCATCATCATCATCTTTACGTCGATCCCGGTCAATTTTTGAAGGAAAAACTTCTTTTAGCGCGGTACGCAATTTTTTAGATGAGATAAATTTGGACTCGCTACTCCCCGTTACGATACGCAGCTATAGTGTGTGCATATATGCATGTTCCAACGCGACTAGATAAATAAATTATTAATAAATTGAGTTTTTTAAGTGAAAACGCCTCTTAGTGTGGTACACATATTTTTAGAGGAGATAAAATCTCTGGATTTGCGACTATAATCATCATCATCATCTAATGTTGAACCCGGTCATCTACAGGTCTTATTAAATAATATTGTGTAATCAATTAAGACTCTTTCAGAGTAGAATTTTTTTTTCATCATCATCATTAACGTCCATCCCGGTCAATTTTTGAAGTGAATATTCTTTTAGCGCGGTACGCTTACTTTTAGATGAGATAAAATCTCTGGACTCGCGACCATTATCATCATCATCATCTAACGTTGATTCCGGTCATCTACAGGTCTTATTAAATAATGCTGTGTAATCAATTAGGAGTCTTTCAGTGTAGATTTATTTTTCATCATCATCATCATTAACGTCGATTCCGGTCAATTTTTGAAGGAAAAACTTCTTTTAGCGCGGTACGCAATTTTTTAGATGAGATAAATCTCTGGACTCACTACACCCCGTTACGATATGCAGCTATAGTGTGTGCATATATGCATGTACCAACGCGTCTAGGTAAATAAATTATTAATAAATTGAGTTTTCACTTCTGTCGGCACTCCCGGAGCGGTTAGGTTAGGTTTTTTTTTTAAATATAGGTAAATTATACTCAGCCAAATAAGTCCTATTAAATCTATTATTTCTACCTTTTTTTATCAGAATGTAAATTAATTTATAACTGTTGATTGTGTCCAGGCTGCAGTCATAACTGATTCTGACTGAAGGTGCCAAGGTCTCCGGGTCAAATCTAGGTTGGAACTAATATTTGTGTGATACAAAATGTTTGAATGGGGATTTTGGTGTTTTCGTAAATTTTTTACATTTACTTTACACAGTTAATTTAGGTACCTATAATAAAATGTTAACCACATAGTTAGCAAATTTAATGTGACGTCTCTATGTAAAATGTTCATATACTAAGATGGCTATTTTTGGAAGTTACTTTTTTGTCATCTTAGTAAATAAATTAATATAATGAGTCATTTTCTACACAACACCATCTAGCCCAAACTAAGCAAGGGTAATACATATAACATTGTATATATTTGTATTGACAACTGATAAACATACTTGTATTTTTTTAAATACATACACATTTTATAGATAGGAAACAACCCAACTCCGACGTTTGTGGATCACACAAGTATTTGTTCCGACCCGAGATTCAGACTCGAGAAATATTGATACAAAAATACAACAACGAAAAGTTACTAAATGAACATAAATTACTTTTCAAAAGCAATTTCATTCAAGGCTATGTGTACCAATGTGGTTTTGTACAGAATGTTACCTACATCTGTGCAAATCATTTTTGCATAATCTTATTTTGTACTAGTAGCTTCGCTCTCGTAGAGAAGTTTCCCGTTCCCCACAGGAACTTGTTCCCGTTAAAAAAGTATGTGTTATTCTGATGTATAGGCTATATTATTGTAAAGTTCCATTAAAATCTATTCAATAGTTTTTATGTAAAAGAGTAATAAACATCCATCCAAACTTTCGCATTTATAATATTATTAGAAGTTTTATTAATTTGTACACACATAATATGACATCATGAGACATTAAAGGAAAAGACTCTTTCAACAGACCCAAGAAAGGAATCTTATTGTAAGTTGTAACATAACCATAACAACATAACCATATGTTGTAATTCTATTTCATTTGTTTACATTTTTCTGTCAAAATTAATTAGGACATTTGAACTTGTTTGACTGATTTGTTTGATTGAGATTTTAATATTTTATAAATTAAAATTATGAAATATTGCACATTAAGTGACTGTTAGGGAATGCAGGGATGAGACTAGAAAATAGAATGATCAATTTTATTCAAGCAGGAACTAACTACCATACTTACATGAACTCAATGTTTAGAAATTAGATATTACGTGAGCCATTTGATGAACGTGTTAAATATTCGGTAAATTAACTTCAGCCTCTGTAGTTATAAATAACGATACATAAGTCTGTTTAGATTTTATATAATTACTTTCTATAGTCTTATTAGAAAATCGGCGCGAGCCACTTCGCGCCTTTTTCTTAAGCCAGTTTTCATCACATATCGCGGATAGTTCTCATGTGAAATATATCAAAGCACTGCATAATTAATATTTACTGCATTTAAAAGACGTTTAAAGGACAAATTACTAAATTAATTGCGAAATTTTTAACGCGAAAGTAAAAAAGCGGCACCGATTCATTATTGATTTTTCCACTGTCCGATGAGCGCGATTCTCACTGATGTGTTACATTTTATTCAGATTGAACATTATAGAAATAGTTCTATATCGGAAATACACAGTAAATTATCTCGTAACGAGTAATTACATGATAACTTTTTATTGTAGAACACAAAAGCCAAACAAATGTCAAAATGGCGGCGTTTCTTTTTTTATTACCGGAAGTTTTTCTGCAGAGGGCGTCGTGTTCATGCGCATGCGTTTAGTAAGTGCTACCGAAAAATCGATAATGATGATGAGAGTTTTTTGCTTTACCATTTGTCTGATTTATAATTTCTTAAAGTAGGTACCTAATCTGTGATTTTAACATTTATAACATACGTTATCAATACGTATAAACATATACGTTTAACTTAACGGCAATGGGCTTCCACATGTTTCGTGGGACAAAAATGCTTACGGTGAAATATGGGCTTATACTATGCCTCTGCCACCCCTTTGAGAATAAAGTAATAATAAGTAAGAAACGTATAAATTTGAAAGACTCCGTTACAGTGTGCTCAAAAGGCCGAGCATTTAGAATCCTGCTTATTTGCTGGGAGAAATAACTGTCAGCCCACCCTTTGTGTCACCCACCATTTGACTCAGCGACTCAGCTAATTAAACTACATTAAAGAAACATTTTTAAAATCAATTAGTATGCTAACTACATTCTAAATATTAATTTAAAGCACTTGCGTTGCCTTGAGACGGAAAGAGGTGGTTAAAGTCGTCAGTTTCGAGTAGGTCACGGTGGTGCAGTTGGAAATGCGTCTGGTGCGTTAAACCAGAACACGCAAGTTTGAGTCCAGCTCGAAACTGAAAATAATATATTAATTAAAACTACTTAGTTAATTGATTTAAGGTTACCTAGGTACTTTTTTAAAACTTAGAAATAAATTAGGTATGCGCATTGGGATTGGGTGGGACCTAATGGACCTAGGTCTCGACTTGACACTGATTTATAGAAAATACAAGTGCAGAGACCCTTTTACTTCATTTTTCTTATTTTTCCTCGCTTCCACCAGCCGCTGCGCTGACTTTCAAAATTATTCTCTGAAGATGGGACGTGGACGGGGCTATGGCGTAGAAACAAGTTGCACCCCAAACCCCAAACTATCACCCGATCCATTTTCCATAGAATTAAGGTCATACCGTCTGCCGTCTTACCATCAGCTACAGAAAACCACTGGCCAAAGGTGTGCAGCGCAAAGGGTATCACCAACCAAGTGGTGTTATTATGAGTATCCGGTTCCAGAAAAGTTTTAGTACCTATATAATTACAAAAACTAATGAAATGTAAAAATAAAAAAGTTATTGGACAGTGTTGCTTTATTATGAAAAATTACACTAGTGTAGTTAAAGAAAATTTCCCACCAGACCACGCTGAGCAACGAGACAATCAATAGAATGTAGAGTGAGTTTCAGAAGTAGATCGCATTTGTACTATTAAACGACTTACAACTAAAAAAACTTTTAACTCACTCCTAAACACATTAATTTCTTTGTTAATAATTCGTTTATAGTGTGGAATATTGTATTTCGTAGTGAAATATTGTACTAAATATTTTAAATATTTGTAGGTATTTTCTGTTATCTGATGTGATTTTAAACCAGTTTCCTAATTTCTAGAACATTCTTTATTTTAAAACACGTAGACGTCTCAATAGACGTGTAAATAATTATTATAAAAATACTCGTAACTAACTATTTTCACGCTGTACCCCTGACGGGTTATTAAAAAGGACAGATCGCCAGGGTTGGTGATCCATGCATACTTACTTCTTTTGCTTTCTGCAGATTCAACAATCGCTTCATACATGCACGCTTGGGTATCCGAATAGTTATGACTTTTCCGTTTTTAGCAATCTGCTCACGTGATAAAATATGAAACTAAAATAGAAAATTACCCAAATAAATGAATATAATAGGAGGAAAGATGAACCATATTGAAACTTACCCAACATTCCTATGTTTGAATAAATTTAACGTATGTCTATGAGATTTTTTATAGCAGTTGACAGCTGTAAAATATTTATATAATTACAGCAACAGTGGGTATATTTGCCACTTATTATGGCAACTTTTAAAAATCAAATGTCAATTTTTGAATATTGTTTGCTTGTTTTGGGTTTTTATAACCTAAAACTGAAACGGAGGTTTGGCGCCAACGCGAGCGGTGACGCACGTTTGTTGTATATTATTTTCAAAAACTAGTGTAAAATTCGTGTTTTTGTGTTTAATAATGGTGGAATATTATACATAAAGAGTTCGGAAAAGTGCATTAGAGAACGAAAGTGATATATTGCAAAGAATAGCGGTGTTGTTTGTGTTAGTGCCAAATTTCCAAAGAGAGCTGCAATAAGGGATCCACTGCCTTATTGGGGCATGGACTAGGACCTAGGACTGAGGACTTGACATCGACAAACGACTAGACTATTAACAAGAAAAATAAATACTGAAGACTAGGCTGTATGGACTAAGTTTCCTTTGCCTGCCCAAGATGGGCGAAGACAACTAAAAAAAAAACAAAGTTTGCTTGTTTTGATAACAAGAGGTTTGGCGCCAACGCGAGCGGTGACGCACGTTTGTTGTATATTATTTTCAAAAACTAGTGTAAAATTCGTGTTTTTGTGTTTAATAATGGTGGAATATTATACATAAAGAGTTCGGAAAAGTGCATTAGTGAACGAAAGTGATATATTGCAAAGAATAGCGGTGTTGTTTGTGTTAGTGCCAAATTTCCAAAGAGAGCTGCAATAAGGGATCCACTGCCTTATTGGGGCACGGACTAGGACCTAGGACTGAGGACTTGACTTCGACAAACGACTAGACAGGACTAAAACATAATAACAAGAAAAATAAAAGACTGTATGGACTAAGTTGCCTTTGCCTGCCCAAGATGGGCGAAGACAACTAAAAAAAAAATTTTTGATAAATTACTATAAATTGTTTGTTAAAGCTACTTGTGGGCTGTTTATACTATAGGTAGCTAAAGTTTTGAAACAATCACAAAGAATGTCTAGTGCGTCTGTCACTTCATCTAAACGCGAGGTAAAATGTTTTACTTTTTATTTCTGCTAAATCTGCGTAAATCTAATAGTCTTTTATTCTTTTAGCATTGTACCTTCAACATTTAAGAATCTGTAGTCTCTGACTGCCTCGTAAGGAATACAGCGTAAAGATAGATAGCTTCCACATCCAAAATGAATCCGTCCAAGACCGATCTCACTTACATGTTCATGCGCCTGCTGATTGACGTACCTACTATGCTTTCGACTAGCCAGCCGTTAACGGTTTGAGACGTTCGAATAGTCACTTCCAGAAATGCTGAGGAAAAAATAGCCAATTCATAACACCCTTGTCGGTCAATGAAAACTCTGAATCACAAGCTGGAATTACTGTCTGGATGCAATCAAGACTATGTGCTAAATTTATAAAGATCTGTAGTAAAAAACCATTTGTTTGGACATCAGGTTACCACAACATGTGGCTATCATTTTCAACACGGCAAGATGAAATGTAGGCGTATTGTATAGCCTCTGCCTATCTTTTTGGATATTAAAGGTTAATAATGTATGAATGTAAAGATTTCATTTTTTCGTTTACAGAAAGCTGCATCAGACGTGACACAAGAAATAGACTCAATAAGAGTGATGAATAGCTCACTGCAAGCTTACCTAGAGCATCTCCGAGCATTTAAAAAAAATTTAATAGCTATGAATAATAATTGCAAACAACTTAGTAAAGTAAATAAGCAATGGATAGATACTTTGAACAGTACGAAATGATATTTGGTAAGAGTAAATTATTATAAAGAGATATTTGTTTAATTCTCTATACACAGAAGCGCTTGTGGCCCCGCAGATTTGGTGTTCTGCAAACGATCACTGCGTTTAACAACTTTCCCTGTGGCTGGCCCTTGGATGAGTGACCACTTCGGAAGGCACGTTAAGCCGTTGGTCCCGGTTGCCAGTAACATGGCAGTTTTAAGCCCAGTTGAAGGCCTTATGGGCGGCTTGAAATATTTCAACAGCAGATCGCCAAAACCTGCGCCAGTCCGTTTCAACACGGTAATGGGCTCACCACCTCGTACGTGGGACAAAAGTGCATACAGTGTAATGTGGGCATTTAGTATGCCTCTGCCTACCCCTTCGGGATATAGGCGTGACAATATATAAATATTGTGGCAATATTTTTTCACACAGCAATGTCTAACCTAAGACCTCAGCACGGCAGTGGCATACTCTACCACTGCACCAATGAGGCAGTCAACAACATGACAGACATGACAGACATCTATGGGATCTAGACAACTGATAAACATTATATAGGTCGCGCGGCGAATGATGAGCTCTGTGAGAAAGTGAAAGGGGCATGCGCAGAACTCATAAATTTGGTCTATTTGGCGGGGTGACAGGGGGTGAAGGGTGGGACGGTGGGTAGGGTGTAGGAGCGTGGACGCAGGAGTGGTCGGAATCCTACATGCACACATACAGCCGCACACTACTCCGCGATTTGTCGGCACGTGTTGTCACTAGTCTCGGTTCTGTCACGTACATAAAATATTCTTATCTCATTGGCAAATATTTTAATAGCGTATTGAGGTATTGATGCCCCAAGTAAATTGACTGTCTAATCTAGACAAAAAAGAAAACGGTTTATTATGTAAATTGTTTGATCAAATATTTTTCCGAAAATTTCAAGAATAATACAAAAAAAAAACCACGTCTATCTTTTATCGGCGTAGACAGAGACTTCTTTCACTTTTACTTTAATAAGTGTTGTCAGTGTCACACACATTATATACCTATTTCCACATTAAAATATTACAATAATAATGGTTTTTCTTAATACTTATTGGTTAATAATTATGGTTTAATAATTTCACGCAAAACACTTTGAACACACTTATTGTAAATAATATATACCTACTTACGTACCTACGTTATTAATTTAAAAAACCTAACCAAGCACTCCGGGAGTGCCGACAGAAGTGAAAACTCAATTTATTAATAATTTATTTATCTAGTCGCGTTGGTACATGCATATATGCACACACTATAGCTGCGTATCGTAACGGGGTGTAGCGAGTCCAGAGATTTATCTCATCTAAAAAATTGCGTACCGCGCTAAAAGAAGTTTTTCCTTCAAAAATTGACCGGGATCGACGTTAATGATGATGATGATGAAAAATAAATCTACACTGAAAGACTCCTAATTGATTACACAGCATTATTTAATAAGACCTGTAGATGACCGGAATCAACGTTAGATGATGATGATGATAATGGTCGCGAGTCCAGAGATTTTATCTCATCTAAAAGTAAGCGTACCGCGCTAAAAGAATATTCACTTCAAAAATTGACCGGGATGGACGTTAATGATAATGATGAAAAAAAAATTCTACTCTGAAAGAGTCTTAATTGATTACACAATATTATTTAATAAGACCTGTAGATGACCGGGTTCAACATTAGATGATGATGATGATTATAGTCGCAAATCCAGAGATTTTATCTCCTCTAAAAATATGTGTACCACGCTAAGAGGCGTTTTCACTTAAAAAACTCAATTTATTAATAATTTATTTATCTAGTCGCGTTGGTACATGCATATATGCACACACTATAGCTGCGTATCGTAACGGGGAGTAGCGAGTCCAAATTTATCTCATCTAAAAAATTGCGTACCGCGCTAAAAGAAGTTTTTCCTTAAAAAATTGACCGGGATCGACGTAAAGATGATGATGATGAAAAATAAATCTACACTGAAAGAGTCCTAATTGATTACACAGCATTATTTAATAAGACCTTTAGATGACCGGAATCAACGTTAGATGATGATGATGATTATGGTAGCGAGTCCAGAGATTTTATCTCATCTAAAAATATGCGTACCGCGCTAGAAGAAGTTTTTCCTTCAAAAATTGACCGGGATCGACGTAAAGATGATGATGATAAAAAATAATTCTACACTGAAAGAGTCCTAATTGATTACACAGCATTATTTAATAAGACCTGTAGATGACCGGAATCAACGTTTGATGATGATGATGATTATGGTCGCGAGTCCAGAGATTTTATCTCATCTAAAAATATGCGTACCGCGCTAAAAGAAGTTTTTCCTTCAAAAATTGACCGGGATCGACGTAAAGATGATGATGATAAAAAATAATTCTACACTGAAAGAGTCCTAATTGATTACACAGCATTATTTAATAAGACCTGTAGATGACCGGAATTAACGTTAGATGATGATGATGATTATGGTCGCGAGTCCAGAGATTTTATCTCATCTAAAAATATGCGTACCGCGCTAAAAGAAGTTTTTCCTTCAAAACTTGACCGGGATCGACGTAAAGATGATGATGATAAAAAATAATTCTACACTGAAAGAGTCCTAATTGATTACACAGCATTATTTAATAAGACCTGTAGATGACCGGAATCCACGTTTGATGATGATGATGATTATGGTCGCGAGTCCAGAGATTTTATCTCATCTAAAAATATGCGTACCGCGCTAAAAGAAGTTTTTCCTTCAAAAAATTGACCGGGATCGACGTAAAGATGATGATGATGTCTTACGCATAAAAAATCTTACGCTTTTTCGATCAGGACACGTGACCCTGACGCGAGTTTAAGATTTTATACCCAACGCCGCTAAAGAAGTTTTCACTTCAAAAATGTTTAAACGTTCAAAGCAGAGTCTTATTAAACTTGATACTTTGTGTAATAATATTGTGGGCGATTATACATGCGCAAACTATCCTCACTAATTTTTGTCAGAGCTCATCATTCGCCGCGCGACCTGTACTATGGTAAACATACTTATTTTAAATACATACACCCCAATAGATACATTTGTGCATTACACAAATATATGTTCTGACCTAGGAATTGAACTCGAGACCGCAACACAGCAATCATAATACACTACCACTATAAACAAGGCAGTATAATGTTCAAAATATAGTCAGTTTTGTTCACCATAGAAGAGTAGGTATATATATTCTACTCTTCTCTCACTGAGGTCTTCAGTTCGAATCCCGGGTCAAAATAAATATTTTTCTGATCCACAAATGTATGTTTTGGAGTTTGGATATTTCCTATGCATAATGTATGTATTTAGAATTATATTAGTAGCAGTTGTCCAGATCTCATAGCACAAGCTTAAAGCTTAGCTTAGGTTAGATGGCGCTGTTTGAAAAGTGTCCCTCAAAATTAATTTGTTTATTTATACATATTGTGGGACACTTTGATGTGTCAAGGGGTCTTAGAAGGTTTTTACAGGGTCGGCAGCGCGAGTACTGCACCTCAGTTGTTGCAAACGTCCAAAGGCTACAGTAACCACTTTCCATCAGGTGGGCCATATGCTTGTCTGCTAACTCAATAGTATAAAAAATATTAAAAGAATTTTTGAAACATTTTATTTTATTTCATTTTTGGAGCAAAGCTCGCTGAAGTCACTTGTTTTTATGATGACTCGTAGCCGGCATCAGAAACAGAGGCTGTTTCAACAGGAGCAGGTGGCTTAGAGGATTTCTCTGAAAGTTTACAAACGGAATTATAAAATAAGTAGATTTTACGCTTTCCTAATTTAATTTAGAATTTTCGTAAGCTTGTCTGCCACCTCAGTGGCATAAAAAATAAAGTGTGTGTGTACTTATGTACACGCGTTAGAAGTTATACTGCTTTAGTATAATAAGATTTCATCACATATACCACAACTCTTTGTTTGTCATCATCATCATCCGAGCATCTGTCCCAGTTGCGTCTCGCGACGCCCGGGGTCCGCTTTCCTACATTTTCTCCTCCACTTCGCACGGTCTTCGGCATCCCCTGTAGTGAGACCATTGGCACGCATGTCATCCCTTACGACGTCAAGCCAGCACTTCTTGGGTCTTCCCCTCTTACCGGGACCCGGCGGGGCTGACATGGCCAGACATTTGTTACCTACGTAGCGGCGGTTGCCGCAAGACGTGACCATACCAACGAAGGCGACACTCTTGCAACTTGTCTGCAATGTCACGGACGTGAAGGCTGCCGCGGATGCGAGAGTTTCTCACGCGGTCCATCCGCGTGACCCCACACATCCACCGCAGCATCTTCATTTCCGTGACACGCAGCTCCTGCTTGTGTCGCTCCAATATCGGCCACGTCTCACTGCCATGTAAAAGGACAGGTCTAATAATGGTTTTGTAGACCTGTCCCTTCAACCGGATCGGCATTTTAGGGTCACAAATGACACCGGTCATCTCCCGCCATTTGGCCCACGCGGCAGCAATGCGTGACTTGACGTCGCAATCGATGTCACTGGACGTGTGAAAAACAGATCCCAGGTATTTAACCTGGTCCGTGCGCTCGACCAAATCACCGCCTATGCGGACGGATCTTTCTAGGTCTTCGCCACATTTAGTTTCAGACCGCCGTTCTCAAGCGTCTCCTTCCACGCCTTTACACGTCGCACCAATCTGCCCCTGTCCGCGTCTGCCAGCGCAATATCGTCAGCATACATGAGCAACCATGGAGGCTGCTGATGCTGTCCGACAATTCGTCTAATATTACACTAAACAGAAGCGGACTAAGGACCGAACCCTGGTGTACCCCGACGGTGATGGGGAAGGGTTTCGTGTCGCCAACAGCAGTCCGAACCATTGAATCGGAGTTACAGTACATGTCCCGGATAGTGTCAATATGGACCTCTGGAACCCCTTTGGACCGCAGTGCCCACCAGATCATCGCACGAGGAACACAGTCGAAGGCCTTCTGCATATCTAGGAACAAACAGTGCAGAGGCGTGTTCTGCGACCTGTATTTCTCTGCGACAACCCTCAGGGCAAAAACAGGGTCCGTGGTCCCATGACCAGGGCGAAACCCATATTGACACTCCGAGAGAGTACACTCCTGCCGGATCCGAGAGTCTATAATCCTCTCGAAGATCTTCATGGTGTGGGACATCACCTTAATACCGCGGTAGCTCCCGCACTCCTGCACTGACCCCTTACCTTTGAAGACTGGAGTAATAATACTCAGTCTCCATTGGTTTGGGATCTGCCCGCTGAGGAGTATGCGGTTAAAAAGGTTTACTAAGATGCCCACACCGCGAGGACCCATCGCCTTCCAGGCTTCGATGGGGACTCCATCGGGTCCGACAGCTTTCCGATTCTTCATGCGGCGAAGCGCAGTCAGGACTTCTCCAGGCGTTACCGGTGGCACTAGTCCCTGATTCGGAGGGAGGTCCGGAGGCTGCACCTCTTTGTGCTGTTTATTAAGCAGCTCGTGGAGGTACGAGCGCCATCTCTCCTTTACCGCGAGGTCTTCGCTTAACAGGTTGCCCTCAGGGTCTTTTACACAGCGACACTTGGATATATCCTGTGCCGCTTTGACCCTGGAGCGCGCCAGCTTATAGATGAGCTTCTGCCCCTCAGACGATTCCAGCTTATCATACAGAGGTTGTAAGTGGTCACGTCTGGCTCTGGCTACATTTCCCTTGTGGCGCGCTTGGCAGCCCTGTACGCGTCGCGGTCTTCAGGAGATCCGGTCGCTTGCCACTTTTTAAAGAGGGCTTTCTTCTCCCTAGTCTCCCTCTGGACTGCGTCGTTCCACCACCAAGTTTCCTTGTCACATTTGCGTCCACCCTTAGACTCACCGAGCACCACCTTCGCCGCTCCAAGGATGGCCGCCTGAACTTTGTCCCAGTAATCTTGAACTGGTTCGCCTTCAGTGTCGGTGCACTTGTCACCGACAGCTGAGACGAACTCCTGGGACCTAGTTTCATCAAGCAGCCACCATCTGCTGCGGCGCTGGCACCGCTCGATGCGTTTGCCTTTGGGCTTCACGCAGAGGTCCATGACAAGGAGACGGTGTTGTGCAGTAAGACTCTCACCGGGTATGACCTTGCAGTTGGCCACCTTGCCGATGCTGTGTCGCCTAGTGAGTAGGAAATCGATCTGAGTTGTACGCCTCCCGCTCTTGTAGGTGATGAGATGTTCGGATTTCTTTTTGAAATACGTGTTCACAATGGTCAGATCGGCAGCCGCACACGTTCTGAGGATAGTTTCTCCTTCAGCGTTGCGGGTGCCGTATCCAAAACCACCATGAACACGCTCAAACTCCTCACACCTCTCACCCACATGACCGTTTAGGTCGCCGCCCAAAACGATTCCCTGTGACAACGGAATGCTCCGAAGCACTCCCTCGAGTTGACCCCAAAACGACAACTCTTTGTTTGTAACAGGAATCATAAATTAGTAAGAAAAAATAACCTTAATAGAATGAAATCTACTTTGAATGTAGTTATAATCGACTCGACTGCCTCTGCGGCGCGGTGGGAGTGCATCCGACTGCTACACAAGAGGTCGTGGGTACGATTCCTACCCAGAATAAAACTATGTGTGATGAGCACGATGGTTTATTCTGTGTCTGGGTGTTATTTATCTATAACATGTATGCTTTTAGAAATACCTATATAAGTATGTTTATCAGTTATCTAGATCCCATAACACAAGCTAATATTAGTTTACTTTGGGCTAGATGGCGCTGTGTGAAAAGTGTCCCACAATATCCCACAATATATAAGTTGTCATGGAAACACTCGCGTGACGGTCTGCACGCGTATCGTAAAAATTTACTCTCATAATTTTTCCCTAACGCGCCAAAAGCAGTATAACTGCAAAAATAATAATGGGGTGCTACTGTCACTCATGTTTTTTTTTTCTAATAAATTTCGGGTCCAACTTTTCCGAAGCCCAAGCAATAGGAAGCCCATGGGGTTTTCAGAAACTATCTATCCATACTAATTTAGATAGACCACGTGAGTAGATTGCTCAAATACGGAAAAGTCAAAAGTACTCGGACACCTAGACGTACATGTATGAAGTGATTGATGAATCTGCAATAAACAAAAAAGTATGCATGGATCGTGAAGCCTGGCGATCTGTCCATTCTGACTACCCCTTAAGGGATACAGCGTAAAGACAGTTTGTTAGTTTAATTATACTAATCTATACTTTTTACTCTTAAGCTATTGCTTAGCTTTTACGGGCTTTGAGCGCGGCGACCGAATCAAGAAATTCCGTAACGAAAAAAACCTAACACCCGAGCTCACACGAACTTCACAGAGCACGGCCGAGCGTTTGCTTAACGTGCATGTATAATAATCTTTATTAATAATAATCTTTATTAATAATAATCTTTATTAAGCAAAATAACAATATTTGCACTTAATGCCTAAGTGACCTAAAGCTATACAAATAATGTACAATTGCCGTATATAATACGACTGTACAAAGCTCGCACGGATCGAGACGATCTGTACAAATAATATATATTTTATATATTAATAATCTGCATATATAAAATTCAATGTCACTTTTCGTTGTAATTTTATAACTCGAGAACGGGCTCACCTATCCAGGCTGTTTAGGCTTTGTTCGGACTATTTAGAAGATGGTTTATGTGAAGTTTGCACAAAATCGGTCGAGGGGTTCTACATTTATTTGTAACAAATCTCTTAAGTGGCGCTAACGAAGTTGTGCGGGTCAGCTAGTACAAGTATAAATAAATTATTATAATTGCATTATGTTGATAAAAAATGCTATGCAATAGCTTTACCGCGGCAGTCCCAGAGTGCCACACGTTTTTTTTAATATATTAAATTGAAGAGTTTGTTTGTTTGGTTGAAGGCGCTAATTTCACGAACCAATGGTGGGATTTGACTCATAAATGTCGATAAATCGGGCAATTTTGTATACATTATTGTAAAATTTATAAGCGATGGGATTAACATTTTTTTTAGGAATTCGGTTTGTATTTTAAAATGTACAGCTACAGGTGTATTTAATTTTTGCTGTAACTTTAGTAGTTGCCAAGATATCTCGATTTTGTCGATTTAATTGGGAAATTTTAATACCTCTGGTGATGCAAACGTCCATAGGCTACGGTGACTACTTTCTATCAGACGGGCCTTACGCTTGTCTGCCACCGCAGTGGTATACAAAAATACGTCAAACTGGGACGTTAGAGGGGATAAGTCAAGAAGATAATGCTACTGTTTCCTATTTTTGAAGTGAAAACTTATAGCGCGGTTCGCATATTTTTAGATGAGATAAAATCTCTGGACTCGCGACACCGTTACCGAGACGCTATAAAAAGTTTAGAAGTATTAGATTGATAATTTTGAACTCGGTTATCAACCTTCGATAGCTCAGTTAGTACGCGGTGGACTGTAGATGGTTATAAATTGGAATCCATAGGTCGCTGGTTCAAATCCGGCTCGTACTAACTCTTTTTGTAATTATTTTCGGGGAATTGGGTTACAAAATAGTAATTTTTTCATCATCATCATCATATTAACGTCGATTCTGGTAAATTTTTGAAGAGAAAACCGCGAGTGCGTCCATATAATTAAATTATTAATAAATTTGGTTTTCACTTCTGTCGACACTCCCTGAGTGCATGCCGTATTTTTTTTCAAATGGGTGTACATACACTCTGGAGCCCAAGCAAATAGGAAGCACGTGGAGTATTCTTAAAAATGCTGCAAATAATAACATTCGCACAGATAGCAAGCAGAGCTATGAGCATTGTAACGTTTCTTTTTTTATTAACTAACTAACTATCTTCACGCTGTATCCCTGACGGGGTTGTCAGAGAGGACAGATCGCCAGGCTTCGCGCTCCATGCATACTTCTTTCGCTTCTTGTAGATTCATCAATCACTTCATACACGCACGTCTGGGTTGTCCAAGTACTTTTGACTTTTCCGTTTTTGAGCAATCTGCTCACGTGGTCTTCATATGTAAGTCGCGGCCTACCCTGACTCCTTCTACCCTCTACTTTTGCACAATATACCTGCCATATTGCGTATCACTTCGTTACTTATACGGTCGGCCAAAGTTACGCCGAACACTTTTCGAAGTGATCGCATATCCACAGCATTCAACTTACTTTCATGCATCTGCTGACATACCCAGGTTTCGCTACCGTAAAGCAACGTTGGCACTAACACTGCTTTTTTTATTGAGAACAGATCGTTGCTTACCTTATGAGGACTTACCTATCATACACACTGACGACTGCGGAGTGTCACAAGGTAGGCCATACACCAGACCTATCAAGTGGTCCTGTCTATCCAAGTTTAGGCACGAGTTGTCCATGTTGAATTCCTCTTCTAACCAGGGCGGCATCTAGCGGCGGTAAAGAAAAACATTAAATTTAATATCAGCGCCATCTAGTGAAAAGTTGTTGTACTAGTTGAAAGTTGATTTGAAGGGAAATTTTTGTTTCCTGTTTTCTCCCGTTTATGTATCTTAGACTACGGTTGGTCTGGAGATGGATATATATTATATACCCGTTGGTACTGTTTGTCAGTACATGGCAGATGTTAGTCCAGTTGAAAGCTGTAGCTATATCGGCTTGAAAAATTTCTACACCACTTCTTTAGCCGGGGCATCCGTCATTAGGAAGATAGGCAAAGACCGTGCGGTTTTAGCCGGTTTGAGTCCAGCATGACATCCGATGGGATTTATAAACGTTAAAAAAATGTGTGTGTACCAGAGTACACAGGTAAGAAGTGAAACTTCATTACGACATTTTTTACAGCTATAAAATTTCTCTCATACGTCGATAAAGAAGTTTCACTTCAAAACAACATGGCGCGTAACCGTAAAACGTGACGATTTATTTAAACAGCTATAAAATTTCTCTCACACGTCGATTAAGAAGTTTCACTTCAAAAATACCAGCTAGGTATCTAAAGCCTATATCTGTCTGTTTCAACAAGACCAGTTAGTTTCAAGAAGGATCGGTAGTGCGTGTCTGGTGTTACAAACGTCCATAGGCTACGGTGACCACTTTCCATCAGGTGGTGGACCTTTTGCTTATCTGCCAAAATATCAGCGTTAAGCTCGTCACTCCGCCCATAAAGGCAAACAGGACCAACGGCTTAACTTGCCTTCTGAAACACGGCAACGCTTGTATAGATATACCATAAACCGCTCACCTATCTGAAAACCAGCCATAGAGTAAGTTGCTAAACGCAATAGTCATTTACAGAACATTGAGTTAGAGTGGCCACGTGTGCTTCTGAGAGCCGTATTACAAAATGGTATACTCAATACTCAAAAACTGTTCAAGACTAGTTTTCGCCTAATACTACTCTCAAGTGTTTCTTGAGTATTGAGAAACGTTCTGTGATACGGCCCTTAAAATAATATCTTACATATAAACCAATGGTGGAATCCCCAAAAGCCTTGGGATCCGGAATCCTCTTCGCATTGTTAGGGTTGTACCAGGCGTAGCTGATGGCGTCCGTTGTTATATCTCTTGTCATGTTCAGTCGTCCGGATATCCAGATGTGTTCGATAGCTGGAATGAGAAGGAGATTGAGATAAGTATTGGCCAGTTAATGGACGCAAGAGGCATTGCTCTCTCACTTACTCTACAATAAAAATAAATGAACAAGTGTTTCAGGATCTTCAAGGGCATATGTCAGTGAAAGTAGAGTATGGCAGAAGAAGCAAAATTAATGCAGTAAAATGAGAAGTCTGCGAAGTATAGCTGGAGTGAAATTGATGGATAAAGAAAGGAACAGCGTGATAAGGGAACATTGCGGTATGACGGAAGATGTAGTGACTAAGATAGAAAAAGAGATGCTTAGATGGTTCGGACATGTGAAGCGAGAAATAGACTGACGAAGAAAATGTATGCGGCGAGAGTAAATGAGCAAACTGGTAACGTCGAAATTGACGCATTTACATATCCCAATCAAATTGATGATCTTTTGACAAAAGGCCAGGTCAAGAGTACCTACCCTTAATCGGCGAGCGTGTATGAAAACAATTATGAAAGTTAAAGCGAAAGTTGTATGCCTATGATCGTAGCAAGTGGAAAGCCATAGTCTCTGCCTACTCCGATGGGAGACAGGCGTGATGATATGTATGTATGTGTGTATTTTCAAGGGTGTAAAATTGGAGGTGAAAATTTGTCTGAATATATTTGACTAAATGACAGCTTCACCCGTGGAATATTTCGACCTGTCGCACCTATTGAACCCCGTCGCTTATAAATTCTACTAAAATTCTACTTAATGCACAAAAAATTGCCCGATTTGTCGACATTTATGACTACTGCTCTGCTCTCCAGTGTAGTAGCGTAATGTGGATAGCCTTCCTCTATAAATGGGCTATCAAACACAAAAATAATTTTTGAAATCCGACCAGTAGTTCCTGAGATTAGCGCGTTCAACCAAACAAACAAAGAAACTCTTCAGCTTTACAATATTAGTAGATATAGATACGAGTACAGGGACTTTGGTTAGAGGTGTAGGGTGCAACGGGAGATAGAAATATGTCGCGGGCGAAGTCAGGGGTATGTTAAGTTAATTATGTTATACTTACGCTCCTCTTTATTTTCTCCCATAAGCAATAACAATTGTATTAAAATATCATTATTGTCAAGATTAGCGAGAGTCCCTTTCATTTTAAGACAGTTTTCGTACGCGTGCTGCCAGTAGTACCGCTGTTTGACCAACACGTAATAGTAGAGATCGTCACTAGGTGTCGCTACTGAGGTCTTGATGGGTAACGTTCCTAAAATGAGAGAAGTTTTATATAGATTGACTTTAGATTGATATAGATTTTTTTGGGTGGGGTTTGTGTCGGAGTTTGGGTGTTTTTTATGTAAAATATGTATGTATTTAGAAATATATAAGTTGTTTATCAGTTGTCTAGATTCCATAACACAAGCTTATATTAGCTTACCATTGGCTAGACGGCGCTGCGTAAAAAAAAATGTTACACAATATTAACAATATTTAAATAAAGATTATTCTGGTCCAAGTACACTACCCTGTGAAATGACTCTACCTGTTAGCAAGACGCAGCGTGGGTAGGTCTGTCACATAACTACAAGGTGGATTAATAACCTTATATAATGCAGACTGCTGAATGTGGTCGACACAAGACCGAATCTTGTGATGATATTTGGGTGAAGCGTATCCCCAAAGGTATAGCTAGATTATCAAAGGCCATGCAAAAGAAAAAAATTGTGAGGCTTTCATTATAATACTAACCAAGGGGATATAATAGATGATGATAAAAAGCGTTCGTAGCCCCGCTAACGCAGTATTCTGTAAACGATCATTGCTTTAAGTAACTTTTGCTATGGCTAGTCCTCGGATGGGTGACCGCGTTGTGACATTTCAAGTTACGAGCATTTTCGTGCTTCGAAAGGCACGTTAAGCTTATGGTCCCGGTTGCCAGTAACATGGCAGACGTTAAATCAAGTTGAAGACTTAGGGCGGTTTGAAAAATTTTAATAGCTGTCCATTTTGAACACGGTGATAGGCTCACCACCTATTACGGGGAGCTAAAGGCATATAGTGACATGTGGGCGTATAGTACGACACTGTCACCCCTTCGGGGATAAAGGCGTGAATGATAAGGATATGATCTCTAAGACCATGATCCAAATTAGTCGCCAATCTAAATGACGCCTGCATTTTAGATAGCCAGCAGGGTCCATGGGTATCGGTGCACGCGTCAGCCAGCACCTTAGACGCTAAGCCATACCCAGCAATGGGCGTCAATTGAAGATGCATTGAATACCTTCAAAACATATGAACTGCATCTTCCTGTCACACCTGGCTTCCAAAAAAACTGGAGAATGAGAGTCATGTCTGTCAATCTGCAAACAGCCACTCTGCTTTATATTGCTTCTGTCCCTGTAATGGAAAAGATCCTGTAATCAATACTATTATAACATACTAGCTGACCTGCCCGGCTTCGTCCGTGACATATTTCCAACCCCGTGGCACCCATTTAATCCCGTCGCTTATTACTTTTCCAAAAATTTATGGTAGTTTCCCCGATTTGTTGACATTTATGATAACTGCTCCGCTCTCCTGTGTAGTGGCGTGATGATATATAGCTTAGAACCTTCCTCAATATATGGGCTATCCAAAACAAAGAGATATTTTTTAAATCGGTGTAGCCGTTCACGCGTGATGGCGTGACCAAAGGAAATAGGAATTCATTTTTATATACCTAGTCAGGTCATAAATTCTGTCACATGTTTAATATAAAATAATTGAAACAAGTTTATTCATTATGTAACCATTAATATACCAAAATGAACTTAACAAAACATAGATTCTTATGACAATAAAGTTTATTCAAAATGACCTCCGTGATTTTGAATACAGTCCTTCAATCTGCGCGGCCAGTCGTCTATCGCAGCACGAACAAGGTCCATGTCAATAACGGCGGCTGCCGTAATCAAGGATGTCTTTAGTGACTCCAAATTGGGATGAGGCTTTGAGCACGCCTTTTCCTCCAAGTGTTGCCATATCTTGTAATCTAACGGACTACAAATCTGGACTGGAGAAGGGCCAGTCTTCGTGACGGATGAAGTCGATTTCACGCTCCGCCAGCCAGTCTTGTGTGCTCTTCGCTCTATGAGCTGGCGCCGAATCTTGTTGAAATACCCAGTGCCTGTTATTGAACATGGTATGAGAAACAGGTTCCACAAGGTTCGTCAGGACTGTATTTTGATACACAACTGCATTCATTTTTACACCTTTGTCACAAAAATGTACCTCTGTTAAGCCCCAATAAGAAACTCCCAACCATACCATGAGCGAGGGTGGAAAATGACCTCGTTGGACACGCGGAATACGGTTACTCGCTTCTTCACTACTGTGTGTACCTTATCATTTTGGTTGTTGTAGCTCTCTTCTACGGTAAAAATTTTTTCATCCGAAATAAGAATTTCCCGATATTTTTTTCCCGCGTACCGCTTCAACAAAGCGCGGCATCTCTTCAGTCTCAGGTCCATTAGACGAGCATTTTAACGATGTCCTGTTTTTCTTCGATATGAATGATATGAGCCCTAAGTCTTCATTTAACACCCTTTTCACAGTGGTTCTGCTTAACCCCATCTGAAGGGCCAACAGTTTCTGCTTACGTTTCGGATTTCTCTGAATTCGCGCCTTCCCAGCTTTTATCACTGCTGGAGTCCTAACAGACCGAGGGCGACCACTTCTTGACCTGTCATCTACACTAGAGTCTTCATTGTATCGTTTGATGGTACGATAAACGAATCTTTTGGTTATATTCAAATTGTTCAGTATGTCAAAAATTTGAATTGGCGCGTAACCGCAACGATGCAACGCAATACCTGCAACGCGGTCTTCTTTAAGCGTCCACTCCATAGTTAAAAATGAGTAAAATTCTAAAAAATATACATTTTTATTTTCATGAACAATTCGAAATTCGAAGTCAATAAACGTTTTTGCGGACAGCATTCTAAAAGAAAAGTTTTTACTGTGTGACAATACTTATGACCTGACTAGGTATATAAGACTACCTGGGTCAGCTGCCTCGCCCGTAACATATTTCGAACCCTCATTGCACCCATTAAATCCTGTCGTTTAATACTTTTACAATGATGTATGAATTTTGCACGAATAATGGGCAAATTTTATTAACTTATCTTTACTTATTAGCCTTCTAGATAAATGTGCTATCCAACATAAAAATTATTCATCAATTCGAACCTGTGTTTCATGAGATTAGTGCGTTCAACCAAACAAACAAACTCTTCAGCTTTATAAGTATGGATTATAATAAGTACTTGTGCCTGTAGATTGGAGAAATTTAAAAAGAGTCTTGGGTTATTTTGCTAAAAGCGGTCGTGGCCCCTCTAACTCAACGATATGGTCCTCAGATAGGTGACTTTCATTTACTATCGTTTCCGTGCTTCGGAAGGCCCCATAAACCGTTGGTCCCGGCTACCAGTAATATAGCTGCTGTTAAGTCAAGTTAAAAGCCTTATTTTGGTATGGGTGGATTGTAAATTTTCTATAGCGGATCATCACCACACTACGCCTGCCCATTTCAATGCGGCTAAGGGCAACCGGGACGAACGGCTTTACCTGCGTCTTGAATTTCTGAAACATTGTGCTTCGGAAATGAAAAAGCAACAAAGTGGTCACCCATCCGAGGACCAGCTAATGCGAAAGTTTTACAGAACACTGGGCTAGCGATACTACGAGCGCTTCGTAACTGGAATATTAAAAAAAAAGCTATAAATTTTACCTCAGAGGTGGCCAGACATCTCCTGGACCGTATCCAAAGTCTGGTGTCTCAGTCTGGAACAGGCTCACTCCGTTGTCTATCCATGACCACTTGCCCAGCGCTCCTTTGGCACCTACCCACGCGTTTTCCATGCCTGCAAAAATTGCAAAGAATAAAATTAATTTGAAACCCACCAAGAGAAATAAGGATGAGTTTCCCATTCACATTTTTTGCGCGGCGGAGATGAATATCGGGGCGTGATGTTACATGTTTTATGACTTAACGCAATACAAACATTTTCACAAAATCCATTGATCTAATTTCTAATTTCAACATTCAATTACTTTGCATGACACAACTTGGATTTCCAAGTTATGTCATGCAAAGTTGCTGTGAAGTTGCGGTGATGAACGCCCTTTAAGGAAATATATGATGCGATGCGTCTTTACTGTAGCGCAGCGATACAGTAACAACTTGTGTCGAAAGCTACTCTTGCAAGAGTGTCTGATTGGGGTAGACAATATTTTGTCCAATTTAACCCTGCCAAGACTTAAGTTTGAGTATTCATCGCTAAAAAAGCCCCATTTTCTGTAGCGCCGCAATACCAGAGCACACTATGTCCATCTCAAACAATATCAGGATCCTTGGTATTGAGATCTCTAGTGACATCCAATACCGTTGTCATTTAGAGGACAAAGCGAAGCTGGCGTTCATGAAACTCGCAGTGCTCAACAGGGCGCGGCAGTACTTTACTGCGGAGCAAACACTGCTCCTCTATAAATTGCAAATGTACACATGGAGTACTGCTTTAACCTTTGGGCTGGTACACCTGAATATCAGCTTTGACCTTTCGAGTCGGTAGAAGGGCGTGCTATGAGGATTACCAAGCTTGGTTTCAAACATCTTCGCGACAGGAGAAACTGGCTAAGTTTCTTATAAAAGACTAATGACAACGTCCCTCAAGTTAACAGCTCAATGATATGCCTCTTCACGCTTCGCTTCAAGTACGCGAAGTTGTGTGCTGCCAATTCTGAACCTACACTCTTGTTTTTAATTTAAGTATATCGATAATTCTCGCGTGGGTGATACTTGTGAATAATGCTTGATATCAACTAAATAATCTTTTTATGACTGCTATCATTTCACCGTACCGTAGCGGCCGAGGAACCGTGACGTGACGTGATGTGAGTACTACGAGATAATTCCCTTTTATGACTTAACATTCTACTAGAAGTACTAATCAATCGATCGACAGGATGACGGTGACTGAGGTACACCGCAGCTACTCTCAATGGCGACGACTGGCGAATTAGTAGCTTTTTAGAAGCTAAATAAAAGCTATTTAAAGCCTATTAACAGCGATCGAGCGCTCCACACTTCTTAAAAACGTCAGCGATAGTATCGCTACAACGCGCAACTCGGATATAAATAAATAAATATCGTTGGGACAACTCGCACAACGCTATCTGATTACAAACTAAGCAGAGTTTGTACTATGGTAACCAGTTAACTGATAAACATACTTATATATTTCTAAATACATACATATTATAGATATGTGACACCCAGGCACAGAATAAACCATCGTGCTCATCACACAAAGTTTTATCCTGGGCGGCAATCGAACCCACGACCTCTTGCGTAGCTGTCGGATACACTCCCACCGCGCCACAGAGGCAGTCACATATATATACAGATATCGAATCGATAAGCGATGCAGCATTGGAACAGTGGGCAAAACACGCGATATAGCATCTTAAACTAGCTTGTGTGATGTCTCTAACATTATACGACTAAATCAAACTATAAATAAATATAAAAACAACTTTATTTATTTATTTATAAAACAAACGCATTTTTTTGGGGTTACTGTAGTAGGTAGTGGTACCTACTTATCCTACTAATATTATAAACGTGAAAGTTTGTACCTAAGTATGGATAGATGTTTGTTACTCTTTTACGCAAAATCTACTGTATGGATTTTGATGAAACTTTACAAAAATACAGCTTACACTTTAGAATAATACATAGGCTACTTTTTATCCCGGGAACAAGTTCTTGTGGAAAACAGAAACGGGAAAACTTCACCTACATACGGAAATACTTCACTAACATGTTTCTACAATTTTTTCATGTAAACGAAGTTCTCATAGTTACAAACTAAACGGTTTTACAAACGTGTGAATTTCGGGAGAGCCCGATTAGTTTGTGCCAACGCAGCTTTCGACGTAGTTTGACGCTCCTCTTGAAAAAGGACCTTCATTAGGTCCGAAACAAGTCTGGCTATCCCGAAATTCACACGTTTGTAGGTGAGTAAAACCGTTTTGTAGTTTAGTTAGTAATAATGAACAAAGCTCACAAAAGTTATTGCTTTTGTGGCGACACACTCCGCCTCTGTGGCGCGGTGGGAGTGTATCCGACTGCTACGTAAGATGTCATGGCATGGGTTCGATTCTCTCCCAGGATAAAACTTTGTGTGATGAGCATGATAGTTTATTCTGTGTCTGGGTGTAATTTATCTACAATATGTATGAATTTAGAAATATATAAGTATGTTTATCAGTTATCCGGTTACCATAGTACAAGCTCTGCTTAGTTTGGAATCATATGGCGTTGTGTGAGATGTCCCAACGATAAGATATTCTAGAATTTCTCATAGGTGCACGTTTTGAATGTAAACGAAAAAATTCACTTACTGGGTCGGTTCTTTAACATAGTCATGCCTAATTTCTTCAAACACCTCAATGTGGCGATGTTCGCTAACCTGCAAAACATGTATACTTATTTATTTACAAAGAAACATAGTCTTAATTACAATATAAAATATCCCTTTTATAAAAGACTAGCAGACCCCTGTGGCTTCGCCCGTGACATACGAAACCCCGTCCCGCCCTTTAAACCCGTAGTTTGATACTTTTACAAAAACGTATGATAATTTGCCCGATTTCTTGACATTTATGATAACTGATCCTCTCTCCAGAGTAGTAGCGGGATGATATATTGCCTAAAGCCATTCTCAATAAATGGGCGATTCAAAACAATAAGAATTTTTCTATTCAGACCAGTAGTTTCTGACATTAGCACGTTTAACCAAATTCTTCAGATTTATAATCCTACTAATATTATAAACGCGAAAGTTTGGATGAATGGATGTTTGTTACTCTTTCACGCAAAATCTACGAAATGGATTTTGATAAAATTTTACAATAATATAGCTTACACATCAGAATAACACATAGGCTACTTTTAATCTCAGAAACAAGTTCGGGAACGGAAAATATTCACAACGCGTGCGGAGCCGCGGGTGTCAACTAGTCTTAAATAAAACAAAGTCGGGTTTGTTTGAACACTGACTTCTTATAACTTAATAACAGGTGGGCCGATTTTTATGATTAGGTATTGCTTTATTGGATTTACCCGAATAGCAGAAAGAGAAAAAATTCATGTAAAGAAATATAAATAAATAAATAATGATGTCTCTATTTTGTATACTTAGGGTCGTATTACAGAAACTAACTCAAGTCACACATAAACGGAATTTAGCAGATTGACACTTGAGTGCTAAATCTAGACATAAGCATGTGGTTTATTATAGAACTATCCCCATGCTCAGATCGGCGAAAAGTAACCTTGAGTAAATATCCAAATCTCCAATCGCCAGAATACGCATTGGAATGTTGCAAGCCTAAAAACAGTCTGTTTTCTTTTACATTTTTATTCCTTACATATTTTGTTTTCATTCCACGCAGCTTACTTTTTGATATTTATGTTTCAAAAGCTTATTTTTTATTTACTTTTTTCATTGAAATGATTTAATCACCTCTGTGATTGCTTTAAAGTATCCTTACTTCAAAATACTAAACAAAAAACTGCTGTAGAGGAAGTCCCGGACTCATAAAATGAACCTTTTCTCTGCGTTAAATGGATCGCGAGTTTAATAAACTTTGCTTGACTGACATTTGATATTATGGTGCCAGTGTTATGTATACATTTTAAATTAATTGAAATTCTTCTAATTCTGTACATATCTGAAAAAAGAAGAATTTTACGATCGTCCAAAGGAATCTATTACTAGAAATATTGAAATCTTTCAAGAATATTAGGTATACAAAATAAAAAACGATGCCATACAACGTCTTGGGCCAATATTTCAGAAAAGTATATTTACTACAAAAACTATCGAAACAGTAAGTGTTGGAGGTTTATGGTCTTATATATTTGTGCAGATATACACCATCTAGTAATTTATGATAACTGTTTAAAAAGATTCATTCTATTTTTGTTGCATCCGGAGAGCAGTTGACCCGCTTTGTGGTAAAATTTCAGAGCAAGACAGCGTGATGAACTTACGTGTGAAAGGCAGTACCATATAGCCACTGTCTGTATAGGTCTTTATCCTGATGCCGATATGGATCCAGATATCTAATGTAACATATGCACTGAATTTAAATACCAGAGAGTATTGACACATACCGGGTAATTACCTATTATTTGTTGAAAATATTATAGTTTTGTACACTTTGTAACATTGGTTGCATAGGGTTCGGGGCTCTGTCATAAACAACCTTGAGAGGATAGAAAGATAGAGCTTAAAGTCACATGTAGAACAGAAGCTTTAACACCGTGAATCAAAGTTGTAAGTAGGTAATGAGTTTATAAATAAACATTGTAGGACACTTTTCACACAGCGCCATCTAACCCTTTAAGCTTGGGTTATGGGAACTACTCACCTGATAAACATACTGTATATCTAAATATATACATTGTTATAGAGCAAACACCCAAACTTCTAAACAAACATTTGGGGATCTCACAAATATTTATTCCAATATGGGACCTTCACATGAGTAGCAGTCACATACACTATCACCTACACCACCGAGCCAGTAAGATACCTGAAGATTTTTTTTGTTTCAGTGATATTGTAAGCTGAAACAGATACTGTGGAAATAATAGTATCTCAGAGAACAGAAGTTGAAACTTTTGTCCTTTTGTTATTAATGAGATTGTCGACTGTGACACATGCGTCCAAAAACTTGCCGAGCCTGTCGTGCACCATATTCACCACAAGAAAGTACCAAAGAATCTGTCATCAAATCATTATCTTAAGAAATAATAATAATAATGATTAATTATTTTTAGGTTCTTTATTTAAATTAAATAAAATAAAATATAATTGTATTGTTTAATATGAATATTTAATTAATATAGTATAAAAAATCATTAAAATAAATATTTTATCTATTGATGATGGTTGTTATAAGTTGTAGTGTACACACCTCTCATTCAAATAAATGTTATTACAGTGATAAAGATAACTCCGTTCAAGATGGGGCTTGAACGAGTGACAATGAAAATATAGTAAATAATTTCAACTTATTTTGGTACGGTTATGATACCTCAGTGGCATAGAACATTGCCCTGGTTAGACATAGGTTACGGGTCAAACCCCATCCTAAACCAAATCATGTTTTTCACTTTAATAAAAATTATATGAAAGTCAGCATCTACAAATCGCTTTGAAACCTCTCCTTTATCTATTCCTATTCCTCCTACATATTGAATGATCATGTTCTTATTATATGGAGTACTCTCTTAGGGGGTAAAGTGTATTGGAAGTCAATAGGGATATTAATATAATAGGCACAATAGTGCAGTACAGCACAAGCCACAGTACTATCCTGAAAGGATGCTGTGGCATAAAAAGGATGTCCACGCTGGTATTGCTTTAACAAATGTTCCATCATTTACGGTATTATCTTGTGTTTAATGTTATGTGTTTGATGGTACATAGCTACACTACTCGTAAGCGACATTGACTCTACAACACAACCATAATAATGACATTATTTTTTAATATCCACATATCTCATTATTATCATAGGTATTATTTTATTATCACATTTCTATTAAAAGTGTGGTAGTTGAAATAAAAGAATGAAGCAATACGATCCACACTGCCACACAATACAAGATCACACTGTCTTCGGTATTGATATAATACTGAATTAATATCTTTGTAAAGTAATTGTTATTGATTGGTACGGGTCTGCTGTTTGGTAGAATGTGCTGGCACTGAAATAGGGGCGTAAATATGACTCTGCCACCCTTTCGGGGATAAACACGTGAATGATAAGGAAGTAATAGTCTATTTATCTTCAAAAATATCCATTTTAGAAAGATAAAGGAGGCCATCTTTTATTTTTGTTAACTAAAATCTCTGCTTGAGCGTGGTGTCGACTAAACTTACGAAAACTGCTCGCAAATCTCGAATCAAGTGGCGAATCTGAGCTGAATATGGTTTAAAAATAAAGGATTACTGAAATGACACTTGAGCACTGTTCTATAATATGAATCAAACGTCATTTCACTGTGACAGCTCTCAGGTGATTCTAGATTGACGTTTCACGAATCGAGTAAGGTTCTATAATACGACCCTTAGGGTCGTATTATAGAACCTTACGTTAAGTTTAGTCGACACCACGCTCAAGCAGAGATTTTAGTTAACAAAAATAAAAGATGGCCTCCTTTATCTTTCTAAAATGGATATTTTTGAAGATAAATAGACTATTACTTACTTATCATTCACGTGTTTATCCCCGAAAGGGTGGCAGAGTCATATTTACGCCCCTATTTCAGTGCCAGCACATTCTACCAAACAGCAGACCCGTACCAATCAATAACAATTACTTTACAAAGATATTAATTCAGTATTATATTAATACCGAAGACAGTGTGATCTTGTATTGTGTGGCAGTGTGGATCGTATTGCTTCATTCTTTTATTTCAACTACCACACTTTTAATAGAAATGTGATAATAAAATAATACCTATGATAATAATGAGTTATGTGGATATTAAAAAATAATGTCATTATTATGGTTGTGTTGTAGAGTCAATGTCGCTTACGAGTAGTGTAGCTATGTACCATCAAACACATAACATTAAACACAAGATAATACCTTAAATGATGGAACATTTGTTAAAGCAATACCAGCGTGGACATCCTTTTTATGCCACAGCGTCCTTTCAGGATAGTACTGTAGCTTGTGCTGTACTGCACTATTGTGCCTATTATATTAATATCCCTATTGACTTCCAGTACACTTTACCCCCTAAGAGAGTACTCCATATAATAAGAACATGATCATTCAATATGTAGGAGGAATAGGAATAGATAAAGGAGAGGTTTGGATAAATTTTCAAAGCGATTTGTAGATGCTGACTTTCATATAATTTTTATTAAAGTGAAAAACATGACTTGGTTTAGGATGGGGTTTGACCCGTAACCTATGTCTAACCAGGGCAATGTTCTATGCCACTGAGGTATCATAACCATACCAAAATAAGTTGAAATTATTTACTATATTTTCATTGTCACTCGTTCAAGCCCCATCTTGAACCGAGTTAACTTTATCACTGTAATAACATTTATTTGAATGAGAGGTGTGTACACTACAACTTATAACAACCATCATCAATAGATAAAATATTTATTTTAATGATTTTTTTATACTATATTAATTAAATATTCATATTAAAAAATACAATTATATTTTATTTAATTTAATTTAAATAAAGAACCTAAAAATAATTAATCATTATTATTATTATTTCTTAAGATAATGATTTGATGACAGATTCTTTGGTACTTTCTTGTGGTGAATATGGTGCACGACAGGCTCGGCAAGTTTTTGGACGCATGTGTCACAGTCGACAATCTCATTAATAACAAAAGGACAAGAGTTTCAACTTCTGTTTTCTGAGATACTATTATTCCCACAGTATCTGTTTCAGCTTACAATATCACTGTAACAAAAAAAATCTTCAGGTATGCATATATTACTGGCTCAGTGGTGTAGGTGATAGTGTATGTGACTGCTACTCATGTAAAAGGTCCCAGATCGGAATAAATATTTGTGAGATCCCCAAATGTTTGTTTAGAAGTTTGGGTGTTTGCTCTATAACAATGTATATATTTAGATATACATAAGTATGTTTATCAGGTGAGTAGTTCCCATAACCCAAGCTTAAAGGGTTAGATGGCGCTGTGTGAAAAATGTCCTACAATGTTTATTTACAAACTCATTACCTACTTACAACTTTGATTCACGGTGTTAAAGCTTCTGTTCTACATGTGACTTTAAGCTCTATCATTCTATTCTCTCAAGGTTGTTTATGACAGAGCCCCGAACCCTATGCAACCAATGTTACAAAGTGTACAAAACTATAATATTTTCAACAAATAATAGGTAATTACCCGGTATGTGTCAATACTCTCTGGTATTTAAATTCAGTGCATATGTTACATTAGATAACTGGATCCATATCGGCATCAGGATAAAGACCACTACAGACAGTGGCTATATGGTACTGCCTTTCACACGTAAGTTCATCACGCTGTCTTGCTCTGAAATTTTACCACAAAGCTGTTCAACTGCTCTCCGGATGCCTAGAACAAAAATAGAATGAATCTTATTAAACAGTTATCATGAATTACTAGATGGTGTATATCTGCACAAATATATAAGACCATAAACCTCCAACACTTACTGTTTCGATAGTTTTTGTAGTAAATATACTTTTCTGAAATATTGGCCCAAGACGTTGTATGGCATCGTTTTTTATTTTGTATACCTAATATTCTTGAAAGATTTCAATATTTCTAGTTATAGATTCCTTTGGACGATCGTAAAATTCTTCTTTTTTCAGATATGTACAGAATTAGAAGAATTTCAATTAATTTACAATGTAAACATAACACTGGCACCATAATATCAAATGTCAGTCAAGCAAAGTTTATTAAACTCGCGATCCATTTAACGCAGAGAAAAGGTTCATTTTATGAGTCCGGGACTTCCTCTACAGCAGTTTTTTGTTCAGTATTTTGAAGTAAGGATACTTTAAAGCAATCACAGAGGTGATTAAATCATTTCAATGAAAAAAGTAAATAAAAAATAAGCTTTTGAAACATAAATATCAAAAAGTAAGCTGCGTGGAATGAAAACAAAATATGTAAGGAATAAAAATGTAATAGAAAACAGACTGTTTTTAGGCTTGCAACATTCCAATGCGTATTCTGGCGATTGGAGATTTGGATATTTACTCAAGGTTACTTTTCACCGATCTGAGCATGGGGATAGTTCTATAATAAACCACATGCTTATGTCTAGATTTAGCACTCAAGTGTCAATCTGCTAAATTCCGTTTATGTGTGACTTGAGTTAGTTTCTGTAATACGACCCTTAGACCATTTTAACGGCGCTTACAAAATGTCATGTGTATGACATTTTGTAAGCGTAAATAGTGTTATTTAAAATATTTAAAGTGACCAGCGGTTCGGAACGCGGCCCACCTGAGAAGAATCGGCAAGAAACTTAGGAAGGCTTTTTTTTGATGGCCTATTTACAATTTAATATTATTTCTCTTTGCCAGCAGATCATTCAGAATAGGCATGTTTTCTATGAAACTGAATTTAAAGGCGGCGCAAAGCTTGCTGGGGCCACTTGTAATAATATAGATATCACTGAAATAAAACAATAAAATATAAATAGGGAGGCGCTCATAGCCCCGCCAACGCAGTGTTCTGTAAACGATCACTGCGTTAGACAAATTTTGTTATAGATGGTCCTTGGATGGGTGACCACTTTGTGGCATAAATTTATATTTGCGAGCGTTTCCGTGCTTCGTAAGGCACGTTGTTAGTACAATGGCAGTCGTTAAGCCCAGTAGAAGGCCTTATGGGCGGCTTGAAAAATTTTAAGAGTAGGTCGCCACCGTCTGCGCCTTTCAATTTCTACGCTGCCATGGGCTCACTACCTGTTACGTGGGACAAAAATGCATGCGGTGAAATGTGGGCGTAAAGTATGCCGCTGCCTACCCCTTCGGGGATAAAGGCGTGACCATATGTATGTATGTAAAACGTCCAACAATATATAAAATCGTCCCACAATATATAAAAATATGTGTGTGTACCAAAGTACCTACAGATAACAAGTGAAACTTCTTTACGACGTTTTTTACAGCTATAAAATTTCACTTCAAAACAACATGGCGCGTACCCGAAAACGTGACGTTTATATTTTATTTTACAGCTCTAACATTTCTCTCAACGTCAATAAAGAAGTTTCATTACAAAAACGTCCCACAATATATATATAATGTAAAATGAATAGGGTAAGTTATAAGTATCTCACGTCATTCCTTTGAGGACGCAGAACGCAGCTGCCTGGTGCCAGGTCAGTTTGCCATCGTACATGTGGTACAGCCCTGTTTTACACCGAACTGTCTTCATTTGTGTTACTGGTACCACGGGTTGAGCCTCTGGCAATTGTACAAACAAACTGTTGAAACTACTGCCTTACTAAAAACGCGACCTACACTATTGTAGGGAAATAATCCGGACGCCTTCTAAACCGAAACCAGGGGGCCGAGTCTGCTATTTCAATCGTGTCGATATAATATCGAAATCGTCGCTCAATAGAAAGCCACCGATACAATTTTGAAAGATATTCGTAGTCTACTATTACAATCGTGCTCCAATAAACTTCTTTGGTCGCTAGTCAGTTGCATTTTTGATAGTCTACTTACATTTTGACAGCTAAAAAGAGCGATTCTGGTTCTATTCTACGGCTTGTCAATAGTAGACTCGGGCCCCCTGTTTCTAAACCGCAAGTGATAGAAACTTTAATCGTCTATGCCCATATTCATGGTATTCTGAATCGAATGCCGCAAACCGTTTGTCTCTATATCTCATGGTTCCTGAGAAATAGATATTTACAGACGGACGGACAGACTGAGTCGTTATATAAGACTTTTCTAAAGTTTAGGGTTGGGGCGACATTGTCAGAATTGACAAAGCTCCAACAAAATAATAGAATAAAAAATAAAAAAAAGTTTAGGGTTCAGAAGTTAAGAACTTGGCTACTGTAGGCGTTGTTTACTTATTTAAAACGTGTTATACCTAAATTAAAAACCATTTCAAGGATTAGGGTTACTGCCTACTTATGAATTAGAAATGGAAAATAATGAAGAATTATTAATATTTTGGGCAAAATGTTAATAATTTTCATTGAAATAGCAACTGACGTCATCTTTGGCATTATGGCCGTAATTCCTTTGCTTAGACAAAAGCACAATGTCAAATAATTTATAGTTAGATATTTGGCGCCAACATTAGCAATTGTCGTATATTATTTTCCAAAACTAGAGTAAAATTCGTGTTTTTGTGTTTCATAATGATTACCGCTGTGACGCGGTAGGAGTGCATCCAACTGCTACGCAAGAGGTCGTGGGTTCGATTCCCACCCAGGATAAAACTTTGTGTGATGAGCACGATGGTTTATTCTGTGTCTGGGTGATATTTATCTATAATATAGGTATATGTATTTAGAAATTTATAAGTATGTTTATCAGTTATCTGGTTACCACAGTACAAGCTCTGCTTAGTGTGGAATCAGATGGCGTTGTGTGAGTTGTCCCAACGATATTTATTTATTTATTTGTTTATTATGGTGGAATATTATACATAAAGAGTTCGGAAATGTGCATTAGTGATGGAAAGTATTTTAATGAATAGCCTTACTCTTCTATATCTGTGTGAATAGCGGTGATGTTTGTGTTAGTGCCAAATTTCCATAGAAAGCTGCTGATAAGAGATCCACTGCCTTATTGGGGCAAGGACCAGGACCTGGGACTGAGGCCTTGACATAGTCAAAGGACTAGACATGACTAGATACTAAGAAAATATAAATACTGAAGATCAGCCTCTATGGACCAAGTTTCTTTTGCCTGCCCACGATGGGCGAAGACAACCAACAAACAATTATAGACTATTTTTAAAGGACTTTTGGCGGGTAGAGTGACAAGTGCGGACGCTTGCTGTATATTATTTTCTTAAACTAGTGCATTTATCTTGTATTATGTGCGGGAGTGGTAGTTATTGGACATAAAAGTTGTGTTAACGTGCCATAGTGAAAGACAATGATATATATGTAGTGAAATGCTATTTTATCTCTTGCCGCGAAAAGTTCACTGTAAACCTCAGTATAAGAATCATCATTATACTGAGGGTAAGGACCAGGAACTAGGACGGAGAACACGACATCGAAAAAGACAGGACAGGACTAATTACAAGATAAGATTGAAGAAATATGATATAAAAAATAAGATTTGGCTAAAAGGTCTTCGTAACCAGGCCATTAAATAATTTAAAAAAAAAGTCCAGCGAGCTTATGCCACTTATGAGGTTGTTGTGAATGGAATATTTTAAATTTAGAATACCTATTTATTGAAAAATATCAATCCTCATATGGTCCTGTACCAAGTGCCCGATAACAAGAAGAAGAGTTACAGATTTACTATTGAGCTAAAAAAATACAAAACACAGTCGATCGCTCTTTCAAGCTAGAGCCACTTACCTCTCTGGCAAGCGAAGGGTCTCATGAGGTGGCACGGCAGGTCCAAAAACACTGGATGGTCGTGATTCACCCTTTCAATCGCCACGCAATCGGCGCCACCTTCCGGAACGGGAACATGGGTTCTGTTCAGCCACTAGACACAAAAAAATATTTATTTATCTATTACGCCGTATCCCCGAAGGGGTGGCAGAGGCATATTATATGTCCACTTTTCACCATGTGTATGCCCCGTGGATTCAGTGGTCTGTAAACGATCATTGCGTTAAGCTACTTACGCTATGGCTGGACACGTATGGGTGACCACTTTGTGGCATTTACATTTGCGAGCGTTTCCGTGCTTAGAAGGCACGTTGAGCCATTGGTGCCGGTTGCCAGTAACATGGCAATAGTTAAGCTCAGTTATAGGCGGCTTGAAAATTTCAACAGCAAGTCGCCACATCCTGCGCCTGTCCATTTCAACACACACGGCAATGGGCTCACCGCCTGTTACGTGAGACAAAAATGTATTCGGTAAAATGTGGGCGTATAGTATGCCTCTGCCTACCCCTTCGGGGATAAAGGCGTGGCAATATGTATGTATGTAATTTCCGCATTAATCATGAATCCTCACCACGGGATAGTGTTTTATCAGGTTATCATCTTTTTCGCTGGTCAACACATCCAGGGCAGTTCTCCTGAGCTCCAAGCCAGGTCCCCAGCGGTACCCAGCCGGGTCTTCCGCTGAATCGCGGCGAGCTCCTACCCAAACTGATGTTAGGTCTGTAACCAAATAATGAAGGGTGTTCACCCTCACACTGCGTACATAGCGCACGCATACGATTAGGTATGATAGAGGCTTTATTCCGCGTACGCTTAGATTGTGAAATGAACTCCCTGGGTGTTCCCGAACGTCTACAGTATGGGGTTCTTCAAAAGGGGTCTTAGAAGGTTTATAAAGGGTCAGCAGCGCGAGTGCTGCACCTCTGGTAATGCAAACATCCATAGGCTACGGTGACAAATTTCAATCAGGTGGGCTGTATGCTTGTCTGCCACCTCAGTGGTATAAAAAAAAACTGGTTGCCATCAAGCATATACCAAGCAAAACAGAACATTCATTTGGCTTGATTTTTCCAACAACTTAAACAATAATTTATACTAAATATTGACAAATTATATATCACTAGTTGATGCCTGTGGCTCCACACGCGTGATGAAGTTTTCCTGTTCCCGTTTCCCACAGGATCTTGTTCCCGAGATAACATATAGCCTATGTGTTATTCTGATGTGTAAGAATAGTAGTTTCATCAAAATACTTTCAGTAGATTTTGCCTAAAAGAGTACCAAACATCTATACTTACAAACTTTCGCGTTTATAATATTGGTAGGATATTTAATTTAAATTGATTCAGTAGTTATGGCGGGAAAGCGCGACAGACAGACAAGCAGAGTTACTTTCACATTTAAAATCATATTATTTTGATGTGTAAGGATTAATAAACGAGGGAAATAAATGGGGGCGACGGGATTCAAAGTATGTCACGGGCGAAGCCGCTGGGGGTCTGCTAGTGAAATATATAGAGTAAGGCCACAGAAGAAGTAATAGTACTACGTACAGAAGTAGTACGCGCAGTGGTACTGTATGCGACTGCCGCAGCTGAGGTCCCGGTTTCGATTCCAGGGTCGGAAAAAATATTTTAGTGATCCACAAATGTTTGTTTCGGATTTTGTGTTTCCTATGTATAATATGTATCTATTTAGAAATATATAAGTCTGTTTATCAGTCGTCTAGATCCCATAACACAAGCTTATATTAGCTTACTTTTGGCAGAAAAGTATGAAAAAATACCATGTCTCACCGCCTGCAAGCAAAAACAGAGTATTATGAATGAGCTGCGAAATCTGCACGGAGTTGTCACTTGAGAAGTTTTTGTACCAAGTTGATTTAGTTAAAGCGCTCGAGTCGTGCGAGCCAAGCGACAGCCCACCGCCATTAGCCGCTCCGAGCGGTGCGCTGCCCGAATATACCTAAACTGCGGAGTGACACTCCCCTGGTAAGGCGTGTCTAGTAGGACGCGCGAGTGACATTGATTCATTGTTCTGCGTAGCTTCTGTTCTAGAGTTAATATTGAGAGAGATAAACACACTTACCAAATTGTGACTCTGATAAAGCTTCAGCCAGGAATTCTGCCTTTTCTCTTGTATCCAGAACTGCTAATGTTCCATTGTGGTAGCCCCTAGGAATAGATTTTGCACAGATCTTACAAGACAGGGTTCTTCAAACGGCTGTAAGGGCCTCCGCACTAACTAGCTTCTTTTAGTATCCGCAACCGGTGACTTAGTAGCTTTGTGGAAGCAAGATGCAGCGACATGCGACAGAGCGCGACACAGTATCGACACACACAGTCTCAAAGTCGCCGGTCGCGGATACTAAAAGAAGCCAGTATGCAGTGGCACTAAAGAGGCCCACCATGATCTCCGGGGCCCAAACGACCATCACATGCTAGCGGTGCGCCTTTTGACCAACGGACGATGTTAAGAAGCTGATTTCCTTGTAGGGTGGGAGGTCATACAGCACTCACTACCAAGTTTAGTTTATAGCCTATCAATCACGCTGTTGACGCTCAGATGAAGATGCGTGAGAGGTCGTCCCGTCGCCCTACTACTGCATAGCCCCCTTAACTTCCGCACCCCGTGTGGATATACATATATACGATGTGCTCGGCACCCGAGATCGACTGCAATACAATAATAACATACATACATACATATTGTCACGCCTTTATCCCCGAAGGGGTAGGCAGAGGCATATTAAACGCCCACATTTCACCGTATGCATTTTTGTCCCACGTAACAAAATATATTGATTTTTGTTAGAAAAGCATGAAATTTTGCAAATAAAAGCCATAATCTATAATCACCATCCGTGTCCCTTTTCCCATCCCATTTTAATAAATTTATGAGTCTTTCTAAAAAGTCTATTGGGAGAACGATTTTTTTTAATACCTTTTCGGTTAATATATTAATTAATCCATATTATATTTTAGTAACGTTTACGAAAGAACAAATTTAAATGGTATCATACCACTTAGAAAAATGCCCATAATTACCATTCAAAGACATTCACGACTCAATATTTTCGCATTTACGCACGGTAATGGACTAAATTAAACATAAAAGATTCGCTGACCATCACCGCATTACGGTCGTGAACAACACACCCCCGAAAGTAATTTTTTTTAACTATTAAATTAAGAGTTCTCCTGCTCGAAAACTGGTTTGGTTCAAAATATTTCTACATACCATTTGCCTTTTAAAAGGTAATTATTTTATGTTTTTACAATAATTATTTGCTAGATATATCCAATATATATCCCTCTATACAGTGTTAAACTTACAAATCGTTACCTATTTAAAATAATCTTTTATTTCTGAAATTATTGAAAATCTCATTGCCATTATTATAATTCCCGTTAATTTCCATTCGTTTTAAAATGGAATGGTAATTAGAAGGTAACGATTTGTAACGGTAATGATTTTTTACTGAGTCTGGATGACGTAGCAATGACAGAGGTGATAATCTCCCCCATCGTGGAGGCCAGCGGCTGTCCCAGAGACCAGGCGAGAGCCAAAGCTAGACGCTTCGGCTTCACCGGTCACGATCTTCAGCTGCCCAGCGTGTAAAAAACAGCGGACGAACAGAACCTCCTCATTGGGACTTCCGAAAGACTAAAGTGTATCTTCTACAGTCCTGCGAAACTAGGTGCTACAGGTCCCTGACCGGAGGGAGTGTGGGGATACAGTGCACAGTGAAAGTGTCGTGAGGAACCAGTGCTTACGCTGCAGTTAGTCCTGTCACAAAGCAAAGTACTAAAGTAGTGCGGTGAGACAGCGGTCTCACCGCACTACTTTAGTTGCGTTGCGTAGGGCTAAAGTACAGACCACCTCGAGATAGAGGCCCGTCAGGTATGGGTAGTGGTTGTTATCGGTCAAGAGCGGCCACGTTCACGACAGGATGGGGGAATGGAGGTTTATGAATGGACATACTATGCGCATCCTACAGGTGAATCTAAACCACTGCTCTGCTGCTCAGGATCTCCTGTGCCAGAGCATTGCGCAGCGGACATTTGTCTACCGCAAGTAGTTATCAAGGAAGAAGGAAAACTCTTTACAAGTGGTTGCGTAACATGATTGCGATGACGAGAGGTCTATTAAGAGTCTACGACGGGAGCCCAGTACAGAGCACCATAGACAGCTTAGCTTTTTTTAACTTTGGGTGTTGACGCGGACACCTCGCGCTTTGCAATAATTGCTAGGAGCCGATGCTGCGTTGCAGCTGATTGCAGCGGACTGGTTATCGTGGCCGTTTATTTCTCGACAACCTGTGAGCAATATCAATTCGAGCTATGGCTCGGTGAGCAAGACGTCTTTCTTACCGCATTTCGTCCCAGTCCTGGAAAATTTCAACGCCTGGGGGTGACACTTGAGGCTCCCAAAAAACCACTGGTAGGGGGAGAACTTCGGCAGTCTGGGTGGTCAATCCATGACCGGAAAAATATCACCACCTGGGTGTGGCGTGTGCGCGGTTCGATCGTAGATGTATCGTTTGCGACCTCTGATCGCACACGCCACGTCCAGGGCTGGCATGTGGTGAAAGGAGGGGTCGTTATTCGTCCATAGTTATATTTAGTTAGGGGTTTCTCCTCCAACTAGCCACCCACTGGCTAATCCTAAATACTTCGGCATACGTTGGGCTGTCAAACGCCTGAATCAAGTGCTCTCCGGGATGCAGCTATCGTGTAGGCCTGATTCCCAGTGGAGATCGTAATGTGCACGCAGCGTGCATCTCCGCTATCGGTACACCAGGCTCCGAGAGACAGCTCAGAGACGGAGCACACGAGTGTTACAAAGGTGCCGAAAGGTCCCTCTAGGAGATCATTAAGCTGGCCAAGAAATTGCCCCGAAAATAGCTCCTAGAGAATCTGGAATGGTAAGGCCATCCGCTGGCCCAAACCCCAGCAAATGTTAGTGATTACGTCGAGAACGACGTGCCCGCAGTCACGTGAAAAGTGAGCTAGAGGTGCTGCGGCTAAGCTCCGCAAGTGAACCACTCTGAACACCAGTATGACTCCTGAATCTCAATAAACGTTGACTATTAAGGTTTTGGCTCATCTTTCAATAAAGACTGGTTTCCCAAGGTGTCGTATGCGGGGAAATTCGTTCTTATATAAAACGAGGGCGGCCAGCGGCCTCGCCTTCCGGCTATTGGTCGCTCGTATTGCTCGACGAGGTATGCAAGCTCTTTGAGCGTATAATTGCAGAGCAGTCGTCGCATACGTCACAGTCATGGGGATCTGGTACATAAGCAGTTTGGTTTCTATCAGTTTGGATTCAGTACTCCTCCGATGACGCAATCATGCGTATCGGAGTCCTCGCGGAAGGAGCGTCATCACAGGTGAGGTAGTCATGGCGGTGTTTCATGACATAGTCAACGCCTAGTCCTGGAAATGCTTTAAGAAGACGCTCATTTTCATATAGTGCCTCTCTGCCTCTAGTGCATTGTCGGGGCTTATCTTTCCGAGAGAGCCATAGCTTACCAAAAGGCTGGCATGGCGAGAAGTGTTATGTTTCCCAGGGATCGGTCCTAGGACCACTTCTGTAGAATATCGGCTACGATTGGATGCTGCGCGGTCCGTTGCTGAGAGGTCACTCTCGTGATGGCGCGAGGAGGAATGCATCAAGATGCAATCCTAAGGAACACGTCAGGTGTTGCTCCAGTCCTGTGTCGGGGTTTATTTTTCAAACCTTTTATTTTATTTCTAATTACCATTTCAATTTATTTCACTACCATATCTCGAGATCTAATTACCGTATCTGGGAAATCGCATTACCGTTTTTTTTTAAAAAAGAAACGTTATTATTTCTTAGCAGAAAAGAGTAATTACTGGGCCTTTCATAAAATTCAGTTTCTATCATTAAATTCTTTCCGAAAAATTCATAAAAAACATGAATATGTGTATTTTTTTTTATTCTCCAAAACGTCAAACATGCTCGAAATGAAATTTTCGCCCCTCTGCTGTTGAGGTTTTTCAAGCCTTCAACTTGGCTTAACGACTGCCATGTTACTGGCAACAACCAACTGCTTAACGTACCTTCCGAAGTACGGAAACGCTCATAAATAAAAATACCACAAAGCGATCGTTTACAGAACACTGAGTCACTCCCAACGTTTCCAAAAAGCTGCCTTTTCTAGCAGCCTAATAACAGTGGACTCCAGGTGCGAAATACACGTAGAGGTTGGAAGCAATAATAAATAAATATCGTTGGGACAGCTCACACAACTCTGATTACAAACTAAGCTGAGCTTGTACTGTGGTAACCAGATAACTGATAAACATACTTATATATTTCTAAATACATACACATTATAGATAAATAACACCCAGACACAGAATAAACCTTCGTGCTCATCACACATAGTTTTATCCTGGGTGGGAATCGAACCCACGACCTCTTGCGTAGCAGTCGGATACACTCCCACCGCGTCACAGAGGCAGTCAAAGAAAGTATAAAGAATAGGATGAAGAACACTTAGGTTCTACCACGGGTTCTTTAACCGGAGCGTGAAGAGGTACATCATTGGGCCGCCAACTTGTGGGCAACTGTCAATAGTCTTGAAGATTGAGACTAATCCCACCCGCATTCCTATTACTGTGACTCCTATAAACCAGGATCTACAGCAATGACCAAGACCAGAAAAGTTACACCGAGCTCGATCTCGGTGAAGTCCCAGGCGAACTTAAAGTGTCTTGGAACCCGCATTGAAATTAATAAGAAGAAAATTTAAAGGAGTTGTAGAAATTAATGCCTCTTCGCTGCTTTGCAAAGCGGGAGACCTGGAAGGCAACTAGGTATACATCCTATAGAAGACTGTGATATCAGTGGTTGGTAATGTACATATGTTTTCAATAAACATATAAAAGTAATATGTTTTCAATAAAGAAAACTTAAATATGTTTTCAATAAACAGTTTATCGAACAAGGGTAATTCGGCAATCGATTCTACACTCCCCGGACTTTTGTTGACTTACCTACAAAGTATCATAGCATTCTCCCAACTGACAAGCGATTTTTGCAAAAGATATTCGGTGTTGCCATTCACGAAAGACTCCCATTTGTTGTCGACATACTGGGGCACTGGAACAGAAATGCACACATTATCCACTTATGCTGAATGCACCCATATGTTATTTTACCTTACCCCTGCAAGATTACCCATGATAATTGTAGGCATGGGTAATCTACGATTAAATTAATATTTTTAAAATGTCATATTATTAATGTTATTTTTTTTATACCACTGATCATTTTCCACCAGGCACACGTGTATGACACACACGTGTACCTGGTGGAAAATGATCACAGTAGCCTATGGACGTTTGCAACGCCAGAGATGCAGCACTCGCGCTGCTGTAGACGTTCGGAAAAACCCAGGGAGTTCAATCCACAATCTAAGCGTACACGGAATAAAGCCTCAAGTATGCGACCGCTCTCTCTCTAAGTACGCATTAAGCGGAACACCCTGTCTATGGCGAGCTGTGCGATGATGGTAGCCGTGGGCATCATATCAAAGAACTCTTTAGAGCACCGACCACTGTACAGGCAAATATAAGGAGGCAAAGTCTCTCCGGTCATGAAGGGAGAACATTCAACACCGCCCGCTAGTACAGAATCGTTGACAACCCTCATAGCAAGCTCTTCTACTGAGTCGAAACGTCAAAGCTGGTATTCAGGTGCACCAGCCCAAAGGTGACAGCAGTACTCCATGTGTGGCCGCACTTGCAGTAAAGTAATGCCGCGCCGCTCAAAAGCACTCCGAGCTTTTTGGACGCCAGCTTCGCCTTGTCCTCTAAATGACTACTGTATGGGACGTTACATTTTGACAACCTGGAGGGTAAGGTTTCGTTTTACCTATCGTACATCCCTTTCCTTGAGGAGTTCGGTTCGCCATTCCTCCGTTACAATTAGTAGAGGTTATTTTTGACTGTTGTGCGTTAGAATTGACGAATCGAGGGTGTGTGGTGGGATCCTCCTTCATTATCGTTCTAAAAGTAAATTATCAATTTAAATTGTATTGATGAATATAATTGCATTCTTAGCATGTAATAAATATCTCTCATTCTAAGTACGCATTAAGCGACTATGAAACATGATATTGTAGGTATGCATCCGGTGAACTGCAGACTGACGATTTGTTAACATGAAGTTGTTACAGTACCTACTCATTCTAAACAGTGTGTATTTATATTTCAATATATAAGGCTGAAGAGATGTTTGTTTGTTTCTTTCCACTTGCTACGATTTTGGCATACAACTTTCGCTTCGTCAACTTTCATAATTGTTTTCATACACGCTCGCCGATTAAGGGTACTCTTGACCTGGCCTGGTCGAGGTCGACCCTTACCAGTTTGCCCATTTACTCTCACCGCATAAATTTTCTTCGTCAGTTTATTTTCATCCATCCTCTCCACGTGTCCAAACCATCTGAGCATCCCTTTTTCTATCTTAGTCACTACGTCTTCTGTCATACCGCAATGTTCCTTTATCACGCTGTTCCTTTCTTTATCTATCAATTTCACTCCAGCTATACTTCTCAGACTCCTCATTTCTACTGCATTAATTTTACTCCTAAGCTTCTTCTGCCATACCCAACTTTCACTGCCATATTTTAGTGTAGGGACAAGCACTCCTCTATGCACAGCCAGTCTTGCCTTTTTAGACACGTTCTGGGTGCCTATAAAGGTGTACATTGCTCCATTCACTTGATTGCCAGCCAAAACCCTTCCTTCAATGTCATCATCACACTTTCCATCTCTCGCAAATTTTGAGCCTAGGTATATAAATTCTTTCACTTGTTACACTCTTTTTCCTTCCACAAAAATTAAGCAATCTGTCATGTTTTTCTCTCTTTCAAAAACCATTACTTTCGTCTTATTTACATTCACTTTCATTCCTTTGCCTTTCAGCGCATCATGCATAATATTAACCATCAACTGCAACTCATCCGCTGATGATGCAAGTATTACCTGATCATCAGAGTAAAGAAGACATTTGATAGTCAGAACAGTCATTTTTAGACCATACGCACTTTCTTGCAGTTCTTTCAAGCAACTGTCAATGTATAGGTTAAACAGCCACGGTGACGCTACACAACCCTGTCTCACACCTTTTTCGATGTGAAAAAGTCTGTGCAAGCTCCGTTGATTCTGACACAAGCACTGGATCCCTCATATAGAGATTTCAGTGCTCGTATCAAGTTGCTGCTTACTCCATACATGGACAATGTTGACCACAGTTCATTCCTCACCACTCTATCATAGGCCTTTTCCAAGTCTACGAATGCGCAATAAACTTTTTGACTCTTCGCCAAAAGTTTTTCAATTACGCATCGTAAGGAAAAGACCTGATCCGTGCATCCTCTTCCTTTCATAAATCCTTCTTGCACATCCCACATTTTCCCTTCATTTTCATTCATCACTCTTTTTATCAAAATATCTTCTAAGATATTAATTTAATTTGCAAGGTGTAAAGGGACGAAATAATCTTCATGAAATGCTGAAGTCAACTAACGTATTAAAATGATAAGGATTAATAACGTATTTGTGTAAATAGCCTTCAAAGTACCGCATTAAAATTGCTGGTTTTTTTAAGTATAAAAATGAATATAGTATGTTATCCTTAAGAGATAGACATATACTGTCGTGGACTTTTTTGTAGACCTATATTAGATACACAATTCCTATACGCCCACATTTCACCGTTTAAAGCAAATCCTAGATTCCAAATCCATGTAGGGCTTGATGGCAACTGGATAGGGGCTAGGATGAACAAGAAGGTTATTATAACCATTTATTATTTAAATCTACTCGTATAAACCCTCGTTTAAAAAAAGGACATATTAAAATATTAGCCTACTGATTGAGCATAGTTCAAGGCACAGGATATTTTCTTAATTAAATAACAATATTTTTTTAATAATTGAAAGTCGCCTTACCTCTATATTGTTCGTGGAAACTGGCTGAACACAAATTAAAAAATAATAAAACCGCAACCAATTGCGTCGCGTCCATTTTCGCTGCTAGTAACTTTAGGAATAACATTCGATATTCAAAAAATATACAATATGGCTTCCTTGTTTATATAACCTACTGTTCATTGAATTGCTGATTGACATTCCAAGCACTTGATATTTTCAAAATATCGGATTCCTGCCGTTGCGCGTTAGCCATGTATTAAAATGATATCCTGCATATAATACCCACTAGGCTGAATTTATTTAAGTAGTAGATAAGAATTATATTATATTATCTGTGGTAGTAGGGATTTCTGGAAAAGATAGTTACAATTCCCACTGGTGGGGAAAAATTTCTTGAATAAATTATTTAAATGTTAATTTAACTGTTTTTTAACGGACAAGAACCTGCTAATTACATACATACATTTAGTCATGCATGTAACGCAGTCACATACATGTAACATACATACATATTGTCAGGCCTTTATCCCCAAAGGGGTAGGCAGAGTCATACTATACGCCCACATTTCGTCTTATGCATTTTTGTCCCACGTAACAGGTGGTGGACCCATTGCCGTGTTGAAATGGACAGGCGCAGGCTGTGGCGACCTGTTGTTCAAACTTTTCAAGCCGCCCATGAGGCCTTCAACCAGGCTTAACGACTGCCATGTTACTAGCAACCGGGACCAACGGCTTAACGTGCCTTCCGAAGCACGGAAATGGTCGCAAATGTAAATTTCTCAAATATTGAAGCGAATGTTGCTTAACGCAGTGATATTTTAAATAAGTAAACATTCATTAATCATTTGGTTGACATCTTAGACAGGTTGACTTCTAGGCTACTTTTTTAATTTAAATACAGTAGTTTGCTAGACTAAGATATATAGAAGAAGCGCTCTTGACCCCACTAACTCAGTGTTATGTAACAACTTTCGCTATGGCTGGTCCTTGGAAGGGTGACCACTTTGTGACATTTACATTTGCTAGCGTTGCCGTGCTTCGGTCTTTGGTTACCAGTAAAATGGCAGTGGTTAAACTTGATGACAATAGGCTTACCATCTGTTATGTCGGACAAAAATGCATACGGTGAAATGTGGGCTTATAGATAGAATGCATCTGCCTACCTCTTCGGGGATAAAGGCGTGACAATATGTATGTATGTCGTATGCAAGATGCGTGAAAACAATACGCGGACGGAGTAGCAGGCATTAGCTAGTGACTAATAAACCCTTTACAAAATTAGTATTTCTTTCCTGGTATTGGAATTATAGGATTGTACATTAAATTCAAGATGGCGGTCAGACATATCGCTATGTTTTGTGGTCCATGCATACCACAGAATGCATACCTTTTTTTTTACTTCGTGCGATTCATTAATCGATTCATACATGCACGTCTGTGTATCAGAGTACTTTTTTTCTTTTCCATTTTTGAACAATCTGCTCACGTGATCTCGTATGCATCTAAGTCTCTGTACATACATCTAGTTTTATAATTCTTTTGGCGGATAAATATTTATCCGCCAAAAATAGATGATTTATTAATAGTGTGCATGTAATATCATTATTTAATATTATTGCATAATAGTTACGTGAAAAATAAACGTCAGACAAAATTGGATGAACCATACAAAAGTGACCCAGTCATTTTATTTTAAAATTTACGTTGACTTAAACTTCTAAAATACTTATTCTAAGAAATGAATCCACTGATTTTTCTTAGAGTCTGAATAACTTATTACACTTTGTTCTTATTACGTTTTCTTCACTACACTAATTCACAAGGTTTTAGTTCTTTCGAGTCTTCTTTTTAGGTCCGACCAATCGAAGAGCTGGATAGCCTCAGGATTGACATGATAATGAAGTCTCTTTTCGTGAGCTTCTGCAAATTTCTGAACAATTTTATCTACAGGCTCCACTTGTAGGTCCCGGTGGAGTTCATTGTTTCGAATGTACCAAGGTGCATTGACAATACCCCTGAATACTTTATTTTGAAACCGCTGAATTATGTTTTTGTTGGTCCGGTTCATGCAGCCCCATAGCTGTACACCATACGTCCACACTGGCATGAGGACTTGTTTGTAAATATTGACTAGCCAACCAGCCTACCAAGCAGCCAATACATATCTTTATATTGTATATCTAACTCTTCTCGGTTTTTCTTAATGTGAGCCTTCCAGCGCAGCTTCGCATCAAGTGTCATACCGAGATATTTTGCTGTGTTTGCATATGGAACAATCTTATTGTTGATAATACGAGTATGGGGAAGTATTGGGAAGCTTTGTTGGTAAAATCGATATGAACCGATTTTGATTCATTTAAGTAGATACGCCACTTTTGAGCCCATTCAAAAACTTTTGTGACTGTTTTTGCACATTTTGCACTGCTTCCTTGTGAGTGTTTCCCGTTGACATTATGGCGCTGTCATCGGCAAAGGTTGGAATGGTGCTGTTTTCTAATTCTGGAATATCACAAGTGTATAGTAGGTAAAGGACCGGCCCTGACACACTTTCTTGCGGAATTCCAGCTTTTATTTCCCTATGTTCTGAATAAGCATTTTGCTGCCTTACCCTAAACATCCTGTAAGAGATATAGGATTTTAAGATTGTTACAAACGGTGTAGGCAGCATCAAGCTTAGTTTGTGTATAAGGCCTTCATGCCATACTTTGTGAAATGCCTGCGCGACATCCAGGAACACTGCGGAGCATACTTTTTTCTCTTCTAATCCATTTTCTATGATATTTGTAATTCTCTGTACTTGTTCTATTGTAGAGTGTTTCTCTCTAAAACCAAATTGGTGGTTGGGTATAAGAGCTTTTTGATTAAGTATAGGTTTCAATGTATTGAGCAGAAGCTTTTCGAATAACTTAGATATGATGGGCAGCAGATCAATCGGCCTATACGATGTTGGTTTGTGGAGAGGCTTGCCTGGCTTGGCAATCATGATGACTTCAGCTACCTTCCAAACAGCAGGAACATACTTTAATCTCAATGCGGCATTGATTAGATTTGTCAAATTTCCCAACGCTTTTCGTGGGAGATGTTGCAGGACTTGACCTGTAATAAGATCATAACCCGGGGATTTTTTGACATGCATGGATTTCCTTATTTCGGTTGCCACTTCTTTTGGTGTTACTAATTTTATTTCCATCGTTTCTGGTTCGCATGTTTGGTGCGGCCAGAATTCCAACGGCCCATCGTTCGGTTGGAATATTGACTCCAAATGTCGCGCAAATCTTTGGGCCTTTCGCTCATTACTAATTGCCCATTTACCATTTTCTTCTCTTATCGGAGAGATGGGCAAGACAGATGTATTATATTTATTCATCGTCTTCCAAAGTGAATAATTTCCTGAGCGGTCACTTTCCAATGATCTCGCAATTGATTCATCTTTATGAGCTTTGATGGTTCTTGTCAATGTTTTAGTTAGGTTATATAGATTTTTTTATCGGTGATGTTGTGTATTGCCGTTTAATATGTGTTACCTTTACTTCTTATCGTAATTATGGGTGTGTTTTACCATGATGATTGCTGAATGTCCAAAGTAAATTTATTTACTTCAAAGTCCAATTGATTTGCATTTCTGAGTGGTACATTAAGTTGAATTCTATGTAGCTTCTAAATCAACTTGAAAACTTTCCCAGTCTGTTTTCTTATTTACTAACGTAGGGTAATTTTCTTTGTGGATAATATTTTTACCAAGATTTAAAATTATTGGAGAGTTGCCTGACGAGCGCACATAGGTACATTGATATACATTCATAATAGTCAGGCCACAGAGCAAGGAATCAATATCACGCACGTTCGCTACTAGAGACGTCTTACTTGATATATTTCAAACAACCAAGCGTCAGGGGGCGGCACTCTTTTTTATACGATTACACTAATTACCACAGACGAATGCAGGCAACAGACAGGTCACTCACCTTCACTTTTGCAATTTTCGCATACAGTTTGACATAAAAAAACTTTCTTCTCTAATAGGCACTAGTGAGAGGGAGCAAGTAACATTCCGCCAAAACACTTGTAACTTCTTGTGAAAAAGAATGTGTGTGTACCAGAGTACACAATTAAGAAGTGAAACTTCTTTACGACACTTTATTATAGCTATAATATTTTCATCATACGTCAATAAAGAAGTTTCACTTAGGATAAAGAAATTTCACTTCAGAACAACATGGCGCGTGACCAAAAAATGTGACAAATTTTTTACAGCTTGGTATAAATTTCTCTCAACATAGATAAAAATATTTTTTTCTCTACGTCGCGTGTGAAATAGGTTAAGTTTATATTATATATATTTATAGTTTTTAAGGTATTTATCTATGGCCAGTAGAATAAGTTTATAATACCTATAACTTTTCTCATGATGCCTGACAATAAAGATATATTATTATAAAGAAGTTTCATTTAAAAAATAATGCATAATGCGGTCCTAACTTCGTTGGAAAATAATTTGTAAGGCTATTTATTTCAATATCCGAGGGGCACCGCGGACGTCTGCTTATAACGAAAGCCCTTTTGATATTCAACAAAACGTAATAATATTGTTGTTATAATAGATGCTGTGCGGCGTACCTATGTTCGGAAACCATTCTAAAGTTAAAACAATACTCTGCTGTACTCTGCCAACATTTTTTTTTAATTTTTGTGTTTCCTCTGTTTAAGGCTTTTAGCCAGAGTGATAGATACATACATCATTGTCACGCCTTTATCCCCGATGGAGTAGGCAGAGGCATACTATACGCCCACATTTGACTATATGCATTTTTTTGTCGCATGTTACAGGTGGATGAGCCCATTGCCGTGTTGTAATGGACAGGCGCAGGCTGTGGAAACCTGAGGCTGAAAATTTTCAAGCCACCCATAAGGCCTTAAAACAGGCTTAACGACTGCCATTTTACTGGCAACCGGGACCAACGAAGCACGGAAAGAGTGACAGAGTTATAGATTTTTGTTATTCCGTGTCATTTTACCGCGTTTTTTATTAACTCGCTTTTTTGATCTGTCAGGAATCCCTAAGATAAAGAAGCTTGTTTTTAAATGTGATTTAGACAACTAATGAACATACTTATTCGTGTCTTTACAATACATAATGCTTAAGTCCGTTGAATGTCCACTTCCCAAAAACATCACATCCCCGTATGCCATTTTGTTAACACAGCACTGTCAATAAGATTGTGTTATGGGATCTAGACGACTGATAAACATACTTATATATTTCTACATACATACATATTATACATAGGAAACACCCAAACTCCGAAACAAACATTTGTGAGTCACACAAATATGTTTTCCGACCCGGGAATCGAACCCTGGAGCTCAGTCGCGGCAGTAGCATACAATACCACTGCGCCTCCGAGGCAGTATTCCCAAAACGGTATCCATAACAAACAATATAATATTATGCAATTTTTTTTAATGTTGTATGTCATTCCTACATTTTAAAATGGCATCCATTGACTTTCTTGCCAGATTCTTCTTCTTCAAGGGTAGGCTGCTCTTAGAAACGGCAACTATAATAGCTCTAATTTTGATATGATTTAAACACAACATTGATTTAGTTTTTTTGTTTGTATAAATTCATTACTATATAATTGGTCAAATATCATGTTAATCAAACTAATATAATTACTGGCGTTTAGAAAAGAGTGGCCATGAGTTTTATTGCCAGGTTCTTCCTCAGGCTCTACCTATTGCTTTGCGAATCTGGCATTAAATGTAAATGTAGAAGCAATATTCTTGACTTTCATAAGTGTTACTTTGTGACCTAAATGAATAAAGATTTATTATTATTAAAAGGTGTTATCAACGGTAGACGAATACACTACCGACCAATACGCCACTGTGGCATTTTTATTCGCACTGATACATCTTTCCGTGGCAAAAAGAACTGAGGCAGTTTGAAATTAGAGGTACCTTTATTTTTTCTCTTTTCCAGTGAAATACTAATGTTTTTAACTGTCGTGATTTTCACTCATATTTATGATATATCAGGTCTTATTCGCGACGTGTACTATTGGGTACAAAGCCTACCTTATACTTCCCAACGTTTCGACCGGATTGTACCAGCCGTGGTCACGAGTTGGCGGGTTGACGGCTGGTGTACTACTGTCTCAATGAATAAGACCCATAAGAATAAGAAGCTCGTGGCCCCGCAAACTCAGTGTTCTGTAAACAATCACTGCGTTGAGAATTTTCACTATGACTGGTCCTCGGATGGGTGACCACTTTGTGACATTTACATTTGCAAGCGTTTCCGTGCTTCGGAAGGCACGTTAAGCCGTTAGTCCCTGTTGCCAGTAACACGGCAGTCGTTAAGTCAAGTTGAAGGCCTTATAGGCGACTTGAAAAATTTCAACAGCAGGTAGCCACAACCTGCGTCTGTCTATTTCAACACGGCAATGGGCACGTGGGACAGGAATACACATGGTGAAAAGAGGGCATATAATATGTCTCTGCCACCCCTTCGTGCAAAACTGTCTCGTAAACAATCAGCACATGTTCAAAGTTTAAGTAAATAGTCTTGTGGGGCAATTAGTCCATTGATTGGAACCCATTCTCTCTCAACTGATTAAATCAGAACTTCGGTCGTTTTTCTTTTGAGTCTGTATCTACCAACCACAAAGTGAAAACGTAAGGATCCATTTGAGCAATCATCTCACGTGGTCTTCGTATGTAATTCTGTATCTACCCTGACTCCTTCTACCCTCTACTTTCGCAAAATTAATATTCTTCGTCAATCGCCCCTCATTCATTCATTTTCTGGTGTAGGTACGACAATAAACAAAGAAGCTCCTGGTCCTGCTAACTCAGTATTCTGTAAACACGTTAACCGCATGAATTATTATTCTATTAAATTATTTTATTTTATATTAGTATTATTACGAAGATGCAATTAAAAATATTTTCGTTTTTTATTAAGTTTATACAGTGAAATCATGTAGTAAGATCTAATCAACAGAAAAAAATAATAACTAATACATTAAAAGCTTTTAAATGACTCCATATATGGCTTCGTATGCGTTTAGAAATGCATAGGCACTGAAAAACATGGGCCTATCAAGAAGGAGAGGGATTTTATTAAATAATACAGAATACATATAGGACAAAGACAGAGGTGGCAGGTGGGCGACAGCGCAGGTGCCATCTACAACACTGCCGACTTTAGAAACGAATCTACAAAGCTCTCTGGCTCCGGAGTGCATATTAAATGTGAAAACGGAACGGAGATCAATAGATCAATACGGCTAGGCAGATTCGCAAGTGTCTTTTGGCCAGAAATATGCGTTGAATTTGTGTACAGAATTTGCGCATATTATGCCACCAAACGGACGTGGTTTTTATCTACAGTGACGATCAGGCGGCTCTAAAAGTCCTAAATAAAGTAGAGACAATGTCAGCAACTGTCAAGGAGTTCAAGGACCCGCTCGATAACCTGGCAGAAAGAATCGGAGTAGTTTTTGCCTAGGTTCCCGGACACGAGGGAGTCCTGGGCAATGAAATAGCGTATGAACTAGCTCGGGAAAGGACTGACGAATGCGTGATTGGACCAGAGCCATGACTTCAATCACGAAAGGAGTGACATAGACCGGGTGTTCACCAGCACATTTTGCGTCCGGAGCGCTCACATACGGTTAGATCCGATAGAGGCTTTATTTCGCGTACGCTTAGGTTGTGGAATGAGCTCCCTGCCTGGGTTTTCCCGAACGTCTACAGTATGGTCAAAAGGGGTCTTAGAAGGTTTTTAAAGGGTCGGCAGCGCGAGTGCTGCTCCTCTGGTGTTGCAAACATCCATAGGCTACGGTGACCACTTTCAATCAGGTGGGCCGTATGCTTGTCTACACCACAGTGGTTTATAAAAAAAGGAGTAATCAATTACCATTGTACCTATGACTCCACCTACTGTTATTGTTGTATTTTTAGTGTGTACATAAATAAATAATCAACAAAAGCATAACGGTAGAAACCAACCTTAGGTGGAAGTCCTCAATAGGCATGAGACAGTTTAAGATGTTCATTAAAGAAATGGATGCAAAAGGACAAGACGACTGTACTTGTCTTAGAGATAATCTCAGGACACTGTCGCCTCAACAGACACCTAACGATGTAATGGACGACGCAATATTCCCGGAATGCATGGAAGAAGAGGAGACCAGCTTCCAATTACGTTGCTGAGTGCCCAATGTATTCGTTAACAAGATGGGAAATAATAGGTACGGACAGACTTGAAGGAGAAGATCTAGAGTATCAAAAGATGGATCAGATAGTGAGATTCTGCAAGGAAACAAGAAGGATCGACGGGGTACCGTGAAGTCTGCTGTGATAACCAATCCAAACCTCGGAGGCAGAGATCTAGGGAAATGAATGAAGTGAGAAGCAAACCGCGCGATCGGATCGTTATTACGGCGGTAATGGCGTCCCCAACAAGAAAATAATCATAATAATGTGTTTAGAAAAAAAAAATACCTAGTTCAGAATTTAGATATATTTATATATATTGTGCGAAAGTAGAGGGTAGAAGAAGTCAGGGTAGGCCGAGACTTACATATGAAGACCACGTAAGCAGGATGCTCAAAAACGGACAGGTCGAAAGTACTCGGATACCCAGACGTGCGTGTATGAAGCGATTGATGAATCTTGAAGAAGCCATGGATCGCGAAGCCTGGTGATCTGACCTCTCTGACTGACTGCTGTGATAACCAATCCAAACCTCGGAGGCAGAGATCTAGGGAAATGAATGAAGTGAGAAGCAAACCGCGCGATCGGATCGTTATTACGGCGGTAATGGCGTCCCCAACAAGAAAATAATCATAATAATGTGTTTAGAAAAAAAAAATACCTAGTTCAGAATTTAGATATATTTATATATATTGTGCGAAAGTAGAGGGTAGAAGAAGTCAGGGTAGGCCGAGACTTACATATGAAGACCACGTAAGCAGGATGCTCAAAAACGGACAGGTCGAAAGTACTCGGATACCCAGACGTGCGTGTATGAAGCGATTGATGAATCTTGAAGAAGCCATGGATCGCGAAGCCTGGTGATCTGACCTCTCTGACTACCCCGTCAGGGATACAGCGTGAAGATAGTTAGTTAATTTAGAAATTTTAACTTTATAACAATTGCGTCTGTCAATATATCACAAAGAACATTACATTTCTCACGTTTTGTGAAAGAACGAATTTAAGAATAGTTTGACATGTTTGTTGGGTATTCGTCCTTCACATCGGGTAATGGCTAATTCCATGGGAATGTACAAAATCCTGGACAGAAAGAAACTTTTGAGAGTTTTTCGCGGATATTGGTAAGTCAGGACACTATATGAGTAGCCTTCGACGCCTCCACGGTCACGGCGTTTCCTAGGAATTCTTTACGGAAACAGAAAGTCAAATTAAGGTACGTGGTTTTCATTATATTTACAGAGCGCTCGTGGTTCCGCGGACTCAGTGTTCTGTAAACGATCACTGCGTTAAGCAACTTTCGCTCACGTCACGGATAGGTGAACACTTTGTGGCATTTACATTTGTGAGCGTTTCCATGACTCGGAAGACACGTTAAGCCGTTGGTCCCGGGTGCCAGTAACATGGCAGTCGTTACGTCAAGTTGAAGGGCTTGTGAGCGGTTTGTAAAATTTCAACAGCAGGTCACTAAAACCTGTGCTAGTCCATTTTCAACACGGTAATGGGCTCACCACTTGTTACGTGGGACAAACGGCTTATAGTAAAATGTGGGTGTATAAAATAAAAAATAAAATAAAAATATCTTTATTTTGCATAGACCATTTTAACGGCGCTTACAAAATGTCATACACTATTTAAAATATTTAAAGCGACCACCGGTTCGGAACGCGGCCCACCTGAGAAGAACCGGCAAGAAACTTAGGAAGGCTTTTTTTTTGATGGCCTATTTACAATTTAATATTATTTCACTTTGCCAGCAGATCATTTCCAGGCGTCCCTGTCCTGCAAATAGTCTGTAACGGAGTAAAAACCTTTTTCACAAAGCTTGTTTTTAATAAACTTTTTAAATTTATTTAATGGTAAATTTCTCAGGTCATAGGGAAGCCTGTTGTAAAAGCGTATACAGTTACCCTGGAAAGAATCGCCAATCTTATGTAGTCGACTGTGGTGGACTGAAAGATTATTTTTATTTCTAGTATTTATATTATGTTTATCACAGAGTTTAGAAAACTGTGATAGATTTTTCTGGACATACATAAGATTGGCAAAAATGTATTGTGATGGTACGGTTAGAATATTTACTTCTTTGAATTTTTCTCGGAGAGAACCTCTGTGGCCCAAATTATAAATAGCGCGTACAGCCCGCTTTTGTAGAACAAAAATAATATTTAAATCTGCAGCACTCCCCCAAAGGAGAATACCGTAAGACATAATACTATGAAAATAGCTGAAGTAAACCATTCTAGCCGTATCCACATCTGTTAGAGTCCTGATCTTTTTTACAGCGTATGCAGCCGAACTTAATCTAGAGGCTGTCTTTTCTATGTGTGGGCCCCACTGCAAATTGGCATCAATAGTTATACCGAGGAACACAGTTGATTCTACAAACTCTAACACTTGTCAATTGCATTGTTTACATCGTCATAGTTATCTAATTGTCTTTTAATTTTAAAAATTAATGAGGTGTCATCTGCAAACAATACAATCCTATTCATGTCCCCTACATAAAATGGTAAATCATTAATATAAATGAGGAACAAGAATGGCCCAAGTATCGAGCCTTGCGGCACACCCATTGTAACCATGGATCCTACAGAACGTGTACCATTAATATCGACCCTCTGTATTCTATTGTTCAAATATGAAGACAGAAGGTCGAGAGCTTTACCTCTTATTCCATAGTGGTGTAATTTTTTGCACAGCGTTTCATGTTGAACGCAATCAAAAGCCTTTGATAGATCGCAAAATATACCTAATGCATCGTGCTTGTCTTCCCAAGCTTCATGAATACATTTTAATAACTCAACACCAGCATCGGAAGTTGAGCGCCCTTTCGTAAACCCAAATTGATTCGCATGAAGTATTTTATGACTATTAAAATGGGATAGCATTTGATTCAAGATTATTTTTTCAAATACTTTGCTCAAAGTTGGCAGCACTGACACTGGTCGGAAATTAAACGGCTCTGTAGCGCTGCCAGCCTTGAACAAGGGAACGACTTTGCTGTGTTTCATTAAATCAGGAAATGTACCACTAGAAACACAGTCATTAAACACAGTTGCTAGATGGGGCGCAATTACCTCAATTATACATGATGCAGTTTTGACCGATAATCCCCAAAGGTCCGCGGTTTTTTTAATTTCGATACATTTAAATGTTTTTACAATGTCCTGAGCACAAATATCTGTGAATACAAATGCATCCCTGCAACAAAGAACAGATTCTTCTAATAAAAGTTCAGCGGAACTGGAAGATGCTTGGAGAGATTTTGTTGTCAATATAGGTACATTTTTGAAAAAATGTTCAAGCTCCGTCGCCACTTCCAGGTCCCCTGTAACCCCCATTTACTTTTAAGTGGAAATCCCTTTCAGTCACTAAAGATCTACCGCATTCAGAGTTAATGATGTTCCAAGTAATTTTTATTTTATTTACAGAATTAGAAATTTTATTTTTAATGAAGTTTGACTTAGCAAGATGACACGTTTGTTTAAATATCTTTGAATAATTTTTAACATATTCCTGAAAGGTTTGCCTAAAATTATATGATTTTTCTGAATATGATTCAAATAATTTATTTCTACTTTTAAAGATACCTGGTGTTGCCCAGTCACTGAAAACAGGACGACCACCAATATGTAGTGTTTTTGAGGTAAAAACTTTGCCAAACTCATCATTAATCAAATTAAATAAGTGTTTATATGACTGGTCTACACAAGTGAAGTTAGGTAGATATGGTAATCTCTTTAATACATTTTCTTTAAAATTATTCAAACGACTTTGGTTAATTGGTACATATTTAATTTGTTTTTTTGCTGACTTTGTTACTACTTTTAGGATGGCCACGATGATCTGACTCCACAGGATCCACAATACCTTTATCTATAGGTTTAATATCAGTAAAAATATTATCAATACATTTTGCACTGGTGGCTGTAATACGAGTGGGTTCTAAGAATGTACTATGCAGATTAAAGGTATTAAATAAATTTTAAGTTCATTTTATTTCTCTCTGATGGAGTTAATGATGTATCTAATATATCAACATTAAAATCTCCACAAAATATTATAGATTTCTTAGAACATTGGCATTTGAACAGTGCTTCTTCAAGCTTTTCTTCAAATTTAATGTACGGAGCTTTAGGGGGACTGTATACGCTTAACAAGATGAAATGCTCAAATTCAATACTGGCAATCTCAATAACTCGCTCAATGGAGAGGGCTACTAAGTCTTTACGTTCTTTAAATTTTAACTTTTTATTAATTAATATTAAAGAGCCTCCACGTTTAGAATGTTTTCTATTGAACGAGCTAGCAACCTGGTGATTTACGAAGTTCAACAATGTGATTTGATGATCTTTTAACCAGTGCTCTGTAGCACAAAAAATATTAATAGAATTTCCATTAATGTATAGCTCTAACTCTAAATCTTTACCATTTATTAAACCTCTAACATTATGGTGCACCAGGTTTATAAAAACAATATTTTTACTAAGATTATTCTCAGGGGCCAAAGTCAACTGGCCAGATTTATTATCTGTTGTCCTATAAACTAGTTTTTTGGAATTTCATTTTCCAAATGTGAAGTATCAAAACTATCCTGCTCAATAAAAGCAGTTGTACTTGCCAATAATTTGGCTTGAAAAATTAAAAAATTAGATAGCAACAGAGCAACCTTTCGTTGTAAAAATTTTGATAGAAAATATCTATCTAATGTCAACAAACTATTATTATTCAAAATTATGTTCCAATCGAACAATTATTTTTTTTTGGAATATGATACCATGGTATGTAGTTTCATATTTAATTTGTATCTTAAGTGATTTTCCTTGTGGCTCATAGCAGTGCTGTATGGCAAGGTGGACAAAATTACTTGTTTTACTTGCAGACTTGATAACTTAGCAAAAATTTTTAAAAGTTTGTCACTATTAATATTGCCTCTTCTGCCAACCAGCACCACTATAGTAGACTGCATGCAGTGTGTACCAGTCAATATAAAATCTATAATTTGAGAGTATGAAGCTCCTGGATATGTATGATTTATTACAGAATGACTTAACTGTGATAAATAATGTCCAAAATTTTTACCTATTTCATCGCAATAGACTATGGTCTTTGCATCACTTTTTATTTGCAACTTTTCTATTATAGATGCCTCGCAATTACTACTTGAACTTAATATACTATTATCCACTCTGCACATAGTTTTAATTGGTGAAAATTCATCATTGCATCTAATTCTTTCACAACTCAAGGGTGAGGAGGGAACATGGCCTGCGGATATCAATTGGTCATTTTGACAATGACATGAATTTACTAATTTACCTATGGCTAACACCTGTACCCTACTCTGTTTCTCTGCTGTTTCATATTTATATGAAATTGATTTCAAAGAGTCTTGAAGTCGGTCAATCTGACATTGAAGGGCCTGTGTATCAGTTTTGTACTGTTGTGCACAGTATCAAGTTCTAATATATACATATTTACCTGGTCAATCAGTTGCAATCTCTGTCTATTAAGTGACATGCTATTTATAAAAAACTTGTATTTATGTATAGTACGTCTCTGTCAGCCCCAGCCCAGGGATAAAGTCGTGACTGATAAAATAAAAGAAAACGAAGTTCGGGTACCTAACTATAATACATATAGTATAGTATAGAAATATAATAAGTATGTTAATCAGTTGTCTACATCTCATACCACAAGCTTTTATTAGTTTACTTTGATCCAGATGGCGCTGTGTATAAAAGTGTCCCACAATATTTATTTATTATTACCTACCTTACTAGTTAAAACTGATATTACCGGGATTTAACGCCCTGATAAATAACACTTTTTGCTACCAGATCAATAAATAAGGATAGATATATTTTGTCATTGTAGTATAGTAATAGCTCCTCTCGTACTAATTAGGAGGGGGGGGGGGGGGCGTACGTGACGTCTACGGGCATCGTCATGTCTTACGTCCGCAAAAATAAGACTTATAAGACACTAACTAAGTCCCGCGGCTTCACCTGTAACATGCTTCAAACCCCGTTTATTTATTATACAATAATGTGTAAAAATTTGCACGATCGGTTGACATTTTTGTTTACTGCTCCGCTCTCCTGGGTAGTAGCATAATGATATATAGCTTATAACCTTCCTCGATAAATGGGCTATCCAAAACAAAACGAGTTTTTCAATTCGAACCAGTAGTTCCTGAGATTTGCGCGTTTAACCAAACTAACAAACAAACACTAGCTGAGCCTCACAGCTTCGCCTGTGACATATTTGGACCCTCTGTGATAGATACCCATTCAATCAAATAATGTGTGAAAATTTGTCCGATTTGATGACATTTATGATTACTGTTCCGCTCTCCTGGGTAGTAGCGTGATGATATATTAGTCCGGTCAATTTAGACATTCGAAGTTACATAAAGTCCCAACAAGCTGAATTTCTGTGAAGTTGTTTAAAACATAATTATAAACAATGTCTCCAAGTTCCCCATCATTCCCGTTTAAGGAAAAAAATTTATTCAAGGTCAAAGGTCAAAAAAATGAGTTTTTCGCGATTTTCAGCAAAACGGTAAGTTTTATCTAAAAGTATGTCAGACAAAAATTGTAGATCATAAAATTATCTATATAAAATGTTTTAATACTTTTTTTCTTACGAGCCACCGTTTCTGAGATATAACGATTCAAAAAGATATAAAAGTTGTTATCGTCATAATATGCACACGTTTCCAACGCCACCTATGAAGTAGTGTACTTAGTGCGTTTTTTTTAACGTGGTTTCCCCAGTAGGCCTACTCCACCGGTCAGTTGTGATCCTGTTTAATGTAAAACTATTGCAAAATAACGGAAATTTTCAAAGATTGGGAAAGATAAAAGCGATGTAAATTAAAAAAAAGTGTTGAAGTTTATTTGTCTTATTCGTAAGTTTCAAATTCTTGTTCTTCTTCTTGATCTTCTTCTTGTTCTTCTCCTCCTGCTTCTTCTTCATCTTCATTTTGGATGCAAGTAAAATTGCGCCAATAGCGATGTATCGCATGATACTTCGTCGGAGTCAAACGAATCTTCCATTGTTTGTGTTTCAATATTAGAGCACGACCGGCCTTGACAATTTGTGCATGCCAAAGAACAAAACAGTCCGACTTTTTTGCAACCACATTTAGCACTGCATCCCTTTTTGCAGTTGCAAAAAATAGTGTTCAGCAGTTTTTCCGGCGCAGGTGGAAGTAAAGTTTGAACTGGCTCTAATATATTGTTGACCAACTTCCAACCCCAGTCTGTAGGGTCTAGCTGATTACCAAGCCACACTTGAACTTGGTAATATACTCGAAAAAGATGTTGGTGAGCAGCAACTGAGGTTGGAGGAAGACAAGCTAATTGAACTTGTTTTTTATTTTTAGTATTTTTAACAAAACATGCATATCGATGCTTATCTAAACAGGTAGTTTTTTTAGGAGCTCCATACATGGAAAGAAGAAAGCGGATGCCGTTGGTAATAACTTCTTGTTGAGTTGAATTAGTCTTTTTAAAAACTTCAGCACATTGAATTAAATCTTGTTTTTCAAACATTTTGAAAACTGCTGTTTTACCCCTCCTGTAAAATGCAGATGTCGTATCACAGCCAGTTATTGCGTGTAAAAATAGTACATGATCTTGACACTTTACAAAAGTTAATAAACTTTTTGATGAATATATATCTGATTGATGCTGAGCTTTTCCTGTTTTTAAGAAAAAAATAGTTTTTTCAGCTGGCGTTCGAGCAGTGAGTAATACAAGAAAGTCAACATCTTCACCAACAACAATAGTTGTTTTTGTCAAATTGAATTGCTCTATTGCTGTTTCAATAATCAATACATCAGCATCATTATTAGCTTGTTTTACCAATATATTTTCAGCCGTAAACTTTTCTTTCAACATTGAAATGAACCGAGACTTGTTGTGGGTATTTGTAAGAAATTTCTGTTGACTGGTTGGGACTGTCATAAGTTCATCAAATAAAATATCAGAAGATGAAGATGTTGCTAAAGTTCGACGACGTTGTTCTGCAGCTTTGATATTTCTCGTGCAATCATCATAGCCATCAAATACGACAGTAACTCTGGAACCAAAATGTCTACGTACATATTGAACGTATTTATCTAAGATAACGTTGAATGTTTCTTCGCTATCCCACACAACGCGGTTTAGTGAGTATCCTCCGTCAATGATGTATGTCGCATTAGTTATAATATCAATATTTACTTTTTCAAAACAATCGTAAATGGTAGATTTCTGTGTTTTACGCATCCCGATGTCATCAAATAACGATAAAGGGTAGGGAGCTAATTCATATTCAAAATATTTTTCTATTTCATCTTGAAATGCTGCAGTAATACTCATGCGTTGGAACAATAATACAGGGTCAATAGGTACTTTTTCTTCATGAACTTTTACGGAACTAGTCATAGCTAAGAGAGGAACAACTTTATCAGCGCGTTTTAATTTAATATTATTGAATGTCAGTCCTGTCATTTTTGCCATAGAAGCAAGCCCAACTTCACGAGCTTTATAGCAATTAATTTTATCGTCACCAACGACACCACTCACAATAGAAACAATTTTGTTAACCTCTGGAAAAGGATCATGCGTTGAGAACCACTCTAAAAGTCTTCGTATGTCTTTAGCATCTTTTTTTACTCGTGAATCACTGGCATCAACATGCTGCTCGGTCGTATCCATCCTAACATTAGCGATATCTTCTAATTTGTTACAAACTGTATTCATAGCATGCATACTATAAACCCATTTACTGATGACGCTCTCTTTTGTACTTCTCCCTCGAGCAATACCTCCATCTGTCTTCATAGCTTTCATCATAGACTGCTCGATTACCATGTCCGTTGAAGTTCCACAACTTAATTTGTCTGAACGTCTAACTGTAAAAAATCCTCCTGAAAACTTTTCATAAACTTCTGGATCCATCAAATTCTGTAATTGTTCCATATCCTGCAAGTAAAGCATAAGGAAAATGTCCAGACGCGTGAAAATAAGGAAGCATTTCTTTGACGCAGTTTAAATGAGCTTTCCAATCCCCCATACGCTCAGCTCTTAGGAATTCTTTAGCAATGGAAACCATACAAAAATATTGAATCCAAAGTTTTGCAGTTGGTCCTCGTTCCTCATATTCTTTAAGTTTTTGATTAAATTTATTAAGTAAAGCTCCAGATACTTCATCGTCATTTTCAATATCATTGTATGAAAGAGTATTACCTAATATATGCTCGATATTCATGATTAGATCTGCATCCATTATGTCATTCATTTCAACTTCTTTTAATATTATAATTGCCAAAGTAAGCTGAAGTAGTGTATGAGCTCGAACAGCTCTTGCGTAAGCATGACCATTGAGCATTTTTTTCTAATGATTTTGACGCATAGATCTCTGCTAGTACTTCTTTCATGCCGCTTCCTTGCATAATATGACCAATTGCTCCCATAAAAGACATCGATAAATGAAATGATCCAAGTCTGATGATGATTTTTAATAATTCAGAGCCCTCAGGTGCGGCTGATACAATTTCTCGAGCTTTAGCATACAGGGGCTGATCGAAAGTCACGATGCATACAGTGTGACCATACCGTTTTGCATTCTCTAATGCACAAAGTAAAGTCGTATAGATAGTATTATAGTTACTGGCTGGTTGGTGAATAAATGGTAAAAATGAAATTTGAGATTTAGAATAATTTGTATGATTATTTGTTAAACGTTCAATAAAACCATTCCAACCGGGTAAAGACTCATTTTTCCATTTTCCATAAAACCATACTACATCAGCTTTTTATTATTTATTATTATTATTTAATCTTTTTTTTATTATTTTTTATTTTTTTCATTATTGTAATCTTCAAACATGCGACTTGGTGGAGGGTAGTTAGAATTATCAAATACTGCGGTTTGAATATCTTCGCGAATAATAGCTGCAGCTGCGTCTAGGACTCTCAATCGTTCTTCTGTTTTATTCATTTTTTTTTTCGTACCAGGCTTGATTCAAAATATGATGATGATTATCCACTAAGCATATGAATGTTGATGCTCCGATTTCTCAGTGATAATAAGTTTATCACCATACTTTACTTTTAGTCGTAGCTTAATCGTTCTGTTATCTAGAGTCGTAGTTTTGCAAACCTCTTGTAATTCGTTCAAAGTGAACTGACAGTAATCGCTATTTTCAATGTAAGTAAATATTTCCTCCATTGCCAAATTCGTAGCTTCGTCTTTAGGACGACCCATTTTAGCTCCAGTGGAAGGTTTTAAAAAATTAGCATAGCAATCTCGATGATACTTAGCTTCAGCAGCAACTAAATCATATTGAAATTCGACTCGAGCAAGAACAGCTTTTGCTAAAGCATCGTCACGAGCCCGAGCTGTTTCCAGAACTGAATCTTTAAATCTTGAAGTGTACTTACTTGGCTGATTCGACGCCGAAAATCTGAGAATTTTCTTCTTTCACTCTCTTCATTTAATTTCTCGCCACAAAATAAGCATAGTTCTTTGAAACAAAAAGCTGATTCACTGATACGTGATCTAGTACGAGGAGGACTTGCTGTGGATGTACTGGCTTCTTGTTCTTCACGTTGTCTTTTATTAACTGCAGCAATAGAAGACTTTCGAGTATAATTTTTACGGCAATTTTCATGTATTGTCACAGATTTCTGATTTTTGAGATATTCCGAAAAATCATCAGCTCTTTCGATACTTGCATTAATTAATGTCTTCATACCACGTTCAACAGTAACAACTTCACTTTCAATTAAAAGTTTAGTACAAATAAAACAATATTCAGACATTTTTAATATAAAACTCAAAACAGCACAATATAGGTTAGGATAAACACGTGTTTTCACTACAGAGTGACGCTCAAGACTAACGGTATTTCATTTATTATAGCAGGTATAAGACCCTCGCCACGCACACAATAGAACAAGAAACAGATGTCTCGAAGTTACACTGGCTTTTTGACCTGATATTCTTATAGTTAAAACTTATGTATATTTGATATTGTAAGTATAAGTTACAATGACCGATAGAAAAATATTTAAACATTTAATATATAATATTTATATATATATATATATATATATATATATATATATTTATATATATAAATATATCAGTAAGAATATCAGGTCAAAAAGCCAGTGTAACTTCGAGACATCTGTTTCTTGTTCTATTGTGTGCGTGGCGAGGGTCTTATACCTGCTATATATATATATATATATATAAAATATAACAACTCACTACAGGGGATGCCGACGACCGTACCAAGTGGAGGATAAAATGTAGGAAAGCGGATACCGGGCGTCGCGAGACGCAACTGGGACAGATGATAGGATTATGATGAGTCTTGCTACAACTCTAAGGGTAATTCCGACCGATCGAAGATCTCCGGGGCCCAAGTCACTTCACCAGCTAGCGCCAACAATGTCTGATAGCTGCTCCTAGCAGCCAAATAAGCGTGTACCCTAATGGCTTCAAGTCCATGTAGGTCTTGAAAGCAACTGGGAGAAAGCTTGGGATGAAAAAGAAGTCTTGCTACAACTTTGGGTGTATGGGACCCTATCAAAATCTTCGTGGTCTAAGCGACTTCACCTGCTAGAGGCGCCCTTACTATTTATAGTATTTATTTATCAACTACGCCTTATCTCCGAAAGGGTGAGAGAGGCATATTATACACCCAATTATCAGCGTGTGTATGCCTGTCCCCTGTATAGATGGTGAGCCCATAACCGTGTTGAAATAGACAGACGCAGGTTGTGGCTACTTGCTGTTGAAATTTTTTAGCCAATGAGCCCTTCACCTTCTAGAGTATACCCTTATACCTATATCTATTATTAGGCATTACTATTTATTAGAAGCGAATATTATTTAAAAAGTGCTCGTGGCCCCGGTAACTCAGTGTTCTGTAAACGATCACTGCGTTAAGCAACTTTCGCTATGACTGGTCCTCAGATGAGCAGTAAGGAATTGGCCTTAGCAGAATACCAGCGCTTCTTTATAGGATGAATAAGCATCATGCTGAGCTAGAGGCCATTTTTAGCTCATAAAAATGTAAATGTAGATTAGATACCTAGCTATATAAAACCATTTTTTAATGCCCCTGTATGAGAACAAAATAAATGTTTTTTTTTTATAAGTATATTCACGCGTTCCCGAGATAAATTGTCAGAAAGACAGACGGACGGACGTACAGACAACAAAGTGATAATATGAGTTCAGTTTTTTTTTATTTAAGGTACCTACAGAACCCTAATAAATATATAATTCTGTATGTAAAAGTCTTGTCATTATTATTATAAGTACCAACGGGAGATTAAAATAATTATAAATTATCACAAAATATTACAACTGATTCGTAGAATAATAACTAAATGTATTTCCAGGGAGTGTGGAGGAACGGGTAGAGATTTTCCTTCGACACAAAGGGAGGATCCTCGGACCAGGCAAGGTGATCACGCCTGGCGGGCCGCGGCCCAACGGTTGATGTTGGGCTCTTGCATATATTATTCTTCAGCGCGAGAACTCTTAGAGCGCGATGTAGGATTCTTAGTATCGATGTAGTTTGCTTTTACGCTATGTGGCGCTGGTCGCCACGGAGTCTACTATTTTGGCGAAGCCTGGCGATCTGTCATCTATGACTACCCCGTCAGGGATACAGCGTAAAGACAGTTAATTTTTTTTTACTATTTTACAATGAAACAGCATTCTATTCTATACTAGTTGATGAAGCTTCCCCGTTCCCTTTGCAATATTTCTACTTTTTCTCTCTATAAAAACGGAAAGGTCAAAAGTACTCGGATACCCAGACGTGCGTGTATGAAGCGATTGATGAATCTTGAAGAAGCGTATGTATGGATCGCAAAGCCTGGCGATCTGTCCTCTCTGACTACCCCGTCAGGGATACAGCGTGAAGATAGTTAAAAACCTTATTTACAGTTCAAGAAATAAATAAAATAATTCTCTCACCAGCCGCCTTTGAGTTATGCGACACATTTTTGATAAATTTTTACTAATATAGATGACTAGTTGACGCCCGCGGCTCCGCACGCGTGGTGAAGTTTTCCCGTTCCCGTTTCCCACAGGAACTTATTCTTGGGATAAAAAGTAGCCTATGTGTTTTCTGATGTGTATATATATATCATTGTAAAGTTTCATCAAAATCCATATAGTACATTTTGCGTGAAAGAGTAGTAAACATCCATACTATTTTTTGTAGTGAACTTGACTCCTCGTTATGATTAAAACCCTGGTTAAGTTTTCCTGTACCCGTTTCTTACAAGAACCTGATCTGAGAATAAAAAGTAAGCTATGTGTTAACTACGTCAAAAAGAAATTTAAAAATTCCACGAAAAAGCAAGTTGTTCCATACAAACTTTGCAACCCCCTTGTCACCCCTATAAGTGTCGAATTTTCAAAAAAGTAAAGTAAAGTTTCATTAAAATCCATTTAGCAGTTTTTACGTGAAAGAGTAACAAACATTATTTTTTAAAAACTTTCGCTTTTACAATATTAGTAGGATAGATAAATTAGACTGCCTTGGTAGCGCAGTGGTAGTGTATGCGACTGCCGCACTAAGCGGACAGGGGTTCGATTCCTGGGTCGGGACAAATATTTGTATGATCCACAATTGTTGGTTTCGGAGTTTGAGTGTCCTATGTATAAAACCCATGTATGTATATGGGTGACCACTTTGTAGAATTTACATTTGCGAGCGTTTCGGTGCTACGAAAGGCACGTAATATTAGAATAGAAAAATAGTATAGATTTTACTTACCTACAACACGGTTGCCTATTTCAATACGGCAATGAACCCACCACCTATTACGTGGGACATGAATACACATTGTGGTGGAAAGTGGGCTTATATATGCCTCTGCCACCCCTTCGGGGATAAAGCGTGATAGACTGAGGAGGAGCCGACGAAAAGTCTCCGTTGCAAGTCCACTGGTACGGGAAAATGCTATCGATGTCCGACCGTTCGTCCGTCCATTTAGTCTACAGGTCGCATTTTTCATCGAATTTGCATGCAACTTGGCATGGACAATCCTTGATATAGCCAAAAACTTTTAGCGAGGGGGTTTTTCGATCGGATGGGAAATGGAGGCAGGGGAGGGGAAATGGTCCCTTAGTGGTTGGTAAGAGCGCTCAAAACGAAAAATTCTAATTAAAAAAAAGCCAAAAAAAAAAAGGAAACGCCATCCATGCTCTCTATTAATAATAATTAACACATTAACCAAAAAAATGTTTAGCCTTTTTCCTCAATTTACTCCGAAGTTCACAGAACCATTAATAGATAAAAAACATTTTAATCACGCTTAATGGGAGTGCGCGTGACAATAGTACCATAAACCCCCACTTATATAAATAGAAATTTACTAAATTATCGTCTTAATTAATCATCAATCTTCTCGCTTGTAAATTTTGGAAAAGGCTTACTCTTTAGTTAGAAGCTAAACAATTAAAGTCGCACAAAACTGTCCGGGTTACGATGCGTTCGAGTACTCACGCGAACATGGAAAGACGTGGAGTCGATATTAGTACTATCTTTCTATTTTCTGACATGAATTGCAAAGAACCTGCCAATAATTAATTGGCGAACCTAACTTAACGTCTCGGTTCTAATATGCAAACTGGTGGTCTATTTGTTATAATATTGTCCTAAACATTATTTCGTAGGATTTGCTTGTGAATATGTTATAACTAGCTGACTCCGCGGCTTCGCCCGTGACATACTTCGAAACCCCGTCACAACCATTTAATTCCGTCTCTTAATATTTTTACAAATATAAAAAAAAGTATTTCCTGATTTGTTTCTGCTTATAGCCTTCGTGTATAAATGGGATGTCCAACACAAAAGAATTTTTCATTTGGAACTAGTAGTTTCTTCAGCATTATATATTAATAGACATTATATATATATATATATAGTCTATTATTTAACTTATATATTACTATGTACTATAGTATTTTTTTCTCACTGTATGCACTAACTTAGAAACTCTCTTCACCTTTCTAAGGTTGACTGGTATAAAAATTTCGTTGGGATTAAATCCACCTATAAGTAACTCAATAAAGAACCGATCTGCTTACTTATGCGCTACTAATGAACTATGTGGATGTAGTTATAATCAGAATCACAATCAGATATTAATGTATAGATACAACTGTTATAAACAAATGACGAAACAGCTATTCTCATGAAATTATAAATATATTGTACGAAAGTAGAGGGTTGAAGGAGTTAGGCTGGACCGAGACTAACATACGAGAACCACGTGAGCAGATTTAGTCAAAGTACTCAGATACCAAGACGTGCATGCCTGAAGGGACACGAAGCCTGGCGATTTGTCCTCTCTGACTACTCCGTCAGGGATACAGCGTGAAGAAGTTCGATCATGGTATACTCCATATAAAAAAAAGGTTATTACTCTATTAAAGACTATTTACAGGACAGGGATGCCTGTAAATAATCTGCAGGCAAATGAAATACCTAATATAGTCAAATAATAAATAATAAAGTCGTAAAATTGTATTTTAAATTATTAATGGGCCATCAAAAAAAAGCCTTCCTAAGTTTCTTACCAGTTCTTCTCAGGTGGGCCGCGTTCCGAATATACATATTAATTTAGTCTTTAGGTTTAGTGTATGGCATTTTGTAAGCGCCGTTGAAATGGTCTATGCAAAATAAAGACATTTTTATTTTTTATTATTTAATTTCATACCAATATCGCACCACACACAGATAAATAAATTGTATGTTAATTATAAGTCTAACGATAAATAACTATTGATGAGTAGAATATACAACTAATTGAGTCAGGCGTTACATGGCGCCTATCCATGTAACGCCTGTAGCGAATGTAACTCATGTAAATGTAGATAGAGATAAAAAAAATTAAAAAATATTAACATAACACAACTCCATAGATGTCCCGCCCACAGTTCCCGCCCACCTGTTCACGTAGTATTAAAACTGCGCGTCGCCCGCCTAGCAGCCATTAACTAACGGGCCACCTGGTTGCTGCCACCAACCAGCCTTCCTCAACCTGGTTGAAAAATTCGAAAAAAGGTTAGTAAAAGATTTTTATCATAACAAGTTTTTTTTTAAACTGGCAATATTTGAAGAGTAATTTAAAAAAGTTAATCAAAATTATTAATTAATTTATTATTGTAATTTAAAAGTACTCGGATACCCAGACGTGCGTGTATGAAGCGATTGATGAAACTACAAAAAGCCAAAGAAGTATGCATAGATCGCGAAGCCTGGCGATCTGTCCTCTCTGACTACCCCATCAGGGATACAGCGTCAAAATAGCTAGTTATTTTTTTATTTAATTTAATAAAAGGTTTTTTTATTTTGAGCTTAAGTCTTGTAAATTGATGTTTATCCGGTGACATATATTATGGTTAATGCCAGACAAAATAATCAAATAAATAAAAAAAAAACAAGATTTAATTTCTAGAAATAATAAAAATATATTAAAATACTTGATTATATCATAAGTTCGTAATAATATTATAAATGCGAAAGTTGTATGGATGTTTTTTTTACTCTTTAACGTAAAAACTACAGAATAGATTTTAATGAAACTTTACAATAATATAGCTTATACATCAGAATAACACATAGGCTACTTTTTATCACGGGCACAAGTTCCTGTGGGAAACAGGAACGGGAAGACTATGCGGGCGAAGCCGCGGGCGCCAACTAGTAATAACTAAAAACCTAAAACTTAACATGCGTCATAAAATTTCTCCGCATCGCAGTCCTTATGTGGTAGCGTTCCCAGAAGACTGGCAGCATTGCCACGTTGTATGGCAATGCTTAACCTTTGTACGAAAAAGAAACCAGCCTTGAAATTATAACAGAAGATATTGAAACCTGAGTAACTGCCTCTGTGGCGCGGTGGGAGTGTATCCGACTGCTACGCAAAGGTCGTGGGCTCGATTCCCACCTAGAGTAAATGTTTGTGTGATGAGCACGATGGTTTATTCTGTGTTTGTTTAGTCTGTGTAAGTATGTTTATCAGTTATCTGGTTACCATAGTACAAGCACCGCTTAATTTGATGATGTACAGATGGCGTGGTGTGAGTTGTCCCAACGATATTTATTTATTTTATAAACCTAAAATCTCCAATCGATACCATGGTCGTTTAAGACTACTGTATAAAAAAAAATTAAAAAAATTACCTACAATATTTATTACTAGCTTATTTTAGCCCACGTGGTAAAGTTTTCCTGTTCAAGATTTAGTACGGAACCCAAAACGTTTTGAAAATCCAATATAACCTATGCTACTTGCGAAGAATGTAGCTTGCTAATGGAGATTTTTTTTTTAAATCGGCCGGTTAGTTTTTTGTGCCTATTCATCATCACTACATATTATAAAACAAAGTCGTTTTTCTGCTGTCTGTTTTTTTGCTGTCTGTCCCTATGTATGCTTAGATCTTTAAAACTACGCAACGAATTTCGATGCAGTTTTTTAAATAGATAGAATGTTTCTTATAGAAGGTTTTTATGTATATTTTGTCAAGATTTTGTATACATTAACTTAATTATAACGATATTTACACAAATACATTATTAATCCTTATCATTTTTAATATGTTAGTTGGTTTCAGCATTTTATGAAGATTATTTTGTCCCTTTACACTTTGCAAATTAAATGAATATCCTAGGTAATATGGCAATATCAAAAAAATGCGCAAAGAAATTAATTTCGAATACCAAAAATTAGACCGGGACGTGCGGGCGCGGGCGTAGTAGGTACTTCAGAGCGGAGAAGTAATCAAGTAATTTGGAAAATGTTTGTACATTATCGTAAAATTAATAAACGACGGTATTAAATGGGTGCCACGGGGTTCGAAGTATGTCACGGGCGAAGCCGGGCGGGTCAGCGAGCAATAATAATAAATATCGTCGGGACAACCCACACAACGCTATCTGATTCCAAACTAAGCAGAGCTTGTACTATGGTAACCGGATAACTGATAAACAAACTTATATATTTTTAAATACGTACATATTATAGATAAATAACACCCAGACGGATACACAGCGTAGCAGTCGGATACACTCCCACCGCGCCACAGAGGCAGTGAAACTCAAATCTCAGGAAAAATACTGGTCGGAATAGAAAAAATCTTTTTATGTTAGATAGCCCATTTATCGAGGAAGGCTATAGGCTATAAGTATATCATTACGCTACTACCCTGAAGATCGGAGCAGTAGTAACAAATGTTGACATATCGGACAAATATTTATGCATTATTGTAGAATTTATAAGCGACGGGATTAAATAAGTGTGATGGGAGATCGAAGCATGTCACGGGCGAAGCCAGGAGGGTCAGTTCACCTTATGTAATTTTAGAATAAACTATTATTAGGACATGAATTTATACAAGTAACGCGGCCTTTAGTATCGTATCGAAGGAATAACGACTTCTAAACCGAAACCAGTTTCAAAACCGCAAGTGGTAGAAACTTCACAATCGCCTATGCTCGTATTCATGGTGTCCTGATTCGAATACCTCAAACCGTTTGTCTCTAATAGTTCTAATGAGAAATAGATGCGTTAAGACGCATGGATAGACTGAGCCGTTTTATAAGACTTTTCTAAACTATTTAATATACTATTTATAATAAGCCTTTTTATTAACGCATCGAATAAGTTAACATTTCAAATAATTGTGAGTTGTGTTAGTACATTTAAACTTATTAATCTAATGTCAGTATGGTACGTTTTTCTTTAGATGTGGATCCCGTATGGGTGAAGGCCTCCTCTTTCATCTTTCACAAATCTCTTTCTCTGGCCAGTGTCATCCAATCTTGCCCTGCTTTCATAATAATATCATCAGCCCACCGTTTAGTTGGTCTGCCGACGCTTCTTTTTCCTGATGGCCCTTTCCAACTTGTCACTATTGTCCATCTATTATCTCTGAGCCTCGAAATATGACTTCTAAACTATACTAAGTCTAAAATAGGACTAATTAGGTGCCAAAAAAATATGCGCAAGTAACAAAACCGTATTCAATTGTGTCTATTACACTTGGCGTGAAAAGTATTTTAATTTCAGGTTTATTTTTTGACTACCATTTTAGTGACAAAGGATACTTTTTAACCCAAAAAAAGATCTTATTCCCATGGGAATAAACGTTTATGGGATAACAGGCTGGGCAGGAGTTCAAGAGCAAGTTGTTATATAAACAAAATAAAAGCTAAACTATTAAAACTGGACTATGTGGAAACTAAAATATTAAGTTCTAAAATAACGAGAATATTTAATAACATCAGTACTAATTATAATGATGAAAGTTATATATTTAAAGCGCTCGTGGCTAACTCAGTGTTATGTGAACGATCACTGCGTTAAGCAACTTTCGCTATTGCTTGGGGGATGAAGAGTAGAAGCGTGCACGTCGCCATCCCTGCCAGCTACGGCTGCAATTCTACTCCAACACGAGTGCCACCAGGACGAGTGATGCTAGGGCGTGCCCCCGAGGCGACGCGCACCAGTTCGCCCCCGCTGGTGCGAAAAGTGTGTGCCAGAGCGGTGTAGGGGACCGCCACCCTACACGCGAGGCCCGACACGGCGGGAAGTGGAGAACGGAGTGCAGGGTACAAGCGTGGAATGTTAGGGGAGGAATGACAGATAAGATGAATGAGTTGATGGATGTTATGAATGAGAGAAAGTTAGATGCAGTGTGCTTGACAGAGACCAAGCGCAAGGGCAGCGAAGTCTTGGAGCTCCCGGGTGGGATGCTCGCGCTTTGGTCTGGAGTACCAGAGAGCGAGCATGGCAGTCGGGGGGTTGGAATTTTGCTGTCCTCGCGATTGGCCTCCGGTATGTATGAGTACAAACTGGTAGGTCCTAGAATCCTCTGGATCCGTGTAAAACTTGGTTTGACGAAGATTTTCCTGGTAGCTGCTTACGCGCCAGTATCTTCGTCGAACGCGAGTGAGCTAGAGGACTTCTGGGAGAGTATGAGAGAAGCTCTAAATGTGATAGAAGGAAATGAAAGACTTATAGTATGTGGAGACTTGAATGGATGGGTGGGTACCGCTCGCGATGGTTTTGAGTCGGTACTCGGGAAGTATGGGGATAAAAGGGTGAACGACGCTGGCAAGCTAATACTGGCATTTTGTAAGGAAAAGGATTTGTTTGTGGCGAACACAATGTTCAACCACAAACAAATTCATATGTATACGAGGAGATGTAAGTCAAAGAGAAGCATGATAGATCTATTCCTAATGGATAGTCGGCTCCGTAAACAGGTGATGGACACAAGGGTATATCGAGGCGCTGAGCTGGGATCAGACCACTACCTAGTCATAACTAGGATTAGGGGTCTGTTCGCGGGTTGGCGTCATCGTACCGAGTGTCCTGAACCTGGGCCGACTTATAGCATCAAAAGCTGGAAGCTGCAGGATGCATCCATTAGGGATAAATATAATGAAAGGGTAGCCGAAAAGCTTGGCGACGTCAATGTAAGCAGTGAGAATGTGGAAAGTGTATGGCAGAACCTTAGGGATAGTATGATAAATGCCGCTGTGGAAGTGTGTGGAGAAACGAAAAGAGGCAGTAGTAATAAGCGTGATGCATGGTGGAATGAGGAAGTGAAAGAAGCAGTTCGAATGAAGAAGAAAGCATGGCTAGACTACTTAGCCTCGCGGAATGATTTTAATATGAAAGAGAGATATAAGCTGCAGAAAGTTAACACGAAGGCACTGATAGAAGAAGCTCGTGAAAGGTGCAGAATGAAAGCGGATGAAAGGTTGTCGTCCAATTTCCGGGATAATGCCAAGCTCTTCTGGAAAGAGGTAGGCAAGACCCGGAGTTGTTCGGCAATCTGCAGTATGAATAAAGTGCTTAGTGTTAACAATGACGTCCTAACAGACCAAAGTGACGTCCTGCAGAGTTGGAGTGAATATTATGGAAAGATGTATTCAAGAAAAGACAGAGATGCCACATCGGGAAGTGGAGCTCACTTCGATGCTCCGGATCCCGATGTCATTGAAGTCATTAGTATGAAAGAAATAGAACAAGCGATAAGAAGTATGAAATGTGGAAAGGCTGCGGGAAAAGACAGAATTACTGCTGAGATGATCAAGTATGGTGGGTCGCGTGTCTGGGACACACTATGTCTGTTATGCAACTTGTGCTGGCGGACGGGTGAGGTCCCAGATGACTGGCGAGTAGCAGTTGTAGTACCTATTTACAAAGGGAAAGGCTCGCGCCTAAACTGCTCTAGCTACAGGGCGATCAGCTTGGTCAGCTTAGCTAGTAAGGTGTATGCAAAGGTTATAACGGCACGAATGCAAGAAAAGTCTGAAAGGTATTTATGGGAGGCTCAATGCGGATTCCGACGTGGAAGAGGTTGCATGGATCAAGTGTTTTCTCTCCGCATGATCGCGGAAAAGTTTCTGGCTCTTAGCCAGAAGGTTTTCTGCGCTTTTGTGGATCTAGAGAAAGCATTTGATAACGTTGTGAGAGAAACGCTGTGGGACTTGCTGCCAGGATATGGTGTGGACGGCTCGCTACTGCGGGCAATGCAGTCGCTTTATAGGGACTGTAAGGCTTGCGTGCGAGTAGGGGGGGATGTGTCACGTCTTTTTGATGTCTGTACAGGCGTCAAACAGGGATGTGTCATGTCCGCCTGGCTGTTCATAGTGTATCTGGACAGTTGCCTGCAGAAGTTGAAAGATTTTAATATGGGTGTGAATTTGGGTGACTTTACAGTAAACTGTCTGCTGTACGCTGATGATGCGGTGCTCATGGCCTCATCAGAAGCCGACCTTCAGGCATTAGTCACTAATATGAAAGAGGGGTGTGAAAGTAAGGGTCTCCGCTTGAATGCAAGTAAAACTAAGGTTCTAGTATTTGAAAGAGGTGACGTAAGAACTAAATGCGAGATTAGGGTAAACCAGGAACGTCTAGAGCAAGTGAATGAAATTGTGTATTTAGGAAGTATGTTTAGCGCGGATGGAAGATGTGATTCGGATGTAGACCGGCGAGTAGCTGCCGGAAACAAAGTTAACGGTGCTTTGTCCCAGTTAGTAAAGCGACAAAGCATCGTAAAAGAAGCACGAATGGCGATTCATAACGCAGTGCTAGTGCCAACTTTGCTTTACGGTAGTGAAACCTGGGTATGTCAGCAGATGCATGAAAGTAATTGAATGCTGTGGAGATGCGATCACTTCGAAAATTGTGCGGCGTTACCTTGGCCGACCGAATACGTAACGAAGTGATACGCAATATGGCAGGTTTAAATGAAAGTGTCAGCGTTAAGCTGGAAAAGGGCGTGCTCCGTTGGTTTGGACACGTCCAACGAATGAGTGAGGAACGATTGACGAAGAATATATATTGTTCAAAAGTAGAGGGTAGAAGGAGTCAGGGTAGGCCGAGACTTACATATGAAGACCACGTGAGCAGATTGCTCAAAAACGGAAAGGTCAAAAGTACTCGGATACCCAGACGTGCGTGTATGAAGCGAGTGATGAATCTCGAAGAAGCGAAAGGAGTATGCATGGATCGCGAAGCCTGGCGATCTGTCCTCTCTGACTACCCCGTCAGGGATACAGCGTGAAGATAGTTAGTTAGTTAGCTATTGCTTGTCACGGATGTGTGACCACTTTTGTGGCATTTACATTTGCGAGCGTTTTCGTTATTCAGAAGTCACGCTAAGCCGTTTGTTGGTTGCCAGTAACATGGCAGTCATTAAGCCAAGTTGTTGGTTTAACGGCAGGTAGCCACAACCTGCGTCTGTCTATTTCCAACACGGCAATGGGGCTCAAAAGCTATTACGTGGGACAGGAATACACATGATGAAAAGTGGGCATACAATATGTATGCATCTGCCACCCCTTCGGGGATAAGGCGTGATAGATAAATAAATAAATAAATTTCGGGATAGTCCGACTAGCTTCCGAAGTAGCTTGGCGCTCCTCTTGAAAAATGATCTACATTAGGTCCGAAACTAGTCGGGCTATCCCGACATTTACACGTGAGTATAACCGTTTAGTTAGTAATCATGAACAAAGCTCACGAAAGTTATTAATCTAATATAAAAACCTATCAACCTTTACAACAAGCTTCCCTGTGACCTGAGAAATTTACCTTTAAATAAATTTAAAAAGTTTATTAAAAGCAAGCTTTTTGAAAAAGGTTTTTACTCCGTTACAGACTATTTGCAGGACAGGGACGCCTGGAAATGATCTGCTGGCAAAGTGAAATAATATTAAATTGTAAATAGGCCATCAAAAAAAAAAAGCCTTCCTAAGTTTCTTGCCGGTTCTTCTCAGGTGGGCCGCGTTCCGAACCGGTGGTCGCTTTAAATATTTTAAATAGGGTATGACATTTTGTAAGCGCCGTTAAAATGGTCTATGCAAAATAAAGATATTTTTATTTTTATTTATTTTTTTTTTTTTTATCAAAACAATTAAGTCAAATGGATTCAATTGTGCTGTATTAAGTCACTTACAAAATAACATTCAATTTTCAAACAATTCCAATATCAAATTCCAACAAAAACCCAAAGAGCTATTATACAATAAAACCAGGTACATAGATAATACACATTTCATTGAATATAAGTTTTATTTTTAATGAACGACATATAAAAGTCCACTTAAGAGGATAAGGGGTATCCGAACGAATCCTTTTTTCTTATCAAATAATACAATCTACATTTACATCCTAAAATTTATGCAATGACAATGGTTCAAGATTCCTAATTTAGCTGACATGAGCAGTTATTTATATAATGGAGTATAAGGACTCTTTACAATATGTTTTTTTTATTAACCTTTACTTGAATAGTGGTACTTACAATTCGATTATTTGAATTGCATATTAGGTATTTGTGAAACTATTTATATTTCCTATTACGTGGGACAGGAATCCACATGGTGAAAAGTGGGCATATAATATGCCTCTGCCACCCCTTCGGGGATAAGGCGTGATGGATATTTATTTATATTAATTTTTTTATTTTTAAACTATTTATTATAAGGCGTGATTGATATATGTATGTAACAGAGCATCAGTGGTAAATTTAAACGAAGTTACAATACAACTTTTCGAAAACATACTCGTAACAAGACTCATTAGTTTTGATTATTAAGTAATAACATTAGGTGATCACATTCTGTCTCACAGCGCAATATATCTTATATTATATATTACAGTATAGTTGGTAGTATAGTTGGGCAAATAGCCCATAATAATCTAATATAAACTTGTACTATTTATTTATTTATTATTGTGGGATATATTTGGATAAATTTTTAAAGCAATTATTTTGCTAAATTTCTCATAAATTTTTAATAAAGTGGAAAAGGTCACAGGTTCAATCCCCGTCTTGAATCGAATTGTCTTTTTCCACTTTATTAAAAATATACGTATATACTCGTATATATGCCCATAAGGCCTTCAACTTGACTTAACGACTGCCATGTTACTGGGAACCGGAACCAACGGCTTAACCTGCCTTCCGAAGCACGGAAACGCTCGCAAATGTAAATGCCACAAAGTGCTCCCCCATCCCCCATCCGTGACTATCCACATCGAAAGTTACTTAACGCAGTGAGCAAAGAGCACTGAGACAGCGGGGCCATGAGCGCTTCCCTGTTCATTTCAAAGATTCATCCATATTAGAAGAATAACTATCGTGAGCGTTGTTCATTATTACTAACTAAACGGTTTTACTCACGTGTGAATTTCGGGATAGCCTAGTTCAAGCTACGTCGGAATGTACCAGCGCAGCCTCCGACGTAGCTCTACGCTCCTCTTGAAAAATGACCTCCGTTAGGTCCGAAACTAGTCGGGCTATCCCGAAATTCGCACATTAGTATAACCGTTTAGTTTGTAATAATTCATCTAGCTGAGCCCTGCGGCTCCGCCTGTGACATAAGGTACGTCGAACTAAAACTGCAGTGATGTGTGGAGTAACACTCGCATTCGCGTGATGTTGATGCCATACGAAGTGGAGGAGAAGTAGTAAGAAAGCAGTGAACACAACCGAGATCGACGCTCGGATGATGATGGAGTTTGGCCCTCATAAACCCTCCCCCTGACTACGCTCATGGTGTGGCGGGACAGCGAAACTGAAATTAATCACGGTACCACGAGTGGTTCGTTTTTACTATTTATTTATCTATCACGCCTAATCCCCGAAGAGGTGGCAGAAGCATACATATTGCACGCCCCCTTTTAACATGTGTATTCCTGTCCTATTACGTGGGACAGGAATACACATGTTAAAAGGTGGTGAGCCCATAGCCGTGTTAAATAGACAGACGCAGGTTGTTGCAAGTTGCTGTTGAAAATTTTCAAGCCGCCCATAAGGCCTTCAACTTGGCTTAACGACTACCATGATACATACCGGGACCAACGGCTTAACGTTCCTAATACGCTCGCAAATGTAAATGCCACAATGTGGTGAACCATCCGTGACCAGGCATAGCGTAAGTTACTTAACGCAGAGAAGCGCTCGTGGCCCCGCGGTCTCAGTGTTCTGTAAACGATCACTGAGTTACGCAACTTTCACTATGGCTGGTCCTCGGATGGGTGACCACTTTGTGTCATTTACATTTGCAAGCGTTTCCGTGCTTCGGAAGGCACGTTAAGCCGTTGGTCCCGGTTGCCAGTAAAATGGCAGTCGTTAAGCCTGGTTGAAGGCCTTATGGGCGGCTTGAAAAAGTTCAACAGCAGGTAGCCACAACCTGCGTCTGTCTATTTCAACACGGCAATGGGCTCACCACCTATTACGTGGGACAGGAATCCACACGGTGAAAAGTGGGCATATAATATGCCTCTGCCACCCCTTCGGGGATAAGGCGTGATGGATATTTATTTATTTTTTTTAGTTTACAGATCACTAAGTCAACGGTACCACGAGCGCTTTTATTATTTTCTATATCCAGAAACACTATTTGAACCTTTATCGTTCAACCGAAAATTTTAACTACCCACATCCCACATCGCTACGGAGCAATTCTTAAGCAATTAGATTTAATCAGCCGTTTCGAAGTAAATGAACATACTCGGAGGGTAATGAAGTGCCCGTAAAAGATTTAATGCGCTCGTAAGGACGTTTTAAACTTGGACTCAGTTATTTGGAGTTTATGGTTCAGGATAATCCCTCCATGGTTGTATTTCGGCGGTAAAGTCTATAATTAGAAATGGTAAACATATCTATTTAAAGATAGAATTAGTTCTTATTTTGATATCTGTCTATTTCGGTGGGCTCGTCACCTATTACGTGGGACAAAAATGCTTACGGTTAAATGTGGGCGTATAGTATATGTCTATTAATATAAATTAATAAAATAAAATATATATAAATTCAAAAGAACAATTTAAAAGTAAGTTTAATATTGTAAGCCATACCTACATTTTAAAGGAGCATCCATGGAGTTTCTTGCCAGAGTCTTCGGTAGGCAGCCCTCAGATTGTAAAACAAACAAGGCGCGTTATAAACAATTCAAAAATAGAATACATCGCGTTGGGTGACCGCATTAGTAAATATTAATACAAACTAGGTAGTTTAAGATTGAGTTTTTATTATTACCAATTTTTTTACTTTTTTAAAGGGAACTTAAGTTTATACTTAGGGGCTTTTTTTTATTTTCTTTGTTTATTTTTCTTATAGGTACATACTTATTAAAATATAGATTTTGTTAAGTTGTAAAAACATAGCTTCTTTTAAAAACTTTGGTATTTTTCCCACTTTTACCCCTAGAGCTTTTTTACAGCACAACCGATTTTCATTGAACGTATTATTTTGTAATGAGCATATGCAAAAAAAAATCAAATTCGGTTCACCCGTTCGGGAGCTACAATGTCGCAGACAGACACACACACAGGCACGTCAAACACCCCGTAGCTTTGGCGCCAATGGTTAAAACACTTTGTTAAAAATTAGATAAATCACTTCTCGGAACAAACAAACAAAATAACCAAACAAGTCTTAATTTATTTAAGTCGCATACTAATCATCACGAACTTCATTATGAATGATTCAATTGTCACATTTACTGTCAGATTTGTAAAGCAACACGGTAGAGCCTGGCAAGAAATCTTACGAAGGACGGTCAGGACTTCCCTGTTTGTTTGGTATCTGAAATACACTCCTTTGAAACTAAAATCAATCAAATTATGGCACCTATGGCAAACTGCTACTGGGCACTGGGAATATCTATGCTTTTCCCAATTGCCGCCACAGCTGAATTAAACCGTTTATCTATCTGTCTGCTGGTAGATCTGGTAGATCTATAGATATGATCTGGTAGATCTGGTAGATCTATAGATATGATCTGGTAGATCTGGTAGATCTATAGATATGATCTGGTAGATCTGGTAGATCTATAGATATGATCTGGTAGATCTGGTAGATCTATAGATATGATCTGGTAGATCTATAGATATGATCTGGTAGATCTGGTAGATCTATAGATATGATCTGGTAGATCTGGTAGATCTATAGATATGATCTGGTAGATCTATAGATATGATCTGGTAGATCTGGTAGATCTATAGATATGATCTGGTAGATCTATAGATATGATCTGGTAGATCTGGTAGATCTATAGATATGATCTGGTAGATCTGGTAGATCTATAGATATGATCTGGTAGATCTGGTAGATCTATAGATATGATCTGGTAGATCTGGTAGATCTATAGATATGATCTGGTAGATCTGGTAGATCTATAGAAATGATCTGGTAGATCTGGTAGATCAATAGATATGATCTGGTAGATCTGGTAGATACCTGGAACCAGCATTTGACAATCTGAAACTAATCAAGAGAGACCGATAGAAGTCTATTGGAATACGATTGTAGAATTAGATTGTAGAAGCCACCGGTACAATTTTGACAGTTTTTCGTAGTCTGCTATTGACTACGAAAAACTGTCAAAATTGTACCGGTGGCTTTCTATTAAGCGACGATTACGATACTTTTCTGACGCAATCGAAATAGTAGATTTGGCCCCCAGGGGACCGAGTCTGCTATTACAATCGTGTAGTCTACTCACATTATGACAGCTAAAAACAGCGCTTTTGGTTCAATTCTACGGCTTGTCAATAGTAGACTCGCCCCGACTCTATTGGGAATATCGTTGGGACAACTCACACAACGCCGTCTGATTTCAAACTAAGCAGAGCTTGTACTATGGTAACCAAATAACTGAGAAACATACTTATTTCTAAATAAATACATATTATACATTAATAACACCCAGACACATAATAAAGCATCGTGTTTCCTACGAGACAAGTAACAAGCAAATAAAGCATAAATTCCACAAGATATTAAAGTTTAATCATATTTATAGCTACAAAGCGTTTACAACATAAATATTCAAAGCAATATCAAAACGAAAAGTAATTAACACTGTAAAGAAACTAGTAACTTGTAAAACTGTTTATCAAAGTTGGCGGGGATTCTTGCGGCGTACTGTGGCCGTTGCCATCTTAACACGTTCCGTTTCTAGTTACAGTGTTGCCAACCGTGAAAATAATATCCGCCGTGGTGTGAATACAGTCTTTGAGGCAACAGTCGATTATTCAAATATTTTTGTTCGTGCGTAAGTTTTTTGGCAGAGACTTATCATGTAGGTTTGCACATTTGAAATTATTATTGGCAGAGAAATTATTATGTTTGATTAAAAGTTTAAAACGCGGTATCACCCGCGTTGTGCCGTTTTATAGGGAATACGGGGATAAAATATATCCTAAGTTAACCCTTCATTATTTTGGATTTCAAGTCAAAAGTAGGTACCCTAGTGATCCGATTCCTCAATTTTTTTTTGTCTTAGGACACATTTTTACTAAACTAATTGATCGATTTATTTAGTTTTGATTGTAGATACTCTATATTTAATGAAATAGTTAACTTCCACGTCCATTTATCAAGCCATTTTGAAAGACAGTTCGTTTTATAACGACTTAGATTGAAAATCTCCTAAATTCGATTTCTGCATAAAAAATTTAAATTGATATCTTAGGAAAGTAATAGTTTAAACAGAACTGTTTTACGTGACAGTATTAAATGAATTCGGATCTTTTTATTTTCTACTTAACCCCACTTTACTTAACACATTTTTAATCTCCGATCATCATCACGCTGTATCCCTGACAGGCTAGTCCAAGAGGACAGGATCGCCATGTTTTGCAATCCATGCACACTTCTTTCGCTTCCTGCAGATTCAGTAATCGCTTCATACACATCTAGGTATCCGAATACTTCTGACCTTTCCGTTTTTGAGCAATCCCAAAAATGAAAAGGTCAAAAGTACTTAAAAGTACGTAAGTCAAAAAAAGAAGTTTTGTATATGTAAGTCTTGGTCTACCCTGACTCCTTCAACCCTCTACTTTCGCACAGTATATACATACATTCTTCGTCAATCGAAAGAAGTATGCATGGATCGCAAAGCCTGACGATCTCTCCTCTCTGACTACCCCATCAGGGTTACAGCGTGAAGATAGTTAAGTTTTATTTAAGTACTTAATTTCTATTTAAGTTTTATTTAAGTACTTAATTTAATTTTCCCTTCTGTCTACACTCCCGGAGTGCATCCCGTATTTTTTTCTAGAACTTTCTACATTTGAGCAATGCTAGAGTTACCTACAGAGTAAAGGAATGTTGCTCGCTCCCGCACTTAGAGGGCGCGCCTTTAGGTCCGTATTCCAGAACGTTTATCAATACTCAAGAAACATTTGAGAGTAGATTTTATAAGGTAAAATCTAGTCTCAAGCGTTGATTGAGTATTGAGAATCGTTCTGGAATACAGACCTTAGAGACAAAAGTATATAATAATAATACCGCGTGAAATTGTATTAAGACAGCCGGTTTTTGAAGAAGGGTCATAGATCGATGTCATAAATCTATATCTATATATAAAAATGAATCCCTATTTCCCTTGGTCACGCCAGCACGCGTGAATGGCTGAACCGATTTGAAAAATTCTTTTTGTATTGGATAGCCTATTTATTGAGGAAGGTTCTAAGCTATGTATCATCACGTCACTACACAGGAGAGCGGAGCAGTAATCATAAATGTCAACAAATCGGGAAAACTTTCATACATTTTTGAAAAGTAATAAGTGTCGGGATTAAATGGGTGCCACGGGGTTGGAAGTATGTCACGGACGAAGCCGGGCAGGTCAGCTAGTAAATGATAAAAAGGCATGGCATTAAGTTGCTCAAGTCAACATACATAAATATACAAATAGAAATATAATAAGTAACATAATAATTATAATATAACATACAAATTCTATTTAAAAAAAAGATTTAATATTATTTCTATTTGTTTTATCTATCACGACTTGGCAGGGTTGCAACGGCATATTATATGCCCACTTTTCACCATGTGTATCCTGTCCCACGTAATAGGTGAAGAGCTCATTGCCGTGTTGAAATAGACAGACGCAGGTTATAGCTACCTGCTATTGAAATTTTTCAAGCCGCCTATAAGACCTTCAATTTTACATAACGACTGCCATGTTACTCGCAACCGGGACCAACGGCTTAACGTGCCTTCCGAAGCACAGAAACGCTCGCAAATGTAAATGCCCCAAAGCGGTCACCCATCCGTGACCAACTATATCGAAAGTTGCTTAACACAGTGATCGTTTACAGAACATTGAGTTACCGGGGCCTAGAGCGCTTCTTATTATTCAAATTATGTAAACGAAAACTAATGTAATTACTGGCGATGAAAAAAGAGGCTTTACCGCTTTACGAATCTGGCAGTAAATGTAAATGTAGAAGCAACAATCTTGACGTTCATAAGTGTTACTTTGTGACCTACATGAAAAAGATATTTCATAGGTTATACTTATAATCATCACGCTACCACTCAAAGGAGCGGATCAGTAATCATAAATGCCAGCAAATCGGACGACAGTTCAAAGTATGTCACGGTCGAAGCCCACGGCCCAGTTAATAGTACTTATGTTTGTATTCTATTTTAAAACACAATATTCCTCTTGTAATGATTGTTTAGCTTCAAAACAACAGGAGAAAATTGGCGCAAACCCGCATCCACGCACGATGAAAATAGTTGCGCCCCTATTGTTCCACGGGCGGGAAATCAACATCGCTAGTGAGGCACCTGACTACATTTATCGACAACGATAGAACTATTTGAATATCGCATCATCAAAATATGTCACTTAAAGGTCATCATTAAAATAAAAATATATGTGTGATTAACGAACTTGTATAGAGAGTAAATTTTACTTAGAAGTTGGGGTACTTTATTTTATATATTAATAAAAGAATAAAAAAATACATACATAAATTTTCCGAAGGATTGGGGTACCTTTAGATTGATGTTGTGACCATAAGACTTGTAGCTCCGATGATTGACAATGTATAGATGGATTAAAAGCAACCTAGCAAATCGATTTAGAAACAGTCAATAGGTAAGACTGTGTAACTAATGTAAACTTACGTACGAACTTGAAGCCGAGTCTACTATTGACAAGCCGTAGAATAGAACCAGAATCGCTGTTTTTAACTGTGAAAATCTATCAAAAATGTCTCTAACTTGCGGCCACTGGTGCGGTACGTGTTAGTAGAATTCTATCGGCTGACCGATAAAGTCTATTGGGGTACGATTGTAATAGTAGACTACGAAAAACTGTCAAAATTGTACCGGTGGCTTTCTATTGAGTGACGAATTCGGATCTTTTTCGACACGTTTAAAATACAGACTTAGCGCCCTGGAAGTAAAATATCACTGCTCTTAATGATGTAAGGTTACCATTGAGGTAAGCCAACACGCTCAAACACTCATTAAAAACAACACTCAGAGACGGCTGTTATTTAAGCAAACCAGTGTCTGATGGTAATAATTTGAAACAAATTACAATTACTGAAATGTGAGTTGCAGACACAGTTACTGCTATGCTTACCTCTTGGAACAAAAAGATGCAAATATGTACGTTATTTATAAATTATTTATTTCGCGATATCCTAATAATATTATAAACGCGAAAGTTTGTAAGTACGGATATTTGTTACTCCTTCACTCAAAATCTACTCAATGGATTTTGATCAGACACACATGATTTGATCACATCAGAATAACACATAGGCACCTTTTATCCCGGGACCAAGTTCCTGTGAGAAACGATAACGGAAAAACTTCACCGTGCGTGCGGACCCGCGGGCGTTAACTAATAGACTCAATAACTCATACTTGCACCAACGTTTTGAATACGTTGAAAAGCCGGGCGGATCAAATTTATTTTTCGTTATATCTCCTGAATAGTAATAATAATGCTTTATTTATCTCCTACAATAACATTGATCTTACAATATAGATAAAACAAAAATAGTATATAAAGTATGACGTATGAATATATTTTTAAAAGTCGTATTTGACGTCAACATCGATATCGATATTAATCTGGCGTGTCTCACGTCTATACCACTTGTTGTCGCCGACTCGTAATTGTCTCGGCGCTACTCTATTGAAAAAAGTAAACGTACACGCTTAGCGGCTAAACACCTGCAATTTTTGTTTTGTTTTTTTTTTTTATTGACTTGGATAATCGACTTTTAACAGATAGCGTGTAGTTATCCAAAGATAATAAAGTGTGTATCTCAAATTCCAAATTAACAGCTTTTCACTAAATGCATATATGAAGTCCATACAGTTCTTCCATAAAAAATTACAGATTTTTCAAGATTTTTTTATCTGTTCTTGCTAATCCATAAAACGGTTGGACCGATTGAAACCTTTTAACTTTCACTGGCAGTTAGCTAATAACAATAATAAATAAATAAAATTAATAAATGTATATCCATCACGAATTATCCCCGATGGGGTGGCAGAGGCATATTATATGCCCACTTTTCACCGTGTGGATTCCTGTCCCACGTAATAGGTGGTGAGCCCATTGCCGTGTTGAAATAGACAGACGCAAGTTGTGGCTACCTGCTGTTGAAATTTTTAAGCCGCCCATAAGGCCTTCAACCAGGCTTAACGACTGTTATTTTACTGGCAACCGGGACCAACGGCTTAACGTGCCTTCCGAAGCACGGAAACGCTCGCAAATATAAATGCCACAAAGTGGTCACCCATCCGAGGACCAGCCATAGTGAAAGTTGGGTAACTCAGTGATCGTTTACAGAACACTGAGACCGCGGGGCCACGAGCGCTTCTTCTTTCTATAGTATTAATAATGAAATGTTATTAAAAAAAAACCTAACCAAGCACTCCGGGAGTGCCGACAGAAGTGAAAACTCAATTTATTAATAATTTATTTATCTAGTCGCGTTGGTACATGCATATATGCACACACTATAGCTGCGTATCGTAACGGGGAGTAGCAAGTCCAAATTTATCTCATCTAAAAAATTGCGTACCGCGCTAAAAGAAGTTTTTCCTTCAAAAATTGACCGGGATCGACGTAAAGATGATGATGATGAAAAATAAATCTACACTGAAAGAGTCCTAATTGATTACACAGCATTATTTAATAAGACCTGTAGATGACCGGAATCAACGTTAGATGATGATGATGATTATGGTCGCGAGTCCAGAGATTTTATCTCATCTAAAAATATGCGTACCGCGCTAAAAGAAGTTTTTCCTTCAAAAATTGACCGGGATCGACGTAAAGATGATGATAAAAAATAATTCTACACTGAAAGACTCCTAATTGATTACACAGCATTATTTAATAAGACCTGTAGATGACCGGAATCAACGTTTGATGATGATGATGATTATGGTCGCGAGTCCAGAGATTTTATCTCATCTAAAAATATGCGTACCGCGCTAAAAGAAGTTTTTCCTTCAAAAATTGACCGGGATCGACGTAAAGATGATGATGATAAAAATAATTCTACACTGAAAGAGTCCTAATTGATTACACAGCATTATTTAATAAGAGCTGTAGATGACCGGAATCAACGTTAGATGATGATGATGATTATGGGCGCGAGTCCAGAGATTTTATCTCATCTAAAAATATGCGTACCGCGCTAAAAGAAGTTTTTCCTTCAAAAATTGACCGGGATCGACGTAAAGATGATGATGATAAAAATAATTCTACACTGAAAGAGTCCTAATTGATTACACAGCATTATTTAATAAGAGCTGTAGATGACCGGAATCAACGTTAGATGATGATGATGATTATGGTCGCGAGTCCAGAGATTTTATCTCATCTAAAAATATGCGTACCGCGCTAAAAGAAATTTTTCCTTCAAAAATTGACCGGGATCGACGTAAAGATGATGATGATAAATTATCTCATCTAAAAATATGCGTACCGCGCTAAAAAAAGTTTTTCCTTCAAAAATTGACCGGGATCGACGTAAAGATGATGATGATAAAAAAATATGCGTACCGCGCTAAAAGAAGTTTTTCCTTCAAAAATTGACCGGGATCGACGTAAAGATGATGATGATGTCTTACGCTTTTTCGTCTTACGCTTTTTCGATCAGGACACGTGACCTGACGCGAGTTTAAGATTTTATACCCATTACAGAAAGTGCTCAACGCCGCTAAAGAAGTTTTCACTTCAAAAATATCAAATTATTGACTGCTTCGGTGGTGGAAATGGCAGTGTATACGACTGTCGCGCTGAGGTCCCGAGTTCAATTTCCCAGGTTGGAATAAATATTTGTGTTATTCACAAATGTTTGTTTCGGAGTTTGGGTGTTTTATCCTAATATGTATGTATTTATTAATATACTGAGTGCCGCCGAGGATAATTCTCTACGTACCACTTAATCTTTTGCAGAAATACCCCAACATGAACCAAAAATACTAATCAGTTTAGCAAGGGTTCGCTTCTGTTTGATTACTACATTTTAAAACCATATATTATGTTTATTAGAAAAGAGCCATTGACCTAGGACATTCACCAACAAAGGTGACACGTTGCCTCTCTTATTAAGATATTTTTAAATCAACTTCAACCAGATTGCACAACAAAACAAAGTTGATAATTGTCAGTCGTTAATAAAATGCGAAAAGAAAACCGGTCAGCACGAGGCTTGGGCGCCGGGTTCCGTAAAAAATAAGTCCCTTGTTTGAGGTCTAGCTTAATTGGCAAGAAAATAAGCTTGACCTCCAAAATGTATGACCACCCATACAAATATACTAGCGGCACGCTATGATGACCGTTTGACATATTACAATAATGCAAAAAAAAAAAACCTAACTTAACCACTCCGGGAGTGCCGACAGAAGTGAAAACTCAATTTATTAATAATTTATTTATCTAGACGCGTTGGTACATGCATATATGCACACACTATAGCTGCGTATCGTAACGGGGTGTAGCGAGTCCAGAGATTTATCTCATCTAAAAAATTGCGTACCGCGCTAAAAGAAGTTTTTCCTTCAAAAATTGACCGGGATCGACGTTAATGATGATGATAATGAAAAATAAATCTACACTGAAAGACTCCTAATTGATTACACAATATTATTTAATAAGACCTGTAGATGACCGGGTTCAACATTAGATGATGATGATGATTATAGTCGCAAATCCAGAGATTTTATCTCCTCTAAAAATATGTGTACCACGCTAAGAGGCGTTTTCACTTAAAAACTCCATCCGTCTTACGCTTTTTCGATCAGGTCACGTGTCCTGACGCGAGTTTAAGATTTTATACCCATTACAGAAAAAGTGCTCAACGCCGCTAAAGAAGTTATCACTTAAAAAACGATTTTTATGTAATAAAAGATACTTACATAGTTACTTTTAAAAATTTTGTTTTATGCATGCTGTATTTAGGGTATTTTGTATTAATATCAATCTGAAATATATTATTTTCCTGAGACGAAAATGTGAAATGAACGGCCATCATAGAGTGCCGCTAGTCTCTTGCACTATATTATGTTAATTGATTTCTTAAATGTATGAATGGAGACACCCCATAATGACCTTGCTTTTTGCCAAATTTCCTAAGTCTAGGTCAACGTTGGTATATGACCATATGGCCTCGCTCAAGTATAGAAGTTTACCCGTTCCCGTTTCCCACAGGAACCTGTTCACGTGATAAAAACTAGCTTATGTGTTATTCTGGTGTATAAGATATATTATATTAAAGTTTCATTTAAATCCATTCAGTAGCTTTTACGTGACTGAGTAACAAACATCCATTCTAACAAACTTACGCTATTATAATATTAGTAGGCTATAGGATTGACCCAAAACTAGGAGGGTACTTACGGTTGACCTAGGATTGTTGTAAGTAAAGGGAAAATTCCGAAAAATATATTCCGTTACTCACAAGTTTTCGCGGAAATCAAAATTTTTTTTTCGCCAAAATTTTTTATTGTGTTGACTCAGAGCCTTGATTTTTATACACCTAATAGGGACAATAGACCTTTATATCTGGTATAAATTATAACTTGCTAGGTCCACTCGTTCTTGAGAAAATCGATGGTGACACACGGACAGACAAAAGGACAGACGGACAAGAAAAAAACTAAAAACGCTGTATCCCTGACGTGGTAGTCAGAGAGGAGAGATCGCCAGGCTTCGCGATCCATGCACACTTCTTTCGCTTCTTCAAGATTCATCAATCGCTTCCTACACGCACGTCTGGGTATCCGAGTACTTTTGACCTTTCCGTTTTTGAGCAATCTGCTCACGTGGTCTTCATATGTAAGTCTCTAACAAAAAAAAATTACAAGAAAAAGATCTAATAAAGGCTCCGCTTTTTTTTTCTTTTGAGGTACGGAACCCTAAAAATGATTATTTTTCTCTCTATCTGACCTAGCCGCTAAATTAAGGATTTCAGAAGTGAAAAAAAAAAAAATTGTTATTTTGATATTTATTTAAATATCACCTTTTTCTACAAGCTCTTTGCTCTGTGCGAATATCAGAAGGAAAACTTTTGACAAAACTTTGTACCAATCCGTTTCTGAGTAGCGTGGTCAATCCCAATACGGCGTGTAACAAATAGACTGCGATAAAAGCTAATTTTATTGAACCACGCCGAATATTAATTAAATAACCTCGTATATTTACAAATTACAACGTACATCAAAGCTTTTTTTATCTGTCCTACAATGCGTGAAGCGACCTACTTGACAAGCATGTTAGATATCAACAATAATTATGTCAAAGTACCGTTAAAAAGCTTAATATTTATCGGTTAATTACGATTTAATGTTTTATATTGCAATTTTGTACCGCTCTGATGGTATTAGGCTGTTTGATTAATTCCTTTTCCGTGTTTTAGTAGATAATATGTAAACATACTTGTGGTCATCAAGATTCAAATGAGCAGTGCGCAACACAGCAAAGGTAAAAGAAATCATAAAATATTCTTGGTAATATATTTTACGAATTTGGTACTTATTTCTTAAAAATATTTTTAGAGCATTCGCGTTGTATAATGTCGAAATTTTACGTCATTGGATATGTAAAAACAATAATTAGTTCTAAATAACTTCAGTTAGATATGTATGTACGATATCCATCTCAGATGGATTCTAAATTACATGTTTAAGTTATCGTAGAAAGTAATTATGAATTGTAAATGCAAAATATCGAGGTACCAACCATCATTTAACTGTCAAAAATTGCCGCCAAAAAAAAACTCAGCAATTTTTTTACCTCATGCAGTCATGCCATCACGACAGTGTACATTCAGCCAAATTTTTTTAAACGGCCTGCAATGAATTTTATTAGAAACGTTTAAATATTTCTTCAGAGGGTGGTCATTTATGAAGATAAACAGATTTTTAAGGTCTTTTGAAATCCAATTATAAAGTTCAAAGGTTTCTTCAAATTGTGGTGGCTCCAAACGTTGGTTAAAACGAATTTAGTCAGTGGTAATTACTTTTTAAGGTAAGGTTAAGGGCTTATAAAAAAGTCTTTGAAGTTAAAATGAGTCACCGGCGAAGAAGAAGAAAAAAAACAAAGTGCATTTAAACTTTTTACAGTCATTTCGGTAGCATAATAATTACAATAGAACGTTCTGGAAATCTTACAGTATAATATATACATAATTATCCTGTCACCTAAAACGTGAGCTGAGCCCTTTTCACAAAATTTTATAGTCTGATAAAATTAGCTTTGAAGCACTCCCGCTAACTCAATGTTCTGTAAACGATCCCTGCCTTAAGCAACTTTCTAGCTTCAACTTTAAGCCATTGGTCCCGATTGCGACTTGAAAAAAACCCACAGAAGGTCGCCACAACCTGCGCTTGTCCATTTCAACACGGCAATAGGCTCACCAATTGTTACGTGTGAAAAAATGCGTAAAAAGGCGTATAGTATGCCTCTGCCTGCCCCTTCGGGGATAAAGGCGTGACAATACTTAGTGTGAAATACGAAGCTAAACGGTAAAAGTATTAGTAACAAGTCGTCGACTAATAAATATTAGCTAATAGTTACTCAAGAAACTCAGTTTTGTTTTAGAAATAATGATTTTATAAATAGGTACACTTCTAAATTACCCGGATAATTCTACTAGTGACGGAACGCTTGTAAAAACCTGTTACGGAATTTTGTTACAGTAATTTTTTTTATTAAAATAGGGAATTTAGTGACATGTAAAATAAAATAGAGTCAATTTACAAATATATTTATTTATATACTAGGTGACCTGTTTCAACCTTTTCATGGCTTCTAAAAAACGCCGCTAAAGCTTTAAAATTGAATATCCGCATCACACTACACTTTTACAAATTTTTAGACAATGTATTATCTCATTGTGACACAAAACTCGAAATACACTGAAATACAAATATTTCAATCACGAACACAACACGACTCTTCAAAAGCGCGGCAAAAAGTCCTCTCATTTTGTTTTCACTATATTGCCATAAAGCAATTCAAAGTAATATTTTTATTAGTATGTTTCTAGGTATTAGTTACTAGTCTAGTAAAAATATTCGTAAAACTGGATTTAATAGAACTCGTAATTTTTACACTAAGTAGTGGCTAATAACTAATTAACTAATATTTGAGACCTGATCCTGATTACGATTTAGAGGTGTTTTATGAACCTTAAAATTATAAAAATCATAAAAATTCATACACACAAAAAAGTTGCTGAGCAATCTAGTTGCTGTACAATAAAGTTGCTTTGCAACTAAGTTGCTCCATGGCACGAAACCTAAATATTCAACGTCATATCTTTATTAATTAATTATTGCTACAATCATCTATAACGGGCAAGCTTTCAAGGGGTGGTTTAATTACCAAAATGCTTTAATAACAGTGCGTGGACCGTTCATACAAGGGTCTTGTTAGTTCTGCACTTTGTCACCAGAGGGCGGGTGAAATTAGACTTATAATGCATCTATCCTACTAATATTATAAACGCGAAAGTTTGTTATTATGGATGTTTGTTACTGTTTCACGCAAAATCAACTGAATGAATTTCGATGAAACTTTATATAAGCTATATTACTGTAAAGTTTCACCACACACCCGGAAACGCGGGCGTGAAGATTTCCCATTCCCGTTTCCCACAGGAACTTGTTCCCGGGATAAAAAGTAGCCTATGTGTTATTCTGATGTGTAAGTTATATTACTGAAAAATTTCATCAAAATTCATTGAGTAGATTTTGCGTAAAAGAGTATCAAACATCCATACTAACAAACACCCAAACTCCGAAACAAACATTTGTAGATCACACAAATATTTTTTTCGACCCGCATTCGAGTCGCATGCACTACCACTGCGCCAACGAGGCAGTCAATAAATTGGTGCGACGAGAGTTCGAAGTGTGTCACGGGCGAAGCCGTGGGGGTGACCTAGTATATTATAATCTTTTAAGGCTCTACCGGCGCATATTGCTTCCCTGTTAAAACCCTTGGTTCTTTAATCCTTATTAATCTTATGGTAGTCTAGTTGAGGCTAAGGCTCAATAGTTATTCCGACTCTGAAGTGGCCTTCTATATCTGTACAAGGCTGTCTGTCACAGTCTCATTTCTGTTATCTATACTAATATTATAAAGAGGAAAGATTTGTAAGGTTGTTTGTAATGATTAGGCGCAGATATTACTGAGCCGATTATTAAAATTCTTTCAACATTAGAAAGCTACATTCCTTGTAAGTAACATAGGCTATATTGGGTTTTAAAAACTTTAGGGTTACGTACAAAATTTCGAATAGTAAAACTTCACCACGCGGCAAAGCTGCGGACATCAGCTAGTTTATAATGATAATATTGAAATTATTAAATAATTAGAAGAAACAGGGAAAACATTTATTACGTAGACGAAAAGTACATACATTAAAAGTACCTATACTAGCGGCACGCTATAATGGCCGTTTTGACATATTAAAATAGTGATGATATTTTACTTGTTTTACATAAGTATCTACTCTGTTTTTTACCGTAGTGTAAATACCCTCTAAAGTGGTTGACTAATCACATATTTCTACCTATAAAATGTAATTAAAATTATTACGAAACTGCATGAAAGGACAAACGTCAAAACGGCTATCATAGCGTGCCGCTAGTATAGTCTACCATCTTGTATGTTTAATCATGATAGACCACGCATTGACATTCAAACTAAACCTGTATCCAAATCGGTTAGAAGGAGAAATTGAAAAACGATAAAAAGGACAAATAATGCTTAGCTTCTAGCTTCCAAATTGAATTGCTAGATTTCACTCAAACAAACATACAATATACCTACCTATTAACATATTGCAAGTTAATAAAAAAAAAGTGTGTGTACACAGGTAAGAAGTAAAACTTCTTTACGACATTTATTTTATAGCTATAAAATTTCTCTCATACGTCGATAAAGAAGTTTCACTTGTGATGAAGAAGTTTCACTTCAAATAACATGGCGCGTAACCGCAAAAACGTGCCAATTTGTTTTACTGCTCTAAAAATTCACTCGATAAAGAAGTTTCACTTCAAATCTAACAAAATACCGATAAATTTCTAAATAAAATTGTTTTCTGTGCTTCGGAAGGTACGTTAAGCCGTTGGTCCCGGTTGCCAGTAACATGGCATTCGTTAAGCATTGTTGAAGCCCTTATGGGCGGCCTGAAAATTTTCAACAGTAGGTCGCCATAGCCTGCGCCTGTCCATTTCAACACGGAAATGGCCTCACAACCTGTAACGTGGGACAAAAATGCATACGGTAAAATGTGGGCGTATTAGTATAGCATAACCCCTTCGGGGATAAAGGCGTAACAATATGAATGTATGTATGAGTGCAAAACGCAAACAAGTAACGCGCCCTTCACTATCGTAGCGAAGGAATCAGACGACTTCTAAACCGAAACCCACAAGCCTATGCACGTATTCATGGTGTCCTGAATCGAATGCCCTAAACCGTTTGTCTCCACCTCTTATGGTTTCTGAGAAATAGTTGCGTAGAGACGGACGGACAGACTGAGCGGTCTTATAAGAAACTAGGTGACCCCTCCCCCGGTTTCACCCGTGACATACTTCGAACTCCTGTCACATCTATTTAATCCCATCGCTTATAAATTTTACAATAATGCATAATACTTTGCCCGATTTGTTGACATTTATGACTACAGGTCCGCTCCCCAGTGTAGTAGCGTGATGATTTATAGCCTTTCTCGATAAATGGGCTATCTAACACAAAAATATTTTTTCAAATCCGACCAGTAGTTCCTGAGATTAGGGCGTTCAACCAAACAAACAAACAAGCTCTTTAGTTTTATATTATTACTTTTGGGTTTTAATGTCTAAAACTGCTTTATGTTGAAAAAAATTGGTAGTCTCATAAATTCACATTCCATTTTTTTTATAATGACAGTGTCGTGCGCTAACAAAAAATCTAAATTATAACACAGGCAGATGGCGTCACTATAAACGCGCCAAAATAAAAAAAAACTACTGAAGTATTGAATTCTGTCCTTTTGAAAGTATTGTACTACCAACTTTATGCACGGCTCAATACTTTTTATTGAATTGTTGCATTTTATACAAACTTGAAACAAAACTTTTATTGCTTTGAAATAAAACTGAAGGCACGCCATATTCAAATAATTCTACTAAACCTCTTTACAGTTTTGAAGGTTTTTTTTTTTCATTATAACTCCATTTGGCTTCCGCCTACTGAAAGAGGAGATACACTTGTCAGACTCACAATATAAAACCGTGAGGGAACCCCTCACGGTTTTATATTGTTTTTTTTTTATATTTGGCACGTCAAAATGGCGTCGTCCGCCTGATGGTAAGCAAAGACAACGACCCGTGATTTTGGGCCACTATCTTAACCCACAGAGCTCCGATAGCGACCCTCAACTTGACGGCCCAGAAATAAGCCATTTCACGCTTCTCTTAAAGGACCCAGGATTGTAAGAGGAGGGATACACTCGCGCCGGCAGAGAGTTCCATGCTTTTATGGTGCGACATCGAAGGACCTACGGAATCTTTCCGTTCTGGGCAAGATGGTGTCCACAGTGTAAGGATGACGTCTCTGCCCCGCCCGTGTTGTTCGGGAATGGATGGAAGGTATGCCATCGAAAAGAAATTTATAACATGAAGTTGGGCAGGACCTGAACTCTTCCCAAAGAAGCGTGATGATACCCATCAAAGAAGCGGTACAACGCTCGAACCCCCTAAGACGAGGCCGCGGTGGCGTATAAAGTCTTTCGGGAGCCCTCAGGTTTTCCTTCTGACGGTCCATCCTGGACTCCGTATGACAGGGTACCGTATGGTTTTAGACGGTAGAAAACCAGCATGGAATCCATGAGAATTTCCACTCGACATAAAAAACGCAGAACACTCCTGGTTTTGGACCTGATCGAAATGCTTTAGTCAAAACTCTTTCCAGTATAAGATCCGGAGATAGTACAATGCATTTTATATCTATATTTCTATTCTCTAATCTCTGGAACTATTGGTCGGATTTGAAAAATCTTTTTGTGTTGGATAGCCCATTTATCGAGGAAGGCTATAGGCTATATATTATCATAAAAGTCGACAAACCAGGCTTTTTTTTGTACATTTTGGTAGAATTTATAAGCGACGCACGGAGTTAAATAGGTCAAAATCAAAAAATCATAAACCTTTATTCATGTAGGTCACAAAGTAACACTTATGAACGTCAAGATTACTGCTTCTACATTTACATTTACTGCCAGATTCGTAAAGCAATAGGTAGAGCCAGAGGAAGAACCTGGCAATAAAACTCATGGCCACTCTTTTCTAACCGCCATTTGACACAGTTTGATTAACATGATATTTGACCAATTATACAATAATGAAATTATACAAAAAAAAAGAACAAAATAAAAGTTTGTATTCATTAAAATTACACTTACATAGTTCCTTTGAATTTATGTGAGAACAGTCGACTAAACTTAGTTTGCCTTAAATTTAAATAATATTATTTGTAACAATTGCTATAAAAGCTATGAGCTGACCAGTCCCAACAGACGGCACCCGTTCACGGGTATGACGCATATATCAGCCATCGCCCTATTCAACCGTATTGTAGGGAACAAGGCGAACCGATACATACGCCACCACTGCCAGGACACTTAGGCGAGCATGACATACCCAAAAACTATACAGCAACTATCATGTCAATTTCAAAATTATAAATAAGTCTACATAGTGCTCACACAATAACAAAGTCAAATTACATATAATTATGTATATTACTTATTACCGGGACTAAACGCAGCCATGCCTTTAGTTGCCTGGCGTTTCAAATTATTTATACTGGAGAATGTACAAAAAAAATAATGTAAAAAAATACAACATATATATGCAGATTCAAGACAAGTAGATGATATAACACAAGATTCATTCGAATCCTAAATAGCTCGAGCGAAGAGCAAGCAACTCATTTCCATTTAATTTTATCATTCAAATAATCATTAATTGTGTAATAAGCCCTTTTCAAGAGGTGCGTCTTAATTTCCGCCATAAATTTATGTAACTGCAGGTTCATAATGTCTAAAGGAATTTTATTATATAGGCGTACGCCAATTCCTGCAAAAGAGTCGTGAACCTTTTGTAAACGATGATGCGTTCCAATTAATTTATGCTTATTTCTAGTATTTATCGAATGTATGTCACTGTGTCTATTGTATAAATGTATGTTCTGTTTAACTAACATGATATTTGCAAATATATACTGTGATGCAACCGTTTAAATGCCAATTTCTTTAAATTTGTCTCTAAGAGACACTCTAGCACTCAATTTATTAATTGCACGTATAGCTCTCTTCTGGAGTACAAACGGGAGTTCGAAGAATCTCACGGGCGTAGCCGTGGGGCTCACCTAGTGCATTTATATACTTAAAAGCAGCAACTGACCGACGGATCGATCAACACACAGCTATAATCGCTAGGACTAAACTCATGATATTATGCACAAGGTGTGCACTAAGAAAGAATTTTTAATAATTCAACCCCTAAAAGGGTTGCAAAGTTTATGTGGAACAACGTGTTTTTCTATCGAAATTTTCAATTTGTTGTGGACTTTTATTCTGGGATCAGGTTCCTGGGGGTAGCAGGTACAGGAAAACTTAACCAAGCTACAGGCGTCTTTTAGTAACCAACCTAGAAGCAACGACACTTCTGTTTTAATTTTCATTTTTTTTAAAATTCTGGCTACTCACCGTAACGCGATTGCCAACAACAAATTGTTTGATCTTTCATTACATTTTTCTTCAAAAGTGACCATTTTCATTTTTAGATAAATATGAATCTTCTTCATTCAAAAGAAGCAAATTATTCTTGTAAATAGCAGCGTATTCGTGTAGTTTGTTCAAAATTTTCATTAACGTGGTAGACGCGTTAATGGGGTTTCAGTGGAACTTGCGCGGCAAGATGTAAAATAGCATTTAACAAACTACAATTTTTACACATAAAACAAGGTTAATGCACATAATATACAGCAAGCGTCTGCCATTCAAGGAGTTGCCGCGCAAATTCCAAGTTTGCAGTTCTATTATGTTAAGTATTAATTGTATGGTTTTAGTCAGCACAGTTTTTTTTTATATTGTTACAGTCATCACGATGCGTTTCCTCCTGCCCGCCATCTTGCTTCTATCGGTCATTTTGTCGTGCTCAGCACAGGCACAGTACCCTCGACCTCGCCGCCCCGAACGCTTCGACACTGCTGAACAAATATCAAACTATTTGAAGGAGCTACAGGAATATTACTCCGTGCATGGGAGAGGAAGGTAAAAGAATATAAGCTGAGAGCTTACTTTGAGAACTTATGCCCCTGCTTATGTCCTTTAGATTGTAGAATTTGAGAGAGTAAGGATAAAAAATCAAAATAAAAATTGATTGTCTGTAAAGTCGGTTTACTGACGATAGTTGAACGTGACAACGATTTAATGATTTAATGATGAAAGCACGAATATTCGACAATATATCACTGAATATATAATTAATATCGAAAGAATCATTACCTTTATCGCTGTAATTATCGTTGCTATAAACAATTGACACCACATTCACTTTTCACTACACTTGATACTCGATCAAAACATGTAAATGTACTATAGTATAGCAGCTGTCCACGCAGACGCATCGCTCGCTCAAGTATGAGAGAGACGGATGTCGAACGCTGCCGAACGCAAAGGCCGATTGTGCTTCTTTGTCGCTCGTTCCGCGCTCTCGCTTGCACTTCAAGCCTTACATGGAACGCCTCAGAGCGAGGTAACGCCGCATGAGTCATGGTTTTTCGTGCGTGCAGCCGGCTCTATCGAATTATAAGACGTTGTCACATAGCGAAGGAATCAGACGACTTCTAAACCGAAACCAGTTTCAAAACCAGAAGTGGTAGAAACATCAAAATCGCTTATACAGTATTCATGGTGACCTGAATCGAATGTCGCAAACCGTTTGTGTCTATCTCTTATGGTTCCTAGGAAATGGATGTAGACTAAACCGTTTTATAAGACTTTTTTTAACTTTAGACTTCATAGGTCTAGAAAGTAAGATCGTATGTAACTTAGTGACTTCACGTTGGGCGCCACAAGACTACTACACTCAATTAAATACGATCTTACTGAGTAAATTACTTGGTCTTGCATGAATATAAAGCTAGCATTCACACCCAGTTTTTCTTTTGCCTCGCCACCCCGTTCCCAAAACTATATTATTTTTTTAAAAAAGTGTGTGTGTGTGTACCTTAGACCATTAGTCTAGGGTGTGTACTTATGTACTACTTTAGTCTTATAAGATTTCAGCGCATATACCACAACTCTTTTTTGTAACAGGAATGATAAATTAGTAAAAAAAGAATAAAAAACTACTTTAAATGTAGTTATAAATTGTCATAGAAACACTTACCAGCTAACTTCAAGGTGTCGGTTTTAGTAAACGTCTGCGCGCGCATCCTAAAAATTCAGTCTCATCATTTTTCCCTAACGCACCAAACGAAGTATTATAACTTTAAAAAGTATGGCAATAATGTAGGTAGAAGAATTTACCGAAAAATATAACGTAACTTTCTAACGGTACACAATATTAACAGAGACCATATAAACGCCCCCATAATTTTCTACACTACTTTATGAAGATTTACCTAATTTTTGTTCTGGATAATAGGTGTCAACATAAAATGAGACCACTTCTGAGATCAAATACATCTTATTTTATTTTTGTAATCGAATCAAAATTATTTATTATTTTTTACAGGTATGGAAAGAGACAAATGCACATAGCTGATGCGTCTGTAATCTTCAGAGAGAGTCCATTTTTCGAACACAACCTGAACGAGGAGCCCGCTTTTAAAAACCTTGGTTATAAGTAAAACAATTATTATATAAATACTTACTGTAATATAACTATAACATTCCGTGACACGCAAGAGCCCCTCGATAAAACATTATTTTCGAAATTGTTTATGAACTCAAATGTCAACTTCTTTCTCATTAATCTGTCATTATGCTAATATGTTTTACATTTCAAATGGCATAAAGGCCAAAATAGTCATGCCATAAACATTGTTAAGAAAAAAAAACTACTTTTTTTTAATAATTTAAACATTATTGTTTTAATGTGAGTTTACCTACAGTCTAGAAGTTTTCAAAAATAGTCATCAAGCTGGGTGTGTGACTATTTTTGACAATTCATTAAATTAATTATTTAATTATAACAGAGTACCTATGTAATATACAAACGAACCTATTAATAATAACATAATGTAGTATTTATTCAAATGCAAACTTGTTTGAAGGCCTAATTGTTTTATTTAACCTCCTATGTAATTTAATAATTCAATCAAGCGAGGTGTATGGATTCCCACCAAGATATTGGAGGTCCAAGCAACCTCATCTGCTAGCAGTGCATCTGCTGACTAACAGACGTGCACTCGTACGAAGTTAGTACTACGTAGGTAGGCAATAATGCAGAAAATCAAACCAAACGAATGTTGTTTCAGTCAAATAAAAATGAACTCCAGGTTCCAATTCCAGATAGAGATTAGATGAGGATCAGTCTCTTCAGAATAATAACAAACACAATCTAGACACCTGTTAAGTTGTAATCCCACCGATGGCACCATGTTACGTTTGCAATTAAACGAACGAGTATCGGACAATAACTGATTTATTTATCAGAATTAGATATTTATAACTTGCCCCATAATACTACAACAACACCCTCGGCATAGACGTCCGTCGTGAGCTCAATAACAAAAACTAAATACATTGAGAGCTGTATTAGGCTAACCTTGTGGAAGCTAAGAGTCTTGAATAAGGTGACGCTGATTTTCACGCCGATTCAAAGATATCTGTTTTGCAAGACACAGATTCGTCCCTGCGTCGAATACTGTTTTCACCCATGGAAATTTGCCGAGAGGTACTTACTGTACGCTCTCGACGCCTGTGCCTAACAGGCGTGTTATTTGAATTATAGATTGTCCAAGGTAACAAGAAGACTTGAGTCGCTGGCGCAGCGTAGAACGATAGCTTCCTTGGCTGCATTTTATCGTATTTACCGCAGCGAGTATTATAAAGAGTTCTTCAACCTAATTCTACTTCTTGGCCGCCAACTTGACTGTTAATAGTGTTGGAAACAATATCTTTTAATTCGCTAGACGTTGCTATGGCTTTCCATCAGGCGGGTGGCCACACTTTGGCGAGCTTAAATTAAAAAAAAAAGATACCACAGGGGAACTACCTACTGGATATTAACAAGGTTGCTAAATTTGACTAGTTTATTTTTAGCAGACTTTTATATAATTAATCCCCCAAGGTGTAGCCTAGGCAGAGGTATACTGTACTCTTACATTTCTTTTGCATTTTTGTCCCACGTAACAGATGGTGAGCCCATTGCCGTGTTTAAATGGACGCACTGTCCATTTCAACACGGGAATGGGCTTAAGTCCGTGACTAACAAAAAATCTGCAATTTAATAAAAAAATACTCCTATAATTAAAGCTTATAATTCAAAATTAACTTGTGCAAAAGAGACGGTAAACAAATCGAATCTAAATGGATTATAAACAGAATGCGCGCGCATCTGCGTTGTTGTCATGTAATGGCGGAAGGCTCTTTATAGTTGACCGATCAGATATTTTATTTAAAAGTGGTGACTTTACGGTTATAAGTAACAATGGCATAGTTAGCTGTGAAAAAAAAATAGGTAGTTAATACTATTAAAATATATAGGCCTGCAAAAAATTCGTACCTATCATTGGCACCCAACATGGTACTAAAATACTAATTAGTCCCATGATGGGCGCCAATATAACTAGTAGTTCGTCATGCTCCTGTAAGGTATATTATGGTATGATTTTATAATAGCTACATTATTGAACAGTACTTTAGATAGAGGCAGATGTCCCTAAAAAGAGTAAATTCCAACTAAATTCACAAGCAAATGGTATACAAATTATTCGTATGCTGTAATGTATAATTTTATGAAGATAATCATCAACATCAAAAAAATTACATTGTTACATCTACTTATCTTAAATCGCGTAGAATCAAGTGTAACGTGAATTTTATTCTGTGAATGAAATAACAGGTGGCTTTGTTTCCAACAGACAGAGTCGACCTAAAAAGAGCCTTCGCGATCGTGATTCAGTAAACGACGACTATTGCTTATTTTTTACTGAAAAATCTATATTTTAACATAAATATACTCGAAAAGCTATCTATTTTTACACAATTTTTCTACTCGTAAAATATTTTTGAGGCAAGCACCTATATTACCGTGATTTTGAAGAAATATTTTGTTATTTTTTTTTTCATATCAGTGTATGTGAAACCAAGTGTTATTGACTTTTTTAAACTGTTTTCTTTACTATATTAAACGTAACAAAATATATAAGGTAAGTAAAAATACTAAATAAAATACCTAGCTGTGGCCTGTAAGTGTCCATACATATAATTATTTTACTAATATAAATATAACTAAGGTATTAAATCTTTCTAGATATGTCAAATTTTGACATTTTATCGTTTATGAATAAATGAAATAATTTGTAACTACAATATTTTCATTCAAGTTAAACTATATACCTACTTATCTAATGGTAGTTTTCAAGACGAGAGTACCCAGCTGTACCTAATACAAGGACGACCTAACACCTATAAGTTGTGGCGCAATTAAATATACAACATCTTTCTATTATTTATTATTATTTTTAATTGAAGCTGACTGAAGCGCTCGTGGCCCTGCGGTCTCAGTGTTCTGTAAACGATCACTGAGTTACGCAACTTTCACTATGGCTGGTCCTCGGATGGGTGACCACTTTGTGGCATTTACATTTGCGAGCGTTTCCGTGCTTCGGAAGGCACGTTAAGCCGTTGGTCCCGGTTGCCAGTAAAATGACATTCGTTAAGCCTGGTTGAAGGCCTTATGGGCTTGAAAATTTTCAACAGCAGGTAGTCACAACCTGCGTCTGTCCATTTCAACATGGCAATGGGCTCACCACCTATTACGTGGGACAGGAATCCACACGGTGAAAAGTGGGTATATAATATGCCTCTGCCACCCCTTCGGGGATAAGGCGTGATGGATATTTATTTTATTTATTTTTAATTCTGGCTACGCGGTAACGCGATTGCCAAAAACAAAATTAATTGATCTTCCATTATGTATTAAAATATCAGACTAATAATAATACTAGACGGAGCTACAAATCGAAGATGCATGGCGATTTTTTGTATGTGTGCACATGTCAATTGTGTCAATGTGTGTGTAAATAGTGTTGTTTAATGACTTTATTTTGAGAATAGCGTTTATAACTTTTGTTGTTATTTTCCCCTTACATTATTTTCTTGGTGGATGTCTACGTCATATTCCCGCTGTACTCCAGACGGCGTAATCAGAGAGGACAGATCACTAGGCTTTGTTATCCATGATTTCTTCTTTAGCTTTCTACAGATTCAATAATCAATTCGTAGTGCATGTCTAGGTTTTAGGTTTCCGAGTACTTTTGTCGTTCCGTTGCCTTTCCTTTATACATATATACATATCATCACGCCTGTCTCCCATCGGGTAGGGAGAGACTATGGCTTTCCACTTGCTACGATTCTGGTATACAACTTTAGCTTCTTCTACTTTCATAAGTGTTTTCATACAAGCTCGCTGGTTAAGGGTACTCTTGACCTTACCTTTTGTCAAAAGCTCTTCAATTTGATTAGCATGCGTACGCCGAGGTCGACACCTACCAGTTTGCCCAATCACTCTCGCCACATAAATCTGCTTCGGTAGTGCAATTTTCGTCCATCCTTTCCACGTGTCTGAACCATCTAAGCATCCCTTTTTCTATGTTGGTCACTACATCTTCTGTCATACTGCAATGTTTCCTTATCACGTTGTTCCTTTATTTCCTTTTATGCCTACATCATAGTACATTTAAACTTATAGTAACGCCTTTTTTTCAAAGGGTTGGGCATATGTATATTATACGCCCACATATCCCCATTTGCTGTCAAAATGCTGTTTTTAGCTGTCAAAATGTTGGTAGACTATCAAAAATGCTGCCACTGGCGCGATACGTGGTAGTAGAGTTCTATCAACGATTGATTGAAGTCTATTGGAGTACGATTGTAATAGTGGACTACGAAAAACTGTTAACATTGTAAAAGTGGCTTTCTATTGAGTGATCATTTCTATTCTATTTCGACACGATTGAAATAGCAGACTCGGCCAGGGGGCAGGGGTTTGCAGCTACCTGCTATTGAAATTTTTCAAGCAAATTGACTGCCATGGGTCACTCGGGGACAAGGGCAGAACACTGACAGTTAGCGGGGCTACAAGCGCTTCATGTAGATATTTATTTGGTAAAATTGAGTCAAATCCGTTCAGCGCGGTATAAGCTGTGCTTGATAGATCTTGTAAGTCACAATTCCTTTTTATAAATTAGGTACATACTTAATTACCACTGACAAAAATATTGTAATTTATTAGCAACCCATTTGCGTTTCAAACTTGATCCTAATATTCATTATCATACATTATGATAGTATAATATACTAGATGACCGCCACAGCTTCGCTCGTGGAATATTTCGACCTCCCGTCACACCTATTTAATCCCGTCGCTTATAAATTCCACAGTGATGCATAAGAACTTGCCCGATTTGTCGACTTTTATGACTACTGCTCTGCTCCCTAGTGTAGTAGCGTAATGATATATAGCCTATAGCGTTCCTCGATAAAGGGGCTATCTAACACAAAAAAGAAATGTCTAATCCGACCAGTAGTTCCTGAGATTAGCGCGTTCAACCGAACAAACAAACAACCTATTGAGCTTTATAATATTAGTTTAGATTATATATATTTCGACTGCGTCTGTGGCGCAGTGGGAGTGTATCCGATTGCTATGCAAAGAAGGTCGTGGGTTCGAATCTCAGTCAGGATAATACTTTGTGTGACGAGTACGATGGTTTATTTGGTATTATTTATCTATAATATGTATGTATTTAGAAATATATAAGTTTGTTTATCAGTTATCTGGTTTATGGTACAGTCAACTCCAAAGAAATCTCACTCCCTTGGAATGTAAATGTAAACTACTGGGGGTGAGATTTCTCTGGAGCTGACCGTACAAGCTTTGCATAGTTTGAAATCAGATGGCGTCGTATGATTTGTCCCAACAATATTTATTATATTATAATACAATATTTATTAATCATTAATTTTTAACGCGTAACATTCGTATTGTAATTTGTTAATATGATTTTGTGGGGATGGAAAGGAATGACCCCACGTTAGGCGCCATATAGACCACTAACCTATGAATAAAATTAACCTGTTAATTGACCAATAGCGGCGTGAATATCCGCCATCCAAAATGTGGGAAATTTCATTTTTACACAATGCTGTTTAGCCATAGTAAGCTAATCTAAGCTTGTGGTATTTGAGCCTTTTGAGCTAAACATACACACTCACATCAATAACTTTCGCATTTTAAATATTCGTAGATTTTTTAATTGGGACTAATCCCACCCGCATTACCATTACTGTGACTCCTGTAAACCAGGATCTACAGCAATGACCAAGACTACAAAAGTTACACCGAGCTCGATCTCGGTGAAGTCCCAGGAGAAGTTAGCATGAATTGAAACCCGCAATGAAAATAAGCAGAAGATAATTTGAGAAAGTTAGAAAAAGAACGAAACGCCTCATCCCCCCTTTGCAAAGCGAACCTGGAAAGCACCTAGGTGTAAATCCTATAGAAAAAGGGAAGCACCACGGTAATAGTATACTACGGGTTGTATATAACGTAGTAGTATACTACGGGTAGCTGTGTTTGATTCCAGTAATATGTATGGCAGAAGATAGTATTTTTAGTATAAGTGTTCGTAGAATACTAGCGCCTAAATACATACATAAATATTGTCACGCGTTTATCCCCGAAGGGGTACGCTGAGGCATACTAAACGCTCACATTTCACCGTATGCACTTTTGTCCCACGTAACAGGCGGTGAGCCCATTGCCGTGTTGAAATGGACAAGTGCAGGTTGTGGCGACCAGCCGTTGACCTGTGAGCCGAGTACACTATTGACAAGCCGTAGAATAGAACCAGAATCGCTGTTTTTAGCTGTCAAAATGTTAGTAGACTATCAAAAATGCAACTGACAACGGCCACTGGCGCAGTAAGTGTTAGTGGAATTTTTCGTTTCGTTTTAGAAGTCTATTGGAGTACGATTGTAATAGTAGACTACGAAAAACTGTCAAAATTGCACCGGTGACTTTCTATTGAGCGACGATTTCGATTCTATTTAGACACGATTTATATAGCAGACTTTGTCCCCAGTAATATTTATGGCAGAATCTAGTATTTTGTATAAGTATTCGTAGACTAGCGCTTAACCTAGGACATGGATCTCTTCTGCTAGCGGTGCACCTGCTGACTAACGAACTATTTTGCTATCTATCAAAGGCTTTTGATTGCGTTTTAACATGAAACGCTGTGCAAAAAATTACACCACTATGGAATAAGAGGCAAAGCTCTCGACCTTCTGTCTTCATATTTGAACAATAGAATACAGAGGGTCGATATTAATGGTACACATTCTGTAGGATCCATGGTTACTATAGGTGTGCCGCAAGGCTCGATACTTGGCCCATTCTTGTTCCTCATTTATATTAATGATTTTCCATTTTATGTAGGGGACATGAATAGGATTGATTTGTTTGCAGATGACACCTCATTAATTTTTAAAATTAAAAGCTAATTAGATAACTATGACGATGTAAACAATGCAATTGCAAGAGTAGTTCATTGGTTCAGCTCAAATAATCTTTGCCTTAATGAAAATAAAACTAAATGTATAAAATTTACTCTACCAAATGTAAAACAAGTTGCGGCCAATATTCAACTGAATGGACAAGTGTTAGAGTTTGTAGAATCAACTGTGTTCCTCGGTATAACTATTGATGCCAATTTGCAGTGGGGCCCACACATAGAAAAGACAGCCTCTAGGTTAAGTTCGGCTGCATACGCTGTAAAAAAGATAAGGACTCTAACAGATGTGGATACGTCTAGAATGGTTTACTTCAGCTATTTTCATAGTATTATGTCTTACGGTATTCTCCTTTGGGGGAGTGCTGCAGATTTAAATATTATTTTTGTTCTACAAAAGCGGGCTGTACGCGCTATTTATAATTTGGGCCCCAGAGTTTCTCTCCGAGAAAAATTCAAAGAAGTAAATATTCTAACCGTACCATTACAATACATTTTTGCCAATCTTATGTATGCTCAGAAAAATCTATCACAATTTTCTAAACTCTGTGATAAACATAATATAAACACTAGAAATAAAAATAATCTTTCAGTCCACTACAGTCGACTACATAAGATTGGCGATTCTTTCCAGGGTAACTGTATACAACAAGCTACCCTGTGACCTGAGAAATTTACCATTAAATAAATTTGAAAAGTTAATTAAATACAAGCTTTGTGAAAAAGGTTATTACTCCGTTAAAGACTATTTGCAGGACAGGGACGCCTGGAAATGATCTGCTGGCAAAGTGAAATAATATTAAATTGTAAATAGGCCATCAAAAAAAAACCTCATTAAGTTTCTTGCCGATTCTTCTCAGGTGGGCCGCGTTCCGAACCGGTGGTCGCTTTAAATATTTTAAATAGTGTATGACATTTTGTAAGTGCCGTTAAAATGGTCTATGCAAAATAAAGACATTTTTATTTTTTATTTATTTATTTATGAACAAGGCGGACGTTAGGAGGTCAGCCGGCACACGCTCCCAACAACGCCGAAAATTATAAGTCAAACGACAGCTGCTCCTAGAAGCCAAATAAGCGTGTACCCCACGTTCCAAATCTAGGCAGGATTTGGAAGAAACTGGAAAAACACTCAAGATAAAAAAGACTACTGGAAACGCTTGTGGTCCCTCGGACTCAGTGGTCTGTTAACGATGAAATGACAAAACACTTTTAAAAAAAATGGAATATAAATATTTAGACTAGTTTTACATCACACAGTCATGAAACAAGGTAAATGTCCTTGCTCTGCCGTGATCCGACTCGAACTGAGTCTGGACAGTATGTCCGAGACTAGACTTGAGCCTCACGGGGAGAGATGCTGTGTCAGCTTCTGGACAGCATCTTTGCCAACAGTAGGTGGATGTAACAGAGCGTTTCCGTGCTTTGGATAGCACATTAAGACGTTGGTCCCAGTTGCCAGTAACATGGCAATCGTTAAGTCAAGTTGAAGGCCTTATGGGCTTGAAAAATTTCAACGGCAGGTATCCACAAACTGCGTCTGTCTATTTCAATACGGCAATGGCCTCACCACCTATTACGTGGGACAGGAATACACTTGGTGAAAAGTGGGCATATAATATGCCTCTGCCACCCCTTCGGGGATAAAGCGTGATAGATAAATAAATGAATAAGTCTAGCGCCTAACCTTGGAAGTACTTTATTCATCTTTTGCGTTTATAGGTAGTTATATTTGATAAACTTGACAGAATTCCAGTGCTCTTATAACGCGGTCTCGATTTCAAGAGCTTGAGTGTAAGAAATGTTAAGGCGATGACTGTGCTAGCTCAGTTTTTAAGGTTTCGTACCTTAAAAGAAAAACTCGGATCCCTTATATGATCACTTTGTTGTAAGTCCGTCCGTTCGTCTGTCTGTCAAGACCTTTATCTCGGGAACGCTTGAAGGTATCGAGTTAAAATTAAAACTATATACTAAAGTCTACGGGCCCTTGAACCTGTGAAAAAATCAAATTTCACTTCTACTGCCCTTTGTGACGCAAAAATCGTTTTAAACATAACTGAATGCTGCATCTCTGGTTTTTCAAACGTCCATAGGTTACAGTGACCGCTTTCCATCGGTAGGCCGTATTGCTTGTCTGCTACCTCAGTGGTATATGTATGACTTGCACTTGTTCGTTTTTTAATTATATTTTGATCTTTTTGAAATTATACTTTTTTGGCGCGTTTGCTGTTGTATCAGAGTAAATTTTTACCATGGGCGCGCTCATCGACATTCAAATCCGACACCCTGAAGTTAGATACCTACTGTTACACATTTTAGCTCCAAATTTTCATGGAAATGGGTACACTGCTGGTCAAACCCCAGAGCGTCCTAAATTTTAGCAGTTTGTCGAATTGTCAATGCATTTTTACGCGTCAATCTCAGAGAGCGGTGCCGATGGAGATCAAGGTAGTCTTCGCCTTAAGTCTGTATAAAATTCCGTGTATAAGTACGTCATTCTCCTTGATGGTGCTTTAACGAATCGATAACACAGCCTTGGTAGCGAGTCACAACCCACAAAGGCATGTAGTTCCCTCCTTCAGTTCCCATTTGATTGTGGCCTGTCACGCACCCTTTACTAGCCAGTTTTAGGAATTGTGCAGTGTTTTTGTGTGTTATTTTTAAACAATACTTGGATTGCAGTGAAAAATCTTATAACCTATTTAACTAGATGTTTATCTATCTATCTTTACGCTGAATCCCTTACGGGGTAGTCAGAGAGGACAGATCGCCAGGTTTCGCGATCCATGCATACTTCTTTCGCTTCGTGCAGAATCATTAATCGCTTCATTCATGCACGTCTGGGTATCCGAGTACTTTAGATTTTTTCGTTTTTGAGCATACTGCTCACGTGGTCATTATATGTAAGTCTCGGTCTACCCTGACTCCTACCCTCTACTTTCGCACAATATATATTCTTCGCCAATCGTTCCTCACTCATTCGTTGGACGTGTCCAAACCAACGGAGCATGCGCTTTTCCAGCTTGAAGTGATTTAACCAGATGTGTCTGAGGTTTAGTTGCATTCCCCAAATAACCACAAGATAAAACAAGTAACACCCTTCACTATAGTAGCAAAGGAATCAGATGACTTGTAAACTGGTTATGCAATAATACCAATATCGGAAGTGGTAGAAACTTCAAAATTACCTATGCACGTATTCATGGTGACCGGAATCGAATGGAAGAGTCCGAGACTACCAGGGGCCCAATTCTGGATCATACGACTTGAAAACGTAGTCGGAAATTTGCGGATGAAGTCGTATGGTCGAGAATTGGGGCCCAGGACTTTAAATGGTCGTGCTAATTAATGTCTAGCACATAAGACCTTTTAGCCTTATTTTTTTACCACCTCACTAAAAAGGCAACGGGTTCAAAATTTCTTCCAAATTTTACATCTAAAATACATACATACATACATATCGTCACGCCTGTCTCCCATCGGGGTAGGCAGAGACTATGGCTTTCCACTTGCTACGATCCTGGCATACAACTTTCGCTTCTTCCACTTTCATACACACACGCCGGTTAAATTAGACATATTTTATTTTATTAAATTTATTCGGCCCTTTAGACCCACCCCAGTTCCGTGCTTCGGAAGGCACGTTAAGCCGTTGGTCTCGATTGCTAATAAAATGGCAGTCGTTAAGCCAAGTTGAAGGCCTTATGGGCGGCTTAAAAAATTTCAAAAGCAGGTCGATATAGCCTGCGCCTGTCCATTTCAACACAGCAATGAGCTCATCACCTGTTACGTGGGACAAAAATGCATACGGTGAAACGTGGGCGTTTAATATGCCTCTGCCTACCCCTTCGGGGGTAAAGGCGTGACAATATGTATGTCTGTATGGAATCGAATGCCGCAAACTGTTTGCCTCTATCTCTTATGGTTCCTGAGGAATAGATGCGCACACACGAAAGGACAGACTGAGCCGTTTTATAAGACATTTCTAAACTTAAGGGTTAAAAGTCTAAAACTTAACCTTCTTTACGCTGTATCCATGATGGTGTAGTCAGATCGCCAAGCTGCTTCTTTCGCTTTCTGCAGATTCATTAATCGTTTACATGCACGTTTAGGCATCTATGTACTTTGATCTTTCCATTTTTGAGCAATCTGCTCAAGTGGTATTCATATGTAAGTCTCGTTCGACCCTGACTAGTTTAAGGGGAAGAAAAACTTAAAACTCCTTTTTCACTAGACGTATAAATAAATAAATATTGTTAGGACAACTCATACAACGCCATCTGATCCCAAACTAAGTAGAGCTTGTACTATGGTAACCAGATAACTGTTAAACATACTTTTATATTTCTAAATACATACATATTAAAGATAAATAAGACCCAGACACAGAATAAACCATCGTGCTCATCACACAAAGTTTTATCCTGGGTGGGTATCGAACCCACGACCTCTTGCGTAGCAGTTGGAGACACTCCCACCGCGCCACAGAGGCAGTATATATAAGTTATTGTTGTGACAAATTTGAGTCACATCTGTTCAAAATTTTAACCTGGACATTGATGGATCAGAATAGCACGTAAGAGAATAAGAAACGCAGCCTTCACTATCGTAGCGCAGGAACCAAACGACTTCTAAACCGAATCCAGTTTCAAAACCGCAAGTGGTGGAAACTTCACAGTCGCCTATGCACGTGTTCATGGGGACCTGCTTCGAAACCCGCAAACCGTTTGTCTCTATCACTTATGGTTCCTGAGAAATAGATGCGCACAGACGGACGGACAGACTGAGCCGATTTATAACACTTTTCTAAACTTTAGGGTTTAGGGTCCGTTTTCCAGAACTTTTCTCTATACTCAACCAACGCTTGAGACTAGATTTTGCCTTATAATATCTACTCTCAAGTGTTTCTTGAGTATTGATAAACGTTCTGGAATACGGCCCTAAAAGTCTAAAACTTAACTCGGATCGCGTTGCGTCGCGATGCTGTCCTCTCTGATTACCCGTCAGGGAAAACTGTAAGAAATTAAACACATCGTGTGAATTAAAACACATTATTCGGTTGCATGCTGTGGAGATGCGATCACTTCGAAAATTGTGCGGCGTAATCTTGGCCGACCGAATACGTAACGAAGTGATACGCAATATGGCAGGTTTGAATGAAAGTGTCAGTGTTAAGCTGGAAAAGCGCGTGCTCCGTTGGTTTTGACACGTCCAACGAATGATTGAGGAATGATTGACGAAGAATATATATTGTGCGAAAGTATATGGCGGAAGGAGTCAGGGTAGGCCGAGACTTACATACAAAGACCAAGTTTGCTCAAAAACGGAAAAGTCAAAAGTACTCGGATACCCCGACGTGCGTGTATGAAGCGATTAATGAATCTACAGGAAGCGAAAGAAGTATGCATGGATCGCGAAGCCTGGCGGTCTGTCCTCTTTGACTACCCCGTCAGGGACAGAGCGTGAAGATAGATATTATTAGGTTGCAGTTCCACAGTTTGTATTTTACAAGACGAATTGCTAACAGAAATAGGAAAGAAAGATGTACATCAAGAACTTAGCAAGTAAATTGTTTAAGCACATCGTTCGGTTGGGAAATGAGGTAGGTAATGTGGGTGTCCAAAAGGTAACATTTTGGGTGCTTCTGTTTGCAATGGGGGAGGGATTTTCCTCATAGTGATATGTAGCTGATCTGTAGCGAGCCTTCCTCGATAAATATGCTATCCAACACACAAATATTTTTTCAGTTCGTACCAGTTATTCCTGAGAATAGCGTTTAACTAACCTAACTCTTCATTATACTAGGTGATCCCTACGGTTACGCCCGTGTCATACTTCGAGCTCTTGTCGCACCTATTAATCCCTTTAAAACTTTCGCTATGGCTGGTCACGGATGGGTAACAATTAATCAAACGCCATACACATTAAGGCAAACGCCATACACCAACACGTCGAGGATAAAAAAAAGGGTAGTAAAAAGGAATCAAAATTAAGGGCCGTATTCCAGAACGTTTCTCAATACTCAATCAACGCTTGAGGCTAGTATTAGCCTTATAAAAACTAGCCTCAAGCGTCGATTGAGTATTGATAAACGTTCTGGAATACGGCCCTAAGAGTGTGTGCTTAAGACCACACTGCAGAAGTGAAAACTTCATTAAATTGAATATACTAAACAAAGCGACACAACAGCGAAGAGCTGTATCTTTCTCTGAATGAGTCTGTCTCTTTCTCGCTCGGGTACACTCGGCGTTCCCGGGTTCACCCGATCGAGCTTTTCACCTCAGATCGTGGCGGATCAGCCTAACTTACTACCTACGGAAAAAACTGTGTGCGGTGTGCCAAAAAGTTTTCACTTCGAAAAAAGGAAAAAGAAATTGGTGTAGGTAAAATAACTTTTAATCTTTCCAGATAATGGCTCCATCAAAATTCGGCTTATTCAAAGCTCGCAGCAGAGACCAAGACCAGCAGCCTTCGACTGAGAACCTTCTCCACATGAGTGGCAGCAGTGATTATGGTATGTTTATGCATTACACAAAATCCTGCCATCTATTTTTCTACAGCTAGTCGCTACAACCTGCGCTTGTCCATATCAACATGACACTGGGCTACCACCTTTTACGTGGGAGAAAATGGAGTAGGCGGAGCCATACTATACCACCACATTTCACCGTATACATGTTGTGTCCCACAATGGAAGCGCGAAGGCTGATGAAATTTTTCAAGCCGCCCGCCCATAAGGCCTTCAACTAGGCTAAATAAACCACTGTAAATTTACTAGCAACCGGGCCCAATCCATGGCCCAAGAAACACAAAATTCCAATCACTTCTAACAAATCAATAAATTTTTAGGTGTCTGTACCTCAAAAGGAAAAACACGGCGCGCTTTCCACTCATTTTTGCTTTCCGTCCGTCTGTCTATCGAGACCCTTTATCTCGGAAACTCGTGAAGGTATCGAGTTGAAATTAAAACTATAAAGTCAGCTTTGCGGTCTCTTAAAACTGTGAAAAAATCTAACTTCTAAGTTAACATCAAAAAGGGCCGTTAATGACTCAAAAAACGTAATTTTACCACAGACGTACAAGAGTAAGCAGACCAAGCAATACTTCATCCTTTTCACTCTTGCCATTTGTTGTATAAAGCTATCATAGTTATTCCTGTGTAGCTACATTTAATTTACACTTTGACAGCGAACAGCGCGTAGCCAATTTTTCCACAACAACTAAGCTACAAACTTGTAATAACAACCGCCGCTGCCATCTTTAAATCAAATATTTATGTGTCAAAGTGAAAATATTACATAAAATTATTGTAAAATGTGACAAAAGTAGAAAAAAAATATACAAAAAGGTGTTGTGCATAGAGTGATGAAGTTTCATTATCAAGAAATCACCAAAAATAACAAAGCTAAGCTTCCTGTCTATGTGTGTGTAACTACGCTATTTATCGCTGACGTTGGGTCTGCTTACCGTCTTATATGTCTGTGATTTTTACGGAAATCAGTAGGTGAACCCGACTCATAGCGTGAGGAGCAATTTTTTTTTCAGTTGCAACACCGTCTTCTCCGATAGCTTCGACCAGCAAGGACATAACACAAGCGGAAGACGAGCCTTACGCGGACCTGACTGAGTTGCAACTGGACACTGATGAAGATGTAAGTTCGTTCTTCGTTAAATATCTTGACCTTCTCAATGTCCTATACTCTTCTTTTGAACTTATAATGACTACTTCGGCGGCGCAGTGGTAGTGCATGCGAATGCCGCGACTGAGGTCCCGGGTCGGTACAAATATTTGTGTGATCTACAAATGTTTGTTTCGTAGTTTGGGTGTTTCCTATGTATAATATGTATTTAGACATATATAAGTATGTTTATCATTTGTCTAGATCCCATAACACAAGCTTATATTAGCTTACTATAGCTTAATTTGACCTAGAAGACATCGTGAGAGAATGACCCAAAAAAATTGCACTTAATGATTCGCATATCATTAAATGCAATTGGTGTGATAAGGCCACACCCAAAATCTGCTTTGGAATGCTTTTATTAACTATTTAGGTGCGGTCTATCCAACCAGATACACATTGCTACAAGTCTTGGAAATCCCCCCCTGAAACTTAAACCTGGCTACGCCCAGTGGCCCACGGGACCATACCTGCAAATGGTGTATCTGCTGAATAACAACGAGGAATTGGAGCCAGACGGCATTCCCTCCGAACAAAAGCCTTATCTGCACACAACAGTGCCGACACGTGCCGATCAGTAATGTATACATCAGTGTCAGTTAAAAATTATATTGTTGCATACATTTTGTACGACGCTATCCGCACTCGTCAGTGACAGTGACATTCAGTGCGCACTGTGACGTTCAGTGCGATAGACCTTAATGCGGAAAAAATTAATCCGGGACTACCTACTATAATACGTAGAAAGAGCAAAACCCTGACTAGTCAAGGACCTAACCAGGTACCTTTTCAAAGATCTGCTTCTTGACCAATTCATTGTACTTTTTTCTTCTTCTCTTTACTTCAAAGGACAATCTATCAGAGCACGCGACACCAACACGTCGTCTCAGCGAGGGCAGCAGGCTAGAGGACGCACAGGTAAAGAAGACCACGCTCATGAGTGTAATTTAGAGGAAGAAAGTTACATACTTATTTGCTTACATAATGTCATGCCTTTAACCCTGAAGGGGTAGGCGTACGTATGTATTTTTCAGGTGTGCCCACAGCGCAATGCGGTCAGCTGTCCAGGACCAGCCATTGCGAAAATTGCAAAACGCAGTGATCGTTAACAGAGTTAGAGAGAGATGCTATGATCGTTTAGAAGAAATTTTGTATAAAAATATTTGAAATCTGAAAAGGATTAGAGGTATAGGTTGCAATGGGGGGAACTGTATTTAGTTATTAATATTGTTGACTAGTAGTAATATTGTTGGTAGTGTATGCGACTGCCGCGACTGAGGTCCCGGGTTCGATTCCCGGGTCGGAACAAATATTTGTGTGATCCGCAAATGTTTGTTTCGGAGTTTGGGTGGTTCAAATGTATAATACGTGTGTTTAGAATTTCGCTTCTTGCGATTGAAGAATCTGCAGAAAAGAAGTATGCATGGATCGTGAAGTCTGGCGATCTGTCCTCTCTGACTACCCCGTCAGGGATACAGCGTGAAGATAGTTAGTTAGTTTTTTTTAGTTAGAAATATATAAGTAGTAGCTTACTTTGGGCTAGACGGCGCTGTATAAAAAAATGTCCCACAATATTTATTTATTGTTCTATTTTTCAGCTAGTAAATTATAAGCCTCTAAAGAACACAACCTCCACCGACGCCACATCACTGTCTACCCTCAACACAGATTCAGAAGACCACACTCTTATAGAAGACCACGAAGATGCAGCGACTTCCTGCGATGCGATGTCCTTACAGTTCGATGAAACATCTATAGCTGCAAGCGAAGACCTCTCGGTCTACTGCGGTACCCTGAAGAAGAACAAAAAAGTGAAGAAGGATTTGAAACAGCTGAGGGACTTGGATATGTGGCAGGCTAGTAATAGGGAAGTTATGCAGGTTTGTGATATATATCTACTAGCGCTCGTAGACCTCTTCCTCACCCCCTTCTTATTCGAAACACATCTTGAATCCGCACTAAACATACCTCCTTAATACACAATTTCATCCACTTACTCTATACGTTCCTGATTTACCCTAATCTCACACTTATTACGTCATCTCTTTCAAATACTAGAACCTTAGTTTTACTTGCATTCAACCGAAGACTCTTACATTCACACTCCTATTTCATATTAGTGACTAATGCCTGAAGGTCGGCTTCTGATGAGGCCATGAGCACCGCATCACCAGCGTACAGCAGACAATTTACTGTTAAGTCACCCAAATTCACAACAGTAAAAACTTCGTCAAACCGAGCTTTAAACGGATTCAGAGGATTCTAGGCGCTACCAGTTTGTACTCATACACACCGGAGACCAATCGTGAGGACAACAAAATTCCAACCCCCCGACTGCCATGCTCATTCTCTGGTACTCCAGACCATAGCGCGAGCACCCCACCCGGGAGCTCCAAGACTTCGCTGCCTTTGCGCTTGGTCCCTGTCAACACTACTTCTAACTTTCTCTCGTTCATAACATCCATCAACTCATTCATCTTATCTTCCATTCCTCCCCTTACATTTCACGCAGCTACCCTGCACTCCGTCTTCCATTTCCCGTCGTGTCGGCCTGCGCACATATATTTAGTTATATTAGCATTGATACAATCCTAACCCTCTATTATTATACCAGTACTGTCTATCTAAACTTATAAAATAAAAACATCTTTTGATTTTATATTAATTTAAGAGACAACCCTGACGCTTCAGTGGAGATTACGTAACTACTTTTAGATTTAGGACTAGTTTCCTTACTGCTTTACCTCATATATGTACTATGACCACGTTCGATCAGATAGGCCGTATGCTTGTATGCCACCTTAGCGGTATTAAAAGCAAACCTTCATTTTAATAAATTCCAGCATCTCTTAAGCGGAAGCGCCACTCACGATGAACAAATAAAATGGGAGGCCATAGCCACCGCCCGAGGTCTATGCACGCTTAAAGACAACTGTACCTGCGATGATTGCATCAGGACGAAGTATCTTGCCGCGGTTGCGGATGGTGATGGGGGTTTAGGAGCTGCCCCTTTATATGGCGTAGGTTGCCAGGTGCAGTGAACTATCTAAGCCAACGTTGGAGTACCAAGCCATTAAAAAAAAACGTTGTCTAGCCATAGACAATACAGTATTCTACATTCTACACAGTAGAGATATTTTCCGATCTCAATGATTTTTTTGGTTCCTTTTGTTAGACGATTTCAATCATTTTTTAACAGAATTCATAAAACACAAATTTTAAAATTTAATCTAATATTTGTTTGATGCCTCAAAACTCAGCATAATAAATAATGACAAAATAAAAATTAATGATTATATTTATTATTTTTAGTCTATGACTTGCAAATCAACATAGTCTAAAATAGTGGCGTTGATGTGTGTTTATTCAAAAAATATCATGTTCATAATTACCTAGTGCAATTGTGCATTTTGTCTTGACCAAAAATAAAACTTTTTTTTTAATTTGTTTCTTATAATTTGACTACCTTCATCATATATCTATTTTTGGCGGTATCGTTGAATTCGTTCCAAGAAGTGTGCCGCAATAAAAAAATTGAATTAAAAGAGTTTTGGAGAAAAATAATTAATCCAAAATCTCATGATTGTCATCATGGAAATCTGCACGGGACCCGGACATACAGTACACTTTATGAGTAAGCCACTTCTGCCCACACTCGGCGAAGGATGTTTACTCAGAGGCTTGCTGGATTTATAAAATTTATTACTTAAATCTTAACAGATGATGCGTAAGAGGTTTCTTAACTCCGGATTTATATTTTAGGAGAGATTGATTATTTATATTTATTTTTTATTTATTAGTAAAATATATTAGCAAAAAATTCAAGATTATTGCTCTTACATTAACGTATACTGCCAGATTCGCAAAGCAATAGGTAGAGCAAGAACCTGGCAATAAAACTCATGGCTACTCTTTTCTAACCGCCAGTAATTACATTAGTTTTGTTGATGTGATATTTGAACAAATTCTATGAGTTTATACAAACATAATCAAATCTTTCTTTCTCTCGAAACTCAATGTATGCTCTTTTAAAATGTAGGCATGGCTTACAATAATGAACTTACATTGTTCTTTTGGAGTTATGTGAGAACAGTCTTGTTAAACACAAGTGGTGATTCAAAACGTTACTTCTAAACATTTATGCTGAGTCAATGTGCTATGGAGGATAGAAGTCACAAAACGTAAAAGACGATGCCGCCAATGCAGAAAAAGTTTATGGTTTTGATTTAAAATTTTCACGCAATCTTGAAAAGAAGTGCCAATAATTCAACTAGGTTAGAGAAGACAGATTAGAATGATGCATAAAATGATGCATCTTCCCCACTGGGGTGGGCATATAGTAGGCAACGGCTCACTACCAGTCTTACTAAGTGTTACTGAATTCGTGGCAAGCCTTTGCCTCACCATGTTATAAATTGATATCAGCGTTGTCTACTAAGTAGGTACTGATATCTAGCAAGCGTTGTGGATAAATGGAGACGAAATAATATGCTTTTTTTAACTGAAATAATAAATCAACGCTACTAATTATTTTATTTTAAAGCCTCTTACTTTACCCTCTATAGTTATAACATCAAAAAATAATAACACTGCATACTTGGAAATATTTCATATTCTGCACATTCACTTATTATGAGGTTATCGAACTCTGCATTCTCACTTAAAATGTTCTATTGTAAAGGTATTGCCGTTCGGGGGTTGTGGAAAGTTTCGAAGTAGTTTATCTAAAGTGTGCTTTTAACTAATTCGTACTCAAAATATTCGACAATATCTCAAAATCATACTTGGATTTTGTATTAGATTTACAAGTTTTAACCCCTCTCGATTGGGTATATTACTTTGAAATCGAATCGAACATATTATAATATAATAAAAATATTAACATAGAAATGTGTTATACTTCAATGTAAACTATTTAAGCTATATACTTAAACTGAAACTAGAGAGAATTATCTGCCTTTTAGTTGATAGTTTTATATCGAAAGTTTCCTATCCACAAAAAGCTCTGCAATAGTATTTACGAGATTTTTAAAATGCTCGTTGGTGCAAATATCTAAGAAGAACAATTTGTTTTTTGGAAATTAAATGTCATTTTGTTGATATATGGTAAAGAATATTCCTTGAAGAGTCATAAAGAGTCGTGTCATCTTTTGTACTTTTTATATCACTATTACATCGCACTTATCTATACGTAAGTATACACTGGCCTGCAAAAATATGTATATTTATGTGCTTTTTCTAACTTAGCTTTTGTAACAAGACTCGTCGATCAAGAAAAAATAGAAAACAAAAAATGAATGATAAAATTGTAATTTGGAAGGAAGTATTTTCGATTTAAGTTTATTTCCGTTTTTGTACCGACTATGAAGTTTTTATGTACAAAATTTAGCTCATTAAAAGGTCTTGTCCTTTTTGTTTCGAAAGTATATCTTGTGTACTTAAAATGTTATTGCAATTTTAAAGGTGTGATACTTATTTTTGCAGGCTGGTCTATTGCAGAGTTTAGTTTTAGGGTATCAACTACTTTAGTTAAAACAGTAGTTCCTTGTAAAATATTGGATTCCACTAACACTTTACTGATAGTTTCATACAGTTAAATGTGAACATAAAAACTAGCTGATGTTAATTGTATTAGCATAATTTTCTAATAATCTGAGGTATTTATTGATGGCCGAGAGCCTTTAGCTTATAAATAAGTCAATGTCTAGTCAATTTAGATATGTGTATTTTATTAAATTATAGTGTCTCATTAACATGATCGGGAAATTCAGAATATAATTTGTAAAATTTTTGATTGCAAATACTATTATTATAAGACCTTGGTTCAAGTAACAGTTAGCTGCAACATAGTAGTATAGTATGTAATTGGCTAATTACTTATTATATTCATATCACTATTAACCTTTGATTTTCAAACATTTTTCGCTTATCCTTTAGTAAATTTAGTTTAGTTTATAATTAAATTTCTTTTATATGACTGAATTCTTTTTCTTAATCAAACATGTTAATTAAGTAAACCACAGACAACATATAAGTAAGTGATTGTTTTAACTGCAAGTACTATTTATTACATTATTGTTAGGATAAATATCTATGTTTCTCTCTTTAAAATAAACTGCCATTACTTTATTGTTACATATCACATAGTTTAAGTTTTTTATTTTTAGTTATGATTTTATCTTATTTGCAAATGAATTTCCCATTGTATGATAATATTTAAGGCCATTTAAACTATTCAATATCTAAACGATCTGATTATTGGCCTCTGTTATAAACCCGTGTAAGACTGAAGTGTGAATGTTTTTTATAGGATGGCAGACATAGCCCACTGTGTGTCCTTTTGCCCTATTGCCCTACAATATTGGCATATAGCATTAATGACACAATATTCCAGTTTATTGAAGTAGATACAAGCATACAACTATTTTTTACCAAATCTGTACAAGCACAGTGTGTCCAGCCGCGACCACGGACGCTGCAACGCGTTCGAAACATCGGTAAAAGTAAGTAGAATTTTGTTTCGCGTAATGTCCCGAGTAGTATATAAAACATGAGTATACACCGCGAAAATTTAAAAATAACACAAGCACAGTATGAATAGCTCATGTTTATAGTTTATACATAAAGGTGCCCTGTAGAGAACGGTATATTTCATTATGCATCAAACGTGATCAGAAGAGATTACTTCCAGTTCTGTTCTGGGGTATCCTGGGAGACGACAAACTGGGTTCTATTTATTTATATCTTTCTAGATCATCTATCACAGTGGGACTAAGGTTAGTTTTTTGTACTATAAGGTCTTCTCCATCATTGCTTTTATATCCATTCTGTGAAATATTTGTGTTTGAATTTATATTAAATATAAGATTCTGTCACCATTTCCTCGATGACATTTTTTTTAAATAATTGAAATCGTTAGATTCTGAGACCAGTTCCTTGATCGCCCAGTATTCCAATGATTCGAATCCAATTACCGCTTGGATTGAACCCAGAATCGTCTCCACTATTTATACAAAATTGAACCCAGAATCGCCTCCACTATTTATAAGAAAGATCGATATTATGAAATTAACAAACTTGGTGCTTAGTTTTACTGCTTAGCAGTATGGATACCAACGCATTATGAAGAGTTACAAAATAGAGCAAAGACTAAAAGCATTTTAAGAACATTTCTCCCCAAATAGATTATGGAAATTTATCTAAGAAGCAAGATCACTACTTCAGATTAGGTATCTGGGTATTAACAAGCACTTTAACTTTTTATAATAATATCTTTGCACTTCAAACGTAATAGAATGTTAGCGTAATGAATGTGTGTGTACCAAGATTTTGTATAGAAATGTATTTTTACATATGTACTTTCAATATATATTGATCAATGTGTTCAATAGCAAAAATATGTTTTGTTTGAACCATTTCTTACTGAAATTTGTCTCAACGAACACAATCGACCATCAAAGCAACATTTAACTAAATCTAAGTACTTCAGTACTTGTAATAGTATATTTAGTAAATGTATTGTGTGTGAAATAGATGTTTATTATAGCAGATTTATACCTTATTAGGAACTTATTATATTATACTGTGTGTTTTTCAGAGGTATGGCTCGATATCAATTTTTTTACCAACAACACATTAACCCTCATACCACCAACTGGAAGAAGTATTTTATTTTCAAGATATATGGACCCTTGTAGATGTTTTTAAACGTTTTAGAAAAAACCTAATAATAATAATAATAGTCTACTTCTGGAGACACCGACCTATCCCAATACATGCTATAGCCGAGGTCTTGCTTCTTCCGCATCAATCATATCTCTCGCAATCATCTCTTTACTTCGATCGCCCTGAATAGGGGTATTCTGGTCAGCTCTATTTCATCATGTCAAATATATATAGTGCATTGTATCGAGCCATATACAAAATATTTTGTACTAATGTAAATGTACTTATGACGTTACAGCCTTTAGTATGGTTCCTATAATATTTCTTGCTATCAGTGTGTGGTTTTTTTATAGATATCTCTCCCGTTGTGGATATGTTAATTAGTTTTTTTTTTAAGAACAAGGTATCTGTGGGCTATTATAGGGGCCACTGGTATAAAAAAAATACATTATTATTTTTCTAGATTCTATTTATTATATCAATTGCAAATCAAATAATTTGACTTGTTTAAATGAGTCACATTCTGTTCTTCAGTAGTATGAATCGGTTAAAGTATAATAGGTCGTACTAATTAGTGTCTAGCACATAAGACTTTTTAGCCTTTTTGTTACAACCCACTAAAAAGGCAACGGGTTCAAACTTTCTTCCAAATTTAAAATCTAAAATAATTTGATATGTAAGGTTATATGACTCCCATTCTGTTCTTCAGTAATATGAATCGGTTAAAGTATATTAGTTCGTGCTAATTAGTGTCTAGCACATAGACATTAAACTATTTTAGATATTTATTTTCTTTTTTAAATTTAATATCTAAAATAGTTTAATACACATTTTTTTAAATTTATTCGGTCCTTTAGACCTACCCAAGTTCCGTGCTTCAGAAGGCACTTTAAGCCATTGGTCCCGGTTGCCAATAAAATGGCAGTCGTTAAGCCAAGTTGAAGGCCTTATGAGCGGCTTAAAAATTTCATCAGCAGGTCGCCACAGCCTGCGCCTGTCCGTTTCAACACGGCAATGGCCTCACCACCTGTTACGTATGCATTTTGCATACGGTGAAATGTGGGCGTTTAATATGCCTCTGCCTACCCCTTCGGGGATTTTTTATTGTACAAAATTACTGCGTTATATTTTTTTAAGCTGAAACTAATAATTATGTTGTATTTAGTTTCAAGATTTAGGTAGTCCTCTTAAGTCACAGATACCTCATGGATACCAAGTTTTAAGCATTATACAACATTTGTTTGATTAAAATTTCTGCAAAGTCACTTACAAGCGTAAGTGAGCCTTGCAGAGTTTTTTTTAACGCTACAATTTTTTAAATATTTTTGTATGACATAGCTGCTGTTTATGTATTGATAGTTCCTAAACATTGCATAATATATTTTTCATGTTTTAAACTTTATTTTTACAACCAACCAAATATTTTTAATAAAAACAAATTATCTTGTGGTAAACAAATAGTATTAATCAGTGTTACTTGACTGCTTTGTTCGAAGGATGTGAAATAATACTTTGTGTTGTAATAAATGATTGTCATGTCAAAATATTTGTTTTATTTTCAGACGAAAAATAAATCGAGTGTGGTTTAGGCCACTCATATTTCATCAACTGACTATGAGAGAAAGAGGGTAAGAAAAAGTGTGCTCGCAACTATCTCTCTTCCCCCTACAATTATAATATACGAAACGTTAAAGTATTCTCGTTCTCTCTGTACTGACTTATATCTCTCAATGTTTACGCATAATTTTTTTTATTATAACTATTACTAATCATAACATTTATTGGCATATCACTCACTCTCGCATAAAGATTACAAGCCATACATATAGAATACCTACCAAAATGTTAACGAGTACATATTTTTATTTTTATATCTAAGCTTGAACTGTCTAAGATTGAAATGCCCACTGATTAAAAATGTCGATAGTCACTATACTGAAGTTCAAAATTTCAACACTTATATATAGAATATATAAATAAAATACAAAAAGAAAGTAGGTAGATTAAAACGAGCGATTCTATTCTGGCGCATCGCCGGCAGCTGCCGCGGCAACTTAATTTCGTCTCACCTGATCGCACTTTTCATAAAGGCACTTATTATAGGTAAAAAAAAGTGAAAAAATGAATCGTTGTACCCATTTAACTTCATATAGGTGACCTATATTAGGTTAAATGGGTACAACGATTATTTTTTCAGTTGAATACCGTTTTAAAAATAATCTCTTATATATTCCTATGAGAGATTTACTTATTGATAGATCATAAGCATATATAAGTCCCGGTTGTATTCAACATCCGCATTTATAGTACCCATTTTAAGATTGGCAGTCGTTAAGGCAAGATGTAGCCTTAAAATATTCAACAGCAGGTTGCTAGAACGTGTACCGGTCCATTTCAAGCCGGCCGCAATAGACTCGCCAACTGTAATGTGGAACAAAAATGAAATGTGAAATGAAAAATACGATGAAATGTGAGCGTATAGTATAATAAGTACTGAACAATATTGACAATCCCGTAAAAGACGTAGTTTGTCTTTGAGATCACTCCATTTCAGCAACAATTCTGGATTATCATAGTAAATTGTTATTTCCTCATGGTTTATTAAAGAAACTTACCAACGCTAGCAAAAACTTAACAAACAAAAAACGAAAACAAAACTGAAAAAAAAATATATATTTTTTTTAACTATTTAATTAAATTATTAAGTTTTTGCTATAGTTTATCTATTTAAATAAAAATAAAAATAAACGAAAACATAACTGAAAACAAAAATTATAAATATAATTTAAAAAACTAGTGGAGGATGGAGTGCAGGGTAGCTGCGTGGAATGTTAGGGGAGGAATGGCAGATAAGATGAATGAGTTGATGGATGTTATGAATGAGAGAAAGTTAGATGTAGTGTGCTTGACAGAGACCAAGCGCAAGGGCAGCGAAGTCGTGGAGCTCCCGGGTGGGGTGCTCGCGCTATGGTCTGGAGTACCAGAGAGCGAGCATGGCAGTCGGGGGGTTGGAATTTTGTTGTCCTCGCGATTGGCCTCCGGTATGTATGAGTACAAACTGGTAGGTCCTAGAATCCTCTGGATCCGCCTAAAACTTGGTTTGACGAAGATTTTCCTGGTAGCTGCTTACGCGCCAGTATCTTCGTCGAACGCGAGTGAGCTGGAGGACTTCTGGGAGAGTATGAGAGAAGCTCAAAATGTGATAGAAGGAAATGAAAAACTTATAGTATGTGAAGACTTGAATGGTTGGGTGGGTACCGCTCGCGATGGTTTTGAGTCGGTACTCGGGAAGTTTGGGAATAAAAGGGTGAATGACGCTGGCAAGCTTATACTGGCATTTTGTAAGGAAAAGGATTTGTTTGTGGCGAACACAATGTTCAACCACAAACAAATTCATATGTATACGAGGAGATGTAAGTCAAAGAGAAGCATGATAGATCTATTCCTAATGGATAGTCGGCTCCGTAAACAGGTGATGGACACAAAGGTTTATCGAGGCGCTGAACTAGGATCAGACCACTACCTAGTAATAACTAGGATAAGGGGTCTGTTGCTTATAACGGCAAGAATGCAAGAAAAGTCTGAAAGGTATTTATTGGAGGCTCAATGCGGATTCCGACGTGGAAGAGGTTGCATGGATCAAGTGTTTTCTCTCCGCATGATCGCGGAGAAGTTTCTGGCTATTAGCCAGAGGGTTTTCTGAGCTTTTGTGAATCTGGAGAAAGCATTTGATAACGTTGTGAGGGAAACTCTGTGGGATTTGCTGCCCGGATATGGTGTGGACGGCTCGCTGCTGCGGGCAATACAGTCGCTTTATAAGGACTGTAAGGCTTGCGTGCGAGTAGGGGGGGATGTGTCACCTCTTTTTGATGTCTGTACAGGCGTCAAACAGGGTTGTGTCATGTCCGCCTGGCTGTTCATAGTGTATCTGGACAGTTGCCTGCAGAAGTTGAAAGATTGTGATATGGGTGTGAATTTGGGTGACTTTTCAGCAAACTGTCTGCTGTACGCTGATGATGCGGTGCTCATGGCCTCATCAGAAGCCGACCTTCAGGCATTAGTCACTAATATGAAAGAGGAGTGTGAAAGTAAGGGTCTTCGCTTGAATGCAAGTAAGACTAAGGTTCTAGTATTTGAAAGAGATGACGTAAGAACTAAATGCGAGACTAGGGTAAACCAGGAACGTCTAAAGCAAGTGAATGAAATTGTGTATTTAGGGAGTATGTTTAGCGCGGATGGAAGATGTGATTCGGAATTAGAACGGCGAGTAGCTGCCGGAAACAGAGTAAACGGTGCTTTGTCCCAATTAGTAAAGCGACATAGCATCGTAAAAGAAGCACGACTGGCGATTCATAACGCAGTGCTAGTGCCAACTTTGCTTTACGGTAGTGAAACCTGGGTATGTCAGCAGATGCATGAAAGTAAATTGAATTTTAAATTAGGTGTAAGGGGCCCCACCAAGATCTTCGGGGCCCAAGTCAACCTCCCGTGCTAGTGCGTGCACCTGCTGACTAACGGACGAGGCACTGGCGCC